>CM023485.1:44708805-45908805 GCA_013339685.2 Hyalomma asiaticum | reverse complement strand
GAAAGTTCATGTGCCGTTCTGCTAGACCAACATGAACTTCAACTCGTTCGTGCCGTAGACTTCGTCCAAATCAAATCACCTCCCCACCCCTCCATAGCCAACAACCCTGATCCTGCATCATTCAACACCGCCATCGTGAGCTTGTAACCCTACTCCCCTCGGCAACGGCGCAGTGGCGATGAGAATGAATGAATGAATGAATGAATGAATGAATGAATGAATGAATGAATGAATGAATGAATGAATGAATGAATGTTCCAGAAAGAGTGTTGTACTGAACGTCAAATAGCTAAACCACAATACAAAGCTTTTTTCAGTCTTTTGCGCCGGGACTTACGAGTATTGCTCTTATGGTCGCCACCGCATGCGCCATGACTTTGAAAACAAAAGCCTGCGTGTTATTCTTCACTTATATCTCCGTTTTTGGTTGGGAATAAGTTACAGCTGTCATAAACTAATTCTAGCCACCACAGGCGGAAAGTTGAAATGCGAGAAAGCTAGTTTCTTTCGAATTAGGTTTGGTATTGGTAAGCAACAGGTTAGTGCGAAATCACGTCATCGTACACGGAGTGCCGTTGTTGTTGTGGACCCAGCGCTTCCCGTACACACGTAGGCACATTGAAGAAGCGTCAAAAAACGTGTTAATTTTATTATCAACGTGCTGTCCAAGGCGGTAGCCAGAAGTTCTCCATGTCTGCGTGCCATGCAGTCAAAATAGAGATTATTTTCAAGGCTCACGTTAATGCTCCCGAGTGTTTCTGACTTGGCAGCATACACTATGGTGGGGAATACAGTCCACCATATTCGCGTCCCGCGCGCAGTCGGATTAGATATATAGAAAGCTCAGGCAAGGCTTGCGCTGCGAGATAACACGTATGACCGCTTCTGGCTAGCGAGGAGGAAAAAAGAAACACAAATACATGTGTCAGTATTCACTTCCAAATTTCTCCTGAAACAGGTTCGTAATCTGAATTCTTTTGACGGAAAAAATGCGAGGCTCCTACTCCAACCCGGAGATGCGTCTCATGCCTCCTTTCATTAACTATCTGAGTAACACTACGATTTCACTGTTATTTTGTCCTTTTTCAATTTAGTTCTCTCACCACCCTGCCCACTCGCATGATCCGCAGCGTGTGGTGTTTCTCACGTCCGCGTCACTGCGACAGCATCGGAGAACGCGCGCCTGCAGCGGGCTGATTGAGTGACTCGGAAGCGATTTGTTCCCATACCCACCGCGCACCCCGCGATGGACGGCAGCGAGGCGACAGGCACTTCATTGTTCGACGCGACAACCGCGGCGCCTCCATCGAACTCGTTCAATTGTTCTTTTTCCTCGCTATTTTTTTTCTTTTTGTGCCCTCTCAATCACTTTTCGCTGAAGCCCCCTCTATTCTGACTCTCCCATCCCTTGCGTGCTCGCTGCGTATTCACGGCTTCTGTGTGCCTAAGTTGTAACTCTATAGCCGGGAATAATAGAGAGGCTTAGAAGAGTTGGGGTTTAAAGGACCCGGGAGGGGGGTTCGTAAGTTTTCCGCTGTTTCAATCAATTTTTTCCGGAGTTTGCCTAAACTGGGGAGCAAGCACGCGCATCACTTTGCTTAGTTGATTTAGACGAGTGAAGAGCGTAGCTAGATTGCGTAGGCCGCCTTGCATTCTCCTTACACTGAGCTGGCGATGCCCTAACAGCAACTGCTTTGTTTTGTTCTTTTTTCTTTCATGGCTTGAAAACCAGCAGATAAAAATAAACAGCCGCCACATACTGCCTCTCGATACATTATAACTATCTCTGTACTTCATTTCTACAATTTTGTGCCAGCAGATGCCGTATATATCTGTGTCGTAATGGCGAGTTGGTACCGTAAATTCCAGATGGCGTGGCCTCTTGCATCTCCTTATCGCTCACTTTCTCGCTTGCCAAGCCCTTCTTTTGGCAAGAATGGTGGTTGTCGTATTGTGAAATGGTGGTTTACTAACGCGACAAAGAATTCATTTATCGGTGGTGTTCCTTCAATTAACTGACCATTCGCAAAAATGTTACCGTCCATGCGCAAGCCGACCTTACTTTTCAACCAAATAACCTCTAATACAGATTAGCAGAAGGGACCATTCGTGCCATTCAGCACCCGACCACATCTTTGCTATGTTTCGCCGATTCCTCTCTCCTTGCACATCGCACAACTCGCTGTGAGACAGTGCACTTTCCCGAAAATATTTTGTAAGGCTTTTCTGGTGCTCGTTCACGTGACTTCGCTAGAACGTACAGGTGTGACCGCGCTCAGAGGAGAAAACCAATATGTGGACAAAAGTGTTTCGTTTGAAGGTGTTTTTCCGGGAAAGCGAAATAACAGATTTTTGAGAAATGTCAATGACGAGTATCTTGCATTGAAAAGTACAAATATAATAATGTAATGAAAGAAAGAGGACGCCGACATCCCGAGTGCCACTATCGTCATCACGAGCAGAAAGCACGAGACTGGCGTTCGAGCTGCACCATCCTTGATCTCCCTGGTTGCTTTTCAAGCTACATGCCCTGCTGCCCAACTCGTCCCTAAACCTCTTGCACTAATACTAAATTATGGGGTTTCCGGTGGCAACACCAGTATGGTTTGAACACGCCCCTGTATAGTGCAGGGCTCCGGAGTAATTTTGACCACCAGGGCTCCTTAACGGTACCTAAATAAAAAAAAGCAGAGGGGTGTCACTTATTTATTTATTTATTTCTTATTTATTTATTTATTTTAAAAATTTTATTTATTTATTAGGAAAGGGGCAGTTGTCAGAGGGGGACGACATGATGGACGGGAGTTCAATCTATATCACTTGCATTCAGTGTCACGAGAGCATGCTAAATACCATATAAATCCAGCAGGACGGTGGTGTAGAAACACTGTGAGAAAACGCCAAATAGCAAGTAGATATTCCTTTTTTTTTTCAGGGTAATTTTCCTGAGAAGTAGAATAGTTTGGCGAAAAAGAAAAAGGCGAAGAAAGAGAAAACTGCCATGCCAATTCTGGCGAACAGGATGGATAGTGTAAAGTGACAAGGAAAAAAAAAGAAGCTGCAGCTTGGTGGCTCAAAAAAAAAAAACGAATTTTATTTACACATAAATGTCTCAGATCGGGGAATAAAGACACTTTAGCAGCAGAAGGTTCAAACTTCAATTCATGGACTCACACTCATGGACGTGTTTCAGTCGAACGGAGCGGCTGTGGAAAGACGTGCCCGATGCCGAGGATGGATGGGGAAGCATGGGACCGAAAGGAAACTTTTATGAGAGGTTGATGAAGGATAAATTTCTTGACGTGCTCTATGTTTTAGAGGGATGTAGAACGGGTTCACAATGGGAACAATTATGTTCTTTGTTACCGTGTATCTATCGCGAAACGCTTCACGCAGCAGAGTTTCGGGAGTAACTGTCCGATGCCTGGCAGTGCGCGGCAGAATGACAGCAACATCTCTTCACTATGCGGTGGCTGTGGTAAAGGTGAAGTGCTTCTGTTTGTTTAAATCGCCTTTTGATGTATTTTTGTACACCACCATGCGCAGCTATTCATAAGCAGTACCGTGATCTCTAGCTGAAGACTTCGTGTAACCCATGAAAATCACCGGTTATATGCAAAGGCGTATTTTGATTCTGCAGGAGGAGAAAGATTTTGGAAAAAGGCTGTCCCTCGTTCATCGTGTATACGTTCGCCTGATTTGTGCATAACATATATATAGGATATGAATAAATCAAGCGGTTTGTATATGTTAAGGAATAAACAGCGCGGAAAAACAATGACAAGACACACGAATACTGCGCTGTATATATATATATATATAAATTGAACAGCATGCTTCTGTAGATTATGACCCCTCCACTTTTAGAAATTAGAAAGTTGGAGTGCGTTAGAGGTGCCTGCTAGTCGGTTTAGACGTTTATCATTTAGTGAAATGCTCACAGTGAAGTGACATTGTTTCATTTTCAATGAGTTTGAGTTCATCAGTGGTATTGTCATATGATAACACTGTTCACTGGCCTCTGTTAACCTTCTATAATCTTGCAGGCGCGGGAACGCCATGAAAACGCTTGCAGCGAAAATGTTACTTCGTACTTTTCGAGTATGCTTTGTGGAACTATCAATGATCCATACAATTCTGAGTAGGGCACGCGCACTTACGATTCATAAAGAACACTTAGAATTTACTGCTGGAGCAACAAAATCCTACGTACAGGTTTCACGCGACGCTCTTTAAGTTGCTTGCTTGGGCAACGCTGCTTAACAGTGTACCAGCCGAGCCACTACTTCGGCCGTGCTCAAGAAGTGGACAGTCGTTACCAGTTGCTGAATATATCTTCACGCGCATTTTCATTTTCAACGCATCGCGAAAGTGCAAAATCTTACGGCTCTTTTTGAAGCACAATGCACCCGGAAGGAAAGGCGAGCAAAGAAGTGTAATATAAATCCGTACGCGCTTTTGTTTTAAGAGCGCCGGCATTCCTGACCTAAATTTGCGTAGCGGAACTTTCCATAGAGTATAGAGAGAGGCTGAAAAAGAGCAAGAGAAAATACATCTACAACATGAGAAGCAGCTCTTGAAAAACGAGGTGAGTAAAGAAATTCGGGACCCGTAACAAGGTGAACTCCCGGGCCTTCTCGCGAGGAAGCGAAAGCTACAGTTCCGTCTGAACTTGGGAGTCCTCTTGTACTCTTCTCCATCCAGTGGTAACTTGATTCCTCAGATTCACTTTTGCTCCCCAATTACTTGGCAGCACTTAGAGGGCAGCGCCCCCGTAAGGTTGCGGGATTACACTGCCTCGGTTTTCAGTACGCCGTGGAGCTAAGGCAGGGCCACTTGTATTCCATTTCTTGCCTCCTTTTACGTCGTTTTCTTTTTAATACCTGCGTAGCCACTCAAGACCGAATCATGCCCAATTGGAGGTGTTTTCATTCCATATCGCCACTCTATCGCAAGAAATCGCCGAGAGCTGCAAGAGGACCTAAGTGCTGGTATAATGTTCGCGTCTAAAGGCCATTTGTTGTTTATTAGGCTGAAGTAAAACGTACTTTTTTTCGAAGCCGATAAACGTTATCGGTAGTAATAGCAGCAAGACAGTTATCACGCACTTGTTTTTGTTCAAGCTTAATTTACTTTTATGGACGGAAGTGTTGCAGGTTACAAGCCAGTGAGCAGTTAAAGAAGCTAAAGTATCCCAACTGCAATTTTTCAGACGCCTGTAATGTACAAGAGATCACTTTTAAATAAAAGAAGCATTGTTCCACGACTGTTCTAAGAAGTCATCAGCACTATATCACGGGCGTAACGTTCCCCTAACATGGGATACGTAATTATTGACTGGAAGAAGAAGAGCGGCTAAAAAATTGGCCGCGTATCTCCGTGCTTCGCTGCAAATGCCGTCGAAAGACGATAGCCTTCTACCGGCCGTACTACATGAGTCCCGTTTCGCGTGTTTCTATTCCTCCCGAGGAGTTGCGCAAGCGAGAGGGAAAACGGAGACGCGAGGAGAGAAAGGGACCAGCCGGAGTGGCGGGCGGCCGTTCCCTGCCTTCCGTTCGGCACGGATGGATGGATGGATGCTATGAGCTTCCCCTTTGTAACGGGGCGGTGACATGTGCGCCACCAGGCTCGTAAGAAGATTTAAGAACTTTTTTTTTTCTCTTTTAATTTTCCTCATGCCTTTTAAATTTACTTCAATCAAATCGATCATGCCATATCAAAAACGGAATTTCATATCCCAGTTCCCTGCCCCTTATGGCAGAAATTCCATATTTTTCCCTATAATTATTTTTGTCCGTTCTCTCTAGTTTTCTGCCACCAGTATTCTAACCGTCTCTTACTTATTTCAATCGCGGCTATGTTCAGCTTCCCGTTGTTCGCCCTAAAACCCAAGGCTTCATGTAGGGTGGTGCCCAAACGTACACCTGGGTGGATATTTCCGCATTCAATCAGAACATGCTCTGTCGTTTCTCTATCTTCCTCACAGCATGTGCTGTGAGGAAGATAGGGCACGAGCGCGAGATAAGGGCGCCATCTGGCCATGGTTATGGGAAACGCAAGAAGCTTGCCTAGTACAGGAAACGTCCGCTTTTGCGCATCCTAACAAGCACTAGGGTCTTTAGAACTAAGCATCTATCTATTTTCTACTAAAGGAACACGCCGTCAAATACATAAATATTGATGTTGCGCCTCAGATATGCGTAATATTTGCTTTTTGGCCGACTGTGTTCAGAAGTATGAAGGTAGCCACCAGTTCAAGCTGGGTGGTCGTTGAGGAAGGGGTTCACCTTTCGCAGCAGGACAGACACGCTAACCCACACACACACACAGACAGACAGACAGACAGACCAAAATTTCTGCGTTGAAGTATCGTCTTTAATAATAACATCCTACATGTCACCTAACATGGACCTCTATGTTCTTATATACATAGGAACTGCACGTGTATCCGATATTTCTCTTAAGCATGAGAAAAATCAACTTTTTGTCTTCGAAAAAGAAACGCTGATTTTTATTAACATGTTTTCATAGGGAATAGGTACTTCAGCTTTAAGATACCAGAAGGGTTTCTTGCATATATCTGTGTTCAGTGCCGTTGGGCTGGAAACTCATGTGAGTATCGAATGAATGAGCCAACGGCGGCGCAACCGACTATGCGGTTTCAGTTTTCATCTTCTGCGCCACGGAAGTGCCGCAACTATATTTTGAAAAGGAAACCGATCACTGGAGCGATGTGCAAGGTGCCAAGTGCCGGATTAATAATAATAATAATAATAATAATAATAATAATAATAATAATAATTATTATTATTATTATTATTATTATTATTATTATTATTATTATTATTATTATTATTATTATTATTATTATTATTATTATTATTATTATCGCAATTGCAACATAAAAGACACAAGGACACAAAGGGAACAAGGAAGGAGAAGCTAGCAACTGCGACGGAGTGGGGCAGGCAATTGAGGGAAACAACAACAACAACGCCTGCTAACTCTTTCAGGAGGAGGGAATAGATAGAAGTGAAAGATTGGAGGGGAGAGGAAATAAGGTAGAAAATGAAAGAAAAGAGGGATAGAAGACAAATAAACGCAGACAAAATGAACTAAACACATAAACATGACTACAGACGAATATCGCCGATTATATCAAGCACTAGTGAAATGATGCGAACGACTAACTACTCAAACTTTTCCACCGAACATCAATCTGTCGTTCACGCAAATCGCAGTTTCTGGGGCTTTTAGTGCCAGAACTACAATATAATCATGAGGCTTATTGTGAAATGGGGATGGAAGTAAAGGGGGGTGGGGGGAGGTGAGGGGCGGGGCGGTGCTGGGCTGACCGTGGATTGATTCCCGCTATTTGTGGTTCTCTACAGGGCGCCTGAGTTTACCGATTTTCTTTAATGTCGAACCCATAGAAATACGACAGCCATGGAAGGTAACCAAATTTTTTTTTTTAAACAGAGCCACATACACTACATGACGGGCTACCAAATTTTACTTGGGAGGCTCCAGTAGCGCTGTTTGTAATGGGAGCTGCCTAAATGATATATAATGCCTCGTGAAGAATCTACATTCTTCAAAGTTATTGCGACTACACCACTTCCACTTTCAGTGTTATAACGTGCACTCCCCTTTGCTTAGTTACTTAACGGTCTATAGCTAGCTGCATTGCTTATCTTGACGATGCCGAGATGTTAAGGGAATTTATCATAACCGCCTTGTCTGCCAGGGCAAGAACATTATTGTACAGATTGCATCTATGGTAATCTGGGTGATCACCTCACATGTACTAGACTCCGCCCACAGAGACGTCCTTCTCCCAGTGACCCGGTGATAGTTCTTGACCCAATGATAGCGTTTCTTTGTTGTTTTGTTTCTTGCTGTTCTTACTTTCTTAATCTTTCGTTCTATTTCCTTTTTCTCGTATGTTTTTTTTTTCATATCAATTTCGTGATGTTGAGATAGCTGACTATGACGTAGACTGCCTTCCCATATTTTTCCCATCTAAATGAGAAAAATGTCCTTATACTTGTAAACATGTTTCCATTAGGCGCTTCAATGTCATGCTTTCCTGCATCTTATTATGACTTTTCTAATTCTCGCACTTAGTTGAGAAGAAACGAAGTCTTATAAGGGAAATCAAAAGAGATTTACATCACCGAACTGCGCACAAATGAAAAATAGTTAAACTTTTGAGACCTCAGCTCACACGCAACAACTAGCGAAGAAGCGGAAACAGACAAATGATCCTGATTACAGAGAAACCGCGCCAATACGGACCACGGAGACTCGGCTGCATAATGAACGTGTTGACCTCTCTACTACCGCTTCTAGCCAATTTCCCGGGAGTGTTTAGATGTAGACACAGCTCTACGAGAGCGTCATTGATCTTTGGCTCTAAATATTTACGCACTGCCGCCCCGGCAAGGGTCGGGAGCCGACAACAACAACAACAACAAAAAAAGGCCTTTCTATTCCATTGATCCGCAAGAGCTTTTCTGTTATGAAAGCCATGAACCGCTTCTGCGCGTGACAGGGGTTTCGCGACACAGCTGTTATTATCACGCCCCGCTGCTTTCCTTGTGAGGCTGGAGGGCTCAACTTCGATTTTCGGTCGCAACACCCGCACTCTGTCGCAGGCGAATAGCAACAAAAGAAAACGCTGGTATGATAACGCCTATGCGGAGCATCTTAAGGAACGTGGCGGTTTGAAATTGGCCTGAAAGTTGGTGCGCTAAAGAAAGCTGATTATAAACGCACCTCTAGCGCCCCAGCGCCTGTTTCCGACGTTGCCGACGAATTACCACAGCACAAATTCTCGATTATTGCGTTTTCTTTTTTCTCACTGCTCGGGATCGTGTACACATTGCGGAGCGTACGGGTTTCTCAACGCGCAGAAATGAGTGTGTACGGGTTGAATCTCGGTGTCCCAGGAAAATTACATTTCTTTTTGGTGCTCTTTGTGAAATAAGTTAGTGGTTTTCTTTGTGCGCGTTGTCTAGTCACATATTTCAAGAAAGAAAAGAATGGTAAAAAAAAAACGCAGTCATTTTGATTGGCAAACACTACGGGATGTTAATTGTCCGCGGGCACTGGTTAGTCTTCAAGTGCAGATGGGCGAAAGATGAGCACTCTTTGCATGCATTTAAAGAGGAGAGCGTTCACACTTCTGATTGAACAATAACTGTTGGCGTTATGAGTAGTTGCACTGACAGAGAGACAAATGAGGCAATGTCAGGAAGGTGAACAAGAAGGAAAACCTTTGGTTCGTTAGTATTCGTAAGAAAGGAAGTAAAGTATTGAAAGACAAAATAAAACTAATACAAAGAGCAGGTGCACAAAAGAAACAAGTTGAGCAAGCGGTTAAACAAAGAATCATAGCTTCTCTAAATAAGCATGCTATGTAAATAACTTAGCATCCCTCGATGGATTAAATGTGCGAGGAGTGCTTATGTCCGCATTCTAGGATGGGCTACTCTTAAAGTGGCCTGTCGTGATATTTACTTTCTTTGCGCAGTGCAAATATATATTGGGGGCTCCCTTTTCGATTGTTATGCGCATCTTGGAAGAGGCCTGAGCTTTAGCGCGAGTAAGGCAGTATGACAATGTGCAGCTTCTTGTATCGAAATATAGAAGGATGATTCCTGTGTTTATCATGCACAAGTAAGCGTGTCGCGGAGACATAGACAAGCATTAGCAGTGAATCCCGAAGTCTCAGCCGATTTGACTTTTGCCGCCCCCTTTGAGCAAGTGTGTTTTAAAGGTAGAATGAAAGTGCGACTCCCGCGCTTCTGTAAGGTATTCAGAGCATATGTCGACGTGCGAGTTGTGAGAAATAGCACCTGCAACATCTTTGCTAAAGCTGCCTGAGTGGGGCGCAGCCGTGCGGGATGTATCTTCTTCGTGCTTGTTTTTTTATTCTGTTCATGATATCTGGTGGCCCTGTGAGGCTTTCGTCGTGAAATTGTATGCCCTGGATACCTGTTGCTGCTCAATAGAGGAATCAGAGATATGCTTATTCTGAAACGCTGATACGTACAAGCACCGATGGCGATGTATCTCAGAAGGGTATAATACAAAACGCATACGCAAAAAGGCATATCAAATATTAGTGATGAATGAAAAAATAACAAAGCGGCGCAAAACTAAATAAGGAATCTTACTTAAGCCATAGCATGAACATTGAAAGAACGTTAGCACTTTCTTCGCGAACAAGATGCACTTGCAGCACCAAATCACGCTTGGAGTTTTCAAAATAGAGTTGAATAATAAACAGTGGGCTAAACCTTCTGCCGCCATTAATTTTCAACTTTCTAGAGTCGTTAGGCACGATTCTGTTGTACGAAAACGCAATCCCCTTAAGTGCCTAAGTTAGCCACGGCAATGCGATGCAAGAAATGTCAGAGCATAATGACGTTCAGAGGTTGATAACATCACTACGATTACTTGAAATGTGGAAGTGTGACCCCGCGTGCCCTAAGAATGAAGGGTCACATTAAATGCAATAAACAGGCGACTCTATGTTATTTTCGGTTCGGTATATACTATTTTGATCACGAATAATTCAGTCCTTCAATAGCCATACGATGACTTGAGAAGCATAGATCTTTTGTTACGATGCATAACAAAGAGCATACAACGTCAGCTATTTGGCTGTGATTATGTTGACCTTCTGCTATTCTTCTGCTATTCTGTTCTTCGCAACGGAGTTCTTTAGAGTCGAGGTAAAACCGAAAGGAGTTGCGTTCTGAGTTAACAAGCGGAGCTGTCACGCAGAAGGTATGAAAGCAGATGCGCTCTATCCGTTGACCCTCTACCCACACTGATGCATGGTTGTAGTTAAATAGAAAGAAAGAAAGGAAAGTGTCGTGTGCGCAGAAGGCAAAAGCGGACCACTCTTGCCTTCGATCCACACACTTCCCTTCAGTTCACTACGTGATAGCGATAGTGATAATGGTAGTGCAAGGTGATAGTGATAGGGAACTTGACAACCCTGTCCCAGCTCCGCTGTCTTCTCAGATATCACACTCGTGCAACTGGCTTTACTTTTTGATTGTACTAGAATAAAACGTAAAATGCGAGAAATATTATGGGAATAATATTTGACACGCCGCGACCAAGATTACCCTCCATGTATGAAGGCTAATGGGGAGGTTTCACGTATTTGTGGACTAAACCTTACTTCTGATGAGTCTTTTGCTAAAGAGTTGCACCGGCACCAATCAGAATAAATAACACTGAAAGCGATTCCACAGCGTAAATAATATTTCTAGCCTCTGCGTTATAGAAGATTCTGCCTTAAGTTTGATTATTTACTTGTTTTACTGATGTCATTAGTGCCGCGGTGCAGTGTGCTATCATGTGTTTAGCAGCTCTCAGCGGCAATGTGTAAAAGCTTCTGTAAGTTTGCTCGCGTTACTCAAACCATACTGAGCCTCACATTCGTCATCAGATTTCATGCGCCAGTATTTCACCTTGTTTTAATATATCGTAGCTCTTATTTCTTCAAAAATTTGCTTAATGTAAACATACTTATCATCCAGGTTGCAGCAGGCCTGCTGGTATTCGTACGCGAACTTCAGGTTCATAAGTTTTTTTTTTTTTGCTTCTTTACCGTGGACACGCATGGTCGCCTGGTACCTGCCATCGCAACTTTCACCTGCCACGCTAAGCTATTCTAAACTTTAGTGTAAACAGTGACAGCAGGGAAAGAGAAAGCGCTTTCGTTTACAGAAGCAATCTGTTCATCGCATAACACTGCTTCGCCGGTGAGTGTGGCAGCAGTGTTCAGCAGTGTATAGGGGCCGCTGTTTCTTTGGCAGCTCCATATTGCTTAAAGAAGTTTCACTTACGCGGGATGTTTGCAGTAGCGGGTAGTAAAAGGACGAAGGGGTGTACAAAGAAGATTACTGGGGATTAAAGGTACAGGTGAGCGAGAAAACCTTCACGTCCAGAAACGCGGGCGGTGGGTATTAGGTACTAGCTTAATAAAAGCAGAAGAATCGGGATGTGTTATATTCAATAAAAATTAATAAAGGTTAGAGGTCATTGCACACTACGACTTTTAAGGGTGTGGGGGATCGTATGAACTGGTGGGAATCCGGGGGTAGCGCAATTTATCAGCTAAGACATAATGTAAAAACTGCTAGAGCAGTTACCGGCAATGCCACTAGGCGCAGCTGTTAGTTTTTAGCTTATAGATGAAGCACAAGAACGCCTTGGTGGGCATGAAAATTAGTAGGGCCATGGCTATCCCAGTGTAAGCGATAAATATTACCCATGGTTTTGTCTGTTATGTTGTTTTGGGCCACAACCACTCCCTTCTGTTTTTCACATTCATGTTGTTGTCACAAGTGAAAGGATTTTATTCCGTTGGTATTTTTACGACAATCAGATCTCTCACTTCCTTTATAGTGGTTCTTCTTTCCATTCAGCTTGCATTCTTCGTAATCGGGAAATTTCAGGGCGAATACACGGCACCGCGGTTTTACGCGCTGAATACACAGCACAAATGCGACATTATGAGAATGATCTGGGGCCTTTTCGTTATCTATTTGTGATATAGCGACGTACTGTGGTAGTCATAGTTGTCGAGCGAAAGTACAGAAACAGAGAGCTCAGAAGAGCTCTGCGCGCGCCATTTGGAGCAAATGAGCATATGTGATGCGAATGTTTGGCTTTACCCGCACATGTTTCTACAAGACCGCTAAAGTCACGAACTTTGTATTGATAGTTCCGAAACAAATTACCTTAATTTATGCAGTATGTTGTGTTTGAGGTGCATGTGAGGTGCGCTTTTTTCTCTGTTGCCGAATATATTTTAATAGTGTTGAATCATTCTTGTACTAATAAACTTTAAAATATTTCTTGCCTATGTCAGCGGCAATCCGGTTACAATATGTGTCAGTGTCGAAACCTAACCACTGTCGCCGCATCACTCATGTGACCTCATGAACTGCATATGAGACTGGCGAGACATTTGACTGGTTAGTTTTTCTGCGGTCTTATAAAAGCAGCAAATCGCTCCCTTTTTTAAAAATACTGCATTACCAAACCAGTTGTTCCAGGCGGCAATCGTGGACAGTGTATCAAAGCCTTGAGGGTGGCTCCTTGCTTAGGGTTACACTATTTCGCCGAGAGATCGGCATTTCGGCAAGCTGGATCTTGTCAGTGATCGGGAAAAGGGACATCATTACTTACGATTACCCACCCAAAGTAGAGAACACCGCGTATTCCTACAATCACGACCACCATTAAGTTTCCCCAAGGCGAAGTAACCGCAACTGAGTCCCGCTTAGCGTTGCACTTTGCACGGCCCTTGTTTATCGCATTTTTGCATTTTCACTGGCCCTTGTGTGTAGTACTAGCCCGCCAACAGAGGAAAAAAAAAGAGGGAGAAACGAAAACGGACGTCACAAATACAGTCATGAAGGAAAACAAACAGATCCAACGAATGCATTGCTCTATACTGCATTAAACAGTGAGCAGAAGACCGTGCTGATTGCTGGTGTGCCTTTTCGGAGCTCTTCCTCATTGATTCTTCCAGTGGGAGAGGGGGGAGGCACTCAAAGGATTGCCTAGGGGTTTACTCCGCAACTAGCGGGATTATCGACCTGCAGACCCCACGGGAGAATCGTGGCGTTTACCCAGCAGCATGTCGGTGCCGCAGACGCCCTTTCTCGTTTCAGGGAAACTGTGTATACCGGCCCTTCAAAACAAACAAGCATCGGCGAGAGAAGGAGCCTCTCTGCGGCCTGAAGTGTGGCACGTGCCAACGTGGTACTCATCTGCCGATGCCCAAGTGAAAAAAAAAAAAAAAAGAGATGAAGAGAAGCGAGCGCAAGGGATTTCAGACCAACGAGGTGCCATATGTAAGGAGCAAAAACATTGGCGAAGACCCGACAACTGTCTTAGCGAAGACCGTTGCTCGTCCTTCGTATTAGTAGGAGCACGGAAAAGCACGCTCTTCCGCTTGCTCGGCTCCTTCTGCGCTGCTGCTGCCTTCGCACTCGCACACCCGGGCCTAAATTAGTCGGAATAAGCGGCAGCGAGGAAACCGAAGCCGCCTCGCACTCCTCGCAGTCCTCCTGGGGAACCCCAGCGTGAGAGTGTCAACGCCTGGTTTGGCGACCCTTGTTTCTACGGATTAGGCGTCAGTTGACAGAAGGTGAGGTGGCGGGTAGAACGTGTCGCGGCTCGAGAAGGGATTCGAGCGTTGGCAGTGCTTGGGTTCTATGCTTTGTTCTTATACCTGCTTCTTTGGTTCTCACGCCTGAGAGGCTTTCTGATGACGTCAGTAGTTGCGGTACCTCAAAGCCTGCTTTTCTTCTGGCGGTCCTTGGCAGCGCAAGCATATGAGCAAGCAAAGTAAGATAACTGGAAGTTCGGGTTGGTCGTGTTTACGTCAAGTGGTTTTTCTGAGGAGGCTGTTGTTTCACTGTCGACATATGAAGCAAGAGCCGTGCCAACAACACACGCCAACGAGCGTGTGTGGGCGCGTGAATATCACGCTTAAATTAATTATACTACGCCTACCTAGGAGGTAATGAAGAAAGCGCTATGGACGTATGAAGTTATTCCAAGAGCTATGCGGCTTCATTCATGACATCACTATTCTTTCTTCCCCTTAGTTTTTTTAAGAACAACAAATGCGAAAAGCGCACTGCAAGAATTAATCAAAATAGATGAGAAGGCTTTCACACCACCTACAAAATGCCTGTTTAAGGAAAAAATAGAGAAACAAGGTCATAGGAAGTTTGAAGGGCATTTAGAAAGTCCCACTTTAGTGGTCAGCCTTTGCAGCCAAGGTGGGACATCTGTGTCGCTGGCTTTCGGTGCATCTAGGATTTATAATATTACAGGAATAAAAGCAGCACAGTTATTTCCGAGACTCCCGAGGCATTTCGCAGTTATTTCGTGGTTATGAATTTCGCAGATATGCGCTTTTTTTTTACTCCACGAGGTATCCGCAACCGCAGAGCTCGCTTTGACACTTCGCCAACGTTGCTGTTGTCCTTAATGTGGCCTCTATAATTGGCACCTACTTGCGAGGGTGCTTGGCCGCACTGCATTTGATGGTGTATGTGAACGAAAATTAAAAATTAAAAAAGGAAAACTCAATATTATAGAAAATTTCCGGAGCCGCTGATCCCGCCCACTTTCTCCTTTCCATTCACATTACATACAACTTACACGCGCGACCACACAGCTTTGCAATGTATCTAATGTATGCTACTTAACGTTCCCGATATTATTGGTAGGACTGCGGAGTCTGCTTGGCCTCAATATGAAAGAGATTTATTGCTCTAAAGTTAAGGTCATGGCGGATATATAGAAATGAAAAGCGGGGGCATTCACTAGGCCACGAAAAAATAAAAAAGACGAGGAAGAAAAAAAGGGCACGCACTTGAAGATATCACTTTGCTCAGCGGCTGAGGAACGGCGCAGTTTAAAGTTAAAAAGAAAATAGCGTGAAATCTCTATTACAGGGCGGTGTCATTCCAGGTATAGTTAGCTGCGGACAGCCAGATATGCAAGAATGAAAATTCTGCTGATGCCATCGAATACTTGTTAGAAACTCCTGCGAAATGTCATCTTCGTGCTCTGCCAGCAGAACTGCAATGCTAGAAAGAGAAAGAATTAAATGAAAGAAAACACACGAAAAAATAAAGCTGATGTGGATAAAAGCGCCGTTCAGGCAGTTTTTTTCTATTACCGAAGAAGTGACGTGATTAATTATAAATGCGCATTACGCTAAATGAATTTGCCATGTTTGCGCAAAACAGCGGGAGAAGCAATTGCATAAGCTTCGCTGCAACATTTATATGCCACGAGCGATTAATCGGTGTCGGGCTGGCCATGCTGCCCCGGGCTGATGGTGCCCTTGGGATCCCTTGGCGGACGCCCATCGATGTGTACTAATGGGACAAATCAACGTATGCGCGACTTGTTCTTTTCGATTGTGACGTAATCGCCATATTCTGAATTATGCGTCCGGCTAGTTACCGCAGAATTTCTTTCATTCGGTCGCTGTCACGTCATAATGGCGGCAGCCATAAATTATTTGAAACAGTTTGACTAAAATGAGAGAATTAAAGCTGCCCTTTAAGAAACTGTGTCATCGTTCGGTTGTGTTACGAAACCCTTCAAGCCAGTTTGCGTTTTTGGTAAGACAGCAGTTCCGCTGAGGCACATGAGTTTTTGAGAGACTGGCAGTAAACAAAAATATGTAGGAGCTAAGGGGACCGGCGAAAAAGATACAACCGTGCTGCGCCCCCCCCCCCCCCCCTCCTCCCGTAATGTGTGGATTCCCGGATTTCTGTGCTTCCGTCCCGTAATTGCACCTAATTATCGGTGTGTCAATGTTGTTGAACAATGTGGCTCCGCGGAAATGTGGTTTTACCAAAACGCTGCGATGAAGCAGCAGGTAATTCATGATTAATTCGCGTAAACACATTTATTATTACGGCAGAGTTGTATGTGGCCTCTTGACATTAACTAATAAAATTAAGGTTGTTCAAACACAACCTATCGCCTCACGAAAAATCGTTTTAAATTACTTCTCATGGATGTACGGTGGTGTACCACCGATAATTTCAAGAGTTGGCGGAACAGGCAGTATTCGAAGTTCCTTGTCATGGCAACAGTGAAAGTGTTTATGACGAAGTTGAACCGCAGCATAAAGGACCGTCATGTGTCTACTACAGTGATCGTAAAAGTAATGGAAAGGACGCACGGACAACACAGGCTGCGCCTGGTGGACTTGGTCTCTGTCACATTAATGATTAGGAAAAACATGTGACTAAAGCATTATTACCTTCTCTGTTGGTTGTCGGCATAATGTGCATAAATAAAGTAAAACCGAATTTTTTAATCACTAGCCAGAACACAAGGTCTTCTGACCGCAGCCTATAGGCGAAACCTCCGAACCGTCCAACTAAAACACTGATAAATAATAAAGTCGTTTCTCTCTTTTTCTCTGTTACTGACAACGAACATTTCAAATCAAGAGTAAAGCACATATCGCCTCCCTTCGAAATGGTGAGAACAGATTTTATAAACACGGACATTTACTCTTATATCCGTGTTTGAAGGTGCATCTGTATTTCTCGACGGCGCGTTGTCATTGTGGGTTATCCAGCAGTAACATCATTTTAAATGTTAATCATCACCTAAAGCTGTCTTTTCTCTCTGCACCTAATGCTTCCATCGATGACACACATAATCTCGCTTTCACGTCTTCAGCCCTGGAGAGTAGTTACCAGCTACAACGACCTGACGAACGCTTGAGCAAATCCTGTACGCCACTCACAAATCATCTTTTACATAGAGGATCCATTGCACGCACTAGTTCTATACGAGCTGGCTCCTCGGTGATGTCCGGACAGTGCAATGGGCGCCGTCAACGTTGTCCTCGGAGACCGGCACATTTCGGCCGCTGAACAATGCCGCTTATTTGGCAGGTCTCTTTCAGAGGCGGGCGGGCGCATCGAGGGCCGCCGCCGGGTTCGAGGTAGCGGCCACGAAAGAACGCAGCGCAGGAACTTGAAAAGGCCCGTTTGACACGAGAGTGATGCCTCGGAGCCGTCTCTTGGGTGGCCGCTCCGGCAAAGATGCATCAAAGGGGATCGCCGTCCACACGGACGTGCCCTTAGCGTGGGGCCAGGCTGGGCCTCTCCCTTGTCCTTCTCAGCGTCCCCCTGCTACAAAGAACGCTGCGCACCCAACGGCTCTCGATCACTGGCTCGAGCTAAGATAAACGCCATCGATATCCGGCTGCAGTGCATAACCCGGAGGCCGCCCTTCTGCTTTCTTGCGTTAGGCCACTTGTTCTATGATTCATGGCCCCTCCTGGACCCCTGCCTCGCCTGCTCGCCTGTATCCTTCGTTCCTTCGGTTTCCTTTGCGGCTCGTCTCTTTCGCCGACCTTCTTCCTTTCCGCTCGCTCCTGTAGCATGGAGCTGACGTATCGGGGGGTTTCCTTCATCATGGCGCTTTTCGAGATGGCGGGCAGGAAAGGACAGAATAGGCGGAAGAATAAGGGTCCCTGCCTTGGCGTCTTTTCCGAGGTTGAAAGATACGACTGTCACGCGCTTGATACGCCCTCGGCCGGTCCGGGGTTTTGGCGAACGTCGTTGCGCCCTTCTGTTCGGACGCCGGCGCTGTCAGCGTGTGTCTGACAGGGCGTGGCCGCGAAACGAAAATGCTGAATCAGTAATGTTTATGTTTTCGTAGGCCTCGCTTTCTTGTAGCTGCATACCTCGGTTAACACATTCACCGAGTACGCCAGCGAGTCGAAGGGGAACAATAGAATGCCAGAGTGACTGACAGTCAACTACACATCAGACGGCTTCTACTCGTCTCTAGAATGTACTATACGGGAATGGCATTTCATTTAGAGAGTGCATCACGCTTTTTTTGTTCGCAACCATAGAGCGTGAATACAGCACGAGAGATATGGGAAGGTGCTTTGTTCAGCGGGTTGGCGCTCGTGCGTTAGAGGAAAGGAAAACAACATTAGGTACTCTACTCGGATACATTTTCTATGCAGGGTTAACCGTTAGTGGTATTAGGGAACGAGAGTGGTCACAGAATAAAAATAATGAACGCATTTCCCTCCAAACTTCTTATATGGTACGAATCCTACGATTTCTGAGCCGTTATGTCGTGGACAACAAGGCACCAAGTGCGGGCTGACGTGCATGCAAACGACTTTGTAAGAGGCACTCTTCTAGTAGGTCGTACATTTCATTTATATATACGCTTCGAAATTGCGCACAACCGTTCTCTGACTTGAACATCCCCTGAACTCTGCTTGCATATCCGATGTCACTTCTGTGAGTGAAACTGCAGATGGTGCCGTGAGGATCTCTGCGTGATAAGGCAGCACACTAATATGATAGAACACGAGAGATGGAGGTGTTTGATATTGTATTGGCTGCCGACATGTGGTACTTTCCGGAACATATTTTCATGGTTTAGATGTCTACAACTAGAAAAAAATCTCTATGTGCAAGGGTTATTCGGTTTCACTTCGTTCCTTCGACCTTCAGCAGTCTGTTTCGAACACCGCATCCTCCACGCAGGGCATCGTTCGCTGTCCAGTTGGTACGTTCCAGAAAGTACACGCAGGTATTGCTGATTGTCTCGCTTCAGCTTGTTCTCACAGCTAGTGTGGCTGCCCAGAAGTATCACGTAGGGTTGGGGACCCTCGCCTGTTGATCATTTGGTACTTCACTGGCCATTGTTTGGACCAGCTTGCTGCTTATCGATTTCTTTCTCCTTGTGGGTGTGTTTTGCCTTGTAGGACAACACGGTTAACCTAGTACTCGTACAAAAGCGCGTGGACAACACGTAGTTTCCGTCTTGTGTTCCTGCAAGATAACTCAATTTTTTTTAGTGTCCGGCATACATTTGCGCACTGTATGGCTTTGCATAAGTAATGTTGTCTACGTTGAGTAAGGCACACGGCCACTGACCTTCTCCTCATTAAAATTTGAATTAGATCTTGATGCCTCCAGAATCACTCTCCTCTGCTAACTTTCCTTCAAGAAACTCTCTGCGCTCGGTTTGTGAAAAATTTTCTCATACTGCAAGAGTGCGCCTATCTGGCCTGGTTCTCATATTGATTTTCCCGTGGTAGTACTTTACCTTTTTCTGCGTTGTCTTCGGTTCGGTTATTTCATACGGCTTTTTTTTTTTTGTCCTGCTCTCGTTTTCCTGCTCTCAACAGCTCGTCTTTCACCGCTTGTGCATGCCCTCCTCCTGAAAGAGCAAGCAATTTCCGTGTCCTTCTAGGTGGCTGTTGTTAGCATAATTCGTCCTTGTTTTGACTTGGTCCTTTGCAAACAAATATTTATGCTTGCATGTGGAATACTAAGAGTAGAACCTACCACCCATCATTTTTCAGAAGAACTAGAAAAAAGTGATGAGTGTGCCTAGAGTCACTGATGACCGCTCACGAACCATTTAGCCTAGAGTAATCCCCCTGCACACATATACATTTTATTTAGTGCTTCACGGTTGAAATTTTCCCTGACATAGTGATTTGTATTGCCATTAGTGGTAGGTTAATTGCTACGCTGCGCTGAGCTGCTCAGTTCGGCGCGTCTTTACTTCCAGCTGAAGGAGTATGGGTTAACGTGGAAAGGCGCTCTTGTACTGAGATATTGTCACCCATAGTATAAATTTGTGTCTTTATTGCGAAAAAACCTCTACGCAGCGGCATTTTATTCCCGTAGCGACAATTTCAAGTTTTTAACTGCTTCAATGAAACTTATTTCTCCGCATTTGTAAGCTCTTCAAGTAGGTGAAATTTCTGGTTGGAACAAATATAGGTGGGTCAGGTACTGGATCATTACTGCAAGCTTCAGAGTTAGCTATGGCGGTACTATATATATAAGTAAGCAACTCAATGAAGACGCATTCCCCTCTTCCTTAGCGGTAACTCTCACTGGCACTTGTGTTGCTAATTGCTGTTAGAGAAGCACGCAGAAGTATACCTGAAGTCTGCGTACTCACGCGTAACTTCAGTGGTAACGTTGCTTAATGCACCAGGAACTACCGTTTAGACGACGGAGGCGAAGAAGTAAAAAGGACTGCACCTATAACCAACAGCTACCACCAGAGAACTTTCGAAGACCATTGGTTTAACAACTGCCGTCTTTAACCTCAACTGACTGCCGGAAAGTGAATATAGACGAGTACGTCAAGAAACAACGCGACCATCGCAGCTTTAGCTTCAGGAAAAATTTTTGCTTTTACGTTACGGCGCAGAAAAAACAAGCTATGTTTTCGTCTTGTCACATTTTCCTTTCTAGCACAGCTGTTCACGGAACTTCTGGCAGTTTCACGTGGAGCGCGTCAAACTTCCTCCTCGTTTCTAAGAGCCGTTATGGCCTCGCAAACCCAAACAGCGGCCGCCTTGATGAATGAGGGAGGAAACCGGGAGGGTCAGCCGATGTAAAGCACCTTGCGCCGGCAGTCGAGAGTGCTAGGCCGCAGCGATGGCTGCTGCCGCCTCATTATTTCCAGCTTAGCCAGAGGCGAGCTCCCTACGGTGAGGATATGGAAGAGCCATCCCGGGGTCGGACGGGGAAGAAATGAAAAAAATAAATAAATAAAAGGGGGGGGGGGGAGGCAAAACAAAAGGGGAGTAGTAGGAAAAGGCACAAAGGGATGCAAATGAGAACAGCTCACGGCGACCGGATGACCGGAGTGCACTGTGCCGAGCCGGATGGGGAGAGGCAGTCCGGGGGGTTCTCGGGTCACTTGCAGGAGGTGAAACGGAACCTCGCAGCGGGCGACCCGGCACCGGCGGGTGAGTCACAGGGTCGGTCTCGGGGGCTCGCCGTTCTGCTATCAGCCGCACTTGGAGCGTCCAACTGTGCGGCAAGCGGCCACATTGGCCCCGCAGGTGACGATGGCGAGTGCCACCACGTTCGCCATGCGCCCGACGAACCGAAGGAGACGCCTCTTTTGTGATGCCGGTTGTGCGTTGACAACCCCAGTCGCGTGTTGGAGGCGACGGATGCTGTAGTCAGGAGTCGGAACGAATCCTTTCATTCGCTGCACACGAGTCATGTGCAGCTGCTCAAAGGAGGACCGGAAAGGTGTTACTTGACGAAGACAAAGAGAGAAGGGGCACTTTTATGGGAGCTGGGTGTGAAAGCTCGGCTCCTTTCTGCTGATCCATCGAGCAAGCGCAGGCTGCTAATGTCGCGGCAGTGTTAAGGCTTGAGAACACGTATGGGAAAGTTGCGAAGTTTCTCTTGAAGCGAAAGTCATCATTGCGGCCTCTCTTTGTGCCTGACAAACAAGGCATCTTTTGGCACGCGGAAGGGTCGCTTTACTGTTGCCCCGAAATCTTCGGAGCCTCTTGCTGTGTGGCGAGTCAATCTGTGAAAGCATAAAAAGAAAATAAGAACATGAAACTATTTTGAACGCCATTGTCTCGGACCTAAACTCGCCACCTTTCAACTACGCATCGTCTCTGAAAGAGGGAAAAAAATTCTCCACTGATCCCTGCCTATCTTACTGCATTGCTACGCTTAAAGCGCGCCGAACCCAGTGCGACGTATATTTAATGCAGTGTTCTTTGCGTGTGCATAAAAGGTTGCGCGAAGAAATGCTTGGAGTTTGTACTCGGGAGAAAACGAGCACGACTGGTTTTGCCGTGAAACATTTTTAATTGAAGATGGCGGTGAAAATAACCGTGAATACCTACGAAGTAAATTATCATCAAACATATTTATTTCTTTCTTCATATTGCCAGCCGCGTGTTCATTTATTAAGACGAGTTTTTAAATGGTCGCCTAATAAAAAGTCAGTGCCTTCGAGTGGCACTACCTATTTTTCATTTCGTCGTTTCTCAGTGAACAACCATTCAGGACATGTTGTATCATACATTTTTAAAACGTTTGCTTTGTGTAAACATGCTTGATATAAGCAAAAATTAAAAAAAAACCTGATGTTTGCAAAACACACACGCAGGCGTCACTGTGCCCTGAGCTCATAACCGCTACGATACGAGCCGATCAAGCGAGCAGAAATAAAACATAAACGTCTTTCTTAATCTCACTTATGATGAAATATTATGTTAAGAAATAAGATGATGCGAGCGCATCACTACTTCTGACGAAGTGCTTTTGAAACTTCAAACTGAAGCGCCTAGGATGCGCTGCAATAGGATTTCTTCACGTGCTCTTTTCTGGCTTAATAAAGAGAAATACAAACTATTGTGCAACATACCGGGCTCCAAGTGAAAATGTTGCCTTTCCCATAGTATGGGGCGAAGAGAATTTTACCGCTGAGTATTGCGCCATGCTATACCGCCGCCTTTCATTCCTGGCGAAGTACTCCAAGGCATAGTGACATCAGAAAAAAGAAACACATCCCGCAGCAAAACCTGCAACGAGAAAGATCGAGAAAGAGAGCCCAAGTGGTCCTTCAAAACCTGTAATTAGGCGCAGCCACATCGGCCACCCGCGCTTCATCAATTACGACTGCTCTTTATTCTTCCTTCGCGACGAAGACGGGGCGCGCTCTGTTGAATTAGCCGCTTCTTTGTATCAATTGCAGCTGGCATGTTCGAGAGGAAGAGAGTCCGTCGTGCGCCTTGACAGTGGTCGGTGGTTCGCAAAAGGAAGCCGCGATTCATTGGGAACCGCAAAGGAAAGTTCATCGTCTTGTCTTCTTAAATCAGCACGGCGCGAACTAATTTGAGCGTAGAAGAGCAGGAGCTGCTTGGGCATGGAATGGGCGTAGTTGAGAGTCGGGCTTCTCGGCTCTTGCGCACGGACACTTGCACGCTGTCCAATTTGACTATTTTCATTCGAACAGACCTCCATGTTATAAAGAAAGAAACTTGAATGAGGCAGTGACGACCATGAAGATATCGGAAGAACTAAGTGCAAAAATGTAAATGAGCACTCTGCAGTGCGAATCAGCTCATAATCGAGATAATGTGGGGTTCGTTATAATACCGAGCACTTTTACTTTCGGCACTAAACATTTTTCACTGGTATAATATATATAGTGAACAGGTAAACAATGTTGCTTCTACTGGAAAAGATCAATAGTACAGCCAGACAGCGAATGCCCTTGTTAACAAGCACACGTCCGGTTGATGCATCAGCATAGTCATATATGCGACGATAACCACCCATTCGTATTTTAGATTCAGTAATATGTATAGACCAGTTTGAAAAAGCAGTTGCTTTTATTTCATGTTAAAAAATCAATACATGTTCCCACCTTTCTTTTGTCCGTTTACTCGCTTTATTACATACCTGTACATATGAACCGCAGTTTTTTTTTTTTCACAGGACAGTTAGGGACCTAGATCGCGAAAACGATTCTGCGTTATACAGGGTATTAATCGAAGAAGTTTTGAGACGAGAAATAGACGAAAGGACAGTGAACAAAGACAAAAAAGTTAGGTGAAAAAGGACACCATTAGCGTAGGCCACTGTGGAGATCAAGTGGCTATAGCGTTTGGCTGCTGACCAGAAAAACGATCTTTCGATTCAGACAGACAGACAGACAGACAGACAGACAGACATACAGACAGACAGACAGACAGACAGACAGACAGACAGACAGAACTTTATTTTATCCTGGGGGGAAGGTCGACTAGTCATGGTCACTTCAAGACGCGAAAAGTGTGCAGAGACGAAACAAAAACGACAAGGACAAGCGCCTAGGACAAACGACAAGGACAAGACACTTGTCCTTGTCGTTTTTGTGTTTCGTCTGTGTACATTTTTCGCGTCTTGAAGCCATCATGAATAGTCACCAACTAGCCCACAGAAGAGTTCTGATCGAAGGTCGACTAGTCGCCTTCCTTAGGCGTTACCCACGTCGGGACCGGGAGTCCAAGACCTCCTGCCACCTCGCAGGCCCCGTCTGTTGCATTTTCATGGGAGGTGAACCAGAGGCCCGGTGTTCCTTAACCTGTGTTTTATCAGCACACGTTAAGGAACACCGGGCGGTTATAATTTCTGGAGCCCTCCACTACGGTATGTTCCTAATCATTCCATGGTGTCGACGCGTAAAATCCACGCAATTTTTGATAGTGTTCGCATTGCCTGATATTGGGTGTGTTGGTACTGCGACTTATATGTATATATATGTTGCCAGCGGACGAAGACGAATGGGACACACACATACACACACAAAAAAAAATCATGAGGCGAAAAATGTTGAAATAACGTCCGGAACTGCGCAAGAGTTCTCGGAGGTGAGTACATGGTGAAAACTGGGATGCAGAGAATATAGTCGCTTGCACACTGGACGCTGTCGCAAAAGACACAGAAACCAGTAGATAATCCTTTCCGGGGGAAGCCGAGCGTAAAGTTCCCTCTGGGTTCACACTTATTAGGGGTCCCCTGGGCGTTAACAGAAAGCGACGATGGGTACACGACGGGAAAGTAAAAGTTTTCAGCGTGTGAAAAACCAGCGAGTGCGCGCGTTTGGTTCTTTCACACATATAATTTATTTGTTCAAACACGGAGAGACGGGTAGTATCGAAAGCGCTAGCTCCGGATCAGAGGGTGGCTGGGGCCACGTGATATTCACGCGTGGCAGAATAAAGTGGCACGTGCACCGGTTTAACCTACGCCGAACTGGAATATTGCGTCCGTTGGTGCGCAAGGTCACCGAAATATTGGCGGGTAAGGCGTAATAACAAAATAAAAAAAGGTACACGTAATCCTAAATGAAATATCAGAGAATCGAAGGAGTTTGTTCAGAAGTGGGGCAAACGAGGACGTAGGAGTGGTTTCAAAACGCTTGCCTGCTACCATGTAAAAAAAAAAATGGCGTTGGTAATCCCAGTGGGGTGTCAACGACCTCCTCTGTCAACATTGTAGCTTAGTCAACCTCAATTGAGAGGCTCAGGACTGCGTGCGTTGGAACAAGTTATTTCAGAAGCGTTCAGTCAAACCGAAGTGGGCCTGTGTCAAGAGAGCGTAGCATGATGAAAAAGAATGCGCTCAAATCTGGCTGGAGAGAAGGGCAGTGGGAATAGGTAAGACGAAAACATCAATATGCACAAAATTAACACGCCTCGCTCATTGCAAGAACAGTAAGCTGCCCTAGAGCTCTGTAGCACGCCAATTTTATAGTAGAGAAGGAAGAAGAAAACACGAAAACGAAAGAAATAATAAAAATAGAAATGAAATAGCAATAATTAAACGCATGGGCATTTTTGTACTTTCGTGCCCTTGCTTAACATATAACTCTGCGCCGCTTTGGTCAATCATAGGTGTCGCTATTTTTACGTTCCAGACCATGAGCGGCTTCTTTGCGTAGTTATGTTCATTGTCAGCAACGAACTTGCATTAAAAATAGGAGCGAAGCATAAGTAGCAGGTAGTCTGTAATATCTCTCTCAGACGCTTAACATTGCGGATGTTTCGGGCATTAGAACCTCCCGTAGTATCCTAACGAATTCCAGTTGTCACAAAAGGCGCCTGAACACCTTTCAGAGATCAAACGCCCATAGCTTCTACAAGCAAGAGCATGTTGCGGAATTGCACCTTTGAAGCCTGAGAAGGTTGCGAGGGGTGGCAAGATGGCAGCGCGACAGAAACATCAATAGGAAGAAAAAGCAAGCAAATGGTGTGCGTTAGCGCCACTCTCCAAGCTCTACGCATTGAGTAGCAGCTGCACATGTTTAATGTTACGTCATCGAAGAGGAAGAGACGGACGCAGCAGATGGGAACGGCTTGCCTACAAACTGTGAAGTACTTGAACTGAAGTGAGGGGTCAGGGTGAAAGCCCCTGGATTGAAGCATATGCCACTGATCCGTGAACTGCAATCTTTACAGTACAGCTCACTTCCATCCCTGCCTTAGAGGACATCCGGCCACGTGCCGTTCTCATGGTTCTCGCTTGCTTTCATTATTTAGGTGTACGGATCACGATAAGACTCAGCCAGGTTACAGCACTATGAGAACGTCATTGGTACGGGTGAGTGGAGAGGTAATTATACCGAATGAGCAACACGACGTATAGCATGTATGTGGGCCTTTATCAAGCCTACAAAAAAAATCATTCTAACTTCTCAGAAGCGTCATGGTTTTCTCTTACGCTGCATCTCGTTTCTTAAGAGATTCTCACCATTAATCTAATAGTGAAAATAATGTTCCGGTAATCCGGCACATAAAATTTAAGCGTCCCACATTACGCACCAGTAATCTTGCGCGTGCAATAATGACGCTGTTTTAAATGCCTCTAGGGATATTCGATCACATAAGTTTATATAAGTAAAAATGCTGATGTTACGTTTTCTTTCGAAGGATATGGCTTGACATTATTTTGTGATTTCATTGTGACAGAATCACTTACTTTCTTGGATTTCATTGAAGCTGGGTTGTCGAATAGTATGGAAACGGTTTTTTAAATCTGTGCAGGTAACAAGAATACCAAAAAATTTGGGACCATAAACTTAGGCGAAGCTGATCCTCAAAGGAAGCCGTTGGTGTATGCATATACGCTCCTTGATTCCTTCCATGAATGTGTATCGTGTGGCTTAGCTAGAACGCTTTGATGACCTTCGGCATATGTTCGCACATTACATCCGAAATGATGTCTCACAGCTGGCAAATTACCTCTGAAGCGATGTTTCGCAGCTGGCAAATGTTTGTCCCATGAAAGCGATTATTTCAACCCTTTGCGAACAACCCACCAAGTTTCAAACCCGGTCTGTTAAAAGGCATTTTAGAGCCCGTTTAGTTTTCATTACCGATAAAATATTTCGACCCAAAGGCATGCATATTAAGTCATCTTCCTCAAGTAATCCAGCAAGTTCTTCTGATATAGCACTCGGTTCTTCGTATTGTCTATTAAAAAACATAGGTTATTTACTTTTGCGTCCGGTACGGATCCCGTGAGCTGCTTCTCCGTAATGTTCTTTGGCAGGAGTGACTTTTATGTCTAAAGTATTGCACTTGGTTTAGACGCGAGACAATGCACCGCGCTTCCGGCTAAAGGAAGAGCGACACTCCCTTAAAGATGTCTTATTTTACAGCAGCTTACCTTGCCATTCGCTCGGCGTACGTTAGCCAATGAAGAAACACACTGCTCCTGATATCTGTGTATCGGCTTTACAGGTAGCGCGTAGAAGCATCGCAGATGGACTGGAGAAAAATAGCAGTGACCATGCATGCTGTCAGCCTGCTAGCTGTTCTTTACATTCGTGGCAAAAGTGCAGAAAGCAGTAAAATACGCTGCTCTCAGATACGAAAAGATTCTTCGTATAAATAACGACAAGGAATTGTTAATTGATGGAAAGAGGAATTGAAAATTCGCTAGCGTTTGCCGAGTCTTAAGCAGTACCGTATAACTTTTTTAAATTAAAAAGTATAACTGCGTGATCAGCAAATGTACGGAGGCTGGTGCGTTTTAACGTAAGTATAGGCTAAGGGAACCACGAAATACGTCTAAACCTTAGATATTCGTTATCTATTTAATCCAAACTAGAAGTGAAGCTCAGGGGACGATGGAGCCTTGAATTAATCAACGGATAGCTAAACACGATGCAGAACAAGGAATGTTGCAAGAGCCAACGTTTCGACAAGTGGACTTGTCTTCGTCAGGACGGTGACTGCTTTGGCGATCTGTTCATCATTATCTATTTAATATGAGTAATATGTATGTTGGAAAGGCCATGAAATGAATGAAATAATGGAAATAATTCATCGGTTTGAGCTACGATTATGAGGCACGTCCAGTAGTGGAGGTCTACGGAGTAATTTTGATTGCCGAGGTTTCTTTTACGTGCATCTAAATAAATATACACAGGTGTGTGTGTGTGTGTGTGTGTGTGTGTGTGTGTGTGTGTGTGTGTGTGTGTGTGTGTGTGTGTGTGTGTGTGTGTGTGTGTGTGTGTGTGTGTGTGTGTGTGTGTGTATTTCGCCTCCCGTCGAAATGCGGCCGCCGTGACTGGGATTACATCCCGCGACCTCCAGCTTCTCAAGCCTAGCCGCTGAACTACTACGGCACACCTCCAGCTTCTCAAGCCTAGCCGCTAAACTACCACGACGCTGGAAAACAGTAGCAGAAAATAAACAGTGCCACCACATTCAACGAATCTGCGTCAGTAGAAGTGAAGCGCTCGAGGTAGGGGTGATATGCTTAGACCTCACTGGTGATATTGATTAGAACATTTTAAATTAGAGGCGATGGTCTAGCAGTGTCGATTAAACAGCGCGCGCCAGCCTAGCGATCTCTATCGTCAATAACACCGAGAAATAACAGGTCTCAGAAAAGAAGAGAGAAAGTCGTGGCAAGTAAATAGAAGTTGCTTGATGTTTCCCTTAAATCACGTATATAAAGTTTCGTATGGGATCAGCGTTGAGAACAGCAAAAACAAGCCATCTTGAGAGAAGGACAAGACAATCCCGAAGACTCAACCACACTGAAAAAAAATTGGGTTTCGTGATTGAAATGGTAAATCGAGTGCGACGCTTGATGGAGTAGCATCCTCACTTGACTGCGTCCACCGCTTTCAATACGAGACAGCCATTCGGTTTCTGTGGAAGAAATGAGTAGCGAGCAGACAATGGGGGATATAAGCAGTTGATCCACGGCTTCTGTCATTCCTCCATATCTCTCTCTTGGCCATCAAGCGGCTTCCTCCTTCAGGAGCAGGCTTCTGAAATAGGAATGCTCGCTTCGAGGACTCGGTCGGCGTCGTAAATTCGGACGAGCGACATATCTCATCGCAAACTTATTAGTGTCGTTTCTATAGCAAGCATGATCGACATAATATTTTTGGATAGAACTAGTCCTTGATGTCGTTCTGTTGCTGGTGTTGCTCATCATAAAAACTATGTTGTTGTTTTTTCAGCGGCGACGCCGGTGTTATAGCGGTACCTCTGACGCCTAGAACTTTATTTCCGCAATTTGGCAGTACGTCCCGTGTCATGGAGACTCCGCCTTCATATAAAAATTATTTTGTTCATAAAAGCGCACACATTTGCCTTTTATAAAAGCAAACTGCGTCGGCGCTAAAGCTTCCGCAGCTAAAAGCACGTATAATTATCTTCATTAAAGGAGAAGATGAAGGAAGAAAAGGAATCAAATAAAGGAAAGGCGCAGTGGTACACCGGACGCGTGTTCGTCTTGCTACTCTCCTTGGGCGGAAAGAGATGAAGGGCGGAAGACTAGCTTTGAAAATGTATGAAATAACGTGTTTTTTCGTTCAGAGTCTCGCAAAAGTTCAGTATAGCCCATAACTTTCTTTCATATTTTATCATGAGTGTTGGCTTAAGAAGTACAGGAGCGACACACGCAGCTATGAAACGTGTTGTGTACTTGCAGAAGTCAGTTTCTTTTGTTGCCCGTAAAAACAAACTAGAAGTGAACTGTGCCTGGCACTTTGTGCCGTAATCGTTCGGCGTTCTGGAAAAGCTAGTTCATTGCATCGCTTTTTTGTTTGTCTAATCATCTCTAGTTACATTCTGTTCTTTGAGTTTTTCGTGAAGACACTTCAGCCTCTGTGGCTTTGAATGATCAGATTTTACGTTACAGCATTTTCAGATATCGAATAGCAACTTGGCAGCAGTTCTTTGAACACTGCCCCGACATACTGTCTGAGGCCTAGGTGCCTTAATGTCGACAGGTCTCTGCTACCGCATGTAGACGATGTTCTCCTGCAAGTGTTGTGCATGATTAGTGCTCTCTATTTCTCTCTCCAATTCTATTTCACCCCTTTTACCACTCCCCCAGCCAGGGAAGCAAACAGGATGCGTCTCTAACCTCCTCGCCTTTAGATCAGCATCACTATGCTCATTACTGCTCTCCGCTCTCCCGAGAGGATCGCTTGGGACGAGGTGACTGTGCGACCCGAAGAGCAGGTTCCAATCACGCTTAGCTGCTACTGCTGAAAGCTTTCACCATGCCTCGGTCGTCTCAGTAACATTGTTTACTATGTTCTGTTTAACGCCATGTAGACGAAAGGCAATAATACGGCACATTAAAAAGCGTTTACTAGCGGGGTGGTTAGGGGTACAGTCTTCGAATCAGTTTAAATTCCATACCTATATGTCGCAAGAAACAAGAATGAACAAGACAGCTGCTACGCTTCGCGCATTCCGTCCTGTGCATTGCTTTTCATGTAAGTTTTTCTTCAGCACAGCAGCTAGATTATACTTCTCCGGCGTGGTGTATCGCAACATCGCCAGTGACATCTGGACAGAATATCAGTAAAATACGAACACAGTACAGATAAATACTTGTTGAAATGCCTGACTCTAGAGTAGACTCCACTGGCAACATTTATCCGGAATTTCAAATGGAGAGTCCTAGATACAACATGAAGCCTGCCCAGGCGTTTGCAGCAACCCCTGTAACCTGCATAGCTAGAGCTAACATGAAAGAAAAAGGAAATGCTTGGACAACTTCAACGATAAGCGCACACATAAAAAAATCAAAATGACAAGATTGAAATGTATAGCATAAAGTGCCTTGGGAGAGAACTGATACCACGAACGTTGCAGTAATAAAAAAATACAAGATATTCCTGTTTGCGCTCGCAACACTTTCCGTCTTCTTCAGCAGTCGATGTCACGGCTGTCCTCATCTATCCGGCAAACTTAGGCAACCACTGTGATGCAGAAGAATCCTCAATTGCGTAACACTGTTGCACACATCGATGGAGCTAGTCAACGAAGCGCAACTGTTTGCCGCAACTGCTCGTGTACAATACGTCTGCGCACACTGCGAAGAGAAGCGAGTGTGTGGAGCCGCGCGAAGATGCCGCAACAAAGGAGGCAGAGCTGAATTGAGCGGAAGACCGTATTGTTTTGTGGCCCCACGGTTTGTACAAAGAAAAGGCAGCGCCAGAAAAGAAGGGAATTATGAGGGCTGTCACGAATTTCTCTAGCACGGTGGGCTCTTTGTCTTTGTGTACTGCCTCAAGGGTGCGTGCTCTTTCTCTGTTTCTTTTTGTGCGCGTGAGCTTGCAAGCAAATGCATGCATATGAGCTCTATTCGTGCCTTTTTGTCTCTGAATGTCAGCAGTCTACTGACTTTCCCCATAGAGATGCAGCCCGTTTCTTTAGTTTTATGCTTCCCTTTTTTTATGATGACATGTTCACCTTTGAGACTTGCATGGCTTTCCTCATAAAGTCACGCAAGGAGCATTACTAGCTTCGTGACATTGTTGCGAAAGGGTGACCGAGTGCAAAAGGCAGTAAGGAAAGGAAGTTAGGAGCAAAATTTTCTTCGGTGATTGTTTAGTATTCGCAGTCGGTGCCCATAGGATCGCGTGTATTCAAGGTCACCTTCAGGAAGTAAGTATTTCTGGATGGAGACTGTTTGTAAAGTTAATAACACCACATTAAGTGCAATAAAGTGTGTTATTCTATGTGTGACAATAAAATAACTAGTTCCTCTGTTCTGTCAGTCACATTATCAGTGTTGTTATTAGCTTTATTAGGGTACGCGCACGAGGTGATTTCATAGGATTCAAACAGAAACACGTACATTTTGGTGCTTGGCTGCCCTAAATTGACAGCGGATTTCTTCATAATTCTTGCATAATTGGCAACCATGACTTTAGTGAAAGCAGCTGCGTAATCTATTGAGGACGTTAGGAAGTCAACGAGGCAATCATGAACCAACAATTTCACTTTTCACAGTGTAATATTTATGTTTCCCCATTTCTTTAAAATTGAACATCTTCATGGGTCATTGATGATTGCTCATTGTTTGTGCGGTCCTTCCATCGTACTTTATGCCGACCATCTACTGTAATATGATCGCAGCTTCGCGTATTAGTAATGTTTTTCACTTACGTCCATACTGCGCGTATGTGGAATAAACCTGTTCGCGTAATTTTTAAATGCTTATGCTTGAAACAGCTGTATACATAGGTTTAAGAGTCTCTAAAACGAAAAAATAAGCAAACTCCATTGATACACTTAGTTTTGGACTCGTCTTCAAAGAATCATGACGTCGGACATTCTAATTAATCAAATGGCGGTCAGGAACTATAACACGGAGCTATGGCCCTTCAAAGAAAACACCCCACCCCCGTTATTTATATTTGAGTAGGTCGCGGGGTCGACGGAGATGCTCTTGGAGTGCATAAGATTGAGATGTTGGCGGCCAGCTATAGTCTTCATGAAGTTCTGTTCAAAATGCACACGCGACGACTGCTGTCTATTCCGCTCTCTCCTTTCACCACTTCATCCCTTCTCCCAACGCAGAAAAAGCAACCTAGAATGCTCCCTTTATTGAATTTCTTCTTGCGTTATCCAGAAACGTCTAGCGTTGTTTATTTCAATTTGCAACTCATTCTTCCTCGTACGATGCGTAACGTTTAAACCATTTCTAATCGGATATGAAAGTCACCAATGCCGGTACTTTTCTTTTTTTCACTGTAAAGCGTGCTTTGTTCAATGCATTGTTGTATTATAACAAAGCAAACTTGTGCACATAGAGTGATTTTGTGCGTATTGTCCTCCTGTGTTCATACTTTTACAGCGTAAGCTGTTATGAGATCACCACAAGTGCCGTTTTTGCGCCGTAGTTGTCCGCCGCCGCCGTCGCCGCCGGTGTCCGTAACCGCTATCGCGCAAATTTTAGAAAAAATAACAAGGACCGAGGAGGATTCAACCCACGTCCTCTGCGTGGATTCGAACCCATACCCTCTGCATGGCAGTCGAGCATTCTACGACTGAGTCACGCCTGTGCTTCAAAAATTTTCACTCGAAGACCTAAACAAGTATAACGTCTGCCGAGGAATAGCATTAACAAATGTGATGTTACGTGGCAGAATAATAATACGCCACCACACGTCGGGGAAAGTGGCCCTGCCACGATTGTCTAGTGGCTAAGGTACTCGGCTGCTGATCCGAGGGTCGCGGGATCGAATCCCGGCCGCGGCGGCTGCATTTCGATGGAGGCGAAATGTTGAGGCCTGTGTGCTGTGCGATGTCAGTGCATGTTAAAGAACCCCAGGTGGTCGAAATTTCCGGAGCCCTCCACTACGGTGTCTCTCATAATCAGAACTGGTTTTGGGACGTAAAACCCCACAGAACAACAACAACGTCGGGGAAAGTGTCTTGCATAAGGAGCTCGAGGAATCATTTGAAAGAACGCAGGGCTGCATGGTTTGTAGCTCTGAACCCATTACAGAGGCATCATCAATACCATCATTATGAAACAATCTTCTTCAACATTTCCGTCATCAATATTACGAAGCACTGCCCTTTGAAGCAGTTTTGTTGTATCATGCTATGCATCACGCGGCAGGCGACGTACGCAGCCCCGACAGCAACCTGACTTCGCTCTTCGATATACCTGATGGCGCCTCCTCGTAAGGTGCGGACCGCTGCTGGAGAAGCGAATCGCAGAGCTACGCGCGCGGCTGCAGCAAGGGAACGTCGGGCGCAACAGACAGCTGTGCAGAGAGAAGCCCAAACCGCAGCTCGCCGTCCACGCCGGGCCGAGAGTTCGGTTCGTTCTCGGGAAAACGACGCCAAGAGGCTCTCTAAGATGTGCAGTTATACAGATTTGTACGTTACAATACCGCAGTAATTATTGCGTGGGGGGTGCTTACCTATATGGCCGAATGATAACAGTTATGGCGCAGGGGATACCTATTACCTCTACTTGCACTGGTTGCCTCAAGCGTTTAAAATGGTTTCTAAGCAGGTCGCTTCTCCAGCTTACGCTGCCACTGTCCTGCGGTTCCGCGCAGGCCTGGCTCTTTTTTCTTCACTGTTGCTTACAGATGCGAGATTGCTACTTCTCGCCATGCGGTAATTTCTGAAAGAAAGTATGGCTAGCTTCAACATTCTTTTTCTAGCGTCGCTCTTTGATGAAACACTGAGTCGCCAGATAACCCAGTAGAATTCAGTTGTCTATTTCCCCCAGTTTAGCTTATACGAAGGTGCAAATTTGAACAGCGTGTGCTCTCCAGCATTTAGTTTAGTCGTGCGTTCCCCGCTAAGCGCTGACTACCACTCTGTTATGAAATACATGTGCTCTAGCGTGAACGTTTTGAGGCATGTGGTTATTCGCGTTGTTGTGGGAAGCCTTCACGAGGTATAGCCTTTCCACTCAGCTTTCATGCTTTTACGTGGCTGCTGCTATAGAGGAGTGCGAAACAAGCAGAGGAGAGCCTCAGTCGCTTTCCGAGCCGTAGCTTGAGACTCGTTCAATAGCATTCATAGTTAGCGGGCGTGGTCTTCTTCCTCATATTGAGGTACGTCTAGGACGTGCGGCCCAGTCGCACTTGTCGTACGTTGGTTCTGGTCTGATAGTGCCTCTCTCTTTATTTATTTATTCTCCCCACTCTTGTCCCCGTTGCGCGATTCATGCCCTGTCAATGCTATATAAGGTAGTGCCGATCTTTTCTTTTTAACAATAACAACTTCCGCATTTAAAACGATTCGGCTTATGCGTGTAGCCCTGCTGGCGTGAAGGTCGCCTGGATTTAATTCCAGTCACAGCGGCTGCTTTGCGACAAGCGATAGGTTAGAGGTTCGTGCACTGTGCAGTATCAATCACGTTAAAGAACTACCGGTTGTCGAAATTTCTGGAGAGCTCGACTACGCTGTCTCTCATAGTGACATCGTGGTTTTGGGACGTAAAATGCCAGAAGTTCTTATCATGCATGCCGCCTCAAAGTCACAATCTGTTAACATCAAAATATTTATGGTGGCAAATCACGCGCCCCTGACGCGTCAAGATCTTAATAAAGCAAATACCTTTATTAAACGTTTCTTTCTGTGCTTATATTTACCACCCTGTGCCTTAAATTATGACCAGGCGTTTTCTAATTTACTTAAGAGGTTCTCCCCTCTGGATTAGAAAAAAAGACCTTTACAATAGTATCTCACAGAACAAAACGACGACAATTAGCACTGGCAGACGCTCTATCTTCTAGAAACAAGCGCAAACTCTGAACGTACCGGCCATTTCAGTAGGACGCAGCGTATGTCAACCTTTTATTATGCATTCACTTGCAAAACATTTATGTTAATGTATTGCCTACATGCAACAGCCATTTTTTTTTTGTTTGGAGCAAATTTCAAGCGTACGAAGATACATTGCAGTCGATGGCTTTTTTAGCGCCGAGGTGCTCGCCTTGGTTAAAGCACTTGGTTTGAAGTTTTCTCTGCACTGATTATATGAACTGAGACAGCCTCGGTCTTTTGTTTTATGGGAACAATAATTTCCTGCAAAAATGCGTCTAGATTTCGCTCAATGCCTCTTAATTGCTGTCTTCAGCAAAAGAAAAAAGAAATGTCGTTAATAAAGCCTGAATTGCCGCATGCATAGCAAGGCAGCACAAAAAGCATCATCAGTGCTACACGTACGCAGGCGCACTGAATAAGTGACTTCTTTTGTTCAATCATCATCATCTGTATCCAAGATCCTTTCTACAGTCCTCTCTTTCTGACGACCGCCCTTGCTGCACACAGCACAATAGAGACTGCTGCTCTAAAAGACCGCCCCTTTGTGCACATTAAAAATTTCTCTCGGGACCCCATAACTGAATCCGCCAGACCTGTAGAAGGAAGGTCTTTAAAGTGCATTTAGGGGTAGCTTCTGTCTATGAAAAGCAATCAAGGAGACTTCACGACAAGTCTTCTCGAACCAGGAAATCAAAAGCGAATGAAGCACTCGGCTCCTCCATTTGTCGTGATTGCAGCCAAGGCGGGCGTTTCATTACCTTCCATTTCGGAACCATCAATTGAGTTTTGGCTGAAGCGTCTTGCATTAGCCTTGATTGAAAGATATTACCTCCGCACGACTGGCATCGTGCAAGACTCGAAAGGGGGAAGCAAATGTTTCAAATATTTTTTTCACCATCTCTACTCTCATATTTTTTAGTGATCATTATCGTCGCCTGCGCTGAATTTTTTTTATTGCATTCTCTCACGCACGGAAGATTTAAGTTTGAAAACCACGTGACAATAGCACTGTGACGAAAGTAGAAGCAGCTCCAGGCGTTAATAATGCAGCACGCGCAACGAAGCCCCATATACTTCACGGTGAGTAGGCGCGAGTACACGCCTTGTAGTAATGCACGGAAGCGAATACACTTCAGCGTAATGTCTAAATGCAGCGTAAAGTAGTCAAAGAAAGAAAAAGTTAACACACAGGTTTTGCCTGCGTTCTTTGTTTTACCTAGAACAAAATCGAATCATCGAAGTGGCAATGTGTGTACATTATTATTTCAATATTCACAAACATTTTCTATGCTGCGGAGGCGCGATTTCTAAAGTCAATATCTAGGAAATACAAGGAAGGACGAAGTGATTTAGTGTTCGCTCCTGCTCTGAAAATTGAGAGGTAAATTTGTGAGATTAGAACAAATCGCGAGTGCTTCCGTCACTTAATTAAAGTGCTCTAAGGAATGTCCAGAGCCTTGAAATACGATGTTAAATTTTCGAACAGATGAACTGGAACTTCGCGATTGATGGAATAACAGCAACGCTTCCTCTAGCACCATAGGCTTTCTTGAGAGGAGGGAATTCTTCGGGAATGAAACTACATTCAAAGCCCTGTCTTCTTAAAAAACAAGTTTTAATTAGAGCGACATGAACCTCGTCTATCTTTCAGAAGTGTAATTGATGATACAGTGGTTTTAGGCTGTGATCCTATGCATTATTGTGCAAGAAGTGATATCAAACGATGGACTTAAATTGATGCATACTGCGCACTCTATCGACTGTCAACTAATGCAGGTGTGAACGGAGGACGAGGCAATACGAAACCTGGGGAATTTATTTGTGTCATCAGCAAATCACTCCAGAAGATAGAATCGTTTATTTGTCTCCAGTTTGTTTGTCGGCCCAGCACTGCATTAGTTTCAATTTTTCATCATATAACCACACAAAACCAAAGCATTATTGAGCCCCATCAATATAATCACCAGTTAAGGAAACTTGATGTGAGATTTGTTTACATTCACATTCTAAACTTGCGCCGAACTGCTTCATTTGTTGCGTGAAATCCAGCAACGCTACATAAGTTTTCAGACTTTCTTGCGTCAATAGGTAAAAGGCAGGTTGTACTACAGACAGTCGAAGTAAGATGAGGTTTACATTAGGTGTTTGAGGCAGGTGTAATCGTAGCTACTCGTTTCGAAATTTCTACATAGGTAACTGTAACTTGTACTTGTACTGAATATAATGTGCTGTAACTTAACTATATATAACGTACGTGATAGGCTATAATTCAAAACATTGAAAGGTAGTTTGATGCTCTGGAGGGCGGTTCTGAAGGCTCCGTGCGTGCTATAATAAAGAGTGTCAAAAAATTCCCACAATGGCGTCGATTAGACAAAAATATTCGTGTGTAAAAATTCGTGGCGCTATTCTTGCGCTTGAATACAATATGTTCCCATTTTTTGGTGTTAATGAGAGGTGCTCGCTTGATTCTGAATGCGAATGACTTTTCCGCGCTCATAACTTTATTGATTGGCCTCAGCCTTGTGGGCATGTCCATATGCGGGCAAACACTGCAAATAGAAATGTGCCAGCACGAATACAAGGAAGCCATACATATGGCACGACTAACTTAACAGAGAGAAAGAAAAAGGTAGAATGTTGAAAGAAAAAGGCACGTCGGTTTAAAAGATGTCGGAATGGCAACGCTGAAGAAGGGAAAGGTTAAAAAAAATGAACCAAAAGTTTAGTAAAGGCACCCCCGCCCCTCTCTTTTCTTTCTTGTTTTCCTAGGGCGTCTCTAAATGTCACTCGCAGGTCAGCGGCATCGTGAACTGTATGCCACCTCATGTGCATTGTCCACGTTGTACATTGTACGTTGTACATTACTTACATTGTTCCTGTAATGTGTGTACATTACCAACCTCACGTACATTACCCACATATGGAGTGCAGGAATGGGCTACATGTCGTTTCTGTACTGGATGCTCGTTCCACCAAAAAAAAAAAAAAAACACGAAAGCGTCAACTGCTCGAGCCGAACCAAACAAGCCAGCAAGCCGCGCTCCTATGACAACCAAAAGCACAGGACGGTGTCGCTACTAGTAGAAATACGCTTTAACGCCCTGCACATCTTAATGTTCCGCACTCTCTGTAGCTTATTGCCACTTAGTTACCCTGACAGTTAAATGCCTGGTTAGTTTAATTAAAGGACTTGTCCACTGACATTATACCTGTTAAACATATTACGATGAACCATTCTTGTTGTGAAGTATATACTTGTGACAATTAATTTGGAATTTCGCAGCTTGTTATTCAATGTTCGACAAACCGGAAATCACTGGTCGACGATAAGAGTTTTCTTTTTTCAAGTAAGAAAGGAATCAGTCTATGTTCGTGCCACTAAGGAGGGGCTTGGGAAACGACATGCGATTTAACAACAGAGCACCGCTTCGTTCGCACATTTCAGGGCGACTTGAAACGACGGCGTTAATCAAGATGATAGAAAACGACGATACTTACGCTCGAAATAAACCTTTGTACAGCGTTACGAGAAAAGCCCAAACATAAAAAAAATCTTTCCTATTCTGTCCATCTATATTCTTATCTTACATGCATCAGCGAAAGTTATTATGCTCAACTTCCTCTGCTGAACCAGCTGTAGAGACAGAGAAATCCAGGTGATCTCCTATACCCTGCTTCGACTGATCTACACAGCTTTAAACGCCCTTCTACGCTAAATACATCCATGTAGATGCAGTCGAAAATGCAAATGTACGTACGCTTAGTCTTGGTGATTAGTATGCGGCAACTACGGAAGCTACGTCGGACCTTGAGTGCTTCTTATTTTCCCAGCACCTTGGCTCTGTAAATGTTGGGAACACGTTCCAGGTGGCCTATATGAATTACAAAAGCAGGTAACGAGCGAATACACCCCTCATGAGAACAGCATCTCTCTGCTTCCTCCACTCTCTGGACTCGACAATGCTACCTCCTTGCCTGTGAACGTCAGAGGCGCCTTTGCTTCGGCGGCAATTACAGCCTGCGCGCTTGGTGCTCTGATTTAGAGCCGAACATAAAGTACTAAAGGAGAGCAGGGAACTGTTGATCGTTGTTGCCTCTGCTTTGTTAGACCTAGCAGTTTGGTAAACGGGTTTCTTTGGTTGGAAGCCCCCCAGGGGAAGACTTGTTGACTGGAGAAATACTTGGGGGAAAAGTAGAAAGGAAAGGGTCAGGGGTAAACAATAGTTGGCATCCTTTCCATTTGTTGTTGAGGAAATGTGGTATCGTTTGTCTAGCCTACCGAGAACAAAAGGCACCTCGTCGTGATGAGACAACAGGACCGCGCGCTCGTTAGAGAGTGGTGAAAGGAGGAAAGGACAAGGTGACTTGATATGTCGGCGAATTCACTTGACTATCGTTTTTACGAAGTGACTATCGTTGTAGCCACTTCGTAAAAGCGTATTACTTTCGCTACTCTTAGAAACATTTTTGCTCTACCAGACAGCGCGCAAGGTTACACGCTGAAAGCATGGCACCAATGAAAGGATTGAGATGATCGCTAAAGGCGACAGTTTCACCTGGCGCCACGTAGAACTTCAAGTGTCGAACGGCGAAGCGACTACTTGCTCACTTTTCCTGAACCAGCCAATCGGCAAGCAGCAGAGGCGACACTCCGGATCCATAGTACTTATTTAGCGCAAAGCGACAGCACATGAGAGACGACCTTCGGCGTCGTCTTGTCTTGTGTTGTTATTTTTGCACTAAGAAAGTACTATGGATTCACACTAACTGCACCGCCATAGCGCTATGCGACACTCTTTTGATATCGCCTTTGGCGACAGTTCTTCAGAATACTGCCTAAGGTATGAGCATCCACGAAGTCGTTCTTTGTCCACCTCCTGCTTATCGATGAAGAATTATGCACATGGCTTCGCGTGCTCTGTGGGAAGAGACATCGCGATAGTAAAGCCCAGCGGAATTGACGTTTAGTCCTGCATACAATTTGACTTTTCCTCGCAACCATATCTGACTTACAGGATTTGCTGTTATATAGTCAATTGTCGAACGGCTTCGCTTTTATATTATAGTCACTTCTCGCATAGCTTCGCTTTCATTGATTTTCACAACTCACAATGCCGTAGGCTGCGCTTGTGGTTGCGACATATGTAGAAAGGGCACTTGCTGCGACTTGCCTTCCTTCGTGAGAAGTATTTTAAAGAGACTAGATTGACTAACTATTACGTGAGTGTCTGTGGCGGCACTTCGAGGCAGACAATAAAAGCAGTTTTTCTGGCATCAAATACGGTCATAAATTTTTGTCGAGCCTTATTGTCAATGACGCAACGACCGTAAATTTACTGTTAGACGGCTACACAGTGCAACGTATATCAACTCCTGGGTAAGCAATTGTAGTACTTTCATTTGCACGTGAGCGTCAGAAAGATTAAGGTTCAGACACTCGTAAAAGACGATCGATTTTGATACTTTGACATGTCATGTTTGCCCATTTTTGCAAACTTCTTGAAAGTCTTGACGCAACTTGTATTGCACGAAGCTAAATCCGCCGCAGCTTTTACGACCCCGAACTGCCAAGTTAGTCGTTGACGCCTTGACGTCTAGACGCTAGTTACGAAAAGGACTTGCTTTGTTTCTTCACTGAACACTCTACGCGGCCTGACGCAGTCTTCACTATTTCTTCGTATACGACTGCAACGGTTTATTAGTACGAGCGTTCTTGATCTTCGTTTTCTTCTTTCTTTTTTCAAGCCTTAAAGCCCAAAGCACAAGCATATTTAAGGCACCATGTTATAGCTTGGTAGGCGTGAAGATAAACTGATAGCGGCCCAATAAACTCGTATTAGAGTTCTCATTATTAAAAGAAGACTAAGAGTGCTGGTTACTACAACCTTTCTCGTTTTGGACACATCGCTAGCCTCTTTGAGTTATCGGGCGAAATACCGCCGCACAAAGTTTGCTTATTAATATATGCAATAAAGTTGTTCCCTTCGGAACAATTGATTGATTGATTGATTGATTGATTGATTGATTGATTGATTGATTGATTGATAAACAGCTTTTAAAACGGCGTCGGTTCAGTGGTCTAGTAAGGTTGACTGCTCACTCAACCATTACAAAAGTTTTGTTTTCTACAAGCCACTTTCAGCAGTGTAACTTGGGTGCATCGATACATCAATCAACTCATGTAAGTTTCCTGCTTTGCCGAACGAAACACAGCATACATTGCTAGTTAGGTTAGGATGGTCTCTTAAGTTGCGCGAGGCTGTGTAAGTTTCCTCTGTGAATCGATGTTGGTGATATCTGCGAAGGAGGCTCATTTGCATAATGCAAGTAAAAAACTTGAGTTTACGACGATTACGACGCGCTGTGAAGTATAACGACGATGCCCATACTGCGAACATAGTTTGCATACCAGTCCACTTTCTTGTTGCTACTTTATTAGTTGTTTCTCAAAGTAATCTTGGTCGATTACAGCGCCTCACCCAAATCTACAAAATGGGTGGCAATATCAGAAACCAGCTGATAGCGCAAGCCTTCGAACTATCATTTTCCTCCACTAAAATTTAACTTTTTTCTGTTTCTATCTTCGACGTTGTTTTATTAGCGGTCTACATCTCATAGCTAGCAGCAATACAAGAAGCGTGATTCACTGGACCTTTATTCCCCAGTGGTGGCCGAAATGTCCCGCTGTGCATCACTGCCTAATGTGCGGCGGAGCGTATAAATTGACCTTAGTGTTTCTACTGATTTAGTTTCCCCGGCAATCCCCTGTTCCAAACGTCGATTTCGGCTAGCTTCGCGTAAACTACGTGCGGTACATCGAGGGCATGGAAGGCGGTTGGTAAACCGGGAAAAGCATGCAGAACGCCTGTGCTGAGAAGTCATTACTCACGAAGCCTGAGGATCAAGCCGAATTGCTTAAGCATGCAAATCAAGGTTGCTTACCATTTTATCGTGCGACTCTATGCAATGCTCTAGATAGCCCGAGAGACAAAAAAAAAAAAATAGGATGCAAGAAGGAAGGCAGAGACGTTAACCATAGCAGGAGCCCGAATCGGCTGCCCTGTCCTAGGTCGTATACATGCAGGATCGATTAAGAGAGAAAAGATAAAGCAAAATCTGCCCGTAAGGTGTTCTCTTTCACTCTGCTATGAAGCTTTCGAAAATATACTAGTGCTTCCCGAGTAGTTCGGCCCGGAGGTTATGGGACCAAGTTCCAAGAATTCTTGAATTCGTAAAGGGGCAGATGTATATCCTGGCGGATTTGCCATTGTGGACCATTCTCTTGCCCTTGAAACGGCGACTAGGAATGACAAAGAAGCAAAGTAACAAGAAACCAGACAAGCACATGCCTCAAAGCTGAATTCCAGCTTGAAATCGTCTGCAAAGATACGGTAAGAATAACGCGCTAAATATTGAACAGAATTGAAAATTCGGGCCCCCACCGTCAGTCCTTGGGCAAGATAACTGTAAGAACGTAGTGTCACGTATCCATGTATTCATGTATTTAGCGCTAAGTTCTGTACCTGAAATAATTGTTTATATGTATCGCCGCTTTTCGGAGTCGATCAAGCGTTCAAATACGCGAATAATCCTTACTAAAGAGTGGGCAAGTCCTTCTGACGGCTTATACGTGTCAACCCAAGCAATGCCGCACCACATTCCCGAAAAGGGACCTTTGAAACTGGCCTTCCTCGTCAATACGAAGGAGCCGAAAAAAGAAACTTTTTGTTCCCATTCACTAAAGGACGAGTGAGCTTAAAAACGGCCGTTTTTCTGGAATCGCCATTGGGACTGAGCGAGTTGCTCTGTACGAATGAGCTCATTTTTTTCTTTTTCGTTTCCTTCCTGAAGCGCTTAGAATTTCTCGTAATTGTTTTTTTTTTTTTGTCCAGGCTGAAGAAAAGAAGCGTTCCGAGCGGCTTCCATTAAAGGGGCAAGATTATACAGGGAGAGGAGCCAGCGAGCTCCCGTCGCATGCGGTTGAATGAAAAGAACCGAGCGATGCGCCGATGAGAAAGAAATTGCGGCTCGGAAGAGATAACCACGACAAAGGAAGGTTTCTGTAGCGCTATCTAAGGAATAATAAGAGACGATCCTTGGTCCCCCTGCGGGAAGAGACCCTTACATTTCTCGTTTGCGTGGGCTGAATTTCACTGCTAACATTGTGTGGCCCCTGCAGCAGCAGGAGTAAGGCACCCAATGGGACTTCTTTTTTCTTCTGAATTTGTCACTAGGTGTGTCGTCATTATGGCGTGTGTTCATTGATTTCGTGCTTAATAATTTAACAAAAATGAAAATAAAATGAGAAAGTGGATGAACAAGCGCTCGAGCGGTACTCCAGGATGATAATCTCTCAGCTTGTTGCTATAACAACCACCAATTACATTCTTTATGAACGTTGAGCGTAGATTTTCTTGGTTCACCCATATGCGTGCGTGGTCTTGCGCAAACTCTAATTCGCTGGAAATGCTGCCTGTCATCTTTATTGTTTACTTTTACTTTTTCAAATCGTTGCATCTGAGAGCATGTGTTACTGCTTCCTATTGAAATTTTAGTTATATTTGTCGTAAAACGTTTTTAATAGTAAACTGCGCAAAATCAGAGCCTCTCTCGATTAAACCAGCAAGAGAGTGAAAATGAGGTAACTAAGAGGCACTGTGGTCGGACTACTTTGCGCTCATCTACGGGGTTGGGGAGCGCAGCAGTGCAAGACAAGAGCGTCATTCATGCCTTCTCTAATTGCGCTCCCAAATACTTCGGACGAGATAACTGCCCTGGGACTCAAAATTAATAAATACGTGGACTCATTTTTTGTCGCATTCGTACTGCGTTCGCGTAATGCATAGGACAGCTGTCGTTACAAGCAAACGATGCTGATCTTAGAGAGCAACGCCCACTTCAAAGCGCGCTGTGCGGTGTGCAAGAACGTTGCGATGAAGAAAGGGATGCGAGAGAGAAAAGTGTGGGAAGGGGGAGAGAGGCGTTCTTCGTACGCTTGTTTGGGTTCAATTTAGTGTTCGTGCCACCCCCCGCATATTCTAACTGAGGTAGAACATTCGTCTGCTGAACAGCACTCTTCTCAGCTTTGTTTTTCACCGACGGTAGCCTAATATTTCTAATTTTCTCCTCGCAAAAGCGGACACTAACCTATAGACAAGCACATTTTCCCAAAATCAGCCCTATTCGCAATTTTCGGCGTCCTAGGGCTTACAAATGGTCAACCAATACGCGTTACTCGGAGCTGACAAAATGGGTTCTACTTTCTGCTTAAGCAGGAAACACTTGTGAAATCCAATATGTAATTAATAGGTAGTTTTCTGTGGCTATCTGCAATATTCAACTATGAACAGATGTGTTTGTTGGACTATTTGCAGAAATCGTGCTGCGTTCATGGTACGGACTCTGCAGCATCGGAAGAAGCCAAAATAAATGTATTTTGACGATAATTTTTATTGCGTACACGAACGCGCGTGGTGAGCGAGGGGTCGACGACGGAAGCAAAACAGCAACGTACGAAAGCAGCGAGAGGGTCAGAAAACGTCATTTGCATGCGTCTTGGATGGGAAAGAAATTATGACATCCTTATGCAATCCCGTCATTCCACATAGTTATTCATCTTTTGCTCATTCATTTTTCTTAGCTCGCATCTTAACTCGTTTCCCTTGTTTTTCCAGCGTTCCTAATGTCTTTCTTCAATCATCATATCTTTTTTTATCTTCTAAAAATCTTTTTCCCTTTTTTTCTTCCTTGGTTTCCTCAATCTTCGTTTTTGTGTCTTTCCTTTATTTCTTCACGTTGTGTGTTTTTTTTTCCTATTGCATCGCGTTGTTTCTTGCTTTCCTTCCTTTTTTCTTTTTTTCTTTCTTCCGAAACGCACTTATTACAGATTGAAATCTTTCTTTTCTCTCTTTAACTCTTATGTTCTTTCTTTCATTAATTATTTTTCTTGCCTTTCTTACTATCTTTCTGGTCGAAGCCGCGGGCAGCAAGTTAGCAGCGCTTGGACTATGACAATACAGGCGGGGAAAACCCTGAGCAGCCTTTGGAATGCGCTTCATTGCCCGGTCGGAATTCGAAAGACGTACTCGGGCATCGCGAAATGGCACATACCAATTCGCGCTTCCTTTTTTAGTGTTCTTCCCTCTCGCTGACAATAAAGCGACCGTACAGCCGAATGAGAAATCGCTCCGCTAATTCCGCCGTGGCGTCGCGAACGCGCTGAAGGCATTTCTGTTTGACTTTAATGCAACGACAACGAAGAGAACTTTTCTTTCACTTTGTTCCTGTCATTTGTGCTACCCACGTTCCCGATCGTTATGTCTTTGTTAATCTGATATCATATTTCTGTGTTTACTAAGAAGACGTAAGCTTGTAGAAAGCTCGTAATGCCTGTTCTTCTCTTTTTTAATCTGGATTTAAGTATTTAGGAACTTTAACACTTAATACTGTGCCGCGGGCAAACCGCCTTTTGAGCTCTCGTAGACAGCTCACTCAATCTTTCTAGCAGTGCCTAGCACACCCGGAGCCTGCGATGCAGCTGGCTAGATTTATGCCGAGAGTTGTTGGATGTCGTCATGACTAGTTCTTCTCACGTGACCTCCGCTGCAACTTTAGAACAAAGCACGCAAACGTGCATGCAAGAGTTTTACATTAATCGTATAACAAATGCGAAATAATTCGTTCACTTCTACGCAAGACTGCACTGTGGTAGGAGCATTCAAGATGCAATAATTGAAATGTTACGGGCAGATGGAGGCCTCGAGATGCGGGTGCAGATCACAATAATGCAGCTGGTACCAATATATGAAGAGTAGAAATATTTGAAGACGACGCGTAGTATACGAAACCGAGTTTCTACGCTTATGTGGTTGTTTTACTTCTATGATCTTCAGGACATTACGGTTCCACCGGGGTCGTGAAGGGATTGCGGTTTCCGGTTTTGATCATAACGCAGACAATATTAGCTCTTCCTATCGCGCCGCATGACGAGAAGGAAAGTAGGTCAGGCGGTGCCGCTTTACGGTGGCTCCGAACACTTCGATCTCGTTTCGACAGTGTTTGAAGGTTTCTCTGGCATTGCAGAGGAAGCAGTTGCGGTCACTGTAATTGATTGATTTGTCGGGTTTAACGTCCCAAAACCAGCTCTGATTATGAGAGACACCATAGTGGAGGTCTCCGGAAATTTCGACTACTTGGGGTTCTTTAACGTGCACTGACATCGCACAGGACACGGGCCTCAACATTTCGCCTGCATCGAAATGCAGCCGCCGCGGCCGGGATTCGATCCCGCGACCTTCGGATCAGCAGCCGAGTGCCATAACCACTAGACCACCGTGGCGGGACCGTGGATTGACCGTGGACCACCGTGGATTGACCAAGTCAATCCACCAAATCGCCAATACTAATCGTAAACAGCACTTCGAGTTTCTCAGCATGCACTATTGCAAGGCCGGGGTTGCGAGTAGTTTTCTAACGTGGAGATGTCACTGCTGAATCAGCCTACGAAAAAAAAAAAAAAAAAGAAGTACGGCGTAAATATCGTCTGTGAGGACACCAGAATAAGGCCGAACTCTTGTATTCGAATCTCCTAGGCATGATTCGATACGATTACGTCCTGATTTTACCAACAAATATCGTTTTTTTTGTCTGCACGTCGAGACTGTGCAGCTTTGCTGTGAAACACGCCTCGTAATGCCCCTTCCTGCATTCGCACTTGAAAAAGAAAGCTGTAAATGCAAGGAGAGCTTACTGATTAATGTACCATAATCACTAAAGGTCTAGGCACTCATGCAGCGTCTTCCGCAAGTTTCTGACTGCAGGACGTGGAATAAATTCAACAAGGAAGGGAAGCCGAAAGGAACGACGCGCTGAATTTCGCGTAGTTTTGAAAGTGGACGTGCTCGGTGTGCAAATGTACGTGCCTTGCATATGATGGACATAAAAAAAAAATGCCTAAGAACAAATAAGAATGGAAAGCTATATCACCTACTCCTTTTTTGCATCTGCGTATCTCCGTTCTGCACTCGACAACGATTGGACGCGGGAACTGTCGCTGACCAACCACGGTAAAGCAAAGTAATACACAAATGAATGGTGGGGAGAAAGCACCTGATGCTTAAAGCGGAGGCGCTGTATGTTAAAACGGCTACAGCGGAGCAGCCACGAAAGCAAAGCACAACAGCGATAATCAAAAAAGAGAAACGTTAACATGTTCGATAAAGCTTGGTATGAGAAAAAGAAAGAAAAAGAACGAAGCCTAACAAAATAAAGAAAATACATATTAACAGTCTGGTCGTCGTGCGACCACGTCCTACAGAAACATCGGCTGCTGCATTTCTCTGCTCTCTTTAATGTCCAGAGAATGCGAGGGACGAGGGAAGGGAGGGTTAGAGGCGGCGTTGGAAGGGCGTTTTCAAGTCGGTCGATACGCGTTCAAAGCCTCAGCGCGGGCGGCCAGAGCAGGGGTCGGCGTTCCCGCGACGTATCTGACAGCATCCCGGGCGTGTTTTATTGCCCGGGCCATCGAATTTTGAATGACATCTGCTCCATGCCACGAAGGCCATTATGGCCTCCCGCTGCCTCGCGTAGCACGTATGTGCGCGCTTATTTTCGTTTCATTTGATTGTGCGTACTTTTTTACTGCCTGTTCTTGCGGGGATGTTATTCATAATTTGGTTTACGTAGAAACCAGCCTCGTACGGCCTGGAATATTTATGCTACGCCTACGGCGAACCGTAACTAGCTGTATGAACGTCTCCTGTTCAGATATAGGGGTGCGGTAGTAGTGCGTATAAATTGCTTGGCTTGAATAAAAAAAGAAAAATAAATAAAAACGATACATAGAACGTAGCTGTGGTGCTCAGTCTGTGGGCAGAAGTAACGCGCTTGAGTACAACCTAAGTCAGTGGTGGTTCGTCGATGATTGCAATAGAGCATATACCCTTTGGGCTTACAAATTGCTTTATAGAAAAGTCTATGATTGAATTTTGGCGTCTCTTGCGCACCATTTCATACATATTGCATAAGTGGCATATGCGTAGGAAGGCCTCATAAAAATGAGAAGTAATGACGCTTATAAGAAGCCACTAGCTAAGCGTGCGCGTTTTGTCACACTGCGCTTGTGCACTCCCCTTCCCCTCCACCCCCCAATTTTCTACGCTGTAGCACGTATGCCGCAGAGACGTTTGCAAACATACTGGATGCTTCATGTAAGGCGCAGACATTCAGGGCGTAGAATTCTTCACAAAGTGGCATTTCATTGACTTTGGCAATCACTCGTAGTTGCCTTAACTAAGCGCAAACGTATGGGATGCCATAGGGTACCTCGTTTGTGTAATAGTCAAGCCACCACACTACGCCATCACGTGTAATACGCTTTTCGTACGCTGTTGGTTGAAGTAACTGCTAGCTCCAAAGAAAGTTGGCTTTATAAAGCTTGCTAGGCCCCAAAGAGAAGTTTAGGGCTGTAAAACGAAAACGAACATCAGTGCCTGCTAACAAATAGCAAAGCAATGTCTATGGGTAGAAATGCAAATGCAGACGCGTAGTTATGCAGTAAAGCATGGCAGCCTCGACGGAGTGAGCGGCAATGCACACAAGCCAAGGAAAGAATCAATAGGTCGCGTCGAGTCCACATGGTCTCGCTGTTTGCACTGGGAGGCTGCGTGTTCGGCCGAGCCTCTATTGGCACGACGTTAGCATCTGCAGGGTGACGCCGTTTTTGGCGCCGCTTCCGATGGCGTCGCAATAAAATCTGCATGGGGGGTAGCTGTCTGATTATGGCAAGGTGGCACGCATTTCCCTTGCGCTGAACGCGTGTGCCACGTATGCCGAGTTGCCGCGCACTGTCTCCAGAGCAACGAAGTTTGCTGCTGTTGTTCGCCATGGCGCTCTGGTAGTTATTTCCGACTGTATATTTAGCATAGCAGCGATCGACACGTATGCGCCTCAAGTTGTGTCAAATCTTCAAGCAGTGCCCGTCACCGTCACCATCACTCACAAAGAGGCAGCTGTCGCCAGGGTCGTGTGCCATTGTTAACGCCCCAAGTGAACGAAATATTATCTGCCCCTGTGAGTTGCTTTTTAGGACGACGAGAAATCTTACGTTTATGAGAAGCAGACCTTGTTTGAAGCCAGGAGCGCTGGCGCTTACTCTAATAAATATAGATTGAACATGCAGACGTATTTTACATCACTGAAATCATCGTGCATATCATCTCTCGGGACGCACGATGACTTATATTTCGAGCAGCCTTCCGGACAGCAAGTGAGTGACTGCGAGCACAAGCCATGCTGTATATATGACGTAGAATATATGGCACGGACAAAAGAAAAAAAGCGACGCAAGCGCAAGCCTCATACATAAACAAACAAGACAAAAAAGAAGGAATAAATAAGACAGAACCTGGGCAGCTTCCTACGACATACTAACACATGACTTCACTGCTGCAACGTGACAGCGGCGGGTGGTGCATGCACGTATTGAACAAATGTCAGAGAAGGAGACGAATAACAAAAAGAAACCACAAACACGTTTCGTTCTGGCCTCTCTTGAGCGCATATATTTCATTCCTAACTCACTCTTTCTCTAATCTCTAGGTTACTCTGGACTTAACTTTGATAATGTCTTGCAAAACAACCAATTTGGGCCATTTCTCGCAGTGGGCGTGAGCGAAGGTCTATGAGGAAATCGGCAATAACGACAACGAAAGTAACAATCACCACCTTTCGTTGCATGCATACATAGCGTTCTTGGTTGTTACTTTTTAATTTTAATACACTTTGTTTCTTTCTTGCTTTGTATTTTTGCTGTTTTTTACAGACTAATTTATGATGTTGGGATGGCCGGTTATAACGTATCCTACGTTCCTATGTTCTCGCATCAAAATAAATAAATAAATAAATAAATAAACCAACAAACAAACAAACACATTATTAAAGAATAAATACGATTAATCAATGAATGAATTAATTAATTAGCAAACGTAGATGTGCTTTCTACACGTTAAGCCTATTCCAGCGGCAGCAGGGGGCTTGTCCTTACTTGGGACAAACATTTTCCCGAGACAAGTAAGTTGAGAGAGGAAGCACACAGGATGGCCGAGTGTGGGACGATATGGTCAGGCGATCACAATCACAGCGTGTTCCTCTATGGGAGTCTCGCTATGCGGACAATGAAAAAAAGAAGAATGATTAGGAGAAATTCTCTTCGAACATTGAACACGTGTTCTCATTGACAGAGTCATGTACTCTCGCTTTCGTCAAATACTACTCCACAATTACAACAGTGCACATATGGCGGCTATGCACGCGTAGGTGCTGCGCTAACACTTGCCAACTTGCCAACTTACAGCGCTCACTCCTACCACGCACCTAACTGGACTGCTGCACCATGTCAGTCGACTGGCGCAGAAAAAACTGCGCGCCGCAACTGCGGTACGTTAGGGTAAACCACTATAGTAGGCAGAATCTCTTTCGAGTTGTACGTCGCAGTACGGACTGAAAAAAAAAAAGTGCCTTTCTCAATAGCAGCACGGGATCAGGGCATCTAGAATAAATCGCCTTTCTTTTTCTTTTTTTTGAGATGGGTCGCTGCCGACTGGAGTAGTGATTAATGGCTTACTCAAGCGCGAATGAATAGCTCATGCTGTGAGCTCTTCTTCGCCGAAATTACCGGAGGAGGGGGCTGCGGAAAGGGGGAGAGGGAGAGGGGGAGAAGATCCTTCATCTTCGCTTTCTTGTAATCTCCTTTGCGTTCGATGATAAAAATACAAAGGAAAAATGTTCGCGATAGAAAAAAGTGAATGTAAACGGAATTAGGTTGGAGTCAGAGCCAGGCAAGTTGCGCGGCTCGGAGTCTGCAGTGACACAAGAGATGAGGAAAAGTTTCTGAAGTGCCTCAAATTTGTTGTGACGCGATAGCTTACACCAGTTATCAAGTCTGCTTGTTTCCGCTGCATCCATTTTCTGAATGCGCATTTCACCGCATTAATCACCGAGTTTTGCTGCGCCTATGCGGGAGGCAATACGAATCAGTTTTGCTCAGGCACATTATTATGCTTTGCAAACATAAATAAAATGGTAGAAATGTGGAAGTATTCAAACTTTAAAATATAGATACAATTCTGTTTGTCCAGTCCATTTGATATTTACTTAATTTTTCCAATCCAAAGTCCTCAAAAAAAAATATCACATTCTAGCACTCCCCGTGCACGTTTTTATTTATTGTTTGCCAGGCCTGCCGCAAGGACGTCGAGCGCTCTGAACAATTGCCAGTATTTTTCTCACGTAAGCGATTACACTAATCAACGCATTTCAAGAGCGCTTGAGCGAATTTCTAACTACGAGACAAAATATGCTATGTTACGTGACAAATCGGGGCCCCTTCCTACTCTTGGTGCGCTTCGCCCCACGACAGCACTGTATATCCGCAGTGTTGCACTAAGACATTGTTCCTCCGATTTGATTGATTTCGGGGTTTGACGTCCCAAAACCACGATGTGATTATGAGAGACGCTGTAATCGGGCGCTCCGGAATTGCGGATCACCTGGGGTTCATTAACGTGCACAGAAATCGCAGAGTACACGGGCCTCAAAATCTCGCCTCCGTCAAAGTGCAGCTGCCGCGGCAGGGATTCGATCCAGCGACCTTCGGACCATCAGCCTAGTGTCGTAGCCACTTGACCACCGTGTTCTAGCGGCTATAACACTCGGCCAGTTGCTCCTAAGCGTTATTTACATTGAGAAAACTAAGAAGGACGCTTGCAGTACCTACGACGCTTCCTTTGCAACATGACACGATGTTCTAGTGGTTATGGCACTTGACATTTAACACGGAAGTCGCAGAATCAAATCCCAGCAAAGGCGGCCGCATTTCGAGGAAAGCGAAAAATTAGGCACCCGTGTACTGTGCTATGTCAGCGTACGTTACAAAAAAAAAAAAAAAACTGCAAGTGCTCGACATTTCCGGAGCCCTTCACTACATCGTCCTCACGCAATCATATCGGCGATTTTGTGATGTAAAACCCGAGATATTATTATTACTACGCTTTCTTTGCATCACAAACCTGTTAGTGTCACGTAGGCTTTCCCTTAATTGTCTAAGCTATTAGTGTCATATAGAACACTAATAGGTTAGAGAAAGAAGGGAAAGGGCCAAGGGCTCGTTCATTTGTTAGAAGGAACCTAATGAAGCCAACAGACATTGAAGCCCAGGAAGGCATAGGAAGTTATTGCAGTTCTTAATTGTACTATAGCAATCGTGGAATAAGTTGAAAGGACCTAAAGTGGACGAAAAAGCGCACTTGCCTTCGGTGGGTACCGAACCTTGTCAAGGGACACTAGCGGTTTAGTGTCCTATAAGACGGTAATAGTATACTCAGCCCCAAACGGCAGTCATATAGCAGGCGTAGGCCAGAGTGTGACGCGAAAACAAAACTACTGGTCTATTTATACGTTATCGCGAGCCTCTCATTAAGCCTAAAATGCCGAGTGCACAGAAAAGGCTCAAACAAAAAAGAAGAGAGAAAAGGTTTCTAGCAAGCAGGCGGAATAAGCGTATGCTGTGTAAGAACCACGAAGCAGACGTAATCTCTCAACCACGCTATGTTGTGCCTACAATTACTACTTCGTTTTCATGTTGTAGTGTGGGCACCTGTTCATCATTAAGTCTAATTTCCTGAGCAGTTATCACTTGGACTGTTCCCGTTTCACGGAAGAGATTTCTAGAAGCACACACGTCGTTTAATACCCTTACGTTTCTGGTCGTATTTCGCAGCACATTCTTTTCACGATGTAACATAAAGGTAATATCAAAACATGCGATTAACATTAGAAAAATGTCCGACCATATTCGCACCAAAACGTTAATATTTGAATAGGCTTAGAACTCCGAATGTTACTGCTTGCACAGCCCTAAAAATTCTCATCTACTTGAGCGTGCCACACACTTTTAAGGGACGTGTCTTGGTGTCCTGCGCAAGCACGCAAACATACGTCCAAGGAAGTCTACTTCTTGGTGCGCAGAAATATGTGAAATGTGTGCTTGTTTATGTGCCTGCTTATGTGAAAACCGCGATTAGGGACCAGCATTCTCGAGATGTGTCAGCCGTTTGATAGGAAAATGACACGTCTGCTGTCGTGACGATTAGACAACGTCCTTGCAAGTAAGCAACTGTGAAAGATTTGGTGACACCAGCGTACTGAAAAGGCGTCTCAGGCGCCTTTTCAGAAATGGACCACGTTTGTGTAGTCAACTTTTGTAAAATAGTGCTTAAACATAGCACGCCTTGTTCGATGTGGGTATGATTCCGTGCATTTAGTGCTAGAGAGCGTAATCCAATGCTGCCTAATTTTCCCACTTTTGGAGACATCCAAGACATCCAGTTCATTGGTTTATATCCTTGTAACTCATTACGCAGACGGTCAAGTGACTGCGACTAATAACGCCTATAAGCGGGTCTGTCAGATACGTCTTTGTGTACCCGACCATTAAATCTCCCAAAGCAGTATGTATGTATGTATGTATGTATGTATGTATGTATGTATGTATGTATGTATGTATGTATGTATGTATGGATGGATGTATGGATGTATGTATGTATGTATGTATGTATGTATGTATGTATGTATGTATGTATGTATGTATGTATGTATGTATGTATGACGAAAGGGAGCGCAAAGCGAATAAAAGGCGAGCTCTTTCATTCGTTAAGGTTACGCAACCGACGTAGGTATTATTCAAGGTATTCAGGGCAAAAGACAGAACTGGCGCATTTCCTCAGAGCATGACAGCCTGTGCATATAATGGAAATGAAGAACGGATTGCGCCATATGCCGATGCAGCGCACGCTTTACCCTTTTTCAAGGACAACTATCGCGCTAGACTGGTCCTACTGGGAAAGACCTCGAAACGCAATGCAGGAGAACATCAGTTTGCTAAGCAATCCGGAAGATCTGAATTGAATGACGAAGAAAAGAGTTGACGTACAGTAAACAGCGGTGGGTGCCAAACAGAGAAGTTCTTAAAGGGTGGTGCCTTGTTGCTGATGCAGAAGAGCCTTTTTAGCTGCTTTATGCGTATATATTTTCGGAACAGGAAACAGAGAAGGCGGTGGTGTAGCGAGCTTTAGATGCAGGCGAACAAACGCTGTGAAATATGAGAAACGTGGCCGGAAATCCGAGCAGAGCACAGCATGGCTGCTGGCGCACGCGAACAATCCAGCTACGAGTCTTCCGTGCCTTTTCCCGCAAAGGCGCTGCCATCGAGGAAAAAAGAAAAACATGCTTTTTTTTTTCATCATCGCAAAGTTTCTTTCATTTCGGTCACGACGGTACATTTTCTTTGAAGTAACCTCTGTGCTTTTAGAAACATTCCGTCCGAGTGCCGCGCTCCGTGGAAGCAAGTCGAGTTTGCGAAATCTTCTCATGTAAAGAAGTTGGGGCATGTTTGCCGTTGCTACGCCACTCTGCGTGATGTATCCTCAACAGGCGTTAGCCATCTTCTTCAGGCTCTTATAGACAGTCTTCGGTGTCAGGTACTGAAGCCTGAGCTTACTATTGGGTCGCGTCGTCGCCCGGTTATGAGAAATGGAGGACGTACTCTCAAAATCTGTCTGCAGTTTCTCGGAAGAAAAGGATGACTTTAAAGAAATAGAATAAAAGGGACTCTTCAGGGGTTATGACACTCTAACACCTCGAGGTGTGCAATACGTATGTTTGGAGAAAAAATGTAATATTGGATGGAGGACAGGTTTTTTATTGTGCGTCATTCCGGTCCCGACTATTTGATTTTTGTGAGCGAGCGAGTCTACTCATCGAATGAAGCCCGTAGACCGTCCCGACATCTCTCGATAGTTGGTGCTGCTCTTACTGTAAGCTCTGTCACAACGTAACTCTGTACCAATGCATCCGGCAAACACCAAACCAATGAATATGTAGTTTAACTGTCAAATAAGACTTGACGTGGCTAGTGCCCAGCGCAAAAAGGAAAAGTTGTCTTGCCACATGGATTGTTGTCGCTGAACCACTATGTTGCCACCACGGCACCGCTACTATTCGGTGCCTTTGATGTTTCATCTATAGCCGCTGCAGTCATACAGAGACAGCTGAACGTATTTCACCTGAGAAGGAAGCCCAACGGAAAGTAAAGGCCACTGAGATACAAAACACGATTAAATTCTAAAACAAATACCCCCTAAATTCTCTTTTAAGCATTTCTCCTGGAACATCCGACACCTATAGCGACATGGAAGATCGGTTGTATTTCCGTTTTGGTCACCCTGTCGCTGGTACACCAAATTTGCCCTGGTTGTTCCATAAATATTTTCCTGAAATGTCTCGACGTTGCCTGAGCAACACCGCTTTTGTTCCCCACCACCTCAATACCATCCCGTGCGTTCGTTTATCTGTGACACATATGGCCCATTTAACAGTGGAGGTGTTATAGGGCTCGCCCGTTCGTAGGTCTCCCGGGGTGGTTGGTAGTCGCGCTCTAGAGCAGCAGGGCAATGTTGCCCTCAACCTACTACCGACTGCCGCGCTTGGCCCACTCTTGCTCTCAGGCTGCATTGTGTTATTATGCAAAAGCCAATGTGCGACTCGCAGCCGTGGCGGCAATTCCTTAGTGATAAATGCAAAGAAAGAAAGAAAGAAAGAAAGAAAGAAAGAAAGAAAGAAAGAAAGAAAGAAAGAAAGAAAGAAAGAAAGAAAGAAAGAAAGAAAGAAAGAAACCGCTCTTGGCCTCCCGACCCACTACCATCTTTTCACTTGACACCCTTGACAGTTACGTCATGGTTAACGACAAAAGAACAGTTTTTCTGTCCTTACAGATTTAACGCTGTCTACCAGGCTTAAATCTTTGACTGAAGTTTTAACAGAACTTTCATCGCTGACGCGCAAGTATTGCCTAATGTTAATGGCTCACATGTTTGAGTACAACTGTGCGTTCATTCCGACCCCAAATTTCGAGCTGTACCTGAAACTACCTCCTTAAATGTCGTTTGCCCAGCTCGGCTGTCTATAACTCCATGTCGTAAAGATTATTGCCGCAAATCTTTCTAATTAGGCTCAGATGCGTAATTTCTAATTAGCGTAATTTCTAATTAGGTTCAGAGGCCAGCTTCTTCTGATGGCATTCTTTTCCGAAATATGAATAAATTAGACCTTTTTCTCGAGTACCCCAATTTACCTGTCACGCACGTTTTGGCTTTTTGCCAACCGAATAATACCAATAAATAGTCTTGTTACAATCACAAATCTTTTGCGGAAACAAAACGCTAAGAAGGTCTAAAACCATACAGCAGCAGATCACGTGACCTCCAGCAGTAAAATAACACATTAAAATATTTTAAATAATCAGAAGTGTCTGTGCGTGCTTTGCCTAGCAAGGTATAATGCACGGGCAAAGATAGAGTACACAAGAAATCCGGTTTAAGTTAGGTAACATGCTATAGTGTAAAAATAAAGCTGGAAGTACCCCAAAAAAAGTAGTTGATCTTGCATTGTACAACAAACTCATAAACACTGCCAATCTTTAGGGCACGTGCTATGGCAAAAGACACGAAATGCTCGGGCCACATTTCTGAGGGAAAAATGCCATTGTTTTAAGTTGAGACTAGTGTTTAAACGAACTTGTTCTCGAGTTATTGCCCATATTTGTATCACTTCACGTAGGTTTATGTGGTCGAGCGCCAAGGCTGAGCATGTACGGACCCTTTGTGGATGTGTACTTCTATGCGCGCGCGCGAGTGTGTGTGTGAGTGTGTGTGTGTGTGTGTGTGTTAATAACACCGCAAATCTTGACCGCCTTAACCTAGAATGGCAGGGGCTATTCTAGTCGTATTCATGCCCATGTGCTTCGAATTGTCGATCTATTCGTGCTCCCGCTGTCGATTGCTAGCCTCCTGGTTAGCTTAATTGGTAAAGCGACTGCCGCGGGCAGGAGTTGGTCCGGTGTTGGAAACCCGGACCGAGACAATCTTTTCGTCCAATAAGAAGCTTTCATTTCTGAGATATGAGACTACGCCTCAAGGCGGCAAGTACGGATGCTGCAGCTGCCTAGACTTACTGGGCTGAGAAAAAAGTTTTGGTTTTTCGCGCGCACGATGGTTAGGGCTGCAATATCAGTAGCCCGTACTGCGTGCCCCAGGCTACAAAGCGAGCTTTGTGGACTCCAGTCTGCTTCAGCAAGCATCTGCTCCAGCAGATTAGGGCATAAGGGTGAGCGGGTGAGACAGTAACATTGTGTTTAGGTATTGAAGAGTTCGGTGTTTTAAGTTGCCACTACTCGGGTAGTTGACTGCGTAGAGAGCATCTCGGGAAGATTTAATCGGACAGCTGCTCCCACTCCAAAGCAGTGCCGGGTAGTGGACTGGGACGCTGCTGCTGAAGCGCCCTTCGCGCCTCGCTATTAGACTAACACCCGTTAACCCTCATTGGTGTGCGTGAGGCAGGAAATGGCACCAACTCGAGATGAACACAGCCGCCGGTGGTGCGGCAATTACCGACGCGGCTAACCGTGTCAAAAGTTCGTGGCGAACCGGCGCAGCGTGAGAAGCCATCGTCTCCCATAGAGTGAGTGTGCTGCACTGATGCGAACTCGGCGATGGGCGGTTCGTCGCTGTCGTTTCACGCTCCACCAATCTGTAGTTAGCCGTCTCCTGAATATTGCGTTTCGAGGGAGATACGCTAACTTGCGGGGAGGCGTCACTCATGCTCTCGCGGTTTTTTTTTTCCTAAGCACCAGTGACAACATGAAAGTACATCGAGTTGACGGCTTCCCTGAGGTGTATGGGAGCAAAGGAAGAGGCCATATTGTTCGCAGACGCTGAAAAAGTGGCTACGAATTGTGTCAAAGCGCTTTGGTCCCGATGTTAGAAAAACAAGTGAACTACGGGAAAACTGCGTAAGAGTGTATTGAATTATAATGAATGTCGTTATGTCGTAATATTTGAGGGTGGTCTCAGTGCATAAAAAGGAAAACGAAAATATTTTATTTCCTCGATTGTGAAATTAGATCGGCCAGGAAAGTATCGACATGTCAAAAGCAACACGAGCATTGAACACATCTCTGGAAACTTTTCCCGGGCAAATTTTTCAAGCCTCTCAGGCGGCTATGGCTCGGTACACTTTAGGGTAATCTTTAAAAAACGACATAAAATATTATTTGCTATAATTTTAATTCACGCTGGCACAGATTGCGTGCGACTTCTCGTGCGTGCTTTTCGACTACAGCGGTGCGTGTACAACTATCATTATATGAGGCAGAAAACTTACCTGTGCAAGCGCACGTGTGATGGCTCATAAGCAAGTTAAGTTTTCCGTCCACATAGGCACAGAAACAGAAGAACGTAGGCAGTTCACTTTTTTTTTAATCTGTTCAATCTTCCATTCTTCCGTACTCAATAAAGAAACCAACATAACAGGAATTACAAAACACTTTCCATGTGCATTACTGCGCTAACCTGAGGAACAACTTGTCGTAGTCATCTGCAGCGCAAATGCAAGTGCTTTGTGTCAGCTTCACACATATATCCCCTTTATCAGTGAAATATATTTCACCACGATAAGTTGCACACGTTCCTGCTCACTCATTGAGAGAGGTGTATGAGTAAGTCGACATGCTTTTACGAAGAATCAGACAACCCTTCCAACACAACCATTCCAACCACTCCATGTCTAATGCGTGCGATAGCAACCGGTCTCTTTCAACCAGTGATGTTCGGTTCCGGTAAGAAATAGAAAAAGTAAAAAACAAGATAGCACGATCTCGCATTACAAATGGCTGTCACAATAGCAACTAGTATGCGCCTACTTATGTGACTGAGAGCGAACAGGCAAAATTAAACGGAGTGAGAGCTAAGAGAAGTAGCTCCGGAAGGAATAACAAGGACAGCGAGACAATTCCCGGAAACAACCTTCCGCCCTTTGCATTAGCAACATCCGGAAGTACTTGTACTGCCTCTCATGCTTTCACACTTCTCCGCCTTAGGCGTACTGACACATTTAGTGCGAGGCCCTCGAGACGATGAAAGAGAGCAGAGTGAAGCTCTGGCACTCGGCAAGCTCTCCAGGAAAGCCCCGCAGCGCGGCCCCATCACGCCCTCTATCTACCATTGTTTTCTCGGATTAGGCGTCACTCCATGGTAGGCCCTCCTCGTAGGGAGAAAGGTGTCCTTTGGAAAGGGGCGTCTAACGGGATCGACCTCTCACGTCTCTCTGCTCTAGGGATATTTGCACCATCTGTGTTCGTTTCTTTCATCGAATGCAATTTGAGTGCCCCGATATATCCTAAAGGTGGAGTGTTGTCTGGCCGTGAACCCGGCCGATGAGAATGCGATGGAAGAAGCAGGTTACTGGTTTATTCAATGAAATTACGTATTTAAGAGGCCCACAAGCCTGTTGCTATGCGCTCCTTAAGATTCCTGCATTTGCCGATTTCCGTCCTGTTATTAAAATCAAATGAAATACAGAGAAGGTGGTGGTGACTTAGGTAAATGGAGAAGAAATCATTGTAAATAACCTAGTATTTATTGTAGTAGCAGGCCCTTCAGTACGATAACAATCTCTGAAGAAATAGATACTGAGCATAGATTAACTAGCCGTATAAGTAACGAATTTCTTTTTAGAAGTGTATAGAGAACACTTTACGCCATGTTCTCAACATAGTTTTTAGGATATTTTGTGTTTTTATTTGTAGACGACACCGTTATACGCCATATCAGCCATATATTATTTCCGAAAGCTATTCCCGGATATTGTGAGCGCTACCTGTGCGCCACATTTATTTATTACTGAGCTGAGTCACATTTTCTGTCCCTGGAAGCTACGAAATATGCAGCGAGCGCCGCTCGGGCAAGGTGCAGTAATTGCGTTTCGCAACGGTGGTATGCGGCGTGCTCTGTTATAATGGAGACACTGTTCTCGCCTAGAATATATGCTGAGATAAGGGAAGCATGGTCTGAAATAGAACCTACCCCATCCTACTAACGCCACCATTAGCGCAACGTGCAAGCTAGTCCGCCACGTTAGCAATTTCGATTCCAGAAACAAACTAAAGCAAGCAAACCCGCGCTACGCTATTAATTTCCAGTTCCCTTGGGATCGCACATCCGGCCGGAAAGATATAATCCTCGTAATTAGAGAAAAGACTGCATGGTCCCCGGCCGCAGTGGTGAATAACACGCAACATGAACTCTCTTAACCACCTTGCGAAAGTGGAGAGTCTGGGATTCGCAGCACCGCTGGCAGGCCATTGGATGATGAACCGTCGCAGTAGACAAGTGGTAGAACCTTCGCCTCCAGTGCGAGAAGTGGTTCGTTTCACTCTAAATGCCGCCGGGCACGTAATGGCCTATCCGGTGAGGAGAAAGTTACATCACAAAATCTCGCACGCAGTCGTGTGTGCACTCATTTCATACATACTTCTTATTTTCAGGCCTGTTCTAGCATACAACCAACGCCTCTCCGAAGCAGTCCTATGCTTTCTTATAACTGCCAAATAAACGACTTTCATAGTACCATGAGACAGTGAAGGCTTCAGACGTGCATCAAGGCTTTTTCTTTTAAGCTACCATCAAAATATAATCACAGAATTTGCTATCACCAATCCCAAGCTATATATGGAAACACGGCCGGAAAAGGCTCCAGGAACGGACGTATCAGTTCCGGAAAATCAACCCCACGAAAGCTTCGACAATTAGTTTTTAGGTCCTTTTGGTTCACTAGCAAGTCGCCAGCAGTGGTTCAAAGACAGAGTCAGAGCCAGGGGTTACCAAAACAAAACAAATGAATTTTCAATAAATACCCAGTTACACCAAGATCGAAAACACAGCCGCGTAAAGCACAGTATACACACTAAACACGGTAACCTTTAGGTTATTTTATAGGTACACAAAAATGGGAAAATATGCTCTTTTACTAAAGGTTAAAGTCCTTTAACCTATAGTACATTGTTTAGAATGTAGCCTTGCATTGTATAGTACAGTGCAACATAGCAAAAGCGCAGTCATTGAGCTGTTCAAAATACATTGAGACATTTATTTCTTTCAATGCGCTAACCAACACCAGCAAACTCCCGGCTTATGAAACAATTCACCGAGCTGCAAAGCTAGTCTATTTGTGCTACCAAGGATATCTGAATAGAATAGAAAGCTGGGCTAGTTGGAAAGTATGCATGACTGACGTAGCGCTAAAGACGAAGACGTGAGAAAACACAGAGTGCACAGGACGAGCGCTGTCTCGCAACTGAAAGATTTATTTCGAAAAACCCAAACGGGAAATAAACAGCAAAGCATAACAGACATGCGCATAAGAAGGACAGTAAAGTACATTAATGAGCAACAACACGTGGACATTCTTAAGAACATATTCAAAACATGTCACTTGACGCTGCATGTGCCAAGCAGATAAGCATACTCCTTGTCTGTCAAATAAATGGACGGTTGGCTCACGCATGCGTCCCCCATTCTTCTAATGTGAAAGGCCTCGATAACTTCACGGGTCATTTTGCTACTATGCCTGGAAAGGATTTTTGCATCTACGAAGACCGGAGAGCAGCCACAAGTGTCACAATGCGATACCAGATGGGATGCGTTAGGCTTCTTAAAAGACCGATTATGTTCCTTTAAACGAACGTTGATACACCTGCCGCTTTGTCCCACGTACGATTTTCCGCAAGTAAGCGGTATTTGGTACACAACCCCCCGCCCACAAGGAACACTGGTGGACTTCACATGTTTAACTTCACATCCATCAGTTTTCTCTTCACTACCCTCCATTTTTTTCCTAACAAGAGGGCAGATCCTGGAGAGCTTCTGTGGAGCAGAAAACACCGTCTTAATGCCATATCTCTTGCCAACGTTGCTCAGGCCGTGGGAAAGTTTATGGACATAAGGCAAAACCCACGGCCTTTCCCACGGCCTGAGCAACGTTGGCAAGAGATATGGCATTAAGACGGTGTTTTCTGCTCCACAGAAGCTCTCCAGGATCTGCCCTCTTGTTAGGAAAAAAATGGAGGGTAGTGAAGAGAAAACTGATGGATGTGAAGTTAAACATGTGAAGTCCACCAGTGTTCCTTGTGGGCGGGGGGTTGTGTACCAAATACCGCTTACTTGCGGAAAATCGTACGTGGGACAAAGCGGCAGGTGTATCAACGTTCGTTTAAAGGAACATAATCGGTCTTTTAAGAAGCCTAACGCATCCCATCTGGTATCGCATTGTGACACTTGTGGCTGCTCTCCGGTCTTCGTAGATGCAAAAATCCTTTCCAGGCATAGTAGCAAAATGACCCGTGAAGTTATCGAGGCCTTTCACATTAGAAGAATGGGGGACGCATGCGTGAGCCAACCGTCCATTTATTCGACAGACAAGGAGTATGCTTATCTGCTTGGCACATGCAGCGTCAAGTGACATGTTTTGAATATGTTCTTAAGAATGTCCACGTGTTGTTGCTCATTAATGTACTTTACTGTCCTTCTTATGCGCATGTCTGTTATGCTTTGCTGTTTATTTCCCGTTTGGGTTTTTCGAAATAAATCTTTCAGTTGCGAGACAGCGCTCGTCCTGTGCACTCTGTGTTTTCTCACGTCTTCGTCTTTAGCGCTACGTCAGTCATGGATATCTGAATAATTTTTTTTTGCTATGAATACCTCCATAAATTCGCAACACCTTTCATACAAGTGCTACCAGCCGTAAATAATTTTTGTCTGTGCGTTCATTCAGCTATCTAAGTGTTCTTGTTTGCTTGTTTTCCTGTTTCAAGGAAGGACCAACAGTCGCGTTGTTTATGGGCGTATACAGCAGTGACGCGCCCGAGCATCGCCCGCAAATACAGTGTACTAACCTAACGGCGAGCAAAGCGAAGTGCGCGAGGCACGGCAACGATGCGGAAAGCCGAGTAAGTTACCCTAATTTCCGAGCCTGCACGCCCAGCCTTGCATCGTGGCCGCGAGGCCACAGAGGTCACCAGCTGACGTCGCGCAGCCTTACACGCGGTCGGCTTCCTCCCGCGGCTCGCGAGGTCGCCATAGAATGTTCCACAAAGTGCAACCGCTAGTAGTGTAAGCAGAACGGAGAAAACGCGTGGCCACGGGTAAAGACATTCGTTTTCCGCGCCGTCGTCGACATAGCGGCCCGACAGGCAATTCGGTCGCGCACGTGCACGCTTCCGGATTCCCATTTTCTTTGCGATGGCGTGGGGCAAACCTCCTGTTTATTTCCTCTACACAGAAATCTGCCCATGCAGAATCAAGTATTTTAGTTTTATTTCTTTTGCGTCTATTTATAAGGCACTGCTTCTTTGAGTATGTACATTTACAGCGCTCCTTTCTACCATCAGACATCATTTAAAATGTTACGCGATGTTTGTCTTCGTTTCATGGTGTCCTGCGTTGGCAGTGCATAGACAGAGAAAAATGCAATGAGGCGTACAAAAGAAGAAGGATACATTTCCGCCCAGCTCTACAAAAGTGCTACAGGCTACAGGTGGATAACAAGAAAACGTTTCGGGAGTTCCTCCACCAGAAAGCTTTACGCTATATGTCAACGTCCAGGTATCCACATTCACGATGCAATTTCTGCCTCTTTCAAATGCCCATATGTTTCTCTATACTTGCGGCCAAAATTTCATCTCTTACTTTTTTAGTGCGCAAACTTCACCTTTTCGCATTGCTGCGCAAAACTGATTAGTTACTAAGCAGCGTTGTTTTAGTCCTTCATTTGTAAGTTTTACTGTCGTAACCACTTTTAACTGCACATCCAAATGTTGAGACACATGTTGGTGACTGCAGGAGCTGCAAAGGGCCTAGTTAGTATGACTTCATAGCTTAGCTTCATAGCTAAGTTAAGGGGAATGGTTCGTGAGCTCGTTTATTTGTCAGGAACATTATAATAAAGCCAATAGACAATGAAGTCAAGGAAGGCATAACTAACATTAATTGTCGATTTAACTGCAGTGCAGTAATTATAACGTAAATAGGAAGCAATTAACATGAACAAAACATGCTGTCGGTAAGGACCGAATTTATCACCTTCCGATAGCGCGTCCGATGCTCTACCAAGTGATCAATCAATCGATCGATCAATCAATCAATCAATCAATCTTTTTATTTCTTTTATTTTTCACCAAAACAGGTACAACGCTGAAAAAGGAGGAGACGGCGAGCAAGCTGCGGGTGCTGCAGTTTGGCTAAGCACAGTCCACCCTCTGGCAGCAATAACAGGGTAAACGTACAAAATAGAACAATACAAGCAAAAGGCGTAAAAAAACACATTAAACTAACAGGTAAATTTATAATCGAAAGAAGCATATATAATATGTACTCGTAGGGAAAATAATGTTAGGCATACATTGTCATGGTTCTTGCGTACCAAAAATAATAATAATACAGATATAATAGTGGCCTGGTAAGCTTAACGAAATCGTGTCACAACTGGAAAAAAATCATAAAAAGCAGCACATGTGCAGTCATAAAAATAACGAGGTTACATTGGTGGTGTTAAACGTGTCAATCTCAATGGCTTGTTTCTGGTATGCGTTTAGAGCGAATGGCAATGTTTGGCTAAGCTTTTTTGTCCCGTAAATAGTGCGTGATAATGGAACTTTCTAAGGGGGTTTATAGTGATGGAAGTAGACACTCTCAGCACGTTCAAGATTTGCAAGTGTCAGAGATGAGCCAAGCTTCCCGCGATTTGCGCTAATTTAAGACGCAGCAACCTGCAGTTGTATATGTCGTTAGCCATTACAACTTCATAATAATGAAGGTCGTCGTTCTCTAGTCCGCTTTATTTGGTATTTCTGTACATTTACTCCTGGGAGCGTAAGTCAGCGCCACTCACAGCCATGGCGGTGAGCGTGGAATACTCTTTTCGCCAGAAGGCGCCGCGTGTTACGCTGATCTTAATACGAGCTGGCTGCTGAGGTATAAACCATCGCATGCTACCTAAAGGCACTAAGTCTGCCAGGACAAGACACAAGCAAAGAGAGACAAAAAGGTCAAGGAGAGACAGAATCATACGAATCTCCCTTTGCAACAGCAGCGTCCATGACTAGAAAAAGGCTAGAAAAAACATAACATGTCATACTCGATGAGAGAGTTTAGGAAAGGGAAAGAAGGTGATGTCTTCACAGAAGCACGAGGAGATAAGCATACAAGGAGGAAAGACCAGAAGACAACAAGACATGGAAGCCCAGAGAAGACGACACATGAAGCAGAGTGATGCGCATCACAATTTTTGTCTTTATCCGTCCTGTTTGCTAGCATTTGTACGAAACTTAGAAGTACCTTCAGCTGTGAATTATGAATGGGTGCCTATAATGACGTATTTTCAATTTTAATTTACCCATGCTGATGTTGCACCTCTGCACAACGTGTGTCAGGGACACATTATTGTAGAGTTGTGTTAGGGTTCATTGTCGCACTCATGATGCTGATTAACATCACCAGAATTTCCTAGAGTTTACTTTGGGGCGGCCCCGTCTCCATGGATGACGAAAGAAGCTAAGCACTTCGCTTAGTGTATGCCGGCTTTTTTGCACTTACAAAAAAGAGAAACTAGAATGAAAAACAGTTAGGCCCACCTTCAGACCTTTCGCCTTGTCTATGGACTTTCACATTGTTCCATTAAACATGCATGTATATCCGTGCACGTGTCCCTGTGGCCGTCACTTCATTTAGCGTTCGTAGCCAACTTTTTCTTTTTTTCGGGGGGCGGGAGGTGGTTGATAGCGAACGATTAAGTAAGCACATTCACAACAGTATAGGAACACACGATGTAGACTGAGAAAGCTGGTAATAAATATTGACATAATCGCTGAACGTGGAATGTAGATTAAGCAACATTATCTGCTCGACGATGCTATTATTACTGGAGGGGGCCATTATATCTATAAGTTGTACTGCTGTTTCGGAAATTCCTCTGAGTTATCTAAGCTGAAACAAAGAATCCTTCGTAGAGTGCTATCCTGGATGCCCGTGGGCTCGTCATAAAAGTAAACGACATCATAGCATCGTGCTTATATATACATATATATATATATATATATATATATATATATATATATATATATATATATATATATATATATATATATATATATATATATATATGTATATATATATATATATATATATATATGTATATATATATATATATATATATATATATATATATCCAGCGTCACATCCATAGCCTTTTTGTCAGAACTTTGCAGGTTGAAGAAATAAATAATAAAATAAAGCTAGCAAATTTGAACCACTTGATTTTATTGAAAGAAATTTCTTTATTTTATTTAGACGGCGCGAGAGATTTCGCTACATTCACACTGCATTATGAGTCGCTGGTTTGGCACATGTATACAATACAGAAAAAGGAGAAAAATGGAGAAAGGAAATACAGCTAGTTGATAGTAGACGCACGTATGAGCTAACCGCGCATTTAATTCGGGTCCCCTTTCGGCAAATTTCACAGCTCGGTGAGAACAGCAATCTGATGCAATCCACAAGAGACTGTGGCTATGAATACGACGAAGACGACGACGACGACGAATACTAAAGCGTTCGCTTAGCATGGGTCACGGAGCACGCTCTGCATAGCTGTGATGGCTGTTCTTTCTTCCAGTTATGTGAAGGCTGACTAAAAAAAGAAAGTAGCCATTGAAAAAAATAGAGGAACAGGAATGCGTGTGCATACATGTTCGTGGTGAACGAGCAAAATGATATTGTGCTCGGGATATTCATTCCCAGAGCGGAAGCTGACACCGTGCGCTTATGAATTTCTTCCGGACTCTCAAAGCCAGGGTAATAATAGAGCAGTGTGATCCATATCCCGTTGCGAAAGCGTTGGTAATGCCGGGAAACTCAAATTTCGGAACAAACTGAAAATTTACAGGAATGATGAAATGTACGGGAGAGAAAATGTCCGTTCCCTGTACATTTATTTTTTGCTCCCCTAGAACGACGGATCGCAAAATAAAAAGACTCTCAATAACACTTCTTTTCTCCTCGCTTAAATAAAACTGTCTGTACTGAAAACTTTCCGTACTGACTTGCTCGAATGAGTGACCTCCCCACGAACTACAGGAGTAGCAAGCACGCGCGAACAGCACAAGATACGTGTATTTGGAACAGTTATAACACCACAGTAGTTACCTAGTCCAACTGATCCAGTCAGCATTTCTTCAAAAGATTAACCATTAGGGCACCTCTTTTCGTGATATTCAGAATAGTGTGAATGTATGTGAATACAATTCTTTCGGAAATGCGCTAGCGTACATACAGAATCCTTTAGAAGACATTAACGTGTGGTGTATCCCATGTGAGCAGATGCTGCATCAACGGAACGTACTACACTGATCCGCGAGACTTTGTCGAGCAGAACGGTGAACCAACACTCCTTAGATCAGAAAAGATGGGCACAGATTATGGTTACCCTTTCACGCATAGCACATAGCATATTAAGCCGGATGTTTAAACAGATAGATATTATGAAGCGGGAGTATAACATAACCGAAGGACAAGAATGCGAGAGGACGCAGCAAAATCTAGTTTGCCAGGCTGGTTTTTAGTTCACCTCAAAGTGTGTCGACAGCTGCCTATAGGGTACTTCCACGCGTAGGTATTACGCATTTTGTAGTCAAGTCGAACTTCCGCCAACAGCCATTCGTTTGTCTTTAAAGCTAGCATTAGCGTGTGTGTTGCTGTATCACTCCTTTGCGTATTGGGGTGGGTGGCATCTCTCCATGCGAGCTTCGCCTTTCTTGCTCAACACAACAATCCATAACCGTTCCCGACAGACCCCGCTAGCTTTAATGGTCGCCTATACAATCCTCGTGTTCCGCACCAGTGCACCCAATCTTGTTTCCGTGCTGGGCTTCCCCACTCGCTGGTGAACATGTATGTATGTATGACTCAATTAAATGCGTTCCCAAATTTCGCGCAGCGCAATTCACTGAAAACTGCCCTTTTTTAGTGTCGTACATTGCTTCGTGTTATTGGATTAAATTTTATCAACAAACGACGCCTTTAGCTTCGCAGGGGTGTGCCTTCGATCCCTATTTCTCGTTTATTCGTCCCAGAAGCAACACCCAACTAAATGAGATTTAGTTCAGCTAACATTTCGCCCCCTCCGCTTCTATTCACCTTCTCTGCCTCTTCTTTTTTATGTTCAAGTTGGAAAGCAGCAGTTGTTTCTTTGATTGTTCACTTTGCTTCCTCTTCTGCAGAGTTAACGCATTCTTCCCCACGCTTCGCTTGTCACATGGAGTCAAAGCCTTACTTGCGGGGTAAACAATTAAAACAACTTCCCGCTCCCCCTACTCCTCTCAAACGATTCATTATTTTTAAACGTTGCCCCGAGTAAAGTAAACACAAACGCACCCAATGAGGATTGCGGATGTAGAAGTATACGGGGACGCGGGAAAACGAGAGACAGAAGGGATAGGGCTTAAATCACATTATTAGGCGTTTCCCCAGCAACAAGCGAAGCACGGAAGAGTCACGAACAATCGATAGCGCGTAGACACGAAGACAACTCCAAACTTCTATCACACGCGCGTGTCTCTTTTTTCCGGTGTCGTGACATACACAGTGCGGCGATTATTCATTTCGTCCAAACCAAGCCGCGCTATCTTTTATTCTCACCCTTCAAACGTCTTTCGCCGTTTTCTCCCCTCCTATAATGTGCGCAACTCGTCAAACTCGTCTCCCCTTGCGAGCTCGCATCGGACCCTTTATTTAGTATTCGTATCTCGCGTCTCGGTAGGCTATGGGGCGAGTTTTCTGAGCGAAACGAGAGAGAGAGAGAGAGAATCTCGCAAATGTTAGAACAACCGAGAAAGCCTTATCCGACGTATGCAAATAAGCAGACTTACAAATGAATCCGCTACCCCGACGCTGTCCGCGTCGTTCGGTCGTGTGCCCGGACTCTCTCTCGCTCTCTGACGGCCACGTCTTTGGGAGATATGCCCGGCGCCCCTTTCTACCTTTTTTTTTTTTTACTCCTAAGCTCATTCCTTTTTCCCCTTAACTCCCTCCTGTTCATTCACGTATACACACTACGTCCTTCTCGCGCGCCATTACGTGCGCGAGATAAAGGGAAAACTAGCAACGAAAGGGTATAAAGCTCTAATGCCGCCGCCCCTGTCTCATTCGCGCATGGGCTCGGCGGTGTCCCGCACTGCACGATCTGCCGCGTCGCTGTAGTTATCGTAGCATGCGCAATAATGATGAACGGGTTTGGGGTCCCCGCCGCATTTGCGTAACCTAAAGGATTCGACATCGAGCACAGATTGCCCTGGTCCCCTTTTCGGTTGGCCAGCGTGCATTTTTGAGCTCCCTTTATTGCGAATCGCCCATTCCATCGGAAAGCGAAATGCGGAAAGCCGGAGTCACCCTCCCTTTCGCCCTTACCCTCCCCTCCTACCTTAACAATACGTTATTCCTCGTAATTGCTGTTCGCCCGATGCTCGTACATTATTACCATACTGTCGACTATCACGAAATGAGCGGTGCTTTCTTTTGTTCGGGCAAAGCTACCGCGTATAGGTCGGGCCTGCGCATTGGAGTCGTCCGTTCTTGCGCCATTTCTCTGGACTTTCTTTCCGCTGAATAGTACGTGCGGTACTGCAAATAGTCAGGTTACATTTTTCTTACAATACGCATGTTTCGCTTTCAGCCAATGGGTTGTCGAAATACGCAGCACTTTCAGTGAATTTCTGGCATTGAAACATCACTTTAAATACTTGTACACTGCACGTTGAAATAAGTTATCCTACTCATAACTCATAACATCGATTTCATTCGGTCGACATATAGCCTTGTGTGTTTTTTTTTTCTTTGCACAGTGTACTATAAAGCTGAACAATTGCATTTAAGCAGGCATAGCTTTGTATTTCATGTAGTATGGCCATAAGCGCCCTTAGTTCATCAGTGATATTTGTTCGATTGAATAGCCGACCTCGACAGCTTAGCATTACCGTTATCGTTCAGTCGTTCTGGCATATAGGTACTCTTGCACCGAGGTACCATACTCTCCCAAGCACAATGACGGGGCCCTAAAAAGCGAATTATGGTTTCCTTACATCGGTATTCGTAAATAGTGGAAAGTTCTTTCCTGCAAGTGGCTCCGGCCTTGCAAAGCTGGCCGGCTAATGCTGTACCGTGTGCCGGTTATCAAACGTAGCGCATCCTGAAGTTCATTTCATCTTGTAGCAGCCCGTGGAACGTTATTCAAATTACGCGGGTCCATATAGTTCCCCAGTTGACGCTCCCACCCTTTGCCACGGAGGAACATTAAAGGGACGCTAAAGTGAAAAACAAATTTTCTCGTATGACTAGCTTAACTTTTCACAATACTAAAAACACCAGTCTTGCGAGGAGAAGACTATAGGTGAGCTAGAAAACGTGCAAGAGGGAGATACGAGTGGCGACGCTGCTCTGGGGTTTCAGCACTAATGTGTGTGACGTCACGTATTTTTGACCGCGTCCTCTAAGGCCTGCACACCTATATATCGGGAACCAAACATACATTGTGTTCTAAGAAAGCCAGACACTTAGAACAGAGAGCAACATTTGATGGAGCTAATTTTGGCGAGAATACAAAAAAAGAGAAGAAATTAGCCTTCTGACGTCACGAGGCCAAAGTTCCGGCGCGAACTTCATAACTAGAACTTTGACATTCATTTTCTCTCTTTATATTGTACATAAACTTGTGAAACTTACGACAACTGAGTTCGCGAAATGTATGTTAACATGCGAAGCCACGTCATCATTTCAATTTAGTGTCCCTTTAAGGAACTGCTTAATCACCTGGATGCCCAGTATAGTTGAAGGAACAAAATGTCACCCGCCCTTCAATGTTGACAAATGTCATACTTTAGCCCGTTTTATGAGATTCCACGTCGAATCTATGACATTGAATCTGTGACATTCCAAGTCGTAATTACTGTTCGCCCTATAATATCACCCGATTGTTTATTTCTCGTTATACTACGATTAACGTTAAACACGCACAAAAAGAACAGCACTAAATCATGGCTCCTAATTTTGTGATGTCTCCTGTACAGACAGATCAAGTATTGGCATAAGGTTGCGCTCAGTGTGCTGGAACGGTCTTTCATTTTTCACTAGTAATATTTACATCGAAACGAACAACATAATAATCAAACGTATTCTGCCACTGATAACATATGAGCTCAGCTGTGTCATAAAAATCTAAATATGCTCCTACTGCCATCCGCATACGAGAAATAAACGGCAAGAGCATGCCAATGTGATAGCGTCAGGCAAGCATCCGTAACATCTTCGAAGTTTTCCTAAAAAAGGGTCAACGGGTGCATTAACAAGGCAAATGTAGTAGCACAAGTCAACCGCCTTGTGACGCTGCCAGAGCTCAATGGAAGGAGGACAGAAAAAAAAATAATGAATGATATACAGCAGGTTTATTGTGTTTCCATTGCTCGTATTCGAAAACGACTCCTCGTATAATGTACCGCTCATTCCGATTCGCATGGAAGACCATTCGTGCTACCGCTTACTGATAAACATTCCTACTGAATGCAAGAAAAGCGAAACTGAAGAAATAAAGAAATTAATGGAATCCCCTAAATTCTGGTGCACAAGCCAGCTCAGAATTGCATGGAGACAGATCTGCCTCACCAATCTATCATATGCAAAAAAGCTGTAAACAAATCAAAGTGAACGCAGACGCATGAAAATAGACAACGAACGGAGTTAGGAAGAGAAAGAGAGAACGAAATTTCGGTCTAGTACAAACAGCAGGTAATTCGAAATTCAAGCACCGTAGTACCACTTACCCATGCCACAAATCAGTGTGATGGACGCATATCAAAACAGCTTTACTACCGCGAAATACCGTTTCAAGACAATCAAAATTGTCAATTCCAAGAATATCAATGAATAATAAGTCGTTGCATGACTTCGCTGGCTCAATACTCGCTAGTAACACAAACCACTCTGACTCAAGTACTACCCAGCACTACATTTTACGCGAGATTCCGTGTGCCATTAAAATGCGATAGGCAAGAGTGATCGTTGAGCCACTATTACACACAGCCAACAAAGCACGGGGACCTTGTAACGCCAAAACCACGTTGCTGTGCGTAAGTGGGGCAGAGTGCCTAGGGCAGTAGCCAAGAGCTTCAAGAGCTTCGCATGCTTCACATGAAAAACGTCATGCTCTTCTCTAGCACATAATGCTCTGGAAGCACTCGAGTTTGACAGAATTATCGATTCCTCTTTCCTATACTCTGGATAACTGAGAAAGCATTATCGATGTGTTCACACATCTACTACGCTGCACTGGGCTCGAAACCCCTGACATGTCACGATGTGTCTTTTCTAGGCAGAAGTAGCCGAAGTATAGGACAGTTTTCTAATCTTAAATGCCAAGTGTGCGTATGTTGTTCGCCGCAGAGTTGAGGGCAAATGTAGTGCTGCCTTCGAGACGCTAGTTGTCAACCATCACCTAGGTGGTCCTTGCTAGACGACAAAAATCACAGTGTGTAGAACTGTCAGTTCCCTAGCCCTCGAGGTCTTTGGGTGCATGTCTAGAAACTGCCGACACTAACTTTCAACTGAATGGCTATCTAGACATAAAAGTGAGCAGTCTCACTGGAGTGGCATGCACCAATGCGGTGCTGCTCCGTTCTGAACAAAGCTTGTTCAGACTATTCGTATAACATTGCAGATTAAACCTATTAACTGACGCCTCTTATACATGCACTAAGCGCTTGCTGCAACGCGGACGCCAAGTATGAAGTGACCTTTGTTCTCGAATGGAAATATATTTAAGTACATGAAAGCGAGAAATAGACAAGAAACTGCTACTGATAGCCATGTAATTGCTGTTTGACGCTGTACAATTGAATTTCTCTAGGCAGGGGCGTAAGAACTCAATGTATACGAAATAAAAACACTGTGTAGAAAAGAGTACAAACAGCAGGTAAGATTTCAATGCCACATTGACGCTGCCGTAACAGCGGTAGATGCTTTTATAAGAGCTTTTACCGTCAGGAAAGCGTGGACAATCCATCGATTATGTTTTAGTGCTATGTACTGTTGCGCATTAGAACACCTCATCGTACATTGTCATGCATTGACACGAAAACAAAGTACACCGACCAAATAAAAGCTTAAAAGAAAAGAAAATGACGTTTCGGCTTCCCTACGGAGGCCTTGTTCACAATGAGGCATCATTGTGAACGAGGCCTCCGTGAACAAGGCCTCATTTTCTTTTCTTTTAAGCTTTTATTTGGTCGGTGTACTTCGTTTTCGTATCCATGTTTCATCCCGACCAGACGGGTTTCCGTTGAACTCTCGATTTCAATGTCATGCATTCGCTACGAATCGCGCATCGCTGATTAATGCATATACATATACTGATTCGGCTGCGTTTTGCGCCCTTCAAAGTTTGCCATTTTCCAAGGAGATGGCCAGCCCCATCGAGATTTGATTACCTTCTTGAACAGCAGTCCTCTGGCATCCTGTTTAGATACATTTCCCGATGTTGTTATATGCTTTTGCCTGTGTCTTTTGTGTTTATTTGCTAATTTATTTCCTCCTTCATTTATTCTATATTCAGGTAATATATTTATTCCTTTTCCAGAAAGAGTAGGTAGACTCTGGGCGTCTTGGTGGCATATGTCACCCTGTTCCTTCCTCATTTCATCTGCGTCCTTGTGCGTTTGTATATATATTCGAAAATAATATTTAAAGATATAGTAACGTCAGATCGCATGTCTTTTAACATTGAACCGAGTGTCCCATTAATCTCACTCTATGAATCTATTTCTACCCCACTGAAGCCTACGAACCGCAATCATATTGCCTCGTATGCAGGAATATGCGGAATTCCTTATTAATAGAGAGATCTTCTTGCCCAGTATAGCCCATTTCTTCGGAACAACTTGATTGTATTGGCCTACGCGGTCACCATATCGTAAGCAGTTGCGTCGGCTACTTCCTTGTACACTCAAATTTAGAGTCTTTTTTCTTCTTTTGAATCATCTAGCAGCAGACGTAGCAATCGCTCAAGCATTGAAACACCTATTTAAGACGCTAAGTACTCCTGTTTCGCTCACCAACCCACCATTAGCCGAACACAAACCCACAGCATCAGCGCAACATGTTTTCAAGTTATGGTGCGGTGGTGCGTGCAGTAAAACATTAAAGGACTGTGGCTGGTTTGGAACGCTGGAAACTATACCGACAGAAGAGCGGAATACAAAGAAAAAACTCGCCCTTGGTGCGGTATTAAGAACTGGAACTGACCCAGCTGCTGTCGCTCAAGCTTTTATTGCCATGGCCATAACATTCCAGCAGCAAGTGCTGACCTACGCTCGCTTCAACTACAACCTCTGGTCTGGCCCTCTTGCTTTTATTCAATGCACTTAACGATTTCTTCTTGCGCCTAAGATTATCGTTGTATGCCCGAAAGTAGGAAAGAATATAAATACACGTAAACGAAAGGGTGAGTGAAGTAGTGCTTATTTTCTTGCAAAACATTCCTCAGACGGCACCACAATTTGTTTTGTTTTTTTATTTCTCTCCCATTTCTGCATACTCGCTTTGTCCCGAATTGTCAGTTTTACTACACCTTCTAAATGCCTTCTCCTGTAGTTGCAGTTCTTAGCTCGTAGGTTTGGATTCTTTCGTCGATGCCAACATGCAAGCGGCAGCGGCATCCTTACTTCTGAGTTATTTCATACGTCTCCTCCAAAGTATTGCCTTGCCATCTTCCTTTTCAGCATTCCGTTCGCAACTCACGATTTCATTCCGGCGTTTTTCTTTTTTGTAGGCCGTACGTCACCTGTAATGCCTTTCCCCACCGTTCCCACCTGACGCGCCCGTTATGCTTACCGCTTCCGAGTGCTTCGAGAGGATGCAAAGCGCCCGATGTTGTTCGATGAGCACGTCTCCAGTTCCCAACTGTAGAAAGCGAAAGACGCCGTCATTCCCGATGCCGCCTTCTCCGCTCCCCCTCCCTTTAACTCCGGTCGTGAAAGCGGCAGTTAGATGCTGCATGGAAGCGCACGAGAGGATTTCGGGGGATTTCAATTGCCGGGCGAACCCCTCCCGTATATTGGCTTCCACCCATATTCGCTTCCCCACGTTTGACAATTCACGCGGGAAGATGCGTGGTGGGAACGTACCCCGCAAGAAGAGACATTAATGTCCCGGTATTTCTCCTGCCGAGCGTACGCAGAGAAACATCGACATGCAGGGCTCGATCAGGTCGTCGGTAAGAAGAGCGCGTACGTGCGTACATCCTACAGTCATCTTGGCAGGCATGACCGTACGCGGAAGTGCGCTTCGAGTTAGCGTGGAAAGCCTGCCAGTTTAGACGTGTGCGGCGAACTTGACGTGGGAGGCGAAGGGGCTATATATAGGAAGGGCATAGATGGGATGCTTGTAAAATACTTGAAATTTTCTTGCGCCCTTTCAGCGGACCTGTAGTCCTCGGTCTCGAAACCATAGGCGTAGTAGCATTGCCGTGTTTCGCATTGCCATGTATCGTAGCATTGTCATGCTTCCTACAGGGGCATTGCCGACACAAAAAACGGGACCGTAGGCGTCTATGTGTGTTTCACAGAAACGTTGCTGACACGAAAGCTTCCGCTTCATTTATGGCTTCCAGGAGCAGTTTTCGGCGCAGTTAAAACGGCGTAGCTGAGGTTACCCCAGAGCGACGACGACCAGCGTCCCTGTACTTTTATATCGGCTGGTTCCAAGCGCGCACTGCTTGTGCTGTAACGTTGTCAAACGGCAGTGTTGGCCGGAAGCCAAGCCTCCCTCCCTAAAGCTGAACCCTTGTGTCAAAACATCAACTCTATCTCCAAATAGGTCATTGAACTCAACGCTTTCTTTAGACGCATTTTCGTGTTTTACGTGTAAAAACCATGGTCTGAGAAAAGCCATAGTGGAGAATCAAAGACAAATTGATTAATAACTTTAGGTATCGCGCAGCACCCGCGGCTACTTAAGTGGTACGCAGTGAGTTATATGTACAAGGGCATTTTCTTATTGCGCCGCTACGACAATGCGACTGTATTTTTACGAATCGAACTACATACCTCTTCCTCAGTCGCACTGTGGAGATCTATGCCGTTCAGCAACAGAAGCAGAGAAGCGTGCGAATCTGTTTCACGGCTCGGGTGTGCCTCAATATTTAGCTTCCAAGTTGTCCCCTGCATACTAAGGCAGCGCGCTCAGGGACTCCCGCACACCTCTTAGCACGCTATTGAGAAACAACGCCCATCGATCCTTTTTGCCGACAGTTTTTGTCTTATAGTATGCTTTATTCCCGGATGCACACACTCACCCTCGCGTATCGCTTAAAGGGAAGCCGCTGGACATTAGAATGCGTGGGACACGTAGATGTAGCAGCCATTATGGTGCGTAACTTCCAAAGACCAGGAAACACAACCTCGATTCAGAGGTGGCACGAGAGAAAAAAGCTTGGCCTCATGGTAGGGGCCCTAAAAGGAGCACTTTGCTAGTCAATGACTAGGCAAGTGTGATAGGCGTGCAAGAACACTATGCTGCAAAAGACATGCAGTAAACGGTGCGAGGGAAAGTGAGATAGAGGCATAAAGGAGAGATGCCTCGACCTCCGCCACAAATATATCGCAGCTATACCCTAAATAAAAACACTAATAAGCGTAGATTTAATAAATGGCGTTTTCCTTCTCCACCTTGCAATGTTTTTCACTGCGTGCACTTCTCTGGTTACAGCCGAGTAGTCCTCGACGCTGTGGAAGCTTTCTGATGAGCCTTCTGAGAGAACCATAGCGTGCAAATCTGCACAGTGCCAGTACACTGGGCGACGTTTTCACGCACCGCCATCTTCTGCAGTCGATAATAAGCTCTGCGGGTATGGCCTCTCTTCCGTAAAGTAAGTGCTCGACTAAGTGCTAACGATAATTGAGATGCAACCACGCAAGACGCGGCTTTCATAATTACGGCTGATTAATCAGCCTCTCCTCTACACGCTCATGCGCGGCATGGTTATTACAGTGTGCATTTCTCTGAACCGTTGAGCAGGCAGCAACTTAAGAGAAAAAGACGAAGAGACCTCGGACAAAAAAAGTCATTACACGGGTTGCTCACATCATCGCAGATACGAAATCTCTCTTCTGCCGTTAAGTATGAACATATCTCAGAAGCACCCAAGGTACACGAAAAATAAACATGACATTTACAAGAACGCCTACTTATGGACTAGCGTAATTATTCGGGGTGTTGAACCCGATAGACACTTCCTGCGCGTCGCAGTCCCTCCCTTTTTTTTTTTATTTCTTCCAACATATGACTACAAAGCCACCACAGGCTTTCCGTATTTTTTGAGGCAGCTCTTAGTTTGCTTTCTCATTCCATGCGGTCCACCCCCTTTCGTACAGCGGCGCATTTAGAGTATTCATGCTAGCAAAAGAATATAGCGATAAATAAGCGCAATAATTTATGCCTGGATCTTAAAGCTACTTAATTTTACTGCACCAGTGTGGCCTGATTTATGGTATACTAGGTCTCTTATGGCTGGCCCGAAATTCACAATTTTTGTTATATTGGGCTTCCTTGTCTTCCGAAGATGCGGACCGAACACTTCATTGTGGGACAGATATTCGTCCCTGCTGCATAGTTATAGTCTTTTTTTTTATGAGTCCCAACGTGTAATTGTCGACACGCATTGATTGTTTCGAGCGAAGTTTGTTCTTCTTTACTCCAGTTGGTGCAGCGTCAATATGATGCTGCGGTCAGCTTGTTCCAGCAACTCGTTGAAGCATGTCGTACTTTGTAGTATCAGCGAAATTACGAGAGTGTGAAATACTAAAGGATATTTCTTAACTGAACATTGTATCCTCGTGAGTCTTCCGATAAGCCCATTTTAGGCAGTCAAGTAATGACTGCAAAATCACTGCTTTGGCCTTGGTACATTGTGCATATAGTGCTGAAACAGAAACATTTTTGCTCTAAACAACCCGAAATGCAAACGCGACGACTTTTCCCCTTTTCGTCACTACAGTGGTTTTGTTGATCCTTCACGAGTGCTCGCTCCACACATGTTGGAAATATCTTGCAATTGCTTTTATTTGCCAGTGCCTTTGAAATTTGCGAAAGCTAAGCTTTCTTTTTCAAAGACACAGAAGTCCAGAGAGAAAGAGATAAAAGTCGGGCGGAACGCGGACATAGGTCTGAAATGCTAATGCTATAAATGACGTCTGATTAGTATTAATAAAGACAATCGCCATTCTTACGAAGCTTCCTTTTCGTCAAAAGGGCTGTTCCGTTATTTTTACATGATGGGGGCCTCCTTACAATTTCACTCCTTCGCTCACACAACACTGAGGAACAATGAACAACTAAAAAGAGAGAGAGGGAATCTCCTGACTTACTCTGCTTCGAAGCCGTTGAAGTTGCTCAATGGATGCTGGCCAGGGGAGAGTTGCGGCATTTTGCAGTCCATCATGCCTTCCTGGTCAGCCGTCCTGGTCAAGTGAGCACCGTTTTCACTGCACTGATTAGCGCCTTCGGTGAAAGTGCGCGCTAGTCCTCCGGTTTGCAGAGCTTAAACGTGCCCGCTGTTGCTTATCGTTGTGTAGGTGCTTGAACTTTCTTCGGAAGAAAAAAAAATTCGTTGACCGCTGACGGAGTTTAGGAGATCTAGAAAAATAAATAAAAAGAACTGAAGAAGTCTTCCGAATCATGAAACGATATTTAGCGCAAAACAACACTAGCACAAGTAGAGACGACACAGCACCCTCTGTTGTGTCCTTATTTCTCCCTTGTTCTGCTTTGCGTTAAATATGGTTTCATGCCTTACCAACAAGGCCGCATTTGTATCCTTGTGTCATCAGAATTGCTGGCTTGAACTCGACTTTAGGAGCTTAATTTAGAGCAATTTTGTTCGTAAGTGCTTTTTTCACCCGGGGTCACCCTTGGTATTTCAATAGGGGCTCTAATTGAAGCGCCAGCTGAACAGTGGCAGTACTTAGGGCGGTCATCAGCAACCCAGCAGCGTATCGCGCTGAATAAGACACGTGGTGCGGTCCCTGGGTAAGGTTTAGTCTGGTTAGGATGGAAATAATCCATTGCCCTTGCTTTCTTTTCGGTCATGTTGAAGCGCCCCTAACTTGTGAGGGCTTATTGAAGGAGTTTTCAGAGTTCACATAGCTGATGAAATCACAGTGAACCGAGTAGCCTACCAAGTACCGAGAGCGATGACCCCGCAAACGTAACTTTTGCCTACGTGGTAAAAGAGGGACTCTATCACGCTCCAGCAACCTTTCTCGTTTAGAAGCACTGCACCACTACCCAGCATCTTCCTTTATGCACCGAACATTTTCTCGCATTAAATCAATCTCTCTGTAAACTGCATACGGTAGATTGTGGACGTGTCATTGACTAAACCGGCTGCCCTATAGCAAAATAAAAGATTACGAGCTCGGCCAGGTATAGTTGCAAGTAAAACCCAACTATTTCAGTTAAAACTTATATCCACGGTTCAAAGCAACCGCAGACATGAAACCAGAACTATGCGTCGAGAGCCAAAGAAAAAGTTCTATTCCTCCTCGTGATCACTTTTTTTTTGTTCTCTCGTCTTACTGCCTAGAACACTACAAGACACGGGAGCGTCGGCCGACGTTGCTGGAAGAGAGGCAACTGCATCGCTTTGCAATATTGAAGGCAGTCCAGGCAATAGACGTCGCGGATATTACTTGGCGCTCTGAAACTTCTTATAAAGAGCATCTTGCGAAAGAAAAAGGGAGCCAACCACACGCAGTCGTGCGACCATATGGTGCCATCCCTCTTCCGAAGTATTGATGGGAATGTCAAAAGAAAGCTAGAAACTCGAAAGACCTCTTTTGTTGTTTGTAGTGCGGAAGTTATTCTCTGCTTTTTCTAGACATACCGACGCACTGCTTCACTTTGCTGCTATAACGGCACGAACAAAGAACTACTGTATTTACACATGAATGACACTAAGCGGCGAGCGGCACCTGCAGGGTTCTTGCCCTCAAAGGAGGCTTTTTTTTTTTTTCAAAAGCTACTGGCACCTTCTGCTTTCACGTATGTGAGGGCAGAACAAAGCGTTTGGCTCACCGATATGAGGAAAGAATAACAATTCTTAGAAGGTGCTCCGCGCCGGCCCTGAAAAGCGCCTGTTGATAAATAAAACAAAAATACAGGATTGGTCAGCGATTAAAAGCGCGAAATGTTGTTGTAGGAGTCCAAAGCGATTTGTAAAGGCGGAGAGAGAGAGCGCATGGTATGGCCGATGATTTCATCGCACCCCGTGTAACAGCTGGGAGGACCATTTCCAAAACGCTGCCCATAGCTGTTCTCGTTTATATATTGGGGGCGGCTGAACACTGGACTCGGCATTGCTCCGCAGATGTGTAGTCGCTAACGCCGCGATCATTCTTGTCTTCCCGTCACGGTGTCCGTGTTGAAGAGCGGCGCAGGGTTTGAGCTTCGCCGAGCCAAGCTCCTGGCAAGTGAAACAGCCGGCGTGTCTACGTGCAGTCACCCACAAAAAAGGGCTGTTGTGTTAAAGACCCGATTATGCAAATGACGTTAACAGCCGCGCTGAATGTGTTCGGCTGGTAGCGAAAAAAAGCAACAGACATGCGGCGACTGCCCTAGCGTGGTCATATACTTTATAATTATCCACGAATAAATCACCGTGAGGAAAAAATAACATTATATATACGAAGTGGGTCCAGCAGCTTTACGGTTTTTCACTGCACGCAGGGAAGTTTATAGCCTAAAGTATGAAAGAAAGGAAGAGATACCCACGCGACAGCGTAATTAGGAATGACCGGGAAGTTACGGAGCGTTCATCCGAAGAAAGACATACAACGGTAGATGAATTGGACAGATTTTATTGTTAATTCCGTACTCTTACTTGATTAAAACACGTTGTAGGGCTAGTTGGTTCATGTTTTGATAAAAAGACGTATTCCAGCCTAGGAAAACAGACGAACACAGGAGAAAACACAAGGAGGACAGGAAAGCGGCTTTCCGCCTTCAGCCGCTTTCCTGTCTTCCTTGTGATTTCTCCTGTGTTCGTCTGTTTTCCTAGGCTGGAATACGTCTTTTTATCTTACTTGATTTTTAGTTGCAAACCTTCATCAGCATGACCACATTTCCCTCTACTGCATGATAGCTTTTCCAGTCACGTCTAGCATCTCCATGTGTTATTTTCTCAGTCCTTAAATGTTGTGAGGCTATATACACACCTTGCAGCCGCATTTCCGAAGCAACGCACACCACAAGCTCTCCGGCGTTTTGCGGGTGGTTTACGTTTCAACAAGTAGTTTCTCAAGTGCGTTTCAGCGAGTAGCTAAGGAGGTGGTTGTGTCAGGATCACTTCGTATGTGCCTTTGCACACGGCTGTCCGGAATTAGACGACTGTATCTACGTCTATACTAAATCAAAATCCATGTCCCATGACATCATCGGATGACGTTACCACCGACGTCATCGCATGACCTTAAGTAACGGCGTCATCAGTGCCGTTATCACGTATTTCGATGTCGACACCGCGCGACGCCATGACATCGTGGGCGTACGACGCCAGGTTTCTCCTCCAGGTGGCATATAGCACTTGCGCAATAATAATGGTAAATTAGGAAGAGAATGGGAAAAATAATAATTGACGACGCTGCACGTGCCAAGACCGTGTGTGATTATGAGACACGCCCCTGTGTGGAGGGCTCTGGAGTAGCTTTGGCCACCAGGGGTTCTTTAACGTGCATACATATCTAAGTACGCGGGTGTTTCTGTAGCTTTTCCCATCCGTCGCGCAATGCGGCTCCAGTGGCCAAGATTGGATCACACGACGTCGACCGTCGCAAGACAACACTGAGTAGCTGTGTAGCTAAGTAGCTAAGCAGTTGCGCATGTTTGTGTCGTCGTAGAATAATCTACATTTTTCATTTGCACAAATTTATGTAAACCTGCAATTTCCAGGTATATTCCTTTTGTGTGCTCTCTCTCCCTCTCCCTCTCTCTCTCTCTCCTCATTGTAATGTGTGTATGAGCGTTGTGAGTACTAAATAATAAATAAATAAATAAATAAATAAGCAAGCAAGCTCCCGCTACGGGTGGGGTAGAATGGTGAGTCACCAGTGCTCATCGCTGGTTACCCGCTGATAGGTGCAGTTTCTGCCAGGCCAGGGACCCTTTCGTCCCTCGCATTCCACGCCATACTACATTCTCGCTGATCACCCGGTTGCAAGAGGGGTCGGCTTATTTGCATATTTTTCACGTGTGTATTTCTTTATCGATCTTATTTTATTTTGCCTTACGCGGCATGGGTCACAATGGAGCACTATCCTACGGCAGCTCCTCGGAAAAGGGCGAGAGATACCGGCTAAGCTGAAAATAATGAGGAAGCAGCAGCTACAGGACTACCCTGGCCGTGTTGATTGCGGCCTTAGCTCTTTGAAGGCGTGTTCTCATTCCTCTTTGTTTAAGCTGCACACTCCTCTCACTGGTGATTACCTTTAAGACTCGAGGAATGTCTGCGAAAGCGAGAAAAGGGAAAGTAATTTATTATTCTGTGCAGTAAGAAAAAATACCCGGGCACAGACGCCAGCCTTTCAGACATTGCAATGCCTAGTAATGCTTAATACGTTTTATGAGTAGTTGTTAGGAATGCGCCGTGCTCTAACGCAGCACTAATGAAAAGGGCGCAGCGTCCACAAAGTTGTGTCCATAAGGCCCGCGACGAACTATAGCTGCTCTTTTTTGATAGTTTTGCTTGCTGTACACGAGTTGCGCCATCTTTCTTTGTATTTAGGAAAATTGCACACTTATATAGAAATCACTTTCATTGGGGTAGAAGTTCCTAAAGGCGAGTAACACAGGGCGTGAATTCAGGAATGAGTGCAGTAAAGATCGCTGTGCATTATACTTTTATCATTCCTTGACACATTGCCCTGCGGTGCCTCACTTGTTCTTTCTTTTCTTAGTGTTATGCACTTTGTACGCATCGAACTTTTTCGCGCGCTTTTTTTTCTTTTTGATGGTAGTTGTGGTGGTGACAACTTCATTGAAAACTCTAGCAAATACGTCGCCTGGGGCATAGGCCTCCCCCGAGTAGGTCGAGATATCATGCCTCCTCGCCGACTCACGGGCTTGCTGGGTGGCCCTCTGAAATATTTCTTCCGGCTGCCACACTTTACTCGAAAAGGGGTGAGCATGATAGGAAAACTTACGAGACTAGCACTATTATACGAAAGTGTATATCGATGTTTCTTTGAGAAATATGAGACTAGAATTTCTCTCTGAAGCTCGGTATACTTGTGTCATTAAATGCAGAAAAGAAAGTCCTGGAGATTTCTGTAGGACAATCTTTTCAAAATATAGCGTGCCAAATTTACCTCACTGGGCTTACAGCATCACAGATAATTTGGCACGTGAGACTGCGTCACAGAGAAAGAGGGAGAGAAACGAAAAGGAAGGAGAGTAGGTTAGCGAGAAATCTTCAATTCGCCACACCGAACTTTGGAACGGGAAAGAAGGTACATGAGGGGACGAAAAAGGAGAATAGTGTATGACCACGTGTCGTCATTATTATAAGTACTACGACATTGCCCAACTGATTCGCAGAAACATTCTTATGCCACAGTTACAATTTTCCGTTCAGTCTACTTTTTTAAGAGCGGCGTCAACGCCCCTTTGCGGATTACGACTTTACAGTTTTGAATATATATATATATATATATATATATATATATATATATATATATATATATATATATATATATATATATATATATATATATAGGAATCGAGAAGGCACTGTGGTTATGTTCAGATTCATCTATACGCAGCTTACTCGGCAAATCGCCGCGTGACCACCCTGCGTTGGGGAATATATGAGAGACGCGAACGAGGAGCGAGTTGTCAGAGCAAACATATTTAAAACAAGCGGGAGTGTCACAGTGGTTCAACAATGCTTGTTCACCTGAGAAATGTTAGTAGCAACTTCGCGGCTTGAGAGTTAGTATTACACTTCCCGCAAGTGTGACAGTTGCCTTCGTTCTACATTATGTAGTGACGTTCTGGTTTTAACACAGATAGATGGTCTAGTTACTAATGAGCATAAGACGTGATTAGCAGCGCAACACAGAGGGACTCAACATAGGACACGAGACAGTTCAAATCTAGCACTGTCCCGGGTTCTATCTTGAGTCTCTTTGTGCTATGCTAGTTTTATGTCTTACAAGGCTTTGCTTTAGCTGCGTTGTATTGATTAACATACCTCTCAGCCCTATTATAAACATGACCACCTGCCCGAAGAACAAATTGCATATTTTCAGCAATTGATAGATGCGGTCAAAATAGTAATTGTATGACGGTGGAATCACAGAAAAACCGGAGTTTCAATGTTTGAAGGTGAGGTCGTATTCCGAGCTGTCAAGCTCTTATTCTCTGCGCAAAAAGAATTGCGCAAGAACCAATTGCGGAAAGTTGATAAAACGGTTGCTAGGGCTAGTTAGTCATTTGGAATAGACGTGTTTGCACACCGCAAAAGACGAGGACATAAGATCGTGTCCTTTCTTATGTACCCGTTTTTTGCGCTGTGCAAAACATGTCGAGCTAAGAAAGAATTAGGTGCCTATTTATAAAGCATCTGCTTTAGATCTAGAAATGTAGTGACCTTCGTTACAAGGTCGCGCCAACATCTAGCACACGGTGACTTCCGACTGTTATTAAACGAAGCAAATGCAAGAAATTAGCTTTCTCTGATAATACACAGCATTGTGGAGAACAGAGAAATTACGATGCTCTTTTGATGCTCGAGAGCATCTTCGCAACAACCACACAGTTCGCATATAGAATCTGACATCGTTCTTTCTGAATTTGTGCTTCTTTTAGTACATCCAAAATTACGTTCAATTCATTGACTAGATTCGTATTTGAGACTCATTCGAACAGCGTTATTCAGAAATCTAGATCTTCGATTGTAGCGTACGAGCAGTGATTGCTCTGTCCTTGCAATGTGGCCGTCTCTATAAGGTGACGTATTTCTTATCATCTCGAACATAATCAATACGTGCGCCGCCTCCGTAATTAGGTGTGGCTTTCCTCCCAGTGCCCGTTGCTTTAAGGCCTGAGGGCTTTGTCTGACCATCACCGTTCTCAATTCTGCCTTTCTTTCTCAGGAAAACATTGATTTCCGAATAGAATCAGCCTTGAACTGCTCCCCTTCCGAACGTCCTTGATATTCTTTCACTGTATAAAAAGCTTTTCTCGCTTTCTTCCATCCATCTCGTAGATGTTCTTTATTCTTACTCTTCCTCCTGCATTCGTTGCTGGAAGAACGTTTGTATAAAAACCTGCACATATTCTTTCTTCACTGCTGGCTCCTGTGTTTGCGCTAAGTACCCCGCAGGGTGCATTTTGTTTGAATCTCCGTGCCCGAGAGTGGAGTAGCCAACCGGGCAGTTAGTCTAGTTGTTCTCTCTCTGTCTATCGCATCTTTATTTTTATTATTTAATGCTCCTTTTTATATTGGTGTCCTGGCTAATGATGCATTTGCTAGGAGAGAATGAGTTGAGCACCTTTCGAAATTTATCACTGATTGTGGATTTACCGACTCGAGAGGCTTTGACAGTACATGTAGCAATTCTCCAAAGTAATGGGACTCGCAGATTCCTTTTAGGTTCTTCCTTTTTTATGTAAGGGTGTCTGTCAGTAGTAAAGCAGATTTATATGGAAAGATATTAATTTAGGTCTTGCATCAATACAAACTAACATAAACTGCGCACGCTCAAAGGTAGGTGGTTCTAAATAAGTACAATGACGACGAATAGTGAAGACATGCACTGCAGGGATCTCAAGGTTTATTCAGCAGTTCACATTATTACACGCCGTTCCTGTCCCCGCAGGTATATAAGCAATATTGCCTCACCGCCACACCTCGCCCACTTGTCCATGCAGTCACAAGATGTACCTTCGCGCAGACGTGTGTTACCGAACTTTTTTTGTAATGTACTGCATGTGCTGATCAACGCGCACAAACAAGAAAAGCAAGCGAAACGAGATATCGGTCATGGTTTTGTTTGCTTGGCTAGGCGTTCAGTCTGTCCTTTGACTTTTAAGGGAAAAGGAGCGAAAGAAAGCGAGAGAAAGTGACGAAAGAAGGCATATAGATTACTCAGGCTACAGCTAATTGGCTACCCTACACTGAGGCATGGAGGAAGAGGGCGTCATGCATCCATTCTGCCTACACCGAATGTAACAAAAGAGTCCAGTCTTCTTATCGCTTATTCTTCTGCAAATTGTATTATTCGCACCTTAAGATGAAGATCTCAGGATCTTTATCTTGACAGGTTAATCGCCCATACTTGCATCATATGTCCCGCATGGCACCACCACCACGCCACGTATGGCCCCCCAACAGGACGCAAATTTAACTTCTCGCTCGCCATTCAGTCAAGCGTTGCTCGGCAAGCTTTTCGCCAGTAGCACTAAGAGTGGTTCCGTTTGGGTGAGTTATTCTGCAATGACACGCGTGGTCTAGAAAATTATAACCTCAGCTCATCAGGGGTCATTACTTTGGCAACTGTACAGTATGTTGCACGAATTTAACGATTCTTCGGTTAAGGTGTTTTCGAACTCCGTCGACATGCTCGTTTCAGAAATTATCACGCAGACACAGAACGGCTATTTTCATACACTACGCGTATTTGACCATGGCATTCCCAAAGAATACATGGAGCGAGCATGAGAGCATGAGAGCAAAACTAAAGCATAGCTACCATACATGCCATAATGAAATTCAGCTTACCGCTTGGCTGCGAACTTGAAGGACGCGACTTCGATCCCAGCCAAGGCAGTCCAGCCTTCGATGGAGGCGAAAACGCTATATGGCCGTGTACTGTGTGTGGTCAGTGCATGTTGAAGAAGCCGAGGTGGTCAAAATTTTCTGAGCCCTTTACTACGGCGTGCCTCATAACCTTATCGTGACTTTCGTACGTGAAATCTCTGAATTATTATTATTATTATTATTATTATTATTATTATTATTATTATTATTATTATTATTATTATTATTATTATTATTATTATTATTATTATTATTATTATCGTTTGTACACAAGGGCCCATAGGTAGCTGGAATCGGCTAAAGGCGTTTCACGTTACTGCAGAAACGTTCCCGATTCAGCGTGGCCGATATCTTTCTTCCTCGCACCTTCACAAAAACATGTTTTCTTCTGCCTCCGCTACGTAGCACTGTGTAGCACATTAAAGCACATGAGCTGAGTTTCCAACAGGGCCTATTTAAAATCCTGTTTCGTCCTTTAATTGTTCGATTAAGTAATCTTGACTTAACTATAGTCTGGAATGTTTTAATATTCTTTGAAACTATATTTAAAATGCTCGGAGACAGGCGAGGGCGTTTCACACCGAAAGAAATAAAGAGGTACTAAGCACACGGAAACAAAAGAACGTCTATTAGTTGTTGACTATTTGGGCCGCCGTAGGAAATTGTTTAAGGGGTCGTGAAAAGAATATGGAACTACTCGGCTTCAATAGGCATTCGACATGCCAATTCCGAAATATTTCAGCTCAATACTCAGCCCACATTTAATAAGTCCCGTTTGAAATCCTAGCTTTCTTGTGTTTCCGAAACGACCATGCGACACCACAGGCCGGCATAGGTACTATTCAGTGGCGTCGCCTTAAGATATTTAAAAAGTAAATATATCGCTAAATTTTGTTAGCTTTAAAACAGTATATTTATATGAAACCTAGAAAGCGAGGAATTAGTTGGACACCGTGTGGGGCAGGCGTACGCAGCAAGTCTGCAGCATGGTTTCCTTTTTCATGGCCTCCGAGCGAGATCGAATCTCGGACGCCTTCGTGGCTACTAACATGACGTAACCTTCAGAGTTGAGGGAAGCGCGCGCTGGTGAAATCGAAACCGTGTTTTTATTGCTGTAAATAAACACGGATGGTACAACGAAACAGTGTATATCGTAATTTGCAGGAGTAGGATTGCGATTACACTATTAATAAAAATGTTTCAGGAAACGTTTCACGACACCATTAAGCCTAACAAGCAAAAATCGATGTTCCTTTGTGGAATAAATGTACCAGCAAGTGAACCAATAACTCTGCGACACTTGCCACTCCTGTGGCTTGTTTCGCTAGCGTGTCCTAGACCCTTGTGCAAACGACACCGATTCGGGGTGAATACTAATGTTCGCACACAGAGGCTGCTTACTGAGAAGTTCTGCAGTGGCCTCTTTTTTTCTGGTAATGCTGAATCCAATCATGCAAGCGGTCCTGTTACGGGCCTGATTCAGCATAATTGCGGCGACCCGCCTGCTATTGCGGATCCTGCATTATCTCATTCATATTTAAGTGTACGATTTAGCGAACCCTTGGGTTAAGAACTGCTTTTTCGCCAACACTGCATCTACAGGACTTGGAGCTCTGCTGCAGTATCGGCATCCTTTGAACAAGCAGCGTGAATGTATAAATCTAGAAGCCTGAAGCAAGCAGGGGGAAATCGGGGGCTAACAAGCACACCTGCATGCATCTGCGGCAGAACCTGCCTTAAAGTTAATGAATAGTTCTTCGTTGGCGAATCGCCAGCAAAATTTGGCTCGCAACGACGTTGCCAGTTTTTTATTGTCCTTGTCTTACGCTTGTTTTCCGAGAATCTTCTCGCGAGGATTCTTAATTCAGGATAGACCACTGCTACATATTTTTTTATGGAGAGATTCAAGTAGGACTGATGGTCATAATGGCAGCACTACCAATTGGAGACACTGACAACATCATCTTTCAAGGAAGACTATGCGCAAGAGAGCGTAGCGGTAACAGTGGTAAAGACTCTTCGCGCAAAAGCATCCTTGCGACCATAGTAGCCTGCACATAAGTTCATACGTTTCGCTGCACCGCATGATGCCCGGCACATTGTTTTCCCTGAAGGGACTAATTATGCGTCTAAGTAGGACTCACCCGAACACAAACACATAAATAAACGTATAAAACCGCGCTTTGAACATGGCCGACATTGTAGCAGCCTCACTTGGAATGCGTCAAAGCACGCGACGCTTCTTGTGCTGTGTTAGCATCCATGTAGTGCAAATAATTTCTTTTTTAGAGCTCCCTGACTGTTCAGCCAAAGCGAACGCAGTGGTGTTAAAATCATTTTAACTGCAGCCCATGCATTAGTCTGTGATATTAGTAATATCCATGCATGCAATAACACCATCTGCGACTGAGCTCGCTTTAAGTATTCTTTTTCAGGTAAATACTGTCTTCTTTTATTTGCGATTTTGGCATGGCGTGCTTCCTCGCTGACCGCTTCGCATGACATCCATTCGCGCTTTTGAATCAGATCCCATAAAACGTTTTGGAGTCATGTACATCCTATGTACCGCCAATTATACTAACTGATGATGACTATCTATCTATCTATCTATCTATCTATCTATCTATCTATCTATCTATCTATCTATCTATCTATCTATCTATCTATCTATCTATCTATCTGTAGCAAACCGGACTGTGCACTTAACCTACCTGCCTCTCTCTCTCTCTCTCTCTCTCTCTCTCTCTCTCTCTCTCTCTCTCTCTCTCTCTCTCTCTCTCTCTCACTACTCAAGAGCGGAGCATAGCTTACGCGTTATCGTGCGCCATCGCATCCTTATATCGCAACAGTAAAAAAATGACGAGAAGGCATCCCACGCCAAAAAGGAGGGTGGGAGAGGGGGCCAGATTGCGCGAGCACTGGAGAGAACTGTACCGCAGTGATGGATACGCCTTTCCACGTCCAGTAGTCGCCTCAACCGCTGTGGGCTTGACTGCTACACGGGGGCCGTTAATGCGCTGATGTATAACGGGGGTAGATCTAGAAAAAAAAAGAGGCGGGCGATGTAACACCTACGCAGATGCCTTATAGAGACACCGCACCGAGCTTCAATGTGCCAAGGCACTCGACACTCTACTCCCTAATCATTCCAAGACATTTCACGGCGAAATTGCACAACTGCAACTGATCTCTTGTGGCTGAGCAAATGTTACAGGGAACGGCGACAATTGCCCGGTAGTGGCGGTGAGAGCTGTACTTGTTATGTTGTTCTTTTTTTTTTTTTGCACACAATATATATCGCGCTTTTTCTTCGTCGTTCTCGTCTGGCTTCTTCCAAGTTTACTCAATAAGACTCTTCTCAGAAATGCACTTCTTTACGATTTCTTACTCTGAAATGCTTACAGTGAAATACATCTCTACGCACTTCGCAGTTTATTATTTCGTCTACGCTTTTGCTTTGTTTCTTTGATATGCCGCTTAGAACAACGAATGCGGCACGTGCTGTCGTGAAAGCTGGTTGCACCTGCGACTTGCTTTTCTACGAAGTTCGACTCCGCTATATTCCGGAAAGGGAGAAACGCTCATCGCCTACCACTATAAAACTACGATAAATCGAGAGAGTCTATGTTAAATATTTCGCCTTCGTTAAATATGATATAAAGATAAGCTTTGATGGGAACACCATAAAACGTGAAAAACATCAAAAATTTCTTGGTGTATGGTTCAGCGAAGACTTATCGTGGAACGTCCACGTTAATCATTTAGTTAGGCAACTTGCGGGAACGGTAGGATGCCTGTACAGAATTGCATCCCTCATTCCTCAGTGGTTAAAGAAAAATTTGTACAATGCCCTCTTCTATTCAAGACTTTGTTATGGCGTACTAGTATGGGGTACGACAACAACAAAAAATTATAACAAACTTATAATGCTACAAAAAAAAATACTTCGCTGCTATGAAAATTACCAGGGTAGAGTAGACCGTTTGCGCACTTCGATGCTCTTTTATAAACATGAAATGTTAAAGGCAAACCAAATCTATTATTTTAAACTGCTTCAAGAGGTACACAAAAACAAGTGGTACAAACAAAAAGAAAAGGACCAACGTTATCCTGATAGAAGAAACTTACAGCGTTTACCAAGAACCGGGACAAATTATGGAAAACAAACGCTACAATGCCAATCAACGCGATTAGTTAATGAATTGCAAAATGTCTTGCGGTTTGACGACAGGCTAGGGACATTTAAAAAACAAGTTAAAGAAATTTTGATCAAAAAAGAAATAACTTATCATCACTAAGCTATATTGTACAAAAAGAGTAGGTAGAATTGGGCTGTGACATGTTCACTAGTGTTCGGAAGGTGTGTTGTTCCACTGTGGTATAGGATGTATCGAGCTTTGGTTCTCATGTGCAAGACAAGTGTATCCGCACTATGTTAAATGTATAAACGTGTTGCTTTTTTTTTATTATTGTATTCCGCGCGCATGTGATACATGACATGTCGGGGTTTTGTTGTTGAGTGTTGTATCTGCAAAAAAAAGGAAAGAAGGGAAAATGTGTATCTGTGACGAACTACAGGTGCAGGGGCCTTTGTCAGGCGTGAGAAACGCCTTTTGCCGCTGTATCCTTTTTCTTGTATTACAAGAAATAAAATAAAAACTAAATAAATAAATAAATAAATAAACGCAAGGGATCTCTCCGCCATTGGAGGTCGAGTACTTAACGGGGGAATTCTTTTCATTCCGCGTTACTTAAACCGACATCAGCAAATGGTTTTGCAAGGGCACAGTTCCTTTACTGTGAACTCAATAGTCTCGACGTTTATCGAGCTTCAACTTTTTTTAATATTTCGCCTTGTATGTGATGAGACGTAAAAGTACTGTTGTTCGTTTTCGGGTTTTATACGTTCTTAAATTCGGGGGATACAAATATGGTACTGTTTTTCAAGGTGATAGTAGGGAAGGATTTTTTTTTTATTTCGAATGATTCCGCAATTCGAGATTTAGGGCGTTAAATTTACAAATGTATATTTACAAATGACCGGCGTGTAGCGCCCGAGTGCTGCATGCAGCTTGCGAAATGAACTGTACATTACTGGCGCTCACTTTAACCAAGAGAATTTTTACTTCCCGGAGTCAGGTGGTCAAGCCCGTGTACAAAGTTCGTGCAGCATAAAAAAATCTGTTGGTTTGTTGTACTGGAATTCTCAGCGAAATCCGGTTTAACTCACTTTCCTCTAGCAAGTCCGGAATGTGAAATTCAGGTAAAGTTGTATTTTACCCGAAAACGAATGGCACTACGTAAAAGATGAGAGCCATAAATTTCTCGTGTGTCCAAAAAAGTATCATTATAGTCTGCATTAACACCAATGGTGCTGGTAATTTACAGGTGGCTCCGATTTATATAAAGTTCTTTAGGAAGCTTCCTGCAAACGAAGTTAAAACAGCCCTTTTGACAGCAATGTCTGCGGGGCTAGGTGGCAATCGAGCACGGGCCGCCGTGGTGCCAAACGAATAAGCTTTGCCGAATTCATTCCCATAGTGCCAGTCTGAGATTAACTCGTGTCGTTTTGCTTGGACGTACGTGTGTTCCATCATGAACAATGTAGAAAGGCAGCTGTATAGTTTTTCCAAACATGTTATATTCAGCTACAGTTGGCTATGCCATTAATTTTTCCTCGTAAAGTTATTCAGGGAGCGGTTGATGTCTTCGCCAACTGTATTGCCCTAAATGTCACTTTCTGAACGACTTATACAGCATTTCAATCATTTTGCTCACTCCGCACAAACTGAGCAGCCGTTCGTAAAGACTGACGTCTATGCCTGCATCCCATTACGATTATTAAATTAACCGGATGAGATTCACGCGACAAAGCGCTGGAATAAACCAACAGTACCATTCAATGCCTTCCAAATGGCGTTAGCTAAGAAAATGCATCGAAGCATCTTTCATTATTCGAAAAAAAAAACGAAATATGTGACAAAGCCTGATACGAAATGCTCATTGACAGAAACTGATATTTTACGTTTTTATTACATCTTTATTGTTTTATTGGCGGACAAGTGCAAGGGGAAGGAAAAAGTAAATTCTTCAGGACTTCAGTCGGATGTCAGGTTTTGTCGTCTGCGCATTACCGATGATGATGATTTGTGGGGTTTAACGTCCCAAAACCAGCTCTGATTATGACAGATGCCATAGTGGAGGTCTCCGGAAATTTCGACCACCTGGGGTTCTTTAACGTCCACTGGCATCGCACAGCACACGGGCCTCAACATTTCGCCTCCATCGAAATGCAGCCGCCGCGGCCGGGATTCGATCCCGCGACCTTCGGATCCACAGCCGAGTAACCACTAGACCATCGCGGCGTAACCACTGCACCACCGTGGCGGGGCCGCATTACCTAAACTACTTCGCATTTTACAGAACACGGTTTGCATCAGTGCATTGCCATTTCAGTAGGATGCGAATTAAGTCTGCAGTGAAGCCCACCCTACGCCCTCGTAACTGCAAGTCCCTGTTCCTCCGCGAGGTTGCAAATATTTCTTACTTCAAATTTTTCATTTAATGGCAATAAAGTAATAAATGCAAAAGTAACGTGATGACTAAATGTAGTTATACGTTCTCACTCGCTTATTAGAGTGGAATGGGGAAAGGCTCATTCTTTTTTGAACTGGCCTAAAAAATGTTCCTTGATGCCATTTTGAAAAGCGTTCATTCTGTTGTACTTGTTTGTTTTCGTGATGGGCTGGCGAAGTAACACCGGCCCGAGCGGACCGTCTGCCTTTGATGCCAGCTGCTTTATTTAAAAAAAAACCGTATCCTAGTATAAGGAGAGGCAACAGGCGCACCTGTGCTTTCTAAGGAACAATCCTCCACGTTGAAATTTCGAACAGACCGGTATGAGTATCAAAAGGAGGTAAAAGCAAAAATCACCTCGGGGGAAAAAAATGTGTTGTGCAAGTGCCATTTGGTCAAGCCTGTCCGGTCTCCTCCTGTCTCGAGGGTGCCATCTATTGAAGTTTTCGCGTGACAATTCCGTAGTGCCATGAGATTGTAAAATCAATGCCCACACAATTTACCTCAATCGCACTCTTGCACGGCAGTGTTGTGAAATAGACTGCAGGAAAAAAAAAGGAGACAACTGGTGCGGGTAGGCGTTGGCGTTTAGAGCAGTGACTGAATTTTATTTTTATTTATTTATTTTTTTTTCCTTTCGGTGTGAGGCTTGAGCTGAGACTGGTCCAGTTTTTGCTTTCTGAGAGACACTCTGTGGAAGCATAGACTATATTGAGAGACAAAAATCAGTTTTGCACCCGCAATAACCTGACATACGTGCCATGTTTCGCCTACAAGTGCTACGTAGTGAGCGCTGACCATAACAGTCATGTTACTAAGCGCAGTATGTGGGGATTGTTGGTACTGGTTATTAAAAAAGATAGGAACATGTCCCTTGCTAACAATGACGCAGACTGGTAGCTTTTCTATTCTTTTTTTAATGGCCGTACCAGCGTTTACCCTGACATTAGTGGCAAGGAACACGTCGATAATTCGAGGGAAGCTGCACGTTGGATTATCAGAACAAAACCGGAAAGTCAAAGTAGGCAGTCGTCGGTTCTGCCCATAAAATTATTGGATCAATCATGTTCGTTACCTCGTGATTTTTTTTCATGCTCCGCGTGACAATGAGTACACATATCGATTCCATCTCTCTCATATCTCTATTTTCTAGCTAATAACGTCTTTTTTTTATTTTGCTTTCGTGCGCACCATTATATTCGCTGGCGGTCACGTGGCTGCACTAAGCGGAAAACGACGACGCTTTTAAGTCGAGACACCGTAGTATATGAGCTATATCGTGCCCACGCTTTGTAGCATTTTCAAGATCCCTCTCGTTGTTCTATCTGTTGTTCGAGAAATAAACGCAAGAAACGATGTAAGTTGTTGTTATTTGCTTATTCTTTGACTCCCAAGAAAAATCATTTATCCATCCGTTGAAACATGGCTTAAAGGTTCCATACAAACGGAGATATACGGTGAGACAGATCTTTAGTCATAATCCATGTATTATTATTGATGCGATCTGACGTAGTCATTAAGGTCTATACTGTACTATGTATCAATTTTGTTTAGGCTATAGTGTTACTAAGCTGTGACATCTTCCAGTAATACTCCGAAAGCGGCTTGACAAACCCTGTTGCACCAACTCGCTATATGGACAGAAAGTGAAGACGGATTCCTATGCAAAGAAAAACAGTGTATACGTGAAGATCTAAAAAGAAAATGTTGAATCCTTACTGGCTGTACATTGCTTGCCATACGTTCCCAACCAGCCAATTTTCACAAGAAACTTTTTTGCTCTTTACGTTAAAAGAGGGCTTTGTTCTCGGATTAGCACTTTTGTGACATTTAATTTGCGCATGCCATATTTTCCATAGAATCTCGCTTTCCAGCTATTTCTTTATTTATTTCTTGATGAAGTAGCCCCGGTTTTCCACGGTCTTGCCTTTCCTGGTCATGCATTTCTCGTAGTACGTCTTTTCAACTTCCTGGGATACATGGCTTGCTCGTGAACACAACCTAACATAGTATATGTAGCACTCACAGAGTAAGCTTCTCGTCGGTGAAGATATTACGTGGATTCAGTAAACCACGGCAAGGAGCAACGCACAGTATACACCTGAATAGGGCGCAGTAACCAACGCCAAAACCCTGTTCTGCTATCCTTTCAGACACTTTACAACCCGCTTCCTCAACAGCGCCTTCATAACCTGTATGGCTCAGCGCTATACCGGAAACACAAGGCCCCACGCCTTTATGACCCACGGCTTGCTTCTGTGCCCCAAAGACGTTTCTTCTCTTTTTTTTTGTTTTTCTTGGTGTGTAGAGGCTTTATCAAGTGTCTTGTACGCAGAAAAATAAAGGAAACACATGCTGCCTTCAGCTTAGGAAAGGGTAAGCCATTCTTTTCATCGCAGCTAGCAAGTCACATAAATTTCAAGATCTTTTCTGACATTTCTTTTACCATGACAAGAGCATTGCCTCCTCGACGCGAGCCGCCGATCTCCAGCGCATTACCTGTCAGTTCAACTTAGTCTGCTTTCTTTCTTCAAAGTTAAAAACAAGAGCGCGGTGTCTTATAAAACGGCGCGCCTTCAAATTTTATGCGAACAAGCATGTCTGTCCTGCCAAATGTTCGCGCTTCGCTATAGGATGCCCTTGTTTATTCAGATTTCTATTGTTGATTTTCACATGTATTCAAATTCGCACTTACACATATCACATATTTAAACCTTTTTGTGCTCATTACATCAAATTACCGCGTATTTTATGTTTTGATGGTTTAGTAACGTTGACCATTTTTTATATAACTTTATTATGTGAGCTTATTTTTATGTTTTTGATATTAATTACTATTTAGTGTTTCGCCTATGACAATTGCCGTTTAGTGTTTCTTTATGTTATAATGCCGTTAGGGACCCTTTAACAAATATGTTGGGTTCCTAAAAGTGTAAATACATGTACCAAGGAAAAGCACAAATAAACTTCAAACTTCAAGTCGCTTTTTAAACTTGGCAATATCGGAAAAACTGCGGCGTTGTTGAAAACGCGGCACATATGTGACTCACGGTGGAGGCGCATTGCTGTACACTTGCGGAGTACGTATAGGGGGCAGGTATGTGGCTTCTGACCAGCAAGGCCACAAAAGAAAGAAATTTTGAGGCTGTCTTTCGTGCACGAAGGATCGTGAGGTCGTGCATGCTGTACCATTTGCCGAGCGGGAGGACTATATAGGTCTCGAAGCGACTTGGGCACACGTCAGAGGGTCATCAGTCAGAGCCTGGTGGAGGGCAGCGAAGTGCTGTCAAAGGCCACAGCTAAATCTGAAAGCGATGTTAGAGGGGAATGGCGAATGGCTGCGCGTTGTTTGCGCAGTTCGTAAAATCTCTCTCTGAAAGTTCTTTGCATAGCTTAATGTGCTAGCAGTGCATACCGCGCCATTAATTCTTTATCGGATTTAAATGATCAAACTCTGATTAAGGCTTATTTGAATTACGTTTCATTTGGAGCGGGGTCAGTTACATATTTCTATGTGAACTGGGCAAGTCAGAAAGGTCAAAAAATAAGAGTAGAACGACACTGTCAGAATGCACGGACCGGAAATTTCTACAAGTAATTGGTAATGGGCTCCGTACTGTGAGAAAATACGGTATATTCAATAAAGCGCCACAGTGATTACTATTTCTTAGATGCAAAAAATAAGTCTTGAGCGCTATGTTATAAAATAGTGTGTGCGTCGTGCCTCTGTGACCTCAGCAATTCCCCGAAAACTGCGCAAATACATAGTCTTTTTTATTTGTGGGGACAGACAGACAGGAACAAATGGAGGGACACGATTGATTGATTGATTGATTGATTGATTGATTGATTGATTGATTGATTGATTGATTGATTTATGTACGTTCATATAAGCGAGCTTTGTTAATCCCACGTATGGTTAACCACCTTGCCTTTCTCTTCCCTAGTTTCTCTCTCTGTTAATCCGAGACATTTCTGAGGTGACTATCCGAATACGAGAAAAATATTATCCAGCGACCTCACAAACATGATTTTGCTCTCGTCCATCGGAAAATTGACAAGTCATCTTTTCTGTTGTTGCTTTCTTTTCATTTTTTTCTTTCTTTCTTTTTCCACTTCCACTTGAATGTCTCCAACTTAATATGGGTCGCATACTTCCCGATGCGCACTCCCAAACACCGGTTGTTTACACGGCAAACGCTCAGTAAGACATGGCTCGTCGCCCCAAGCAAGATTCCACTGCCAGAAATAAGTCCAGGAAGATCAGCAATACACGTAAATATACAAAGAATAATTGAGCGAAAGCCGAGGAGGTGCGCGATAGCGTAAAGAAACCAAACGGACGAAAAATTTGCTGCTCTGAGAGATACGTCACAAACGGAACAAAAAACAAAAGATGGCGATGGGTCGACTAGTAATCACATTATTAGAAATTCTTGGAGGAGCCACGCGTGCATACAAAAACAGGCGCGGTCCATTGTTTGCTCCCACGTACGAAGGCTCCCTGGCTGGCATTCTTGCATTTCGTTCCCATTATTGTTTACTTCCCTACTTCGCCGCTGTCCTCCCTTGAGCTCCTTTTTACTTGCGCCGTATGCCGCATGACCCATATCCACGACTTTCGATTTCTTCAGCACTCCTATCTCACTTCGTAAGGGCGCAGCTTCTTATGCAGAAAAGTTAAGCGTGTACATAAAGTGATACAGAAGATACCTTCGGGCGGATGTATGCAAATAAGTCAAATGAATATAAGTCCCGCTTCCTGGTTCAGTCGTTGGTGTCGCGGCTGGCCCAGACTGCATTGCGTTGTCCTCAAAGCCATAGGGCGGCGTCTTTTGCGAGATACGCCTTTCTACGTTCCCTATGGCAGGCGATTGCATCCAGTTTCTGTTGCACCTCTCTGTTGGCTGCGCCTTTCGGAAGGGACGTTTCTCGTTCCAGATAGAATAATCCTTTCTATAAATTCAGCAGCTAACTATTAATCATCTCGAAGTAGTGCTTGTGAAACTCACAGTTGCCTCGGAGTCCTCGAAAGGAGGGACATTGTTGTGCGCTTCTCAGAATTCTCCTGTGCATATTGCCGTGACTTGTGCTTTCTATATCTAGAGGAAATTGGTGGGGCTCACGGGAGCTCTTTACCGTTTTTTGTAAACGCCCGCCGATTAATACCGTAACATTTGTTGATTTTGTATCTTTTTTTTTTACTTTCTCTGCACTTCTCTGAGAAGAGACAACGTCGTGCATCATTTCAAGCGGTTAGTAAAGAAATTGATGAAATCGTGACAACAGCAAATCCTCTGTTATTGGTTCATTGTCTTACCGGTCGGTTGTACTACTTTCATAAATAGTGTCACGTGGCCGTGGCGATGAAGGACGCGGAGTTCGAAACATTAAAAGTCGACCTGTTTATTGAGCGAAGCTGTGTCGAGCAGAGAAAGCAAATACCATGGGCAAGACGACAGCGGCGAGCTTCGGGCATCGGTAAAAGCAGATCAGCGACATAATGCGTCGGCTTTTGTGCGTGAGCTCCGGTACATTTTAGTGTTATTTCTGATGCTCGCCAACAGTCTGGAAGGTGCTGAAATATACTCGTGGGATATGCAAAGATTATAGAACGTTTGTTATTATTCGTGAAGCGGAATGCAAGCTAAGGCGCGGCCTCCGCCGAGCGATAATATGCTTCACGAGAACGCGATAACGGCAGTGCCCGAAAAATGAAAGAAAGCAAGTTCGGGTGTAAGAGTGGTAAAAGTTTTACAGACACAAATCGGGGGTCGTTACTTGTTCGTCCCCTCAGCCGAAATTTCTTTTCAGCGGCAATTGCGCCCTAGTATGCGCCCAAGCGACTCAACATGGAAATGTAGGGGGAAGAACAGCACAGCGTGCGACCGAAATGTTTGATCTATTCTTGTTAAATTCGACGCATTTATCGAGATCTTTTATTTAAGTATCTGCCAAGCAAGTCTACGAAAGTAACGACACCGTCATTAAATTTTGAGCGAACTTCTTTTTCTCTCTCTTTTTTTTAGTAATATTCCGGGTCTTATATACCGAGCGGAGGGAGAAGAGCATGAAATCAGCAAGCGCGAGCAGGAAGCTGATTTCCCGCAGCTGCTCAACGAAATGCCATTACGCCTTATCTTGAGGTTCACGAGTCCTCTTAACCCGTGCGTAGTGGTTAGACATGTCGAATAGCTACCACCGAATGCTTAGCAGCGAGATAATAATGCCCGCATCTTCATCAAGAGAACGAGGCACGTCTAATAGCTAGGCTCACCAGTAATTGCAGCCGTCACCGACCTAAGTTGACATCGTTAGTCTTCCCTCACACTAAGCTCCGTCGGTTTCTTTCCTTCTTGCTGGCTGAGCACTGCCAAAGCTCACGTATTCTTGGTCTAAATTTCTTGACGGCATGTGAAGTTCAGTTTCAAGCTCGGTCACATCATTAAAGCTTAAGTGGAGCTGAATGGGCTGCGTTTACTTGTCACATTAGAGATCTATAAGCAAGCAACAGAACCGCGTACAGAGTAGGGCTGTTCACGTATCCTCAGGGTCCTAATTCTACGGCACATCATTCGAAAGCTTGCGTTTATATTGGTCAGACGCCCTGACTAACGCGCTTCTAAGTACGCCGAGCAAGAGATTTGGTTAGAATTTTAACTTACGAGCAATTTTAGCGTGAGAATCATTCCATTGCTGGTAGGGCCTTCAATGTTCCTTTGCAACGTGTACGCGTTGCGTTTGCGTACTTTCATTTTCTTTTTTTCGCTGAAACAGGCCGCTTTCAAACATAGCGCTTTTGGGATATTTAGACAAGTTTCATCTGGATGCAGGTATTAATATTATTAGTCAATATGGCCATAAGGAGATATGGCGTAACATACTTGGGTTCCTACATAGCTACTGCCTATATCACTCACGTGCTGTTCATCCACAGCACATGGGTGGTGTACATCCACCAATGATATAAGGATAGCACATCCATTAAACGTTCGTTCCTCTTCCTCTGCACAGCCTCCTGTGGTTATCAGGCACTCTTCAGCTTGATGCATGATGTCACAAGTGTCAGACGGGACGGCAGCGCAGAAACAGAGCTGGAACTAACGACCTCGGATCCCCTGCAGCTTACGGGCAATCTGGCTTCGAAACTGGAGGCTCCTTAAGCAAAAATTTGGATTCGTTTCTCGAGGCGACTGCGTCGCACGAACATCCCAGGACTGAATCGCCCAAAGCACCCCTCCTGTTCAGCGTTGCCTTAGAGAACGCTCTCGGCGCTTACAACATCTTGCAGTTCTTCGACTCAGAAAGCCAGCAAGACTACGGGACTGTCGTACGTAGTCTACTGCTCTAAGGTGGGAAATGAAGTTCATGAAATATACTTTTTTCGTTTGAGGAATACAAGTGAGGAAGAACATGTGCCCGATACCGTACCTCAGTCAATGTCTTATGGCAAGAACTCGTCAGCCTTTCACCAAGCCATTGATAATGACTACGTTGTGTGCTGGAAAATGCGGAGCATGAAATATTAGTTTAATGTAAGTAAGAACAGCACGCGACGTAAAGGCGGACGTTTTGTTCATAATTTCAGCGACTTACCGACGTAGTGCGGTCTACGCGCTTCAATAAGCGTAATATAATAATAATAAGTTTAGATAATGGTGACCGCGCGCGTTCATGCAGGCGTCTATACATTTACAAGCGTTCGTAACAATACAGCTGCCGCTTATCAATTCTTCCAGTGCTATTCACTTCAAGTGATGCCTCCGGATTTCTTGTTTTCTGAGCATACCGTGCAGTGCCGGGTGCACTTGAAATTGCCCACGTTTTCAAGGGCAACACTGCAATAAGGGTGGTTCCTGCAGCAACAAGGAACTCTCAATGCGCAATATTAAGTTTTTATTAACACCACAAAAGGACAATACTAAGCTTTTATTAACCACACAAAACGTTACAGCTTATGGAGGGAGCCCAACACGTACCAATATCTCGGCCGAATTCACAAACTTTACTTTAGGCCATGTTTGCATTTGCTACCTGGTGATCATGTGAAACCTGTTTGTTCTGACAGTGCGGAGAAAGCTCATATTTCAAAAGTTCTCAGCATTTTGCACTGCTGTAAGTTTCATCTTTTTCGTGTCTTTTTTTTTCGGTTATAGAAGTGCTACAAGTATGTTTTGTATGGCGCATAGCAACATATGATCTTAGTGCTGTGGTAGTAATAATAATAATAATAATAATAATAAGAAGAAGAAGAAGAAGAAGAAGAAGAAGAATCGACCAGGCCCAAATGGCTCAGCTAGCTTGTGCTAAAGAGTTTGGTGAGATGTCACGCAACCACTACAAAACGGTCACGTATAGACAAGTTTAGCCATTAATGCAAGCTTGCGACAAAACCAACCAGCGCACATCACAGTAATCGCAAGGTTATGGTCGCTCCCATTTCCAAATAAGGAAAATAAACGCATATACTTTCGTCTAACCACCCCATCTTCGCTGGTCATCTGTGTTCACATAGTCGATTTGGTTTCTCTTTCTCTCTTTCGCCTTTATCGATAGAACTCTGTCTGCCGTTTCCCTTAAATGCCCTTCTCGGTACATTGCTCCTGCGCTGTGGACAAGTGTGTTGGACATTGCACAAAATGGCTTAGACCATTACGGCTGCACAGTCGCGGACCAAACTGCGACTGAATTCCCGCGCCCTTTCCTGTCAGGGAATGGTGGCCTCAGTGGGACATTTATTTCCCCCGCGGGTTTTCTCCTAAGGAGGTCGCTGCTTACATAAACTCCGGAGACAAATGCGGTTGCACGGGTTCCCTCCCCTTCCCATATTAACATGCTACACGGATAGGACCCCCACAGAAGCAGTATACAGCGCACACGACACTGAAGAAGGCGCCTCGTACATTTATTCCGTTCGCTTACAAATTGATTCTGTCCTGCGAGTTACTCGCTGCATCCGACCTATCTCGGCGCGTCGTTGCACTATACCATAGACAGAAGACATCAATTACCCCTTCCTCGCTCTTTCGAGAGTATAATAAAATAAAAATAAATTTTCGCCGACGAAAAGAAGAGACATTATTCCTAACGGGCGACTTCTATCGTCACGACGCCACGAGGTCTCTCCTCTTTCCCTTGATTCCGCAGCGGAAAAGGAAGCCGTCCTATTTGTCAACATTGTAGGGCGTTCCGGGATGTCGGGAGAGTTGGTCATTAAAGAAAGTATAAGCCAACGTTACCGTCGGGCAAGTAGGTGGGAGAAAATTCGTTATCGTTAAGGGGTGGCAAAAAAAAAAGTAACAGCCAAAATCATAGGAAGTGTGGCAGCATTCAGCAGATCCGTACATTTAGGAACAGGCTAGATGCAGCCATGACCCGAATTCACCAAAATTAATCAACGACATCATGTCCTCACTGCACTAACAGGTCAAGCAACACACTAGTTTACCGAATTGCTACTAAATGTGACAGCAGCGATAGCTGAGGTGACGCTTACATGTCTTGCACACGAGAAAAAATCAGCGAAGTAAATTCCTAGAAGAAAGACGTTTCACTAGAATATCTTTGTCAGATATAAAACGAGACGCCACTCCGATCAAAAGTTGTAGAGCACTCCCAGCAACGTTAAATCTCTTTTCTTTTTTTTTTTGTACATCGAATTTTCTGCATGAATAAAATTAAAATATCACTATTTCTACAATAAGCCGCCTCTAAGTAGAATATAGGTGCAATAACTGGAGACCACAAGACATCAGCAGTTCTTCCAGCAACTGACGCATTTAGTGCGCCAACATACACTTCACCATAGCAGCCAGTACCGTGTCTGCAGAAAAAAAAATGTTATACATTGTGTCTCTTAAATGATGTATTTATTTATCTTCACTGCCCCAGCTGCTATTTTTCTGATAAGAGTGGTAATAGTCATAGGAATAATATTGAAAGTAAAAGTGAAATGTTTCAGAAACAGCGAAGCTTAGCAAAGCAACTTAGGCCTATGTAAATACCCAGACCTGTTTTGTTAAAACACGACAGTAAGGAAGGACAGCTTGCATATCGCAACTTACTGAGTTCCTCTTCAATAGGCGCGGCCGGGCCGCGCCTATTGATTGGGGACAGGTACAGCAAGCTGCGACGACTTTCGAATAAGCAAATGTATTTCTGAAGAACAGGCGAAGTATACTGATTGCCTATTTGGGCGCTTAGTAGATCAGTTGGGCTCTATTGCGCAAATATCAACATTGTGGCTTTATCTATGGAAACAATAACTGGCACTTCAAAAAGACAGCACAGTATTCTTCCGTCTGATCGTTTGCTACTGCAGCCTCCGAAATGCAAGGCACATGGGCCGCCACTCTCGGGAGGATTAAAAGGGGACATAGGGAAGGCAGGGAGGTTCATTTGAGCTGACCCTAATGAGAGAGCAGCAACTTTATTGTTGTGAAGAAAGAATTCCCTTTCTTCACATAGAATGGCAGTCAGGCCGTGCCTGGCCGCCACCTCCTCCGCCCGTTGTATGGCCCGGAGCTATATTTCGAGGCTCGCATTGCGGAATAAGCTCTCCCGTGTCTCGGGCGAGTGAGTGGTCAGGAGATTAGGCGGGAGTGGATCCTCGCTGCAGTCCTATAATATGTGAGACAGGGAGGTGATGGAGCCGCACTGCGAGCAGTGAGGACTGAACCGATTGGGGTAAATGTGAGAGTATACGTGTGGGCCCGGGAAGGAGTTTTTTTTAGGGGCGAAGCTCCTTAGGGCGTGGGTCGTTCCCTCCTCCGTACATAGTATGTAGCCACCTGTAGTTTTATGAAGTGCTCACTAGATGGCGTGATGGCGCTGCGGTGCTCGCTTCATTCAGATGTATGGGAACGCGTAGTATGGGAATCCGTCTGTCTGTCTGTCTGTCTGTCTGTCTGTCTGTCTGTCTGTCTGTCTGTCTGTCCGTCCGTCTGTCTGTCCGTCTGTCTGTCCGTCCGTCCGTCCGTCCGTCCGTCTGTCTGTCTGTCTGTCTCTGTCTGTCTGTCTGTCCATCCATCCGTCTGTCCGTCCGTCCGTCCGTCCGAGCGCTGCGGTGCTGCTTAGCCAGCACGTGAATTGATCAATACATGGCGCGGAGGCGCTCGCTGCGTGCTCAAGTGTGATATGAGAGCGTTAGATCGCGACACACAGTGTTCGTCACGTCTTTGAGGATGTACTGGGCAAGATTCACGGAAGATTCACGGTTTTTACCGATGAACATCCGGAGCTTCGCCCACTCATCATCATTCATCTCGTGGATATGCTGTGATTTTTTTTCTTTAGGCGACGCCATGGGATCTCCTGTGCTTTCGTGAGTTTGGAAGGGGTGAGGAGGGAACGGGGGAGAAACCTTGAGAAGATAGAAGTAGAGCATAAGAACAAAGCAAACAAAAACCAAAACTGCAGTGTCGCCGTCGCTGCAAATGTCATTTGTCCATTCTCAGAGACGGTCAGTGAGCCCAGTAGCATCCAGAAAGTACAGCAGCTCTTTCCTTGCTTGACGTAGCTTATGTGAACAGTGTCATGGACCTGAGATCTTGGCAAATATGAAAATGTTGCTGTTTCGCTTTTGTAGTGCCTCACGGAGTTGCATTCTTTCATTTTCAAATGTTGCGCAGTGGCACAGGAAGTGCTCGGTTGTACACACACACACACACACACACACACACACACACACTTGACGTCACCACTGCCCGAATCTACATCAGATACACATCAATTAGAATATTAAAACTGTTGCGACAGCCAAGTTCGTACTCGGCACCTCCGTAACCGATGCCCCATTTCTTGAAGTACTCTCCAGTGGTGCATGCCTACTAAGGCGGAATAAATCGCACTTAGCGTGTAAGCCGCACCTTCTCGCCTTCTTCCCAGTGCTGATGTTTTCATTTCCTTCGCCCTAGACAATGGCAATGCGTTGAGGAGCTGGGCTTGTTTTCACGATGCTGACGGACTGTCATCCGGTCACCGTTGAATCAAATGTAGGCGCAGGTGTATAGTACTTCAACAAACGCTTCTTCAGGGATAAGGCCATGTACTTAAAAAAAGTGACCGCAAAATGCACAGCACTCATGAATCACCAAATGGCCGACACCCCCATTCTTATATGTTAGGCCATACGCTTTTACTGTGGCAGTCATCGCCACAATGTTTCTGCTGTAATTTCTTTTTTGTTTCGTGTCTAAAACATCGCTATTTTACGGTTGTCTGTATTTTCCTCTCTCCAGCGTCGAAGTTCTACTTAACCTGAAGTGTCGCATACAAGAGGACTGAAATCTATTTGCCTTGAGGCGATTACTTACGAGTTCGCTCTGCTTTATTTAACGCGTACCCTTCAGCGAACGTCACTTTGTGACTCAAGATTCTCAGAGCGGCCAGATTTATTGGTTTCTCTGGCTTATAGAGCAAGTGCAGTCTTTCTATTGCTGTTCGTTTAACCTGTCTGAGAGAATAAAAGAAATCCACGCGAGGTGTCAGGGGCAGCTTTCTTTCCATTTATTCTGACGGCTGAGAGTCGACTAACATGCCGCCCCTTATTATCCTCTTGGAAGTGGGTGCGAAGACTTGTCTATGAAAAGTCAAGATGCATTCATCCCTACGACTTCAAGAATTAAATTATCAAGCCTGGCAGGGTAAGGAAAAATATACTACGTTATGGCGAGCTCGTCAGCAACTTTCTTAGAACTTTAAGATCGGGATGAATGCCATGTGCAAAGGGGCGTGCAAAAAAAAATATTCTTGACGTATGATGAAAGGCCGCCTTGCGCTTCTACTAAATTTTCAAAAACTTTGACTTGGCAGCATGCAACAAAAAAAAAAAAAATATCGTCGCGTGAGGTTGCAGACAGAAGCAATGGCAGTCGCACCTTTGATGAAGTGCTAGATCACGCAGTGACAATTATCTTTATTTGCGCGAACGTTTATTTTGGTCATATCTTCCTTCTTGCTGAGGAAGAATGTTTCTGGAAAATCAAATCTGACAATGGAAAGTCTATTTCGCTGTCCTTAAAAGTGGTAACTAATAGCAAATATTGGTTATGTTTCTGGTGCATGCAATAGAATAGAAGATGTGAAGATTCCAAAGCCTTTTAACTGCCGTAGTTGCATTTCGAAACGCCCGGCTCTTTAAGGGGATTACGCTGCGAAAAAAAAGAAGACACGTCACATCTTACCTAGAACTGCCGAAGAATTTCTAGCGAATCGCGCGAAGGTGCTTCACACCACCCTTTTGTTAGTATACTTTCTAAGAAGCAGGCTTATTGATTCTGCAGCAATACAGCGAAGCTTTAGAATGCCGCGATAGCTTAATGTAAAATACAGCATAATCTCCTTTGCGCTTAACTCCTTAGAAATTAATTACCAATGTTACGTATGTTATTGCGTAAGAGTCGCACATTTTGCTCTGAAGACGAAGTAAATTATGTATTCTAAAAAATTGTAAAGGAATTAAATCCAGGACTTAGGCCCGCTCTGGTATTAGAGGGAAAAATTCCAGCGCAAACACAAAGACACACCACAGAAAGGAAATGACACTCACAAGCGCTGGTAACGTGCCGACGACTCATCCTTTCTTCTTACATCTGAACTTTACAGGCGCCCCAGGTCTATTTGTAATATATTACCTCTATACGCTGACAGAGCAGTGTTCTTAATGGAGAATGTATGACTGTCGTTTAGCGGATATGTGTGCACTAAAGACGAAGTGCTCTTTTCTGTGTACTTATTTATTTATTTTTTTGTTTCTCTAGCAAATTTGTGAATTTGATGATACTGCCAACGTAGCCCTGTATTCAGTCTTGCTCGTGAAGCGTGACGACATAAGCCGACTCATGCTAAGGACGGAGTAATGTACCCGTTCTTCTGACAAGAATGTAGGCGCTGCCTTTATTCGTAGACTCCTTGTTGCCAAACTTAGTACTTCTGACACAGCCGCTTTCGTAATGCCCCTAAAGGCGATTGTTTTCTTAACGCATTCGTCAAACGTTCCGCTCCAACGTTACCTGTCTTGCCATTTGCACGATGACAGGACAAATTAACGAAATCAAGACAAAAAAAAATGCTCAATGCAATAGTGTGCGAGGGTTACCACCGAATTTCTTTCTTGCGCTCACGTCGGCAACATCGCAATATTGTCTTAAAAGCGAAGACATCAACCGAAAGAAAAAAAAACTGAAAGTGTGGCAGCTTGCGACGCTGGCTCTGCTGAATGCACTTCCTAATTTTCGTGTGCCTGTGCGGCCGCGTGTGCACGCTGGCAGAAGACGCTTTTCTAGCGTTAAAGAGGATTATGCTCTCATAACACTTGCCAGGATCCTTCCCATTGTCTACGCGACATTTCAGGCACTTCTCGCAAAAGAGCGAGGAGACGGTGCCACCAATACGAGCCATTGTTGCCGACCACTTGTCGACAAAAGAGCGGAGCTGCGTGAAATGACGAGACGCTCTCGCATAATCTTGGGCAACACCGGCCGTCTCAGAACGCGTCCGCCTTTGTCTGTCGAAGTGGGCGGCACGTGTCAGAGCTGGTTCGCTTGAGGAGCGTTTAATTGAAACCGGCCACAAGTGTGCTCCGAGGACTTGCGTAAAGACGCTGCACATTATTGCAAGCAGACACGCAGGCGCCCCGACGCGTCAAGGAGAAGAGAGATGGTACGAGCGTAGGTGCTTCAGTTGGGCGCTAAGTCATCTCCTGTGTTAGCTGCTGTCCCGACACTACGTGCCTATTTATTGAGAGAAATTCGTGAGAATCATGTGGTGACGGGGGACGTTATGGTGTGTCCGCACGTATCTTAAGCGTGGCGTACTATACTCGGTGGCTCTGCGTCGACATAGAGGGATGCAAGTTGGATATTTATTTGCAGGACAAAGGGGAAGAAATAAGGCAATAACTGACCGTTAATTACATGTCAGTTACTGGAATTTTCTGTGGCCTTGCAGGAGGTCGATGGACTTTCACTCAGACCTAGCTAGAAAAGTATGCGAGTATAAACGAGCGACAAGTTTACGAGCGCTTATATCTTGCTTATCCATGGTAGATGTTTAACGTAAGTGAAGGCCGAGATCTGCGGTCGAATTGACGAGTTTTCTAGGTCCTGCTATTCTTCAAATGAAGGAGCTATTACTTTCATTGTGTCTACCATGAGTGTCCACAGGGCCTGTTCATAAAGAAGGATTATTGGAGCTTTACTTCTTAGAGCGCTTTTTTTTTTCACTTTTTTTTCCAACACACTTGTTGGCGGTCCCCAGCACGCGCGAACGACGCTCCCTTATGACGACGAAGCAGTTGCATCACTGGTTCCGCGTGTAATCACTGGTACCACACGCGAAATCGAAAGGCCCGGAAAAGGAGGAAGAAAGCCCGGCGCCATTGGTATGTTTAGCCTAAGAGAAAGGAGCAGAGCGCGGAATAGCGATGCTAGCGAAGTACCAGGCTGCTGAAGATCGAGGAGCGCAGCGCCACCCTAGTTAAGCAAACACTGAAAGACTTCCACCGCGTGGGCAAGAGCTCATGTGACCGATGTCGTCACGTGGATGGAGCAGCCCTGCGTATGCGGTTGTGCGCCCGGCCCACGGGATTTGACGTTGATCGGAAGCCCGTTACACTGTTCGTAATGGGTTAACAAGGCATGAGTTGTGGCATATCTCGCGGAGAATGTCCACTCAGACGTGGACTTTCTTAATGAGACTCATTAAGTATTGCAAAAGCCTTGACCCGAAATGAATGTTGCAAGTGTATGGCATAATGGATAACTTAATGGAGTACAAAACGTGCCATAGGCTTTCGTCTTCAAGTTTTAAGACAGCGTTACTCAAGCCGCCCATTAGTTTAGATCTGCGTTACGCGCTGACAAAGCTGATCGTGAGGTCAAAATTGACAACACGAGGGCGGAGAAGACCCGACACTCGAACTCCTATAATTTCTTGCAGTAATGGGAATTTCTAAAACCGCGTACTTGCGCGTTACATTTGTTAATCTTCTGATGCGTTTTTTTCGGTAACCTCGAACTAGCAATTTATCCGTACTTGCCATCATCTAGCAAAACGAGACAAAATTATATAGAAAGGAACGTAACACAAAGCCTCTGCTCTGACGGTAGCCTCTTGAGAGCGACTGCTCAGAGAGATTTTCTGCAGAGAAATATTGCTAGCTGCAACTTCGATGCTGTAGTCCGCATGGGGAAATATGTGTATAAATAATTTTCGTTATTAGTGGCCATTGTGTAACTGAGGGCGGACCGAGACAGCCAGGAAATCACTGTAATTAATGAACTTGTCAGGTTCGTAAGACGCCCCTGGGGACCAAGTCGAAAGTGAAATCGGCTTGGCCGTGATAAAAAGCCAGTCCCGTGACGCGGCACGCCACTTTTCTTCGCGAGTGTGCGACGACCAAATCATGCGACAAAACAAAACAAAACAAAAGACAAAGACAGCGGGCATAGCAACGTTCTCTCCATCATTTGCCTGTATGCCACAGTTTACTCCACTCCGAGATTGATATTGCCGCATTTTTTTTTCTCTCCTGCCCCCAGGAGAAATGTACATAGCGGACATCGCGCCAAAGTTGTAATTAGCGGCTTCTCTCCGACCGCGTCTGGGATAGTCCGTAATTACCTGGTTAGAGGCGGTACGCAATATCAAAAAAGAAATAACTGGGAAGCGTGGAAGCGAAGAATTGTTTTTGTTTTTCTGTTCAACTTGTTATTCTGCTTTGCAGAGCCGGCGATAATGACTCAGTGTGGAATTGCCGACCAGAGATAAGAGGCAAGTAACCCCCCAAACTCGCACTGTTCTCTCCTTGACAAGTCATTTATTGATTTTGAATTTCTCGCTCAGCGAGACCTCTGGCATATCCCATCACGACGAATGATAATTGCTGCTCTGGCAATAGAGTAATGGCTCCTTGCAGAGTGCATTTTCGCTTTTCTAGCAGATGCGAAAATTGCCGTTAATATTGTAACATGAACTGCAGAGACATTTATGTCGAAAGGGTGAAAAAAAGTGAGAGTGAAAGAGGGAGGTCCGTTGAGGCGTGTAGAAAAGCTGAGAGGTCGGACCAAACTGCAGTTTAAATGGCTGAAGAGAGAATAAATAGGGTGATGGAAAGGCAGGTAGGCTAACCTGTTCAAAACAACCGGTGTGATCGGCTACAAAATCATAAATAGATGAAGCTGGTTAAAAGTTGACAAGGAAAGACAAGGAGAAAGAGAGAAAGCACATAACACAGCACATGCTCACACAAACATTCACAGTCCGTCCATCTTGCATGGTACGCGGCGGCACTGTCATCTGCTTATCCAAGTCTGTTGCTTTAAAAAACATAAGCACTGCATTCATGGCGGCCAGCTGCGATGACTTCAGTAGACAGCATCCAAGATTTGCTTCAACAGACTGGTGTCTATTGTCAGGGCGTGGTAGCGCAGGCGCCAGTGATGGTCTCTGAACTTATAGAGGAGTTTCAAACAGGATAGATTGTAGCGTCTCTCCGCTACGAGGCGCGAGGAGTCGCTACGCGAGGAGAGTTCTCGGCCATTGCATTTACAAGTAAAGAAGACTTCGTGAAAGCGACCCCTAGCCATAAGGGATGAAAAAGAGGGATAACTCTTCGGCGGAGTCCAGTTGCTACAGATAGATGTATCAAAGCTAAATGATCGCGTTGCCGATTGGTTAGAAGTTCTTGGCAAGAGATATATTACAATTCCGATGCAACGCACTTTGCGGCCTGTGAAATAAGAGCGCCCAGTGCCCCCGGGATCAAACAACCTCTGTGAGCCTACGAGGAAATGCAAAGGTAAGCGTTCCAATGACTGCGCAGCGGAAGTGTAGCCTTTCGGAACGCATCCAATAACTCCTACAGCTGCCAATAGGTAGCGCACATAAGGTATTTCGAGGTCACTTTGCTTTACTGGCAGTTTTCCGAGTTAGTAGAGTGGTATAGTTTTCTGTTCTAGTGGTTGGTACAGTCTCTTGTAGCTTGCTTTGAAGTAGTTACGCTACATACCGGGTGTGCGATGCATTTCAGAACAGAATGTTGGCTTCTTGCAGAAAAGGATATCTCCAGCGAGAATAGGCATATTTTCGCAGACCTTTGGTAAACACTTCCCTTATGATTTGTTTCCACAATTACTCCATGAATCCGTTACGTGCAGCAACAAATGATTCAATTCGGCTTCGTAAATGGCTGCATGCACGGAACAATTGCTCTTTAAAAAAAAAATCCACGCATATCCACGCAGTGTATGATGATGAGTGGGCGAAGCTCTGGAGGTTCATCGTAGATCGTGCCAAGTTCCGGATTAATTTAGTTAACGCGCACGCTACGAATCGTTATGGTTCAGCTACGCACAAGTGAAATCTCCCACCGGCACTTCATTGCAAGTCAAGAACCAGTGCCTATCTATATATATATATATATATATATATATATATATATATATATATGGGTGGCCGGTGAACGGTCCTCCAGCGCGAGCAGTCGGTATTTTTCCATCAAGAAACTCGCTAGAAGACGCTGCCTGCGTCAAGCTTGTCTCTCGCGGGTGAGGGCGCGTTCTCCTTCTTTGCGAGCTGGTAGAGCGTTCATCGAGGAAAGAGCGTTTGATTGATTGATTGTGGTTCGGTTAGGAAAGGACGCTAATTTCTGCAGCCCATGTAGGGAGCACAGCTAAGCGTCCGTGAGGGTGAGGGAAAGGGAGTGAAAGAGATAGAGAGGAGAGAAAGGCCGTAGTGGAGGGCTCCGGAAATTTAGACCACCTGGGGTTCTTTAACGTGCACTGACAACGCACAGTACACGGGCCTCTGGCATTGTCCGCCGCGGTGGTGTAGTGGTTACGGTACTCGGCTGCCACCCAAGAAACGCGGGTTCGATCCCGGCCGCGGCGGTCGCATTTTCGATGGAGGCGAAAATGCCAGAGGCCCGTGTACTGTGCGATGTCAGTGCACGTTAAAGAACCCCAGGTGGTCGAAATTTCCGGAGCCCTCCACTACGGCCTTTCCTCTCTATCTCTTTCACTCCCTTTCCCCCTCCCCCACGGACTCTTAGCCGTGCTCCCTACATGGGCTGCAAAAATTAGCGTCCTTTCCTAACCGAACCATAATCATCATCATCATCATCTGGCATTTTCGCCTCCATCGAAAATGCGACCGCCGCGGCCGGGATCGAACCCGCGTTTCTTGGGTGGCAGCCGAGTACCGTAACCACTACACCACCGCGGCGGACGAAAGAGCGTTTCCATGGTCGACGCGCGCCTTTCGCTGTCTCTCTCTCTCACAAGACAGGAGATGGAAGAGTGAGAGAGCTCGCGCGCCGGGAGGCACGCGCCGAGGGCGAGCGCGAGCGTGGCTACGAACTAGACGAGGTGGCTACGACGGACAACTACGGCAGATAAGCCTACGCCTTAAGGAGCTTCGCCCCTAAAATTCTGGCCATTAAGTCAGCGCTAATGGTCTTCAGCAGGTCTTTTGTATTACGTGGCTGCTAGCCTCTCTTTCAACGACGCCCCAGATATAGTAGTCGGGCGCATTTACATCTGGAGAACTAAGAGGCGAAAAGTAGGGAGTGACGTACTCGTAGAAGTTGTCAGCCAGCCACTGCTGGGCGGCGGTAGCGGTTTGAGCAACAGCCGAATCTTGCTGAAAAAGAGTTTCCTTTCGAAAGCAGTCTCCATCCTTGGCTTTGAAACGGTGGCACGCACCTCCACGTACGCGGCAGCATTACTGCGGAGTCCTTTTGCTAAAAGGCGTCGCGGCATGACGTCATTCTCGTTGCTGACGACAGCAGGCGCCATCGCAGACATGAAAATATTGTGCGCGTCATTGTCACCTCATCAGGGCTCGCGCAAAGCTATCTGTCGTCAAGGTCGTTAACGTATTGGTCTTGGTCATATCTGAAAAAAAAAAAAACAGAGCATTCCAGGCTCCAAAAGACACTTTAGCTTGCTTAGCAAGCGCTTGGATTAGGGCAGACTATTTTCCCGAGTTCTATCGCACATGAATTGCCCCCTCTTCAGGATACAGGAATCGCACCTGAATTCCTCTTGCACACCGACTCTCACATTCAAATCTGGGACTTCGAGCTCTTTTCTAATGGTCCGCATTGACTTCCCTGGGTCGTCACTCACCATGACTTGCAGCCGCCGGAGGAACCAAGGGGTTCCGACGACGTCTGACCGCTGAATGTGATTTTAGGGGCGAAGCTCCTTAAGGTGTGGGTCGTTCCCTCCTCTGTAGTAGTAGTAGTAGTAGTAGTCGTCGTCGTCGTATGTATGTATGTAGCCACCTCGCGCCGCCGGGAGGCTCGCGCTCGAGGGCTCGCGCGCCTGGAGGCTCGCGCTCGCGCTCGCGCTCGGCGCGTGCCTCCCGGCGCGCTACCTCTCTCGCTCTTCCATCTGATGTCTTGTGTGGGAGAGAGAGACAGAGAGAGAGAGAGAGCGAAAGGCGCTCGTTGACTATGGAAACGCTCTTTCTTCGATAAACGCTCCACCAGCTCGCAAAGAAGGAGAACGCGCCCTCACCCGCGAGAGACAAGCTTGACGCAGGCAGCGTCTTTTAGTGAGTTTCTTGATTGAAAAATACCAACCGCTCGCGCTGGAGAACCGTTCACCGGCCACCTATATATATATATATATATATATATATATATATATATATATATATATATATATATATATATATATATATATATATATATATGCACTGGATCTTGACTTGCAATGAAGTGCCGGTGGGAGATTGTGCGTAGTTGAACCATAAGGATTCGTAGCGTGCACGTTAACTAAATTGATCCGGAACTCGGCACGGATGAACCTCCCGAGCTTCGCCCACTCATCATCATTCACTCCGTGGATATGCTGTAATTTTTTTCCTTATCACCACAGATGCCACGTCGCCGCCAGAACACATCAATTCTATCCGAACCTTGTTAGCGAAACAGTTCGTCCCTGGGTTCTGAAAGATGGCAATTTCCAGGTCACTGTGGTTTGCGGCCGGGTGGCGTGGACTGCATGGCGTTTCATTTCCTGCGGCAACCTGTATGCTTCCATCTTTGAACAAACCGCGGGATAGGAATAACAAGGGGTCAGCCAACGACAAGCCGCACGCCTAGATGGATATGATGAATTTGACATATGAAAACATGGTGTTTTCACCATGTTTTCACCATTGGACATATGAAAATGGTGTTTTCAAACCTTTTGCGCACCCAGTACGTTCTAGCGACGCCGAGGGTGGTATTCACGAGAAACTTGAAGAATATACAAAAAACACACGAGTGGGAATAGAAGCATACAAATGCATGCATGGTTGTTCAGTTTGTACAAACAGATGCAAAGGCGTGCAAGCAAAGAAATAGCACGCCGGTCTTTCGATTTCGCTGTCGCTGCACGCACCCTCGCATCTACGGAAGCGCCTGTTTACGCTTAAGATAGCACACTCACGTATTTGCAGTCAACGTACCATGCAGCCTCCGTGTCTCCCCTGCCATTCTGTGCCAGCTCTACGCAGGCTTTTACAGCAGACAGTCCAAAAAAACATGAACAAATTGTATTGGCAAATACACGGTGCGTGGAATGTTTGCATCTAAGCCTCGTCCAACTTTTAAGAGCGGCGAATGCGGGCCTACATTCTGACTGTCATCAAGGCAACAGCAGAAAAATGTGTTGACACCTTTCATACAAAAAGAACATCGTAAGAAATAGGATTTCGTCAGTTAGTGAAATGTTGACATGAACAGCATGTACATCACCGGCGAAATACATGCAGCTTCCCAGTTTTTGTTTAGTTCTAAGTGGGCCTTGCTCATGAAAAGTTACGCCTTTAAGTAAATCTGCAAAATTGTTACTGGTTAGATTCTTACCTTGCTTATAGTTTTCGCATATGCAAGTTTTACTTCAAGGTACATAAATTGTGGGGGAAAAATATACTGAATGCGTTAGGCGCCCGCCAGAATTATGGAATTCTGGCTAGGGTGGATGCGACAGAAAACAGGAAAGGTCAATTCTCGAAAGTGTATCGCAGCATGCAGAGCTTAAGAACGAAGTGGAAGAGGAGTGCCACCATGCAGAAACATATCATTTGACTTACAGGTATCAATGAGGGAGGTGCGAATAAAGGCGGTGGAAAATATTTTAAGGTAATATGTTATAATTTAATGGTGCGACACGATCTAGTCCCAAGGTAATGCATTACGTAAAAATAAACGCATTGCAAGACAATTGTAGAGTACCTCTTCGTTTTAATTTTATTATCCTCCCACTGTTTATGGCCAAGTTAAGCACAGCTACAACTAATTGGGTTGTACAACGTTCGGCAAATAAATGCATTCATTTACAGTTAAATTAGCTCAGGTGTCTCTTTCCAACTTCCTGCTCTTTGAAAAATATGTAGATGTTTCACATAGCACCGTCACTCGTATTTGAAACTGTGGCAGTCGCTGTAACTGCGTTAAAATGTTCCTTCCCTGGTCAGCAGTCGCATTGCTTGAAAGTCTGTCACGACCGACAAAAAAAATAAGGGCCAAATTCGCATCGATGGTGAACAATGGTGAAGGAGAAGTTCTTATCTGGCGCAAGGGGGATGTTCCTTTTTTTTTTAGCGTGCACTAACGCACTTTTGTAATGTTTGATTTCGCTGTAGAGCGGCCTTTAGAACCGTTCTGAAATGCCGCCTAACCAACTAGTGACCCAGACGCTAGTTCGAGTCTGCCACCTGCATGCATGAGCTGAAGAAAAGTGAAACGCAACTCTACCATCTGATCAATTTATACTGCACACTACACATATTTTCTGTTTAAATGGCAGACCAACATTTCAAAAAAGATACCCCTCAACGGGATTGAAGTTCAGGAGTAAAGAAAAAGCAACGAGCTACAATGTACGGGCACGGTTAATCGCACGCAGGAATGATATTTTCCCCGCTGACTCCTTAAGTGCTCGTAATTCTGAGTGTAATTATAGTCATGGATAGTACGTATGCACATTCACGACACTCTCCATGTCTGCTTCCTTTTTTCAGGCGAGACAGCTCTCCGAATCAGTTCTCTTGCAATTATTACTCATTCACCTTTTCTCTTTACCCATAGTTTTTCGTTTAGGCGACCCCAGCTATATGAGGCACGCCGGCGAATTCAAATGGCTGGTGTGGCTGGGCTTTCCATTTTAATTAAGTTCCAAAGGCAGCCTTCCAGCACGTCCCTAGTGTGAAAGGAAAATTATTGGATCCAGTTTTGTCCACGTGAGACTCAATTTAAAGTACATAAAAGCACGCACAATACACGTGAAGCCCGCATTAAATTGCAGATTAATAGTGCGTTCGGCTGAACAACTAATACAAAGGTGGATATGGCATAAGCACAAAAGAAAGATTTTCTGTGGAAAAATGAGAGAGACATATTAGGGTGGCAGATGACAGTGATTGTTCCCTTCATTTTTTGCCTTCTTTTATGTCTTTCTGGAACACTATTTGCCTCACGGCCATTCTTCTGGCGGTGAATATGTTGCGCATGAAAGAGGGACCTAAACGTTACGGTTTCGATTGGTTGTGCATCTTCTCCATACGTTTAAGAGCTGCCTCTTTCTGAGAACTTCACAGCTCGTATATATCTCACCGCAGGCGATTAATTAAAAAATTATGCGTTGTATTACGTTTCTATAGTACTTTATTGAAGGCGAAAGCCTCCTGCAGTCTTGGAAATTCATTAAGGTATAGCTCATGTCTAGTTTCGCAGGACGCATTTCGGTGCCAGACGTTTGTATGACATAATGAACTTCAATGAAAAAGCACACGAGTTGGCCTCTCAACGGCACATTCGCGAACTCGCGCCTCTTTAATGCATTTCCAATTGCACGAGCAGGCTTTCACTTTGTGTATAATCCCTTTGGCGAGCTCACATATCCCTGGGTGGGTAGCCGACATACGGGCATATGCCTAATCGAGAACAGGCATTTTCTGAAGATTCGTATTTTTTCGCATGGTGCAAAGTGGTTGCAAGGCAGTCCCAAGGGCTCCGCGAACACTGTCACCTGAGGGTTTTGCATTTATAAAATAATGAAGATGAGGTAGTACCTCGTAAAGATGTCTAGCCGCGCTCAGTTGAGGAAAATATCGACGCGTGAGGACTTTGTACAACGCTCGATTCTAGAACACTAATATTATTTTCGAAGATTTCGTCAAGCCATAGAGTGCGAAGTGACAGTTCGAAATCGAGATGATATACTTAAGCAGAGATCTTACGTATAATCTGCGTGCTGTTGCGTTGGTCGGGCCAATGTGCCGGACTAACTATGGTGTACAGTCAACTGACAACCAAATTGTTCTATTGTGCAACAAGATTTCTGAAATAACTGAATACGCTAGGGAGGCTAGAAACATTACACAATTTAGGAAGCGAATTATGGATGTAATAAATAGAACATAATTCTAAGGTGCATGTGCTGAAAATATTTAATGTATGTAATATATTTAATGTATCCATTGTTTTCACATCACATTTCAACTTGTATCTATATCAATATATGTTAAATGGCGCTGATCATGGTACATTCTCCATTTATCGCTTAGGAACAACTTTGTTCGCATCTCTATCTTATATTTCTCGAACTTACTTTTGTATTCCCCGTTTATTTATTCTTTGTATGTATATTACTGTATATTCTGTGCACTGTCCTGCTGTACCTGCCCGAAGTGCCTCACGAAGAGTGGGACAAGTCAGGAGACACACTCTCCTTTTGCCCCCTTCGTGGGCATTTTTGTGAAAATGCCCAAGTAAAAGAAAACGAAATGACATGAAATGAAATGAAATGAAATGAAATGTCTTTGTTCATTTGAATTTCAAGTTCCTGTATCCGCGTATTCCAGGCGACTACAATTGTTTTATTTTTCTACAATATGCCGTAAAACAACCTAGCTAAAATAAACAAACAAGAAGATCAATCACTTTCTTAAAATCTTACTGCTACGCGATTAGAAACTACACATAAAGAACAAAAATAGAAACAAAACTTTCTTTTTTTATATAATATAAATAGTTCCTCTACGGCAGTAAGTGTGCCACTGATCTGCAAGTTACTCTGTCGTCGTAAGGCACAGCCACCTGGCTTCAAACGCATAACCACTAACGGCGGACGTCGATGATGCCGGACGCTGTCCAGTACACCGTGCCAGAGCGCTGGAAGTGGGATTTTGCCGCACGACAGCACCGCCGGTGGCGCCTTTAACGAAGGCCAATTGAATATATCTGCCCCGGCGCACGCACCGACGCGCACCTCAATACGAACAGCTGAAATAGGAAGTGAAATATAAATAATGAAGGAGGAACGAGAACACGTGCGGGGAAAGCGGGGCCGAAATTTATGCGGGCGCGATGAGGACGTCTTCTTCGTCGTACTTGTCGGCGTATAATGGTGCTCGTAGCCGACTGCTTTACATAGATCACATTATGCAAATCCGCGGTCTGAGCAGACCCACGGCGCTGGTCGGCCAGCGCAAATGGCGTTGTCGTGCGAGCCAGTTCGAGCATCCGACTCTGCCGCTTGGAGGGATGTTTTGGTGCGTTTCCTGCATGCCCGCCGGGAAATACGCTCGTAGAAATCCTTTTTTTTTTTGTCTTTTCGGGACCGCGTTGGTGAATAATATCTCGCTGTCCTAACCTGAAACGTAACCTAATTTAGCGCAGCGTTTAAGCTGTACGATCCGAGGTACGTGACTGTGCTGCGGTTGCTACGCTTTCCGATGAATAAAAACTATCTCAGAGCAGGATAGTGTGGAAGAATATGGGTCATATTTTGGGGGGCGCAACTGCTGCATTTGTAAATGCAAACAACACATGGAAAAATATGAAAAAAAAATGTAATGATAGGCGGAGTGTGCGCCTCGCATGATCAAAATTTATGAGAAGAATTCGTAATGATTTGCTTCTCTGGAGAGGGGTTGGAGGGGGGGAACATTTTTTCGCTGTTTATTTTGAAAAAGTTATTCCATACCGCATTCGTGGTTAGCATCATAGCAGGTCGACATGCAAAGTGCGGTCTGCTGTTCAAGGGAACACCCGAAAGTGTGCGCTTCTCATAACGGTGGCACCCTAAATACAAGCAGCAGTGTATCTATAGGAGATACACAGCTGTATCTATAGGAATCGTAACTACCGAACAGAACTCATCTGCAGCAGCTCTGTGCGACTGTGCCTTCGTGAAAGCGTAGGGTCCAGACATTTACTGCACGCCTTTGACAGTGGCTTCTAATGTATGCATAGCAACGACAGCATAGTTTGTGTAATTGAATTAATAAGAATGTCGCAACGCAATCCACAGTCTGTAATTTTAGCGCAAGCCGTAAGACCAGCGGACGGTGTCCCGGTGTGGCGCGACTTAACTGGCAGCCGTGACTGCAAACACCAAATTTTAACGCCGGGAAAAGAAAGAGCGACAGGGTGAAAGCACTCAAAGTTAAAGTTTCTCAAGGTTAAACGGATGGGGGAGAGAGTGTGACTTGCGTCCACCATGGCTCCATTGCGTTAAAGCTTCGAGGTGCCGAATTCACAACACCGCCCTTAAAGAAGTGCCTTTCACCATTGGCCACATAGCTTCACTACTCACGTGTCCATGATCCAGATAGGCGGCAGTATTCTCTAGCCAGTCTATTGTAGCATGAGTTTCTTTTATTTTTAATGTGGGCCAAATTTACTATGCCCTGTCTTCGAAGTCCCACTTTCTGGAAGATATCGATGCCATAATGGCAGGATTAGTAATCAGTGGTCATATTTTTCGGAAAAATATCTAACGAACGATGTGTCTTTGTAGCTTTGGGCGTTGTTTAAAAGGCCTGCTAATACCGGCCTCTGAGGTGTTATTTACCAAAAACTGCACACTTAGTGACCCATTCTCGTCACATGACTCAAAGCGGTCCAGCGCGATCCTTAAGGAACGTAAATTTAGATTCCTAGAAAAGAGCCTACACGTTAAAGCTTGCTGGAAACGATAGCCCTCAAAAATAAGGAAACACTGGGTTGCTCCCGGAAGCTTTCTGAAACTAAAATAGTATGCGCTAAAGGAGAAAGAAGACTAGCCTATCTCCTGGTAAAATTTATGAAAAATTGAAGTCTCGGGTGAAATAAAAGAAAACTAAGAACTTACTACGAAAGGTACCATTGGGCTTAGCGGGTCGCCAATGGTAGCATTCGCATTGTGACTTCCCCGCGCAGCGGGCTTTTATTTTTTCAGAGTCTGCAAGATACAAAAAGAAAATGAGCGAACAAAGGAAAGATGCCACTTGAGAGAAGCGGGAGCTTCCAGGCGCGTTGGCAGGGCGTCGGTGCTCGTGGACCGTTCAGGTCTACCATAAGCGTAAATAATAGAACGAAAGAGAACGGGAAGTGGAAAACGCGAGGGCAAGCGGTCATGGGGTGGGGGTGGCGGGTACACCAGGAATGGATGCGTGCGATATCGGCGATAGGAGCGTACAGAGAGCAGTTCTTCCAGTGAGGCGTGCCTTCCGTGGATAAGTGCCTTTCGCTTTTCGTATCAATCTCAAGCCGATCACTCTCAGCTCAGTGAACGCGGGGGAGCGCTCCCAACAAGGGATCATCGGCGCCCCATTCGATTCTTGACAAATCCGTTGGATCATTTCTTATTCGCCAGCGCTGCCTTTCCTTCCTTGCGCCTTAGATACTTCAACGGCGCCTTCCGAATAACCTTCTACCTATTGGCTCCTCGTTCTCGTTGTTATTGCAGTCCTTTCCGGTTTCACTCGTCTCTTGTTTGTATATCTATTCCTGGATATGCCAGGCTTTGACGCTTTGTAGCCCTACCGTGTTGTATAGCGACTTCTTATCCCTCTGACTGTGTCATCTGCAAGGGGGCATTTCTTAGAGGGTTATCGAAAAGCTTCTTTTATCAAGCTATTTAAGATGAACACGCGCAATAAACATCAGTAAAATAACTAAAAGAAAAATCGGCACACATCTGCCATTGTCGCATTTGGATACTGGGCCCGTATTCACGAAAACAACTTACGATAAAAATGGTCGTAAGAGAAAATTTCAGCCAATCCTGATGCAGGGCATATCATTATAGAAGCCGACCGCCAATGGCAAGAATCACTTACGAAAGAGAAGTTTTGTGAATTCGGCCCCAGATTCTTTGAAAGATTGTGGGGCCGAGTCCATCTTCACTGCGCTTTTTTTGTACAACTATGCAAACTAAACCAAAAATAAATGGCCAACAGTGATTTATGTCTTTGAAGCAGCGGAGTTTTCGTTTAAGATGCTGCAAAATAAAGGAGAAAAAAAGAATTTCTATCGCTGTGCAATCGTGGTTGCAATTCCGTGCTTCACGAAGGACGCTCGAGAAGCAACCCATACTTAACGGCAAAAACGTTTCTATAACAGGAATTCGGGGAAACTAGAAGAGGTTATTAGAAAGTTGCTAAACGCAATTCTTAAACGTATAACGGGCCGGTGCAGTTGTTATAAAGCTTTCTGAAGGCATCAGTGTTAAGGAACGTCTACACGTCACATATTACGGGGCTCCTTCAAAGAAAGGTTATCATTGTTTCCTTTTTTTGCAATGTCGGCGCTCAAATTGTCGATCCGGGCGTTTGCCTAGTTCTGCCAGGATCAAGATTGATTTTCTTGTTTATGGGATGCTTCTGTACGGTGAGGCAACTTTTATTTCTGAAAGAAATTTCAACTTAGCTGAATTTCAACTATGGCTCAAGAACCTGTTAGCGGCAAAATAAGCGCAAAATACAAATGGATAGCTGGATCGCGTGCATACTGAATTAGAGTTCTTTTTTTTTCTCTCTCTCTCTTTCTCTAACCAGTGCACGCCATCACAAGGTCACCTATAACATCAGCATTTCCACTTATCTGAGACCACTGTAGAGTAAACGCGCTGGGCGTGATCTCCTAGAGGACAAATGGTACACGCGAACAATAGTGCGCATGTGCCTCCTCTTCTCGCATGTATCAGTCGAACTAATCGACCGGTAACTCGCAGTCCTTACAGGGTTTGTGATTACCGTTCCTTTTGTCAACTAACGCGAATAGAAGAAAAAAAAATACGGATGAAACTCTTGGTTTGATACTATGTGTCCAACGTATCACAACACTTCTTTCAGTCGCACTCTTCTCTGCCTCCACTAAGCAGAATTTGCGAAGGGGATTCTTAAACATGTTGGTCAATGCAGAGACTATAGCAAGGGGCCTGTAGCATGCTGCCACGCATTTTTATACTGTGCATTTTGCCCGTGTAGCATATGTAGTCGCATGGGAAAACGGAAGTTACAATTACAGAATTTGCCAAGGATAAAGTGTGCCGTTATATTGAAGAAGAAGAAGAAGAAGAAGAAGAAAACTAAAGAAGGCGATTGCGCTACCGGAGAGGCACAATTCTTAATCCACCCTTTACGTTCTACCAAGGAAAAAAGGGCCGGCAGCTTCCCTCGTCCCATTTATTTGAGCGAAAAAAAAGGAGAGAAATCAAAGAATAGGAGCCCCTACTTTAATTGCGCTCACCGTTAGCGAAGCCCCCAGAGCTCTACTGCGCGGAGGTTTCTCTTAAACGAAAGAGCGCAATTTACCTCCACCATCCGAAGATTTTAACAACGGCAGCTCCTTCACTCGGCGGAAGGAACTGTGCCCAGGACGCACGTACTGATCCGCCACCAACCGTCGGCCTCCCTTGTGAAAATGAAGTGGCTCGGCAAGGGTGCCGAGAAAATGGGAAAGAAATCGTTTTGCTCGTGAGGAAGCCGGGCTGAGTTCTTAAAACAAAAGGCATCAGAAAAAAGGTTATCGTTCTTAGCAGCCCTCCCCCCTAATCCCGGCCAACTTATTTGATGCGCCGTACAGCTACGCGCAGCCATCATCGAACTCGTCTCCGGGAAGGAATCCACTTTAATTGCGTCGAACGTTAACGATGGCCCGAGACGGCGATGACGCCAAGAAGGCACAGCTTGTTCCTAAATGACGCAAGGCAGGTTTATCTGCAGTTTTGCTCCAGCCGTCTTCGAGGACTCTACGGGCCGCCTCTTCATCAGGTAGAAAAGCACTCAGTACGACTTTCTGAAAGGTACCCTTAACGCCGATTGTCTCTCTAGGGTTACAAACAGTAACTTCAGGAATGAAAACAACTTACGAAAGCAAAACGAAAGCGCACAGAAAGGCACGTGTTCATATATATAATATTCAGCCAAATGAGAACAGAAGTTCAGACCATCAAGACATAAGTCTGTGAAGGGGAAAAAAAAGTGGATAGAAGTAACGAAAACCGTCTCATTAGTTCCTCGCGGGAGCTCATTCGCTAATGGTAGCGCCGATACTAAGGTGCTTTCCTTTAGCCCGATTGCGTGATGAATAGGGCGATCATAGAGTGGCGAGGTATTTCGCAAGCTTGAGTCACGTGTTGATGAAGAGTGTTGCAAGCGTCTTTTTACTCCAGGACTCCTCGCTCGTTAATTAGAACCTGATACGAAAGCTTTATATCAGTAAGTTCTCCTTTCTATGGTATCCTCGCATTGTGTCAGGGTTGCATAATCGAAGCAAGTTAAAATTCACTGAGCGAGCGTTCTTCTTAACAGGTGCGCAAAAAAAAAGTTGCCTTCACATCCTCTTGCTTGTGTTATAAAACACCTTGCACGACTGAATTGTCATGCATATATAAACCGACCCATTTATAACTCTGCCGGGTAATTATTCAGGTAACCGAAAAAATAACCGTGAATGAAGCTCCAACATTTATTGTGGAGCGGCTCATGCAATTCTACTTAATTCTTGACGCTCGAGTCTCTCGACAGCAAGGCGCCATGGCGTGGCTGGCGGTTCATTATCTTACACGCATTAAACGATGGACAACGAGCCGTAAGATCATGAACATTATGAGGATATACTCTAAGTGAGCTTGTTGCTAGAATTTCTCAGCACATATTTGGGTATTTCAGGTCGATTTCCATAGGCGAAGACAAATTTCCTGATTTTTAAATATTTAAGTTTAAATTTATTTCGCTTGTGTTCACGTCCCGCCACAGTGGTTTAGTGGCTATGAGACTCGGCTGCTGGTCCGACGGTCGTGGGATCGAAACCCGGCCACGGAGGCTGCATTTCATTGGACGGGAAATGTTGAAGCGCGTGTACTGTGCGATATCAGTGGACGTTAAAGAACCCTAGGTGGTCGAAATTTCCGGAGCCCTCCACAACGTCGTCGCTCATAATCAGTGGTGGTTCTGGGACGTAAAAATCCCAGAAATCAATCGCTTGTGTTCACATCTATAACTTTCTGAATATCATGGCGTACGGTGTTTGGCATTTTGAGAAAGGGGGATCACTAACGCAACACAATTTTCATTAATCTCTGTCAATCACTTGCTGTAGCTCTTGCATAAATTTCCTTGTGCCCAGTATCAGTACATCTCTCTCCCTGCAGAATGTGTTCTCAGATATATGTCACTCGAGTCTCTTCTCTCTCTCCTTCTGGCAAAAGCTTTTCAAAGTTTCACAGCGTTCAGTCGTTTAAGCTTTCATACACTTGTTGGTGTTCGATGCTTCCCTCACTTCGCGCAACTCGGGATGCACGACGTGACACTGCTGTGGCACCAACAACGGCAAAGGCGATAAGGGTTGGCACGTATACAGTCGTACACCGTCATCTCGCTGCACCTCTGCTGACAGACTCGCTAACGTGAAGCGATGTTGACTTAAAGCTGGCCACGCAATCTTCGTCCTGGTGGTGGTTCTTTCATATTAACGTCAACGACACTGGAAACGTCGGTTCGGTCGTGCTCTGCGGCCGGCCCATAACGCTTGACCAGAACTGCTCTGTTGGCTTCCGGCTTACAACAAGACAAGCCCGCTCAGTTTACGGTGTGGCAGCTGGTTATGACCCAAATCGTCGCCGCTTTTTGCGGGACATCTTTTATAGCACCGAAAAGACATAGCTCTCTGCACTCTCTTTCCGCTTCCCCTCAGCTCAAGCCTAGCGTCGCAGAGGAGAATTTTTTTCTTTTTTGCAGTTGTCTATCTTACTATTCATTTCGTATTTTTGCTTATAACTTCCTATTATTCTTGTTTTTATATGTTTATCGACTGTAATCGTCGCCCCTTCATAGTAGCATTTTGTGGCCAGGGGAAAATTTTTCCTCAGCTGGTAGTTTCATGCAGCATTACAATTTTTCCACCTCTGTACCGAAGTTTACCCAGTGGCACTCTCCGAATTGAATCAGATGATAGATAGATAGATAGATAGATAGATAGATAGATAGATAGATAGATAGATAGATAGATAGATAGATAGATAGATAGATAGATAGATAGATAGATAGATAGACGGACGGACGGACGGACGGACGGACGGACGGGTGGATGGTGACAGTAATAGATCCATCGCTGATGTTGCACATTTAATGTTTTATCAAACGTGAGGATAGCTGCAGGTATAGCGCCAGTTTTATGCTCACGGTCGCTATGTTTTTCTTACTTCTCCTGAAGAGGAACTCCACCCCCACCGAAAAAGAAGGGTCGTGTACACCGGCGGTGAAAGAAAAAGCCCCAAGAAACGTGTGCTCCCAAAGAACAAAAGGCACAACTTAACCGCCTTTATGCTCAGTTTTTATTTAGTAAGAAAACTGTCCGTCTGTCCGGTGTTCTGCCTGACTCTGCGAGGATAAACAGGGGCCACTGGCGAAATACAGCTGGCTCTGATAGTGTTTTAAAGGAAAGGTGTTGTTTTCTTCGAATGTCTATTTTGTCAGTATCCCATTGCACCCTGGTTAGTTTCTGTTAACGTCACCGCCCGCTCGACATGTGCTGTTTCCAAGACATGGTCACTTTTATTACTTTGCGATACTTGTCCTACGCGTTACGGCAACGTTGTTTGGAACGAGCTGACACAAAGTATACGCACGGGTCAATGCCCTCTATTGCTTCTCTCCACGGCTTATATCAACACGCAGTGAAATAGAAAATGTTGTCGTCCACCCTAAGAACCAAAGCTGCTGTTTGTATGCAGCAAGTTTAACCAAAATTCTGTCGCTGAGTAAAGAACGAGACAAAAGGAGCGAAGGGGACAAGCTCAGAAAGAAAAACAAAGAAAACAGCGAAACCAAGAGAGCCACGGCATGCGCCCCTTCGACAGTGGCAACGAAAATTCTAAGATACGAAACAGTAGCGGATGAAGTCAGCGGGAAGAGGGGAAGGAAAAACGATGTAGGGGACAAATAAGACTAAATAAGAGTAAAGACTGAATGGTTTATTGAGGAACAAACAATTACACATGGGACATGACCGCGTCTTCTCTGAAAAAGAAAGAAGGTTTCAGATGTGTGCGTCTTTGGAACATATGTGAGCGGTGCGAAGGTCAAAGGAAGGCTTTTCCCCAAATCTATCAGCTGCCCTCAAAATGAAGATGTACTCAATTGGCTCCTATAGCTGTTAGTCGTCCTGACGTGCAAACATTCTGGCATTTAACAAGAGCTGAGTACACTCGTGATCGCAGCAATGAATAACAAATTTAAGGGGGGCAACCCTTTTCAATGGTCATCATGGTCTCTCGCACAACAGCTTATTCTTCAAAGCGGCTATCAACGTAGAGTAAGATTCTGCGGGATCAGTTCGTAGCTAACACAATTTGTACTCAACAATTACAATACTGTACAATTACAATGCTTTACCACATTGCATAGCATGTGATAAACACTCCTGTGATGCGTTAACAAGCCTGTGTTTTCTTTTGCCTTTTTTTTTTTGCGGATCTTGCGACTTAGGATGTTCCTTTTTCTTTCTATTTTTTTCAAGGCTTTTTCCTTTAATACTTAGCTATGCACTCCGCCACAATTTTTCGAGGAATGTATCCCATGTATGCTTCAAAAAGGACGTGTTACCTGTTAACGTAGTTAAAATCTAGTCACAGCGCATTTGCCCCCGCTCCCCAAACCCCACGTTTCAGTTATCGCCATTTTTGTAACCCAGCAGAGCATTGTATCGGCATTGTACTTGACATATTGACACACTTAAATGACAAAAAGAAAATGGAGAAGTAAGCAATCAAAAAGAATCTAAAAGCGGCAAACAATGCGAAAACAAACTTCTGAAGTGCTGTGGGAGATGCCGTCGTTTGCTAGCGTAACTAATTATGGAACACTGGGAGCAAAATAATCACGCAACAACGCTCCAATCGATCACCCTCGCCTCTTCTAGTAGCCAAGCGCTTTCGGCGAATGTTTAACAAGCTCGCATCAACGAAGATTCACGAGTGCTATGCAAAGTACAGTGATCCGTATAGAGAAGAGCGGTGACAGCGGAAGAAACAATGTGGCCGCAGGGACTCCTACTGCCATCATCATGGCCTCCATGCTTCTCAGCAGCTTTCTATGCGAGTCAGTGGGCGAGGCCGTGGCAGCTGCGCTCAAGATCAAGTCACCGTGGAAGACGGGAAGCGAGTAGTCCCCATACAGCGTTCCAAGCAGGGAGGGGAAGCACTAAGCACACAAGCGGGCGTTTTCACGCATCGCCGGCTTTGGTAATCGATATAGGGCTCCCCTTGTGCTCGTCTCTGTCTTACGCTCCTTGAAGCAGTGAAGCATGACGCGGCTTTCATAATGAGAGCTGATTAATCGGCTCGCCTGACCGCTGACGTCCGCGCTGTCGCCTGCCTACGAGTCGGCCTTGGCTGCGCGTGTGTGCGTGTTTCTACGTGAGATGTGTGCGGCGGCGCAAAAGCAGATGCATGCAGAGGCCACGGCCGAAGCTCTTTTTTTTTTTTTTTCCGGGGTGAACACGCTGACAGGGGGCCGTGCCGAAGTCGCTGTCAGGATTTTACAAGCAGCCGAGACTCGAGGAGAGAGAAAAAAAAACAAGAAAAAAAAGCATCGCTTTTATTGAGCTGAACGCCTGGTTCTGAAGTTCTGAGAGATTAATCTTGGTGTTCGAGCATCAGAATAGTTTTTTTTTTTGCCTCTGTGCGTTACCCTAGTAAAGGATCTTATTAAAGAAAGTCATTGTAAATGACATGCGCAGCCTTGACTATTTTCCTTTTTGTGTGCTGCTTTTTCTTTAGATGGATCCGACAACTGTGTAGCTTTCGCTGAATCTCTGGAACATTCCATGCAAAGCCAGAAAATCCCTTTGAAACCTGCTTGGACCCAACGCCTTCTATAGTAAAGGCAGTAAACACAGTGAAAATACGACAGAACGTGTTAATATGGAACAAGAAGTTGCAGAACATTGGAGTGTGCAACATTGATAAGACAGTGCGCAATACGTGTTGTTACACTAACGACAGACTCCGATGCAACAGCGGTTGCAGCACCATTCATTGGGTGCATCGCGCAACACGCAGGGAGCGCTTACGCTTGGATAGCTTGCATGAGCGAGGTTTAGAACAAATTTACGACCATTCCTTCCTTCCCTTTTCTCATTGACCAAGCGTAAGGTAGTCAACCGGACGTCTCTCTGATAATTCATTAGATGGAATTGTTTGTGGACGCCTGCTCCAACAGACGGCTGCGCTCGGATACAATACTCAGGCAAACCTACTCGCCTTGTAAAATGGTTGAGTGCAAGAAATAGTCAGTACAGGTAACGTTCTGGGAGGAATAAGCTGCGATACAACACCAATTCCAGTACTAAAACGAAAAAAAAAAAAAACAACGAAGTGAAAGAAAGGTGGTGTTTCTGAGCACTTGTCCCGAGTACTCGCTGCAAGCACGCTGGTGGTCGGGCTGCAAACACAAGGGAACTTGCTTTCACGCAGAGGGAAGCAAAGTTGGCCAATCGCACGCAAGACAAGTTTGCGACCACGGGCGCGGCGTGTTTTGTGCGTTGTTGGTGGCATCCCGAGGCGTCGGCGGAGCGTAGCCACTCTCCGATCCCAATCGACCGAGATGCAGCCCGCACGGGAACGGTGGTGGTAGAGTGAAAAAGTGAGAAGGAAGGGTTGGAGCACGGGGAAGCGGCGGAGGGGCGTCTCTCACGGTGGCAGGTTTGTTCGCCGATAGACGGGGAACGACGCTGCTTGACCACCAAAGAAGGGGTCGATTGAGCGGCGCAGATGGCATGGCTCCCACCTAAGCAACATACCATAGTGAACTACGTAGCTCTCAAAACAATAGCCTTCCGCTGCCTGCTTCGCAAAATGTAGGTATAGTCGTGAGATTTGGTGTTACAGCGCCGACGCCATTGACTGCCATGAGCCTGCTGTTGCTGCTTGATGGTTGATCACATTATGCTGAGGTAGGCTACATCACAACGGATGGTCCTAAGTAACAGTAAGTTTCAACTCTCGATGTTCCCGTAAATACGCACGAAAATGTTAGAGAAAGCAGCGCACGAAGTCAAAAAATATTAACGACGCCTTGCTGAGCACCACTGAGATGCAAAAGGGGAAAAGGGAGAGGGAATGAAAAATGCCATCGTAACTTCTAAGCTGATTGATTGATTTGTGGGGTTTAACGTCCCAAAACCAGCTCTGATTATGAGATACGCCGTAGTAGAGGCCTCCAAAAATTTCGATCGCCTGGGGTTATTTAACGTGCGCTGACATCGCACAGCACACGAGCCTCGACATTTCGCTTCCATCGAAATGCAGCCGCGGCGGCAGGGATTCGATCCCGCGACCTTCGGATCTGCAGCCGAGTGTCATAACCACTAGGCCGCCGTGGAGGGGCAACTTATAAGCTGCCACGCAATCGTGCTGACGTCAGGTATCGCTGCGTTACCACGGTAGCACGAGCGACCTGGGCTCAGAAGTCGGTACGAAAAGCACTGGCGATGGCGCCAGCAATTGGAGACTCTGTGTATGTGGCCGGTGTGATCTCTGCAGGCTGTTCAAACCTTTACACGTGAACAAAGAACGAAACAGTGCGACGTATTTATATTTGTCAAAACTGTTCTGTGAACATAATGCGTTTCTATTTACCAGCAATACGTAGACTGCACGCGTTTCCTTGGCCACTCAGCAATACAACTTGTTCTCTTCATTAAACCCAGATAAAAAAATAAACAGCACGGCGTGCTCCGTCACCCTTTCGTTCCATGTGCGCCAAAGATCAAATATATGCTTGATTAAAGAAAATTCTGTTGAGTCTCATTCGCAGCCTGTAAAAATTGGCAACCTCAGTGCTACGTGATATCTAGCATATATAACCAGTTCATTGCTGAGAGAAAATTGAAGGCGCAATCTTTCCTGGTATTTCTAGCCCCTGAAATCACACTTCTAATCCGACCATTATCACCAGTGTCTTCTCAACGCCTGTTACGCCACTTATTTTTTTATATATTTTCGTGCACTTTCAATGGACTACAAATGCCTGAGAGAATCATTCGCGAGCACAATACTAGCCAGTCGTCACATTTTTCCCCACATGAAGGCTACGTACAAATCTGCTGTGCTATTAATGGTTTGTATAAGATACCACGAATGCGAAGGCCGATGGGATTAGAAAATAACGTGGTGCTTCATTTACAAAGCTACACCACCCCTAAGGTCTGAATCGCCCTCACTGAGGGGCATTGCATAGTGGATAGCGTGCAGCTGAGGGTGGGATCACTGCCAAAAAAAAAAAAAAAAAGCGGGATGCAACGCAACGCATTCTTCATAGCCTTGTTGAGTCGCGCATTTTTAACTCGTTTCGCTCATTCGCAGTTAAAAACGTGGCCCAAACCCCGTCGCACAGCATACTAACCCATGAAGATACCGAAAAAACAAAAGAAAGCCAAAATGAACTACAAGCATGTCACCACTGGTGTATTTTAGGTAAAGCTCGTAACACACAAAGCCGAAGTGACGTTCTTAGTACCTCGAAAGCCGCATCCAACATCTCATCCCCGCCCAACATCCCATCCCAACGTCCCCGCCGCTCTTTGACTTCCCGCCACCATGCCTTGAGAGAGCTGTTTAAAAGGCTAGCGGGCTTGAGTTTCAGATAATTCGCCTTGACACGCGGAGCAGGCGGTTACGTAATGCATGACAGCCCCTGTACTCGGTGACGTTGGAAAGGGCACGTCTCTTGTGCGCGAAGACATACGGACCCGCATGGCCACCCCGCAACTTGCCCTGTTCCATCTTGCCTGGCTTTCGGGCCCGCCTTCATCCGTGGCTGCCAAAAATGAGCTGGCCCATTAAAGTCGCAGGGATTAACCTGTCCGAAAAACGGATTTAGCGGACAGATTCACTGAGAGAATTACTCGAGAAGGAAGGGACGCTGCTTACACAGAGCGGGGTTAACCCCCCCTACGGAGAAGAGCTTCAGTTTCCGCTTCACTTCTTTGTGCTTGTAAGCTTAACAAGTCTTTTCTTTTTTCCTCTGAACGCACAATACAAACGACGCGGAAATTGTACAAAAAGACATGAAAACTTCATGAGAACGTTTTTTTTTTCTTCAGGAATACTGTGAAAGCTAATTGCATGGCAAAGCTTGACTTTAGATGTATCGTCATAATAATTGAATGGTCTTTACGTGCCCTAACTCGCTATGGTTATGCGGTACGCGCAGTAATGGAGAGCTCCGAAGTCATTTTAACCACCTGTGTCTTTTCAATGTGCGCATAAATTTAAGTACATGTTTTTTTTTTCTTTTTTGCATTTCGCCTCCATTGGAATGCGGCCGCCGTGGCCTAGATTCGATCCCGTGACATCAGACTTCGCAAGCCAGCACTTAGCCGCTAAGCTTCCGCGGCATTTCGGAGTATTGTCATAGAAGCTACGTTTCTATAAAAGACGCATTGATTTTGCCTTTGTAGAGATGAGATAGCCTACGTTTTCTTCATGGTCAAGCAAAATGCCTAAATAATATTGCAACACTTCATTTTCCTTTCCTAGGACAGAGCCCGAAATGCAATACATCCACTCAGATGCTCGTCAGAACGCCATCTGTTAAACAACAAAGAAAACAATTCATGACCTTCGTTTCCGATGCAATTTTATCTCAATTATAGACATTTTAGCCGGAAGCTTTAACGCTACAGGATAGTTCATACGAGTGATAAAGAAAATTGATCACTTTTGGCAGCCTCTACATACCAACGGTGTCCAGTAAGGGAAATCTATTTCTTTTTTTTACGTTTGCTGCGGTGTTTCCAACGCGTCCATGGCCAGCAGTGACGTTTAAAGATTTGTGCTATGCGCAAAACATCCTAGTTCCTTTGACAGGCCTTACTATATACGCATTACTGCGGTCGTGTCTAGCTCCAAAGGTAAAGTAAACATTTATTCGCCGCAGTGTCTCCATGTAGCATAGCGGTAGTGTTCAGTGGCATGTAATTCTTTTCCTTAGAACTAAGGCTTTGCATTGGTGGCATTGAGTTAAACGGGGCTGAATCGTACATCCTGCCGGGATGCAGGGTTTACTCTTGTTGAACGTAGTGCTGGCGTGGTACCGTAGTGGCTCTATGAGAAAGAAATTGCACGTGACTGAACTGGTCGGAGGATCCCTGAGGGTTTAAGCTATAGATTAGCGTGACTGCCAAAACATGTGCCTACGTGCTCGCGAGTAAGTACAGTGGGGTCTAATACAGTGTGTCGGTGTCAGTAAACACAGAAGTCCATAAAGGTTAGGAAGAATAACTGTTCAAGTTGGCGTATACGTCAATGAACTGAGTAAGACGAAACTATCGCATTACCGATTTCATATGCTTCCCGAATTCTGTCAACAGTGCATTTTGCTCCAATTGCGAAGCCGAGCCAAGTTGTATGCTCTTTTTTGTCATTTGCGCTTAGCTTGAGGTGCAACTCTGCGAAGATGGGTCCATTGATCGAAGCTTCTGAATATTTACGCCTTGTTGCGCGAACAAACACTGAGGGCTGACAAGAAAAGCCTTTCTACTTTATCGATCAGGACGCCATCTGTAATGGTCTCAGTGGACAGCGTGGCTCCACGCGGGAGACCGCAGCCTCGCGGTCCCCACCTGCAGGCTGTCGTCTTCTATAGCACGTGTTCGCTTTTCGCTGGACATTCGTTTCCATTGTCCAGCTTTCAGCGCATTTGTATATTTGTTTATTTATTTATAAAATACTGCAGGCAAGAAGTCCAAGCAGGGTGAGCAATATACATATGATACAGAGATAAATAACAGAATGAATAAAAGTTGAAACACGTTCCAAAAGAGTGGACTGTTGGGCAAGTTCGCTCAGCTGAGCGAACTTGCCGAGCAAATAAGCTCGCTCAGCTGAGCCGTCGCACCACCTGTGCGGAGAAAAAGGGGGGCTGTAAAAAGAAGAACCATGAGCAAGGTTTCGTTCAGTGTGCCAAAAATGTCGTGTACGAGATTCCTCTGACCTGCGGCAAAGTATATATCGGCCAGACAGGGCGCTGCCTCAATGACCGACTCAGGGAACACGCAAGAAATCTTAACAATAACGAGAGAAGTCATCTTGTTGACCACTGCGCGGCGTGCTCGAATTGTGAACCACGGTTCCGGTGCGCAAAACTCGTTGGCAGAAGTAGGCAAAAAATGGCCCGTGAAACCTTAGAAGCGTTTTTTATTACAAAAGCAGGTGAGGATTGTGTCAGCGACACTTCCATTGCGCTGTACAAAGCCGAAATTCAATTTCTGAGCCTTGCTTGAATGATTTTTTTTTGTTCTATTTCCTGTTCTAAGGATCGCTGTGACGATGCGCCTGCGCAGCTTGCTTGTATATATACTTGTTGATCTGCGTTCAATAAATCAGTTGTTAGTTTGCGCCTGTGCTCGTCTCTTCTTCCTCTGTGTTGTGTGGTAGCGCTTTCACGATGTATTCCATGTCTGAAACACGTTGTTACACAATTACGTTTGTAGAGGACTATTGTAAGAACAATTCAACAACTTGGTAATGATACAACTAAAAAGGCGTTATGAAAGAACAAGAGTACATACACAAATGGAAAGGTGTATATTTTACGTCACATCTAGGAACTTGAATTCCTCGTCTTCAGCTATGCTGGTCCCTCCCCCCTTATCCTTTTATGCTTGAAGCTAACCATCCCTCAAATTCGATGTAATGCAAAAAGAAGGGTTTGCAACATATACGCGCAGGTCACCTACATGCACACGGTTGGCTACCCTGCATTTTGAAGAAAGGAGGAATGAGGTACGAAGGATGGCAAAGTATGAAGGCAAAGTGAAGTAACAAAACTGTCTGTAGGGCGACTTTTCCTAACATGTAGGTTCATCAACAGACATATTCCTCGCGAATTCTCAAGCTACGCGTCTTCACATTTAGGGCCCTTTTTATATTTGTTTTATTTCTATTATTTTAAAAAAATGACGAATATTGATGCACTCCCGAAGGCTATTGGGCACTTTTTTCTGGCTTTATGTTTTCACTTTGTTATAACTCTCATCGTCCGCTACGTGACTACCTGTCACAACTACCGCGACGTGAACTCCAGGCCGCTGAACTAAAGACCGTTTTCCAGGAATGTTTGTAATACGCTCACGTTACTCCCCTAACCTCTGCTATGACGCTATCATTCAGCTATGAATATTAGGGAGCTTCAGAATTGCGTACGTAGCTCCAGTACCGGTGTTGTGCACAAGAACGCCTGGTGTCACTGAAAGGGCATGCGTGTAAGTTGGGCCCCCGCCTCTATAGCACTTCCACGTACGCATTGCTACCAAAATAAAGCAGTACTTCGGAGCGTAGGTCTCGATTAGCAGAATGCTCACTGAAGCTTTTTTGCTCCTGAAGCAATGGCGAAATCGCTGACAAAACGTAGGCCACGACTCTTGACACATAAACAACTCCGTCTAATGCCAAGCGCAGCCTGAGCCCACGCTGCCGTTCCCGGCAGCAGTCGATAGCACTGGCAGGCCTGGAATCTATAGCACCGAAAGTTACATACTCAAGGCACTCGTGACCTCGCTAGAACAAAGCCCAACACCTAAGGAGCAATGACAAAAGTGCAGCTTCAGAACTACTTCCTTACTTCCGAACTTTTCTCTGCGGAGCTTGGAAGCAACTAACTTCTCGGCAATTCAGGTATGAGCAAGCAGAAGCATTGGTTATTAACAGCGTATCGAAACTGCCAAAGAAGAGTGTGGCATTCGCATGAAGCGCAAATGCAGAGAAAGCGAAAGTGAGTCCTTCCTTCCACCCCACAAGATTTAGTATGCAGGACGCCACAACCAAACGAAGTATGCCGTCGGAACACGGCGGCAGCTTGCACCCGGGTTAGAACATGGCCGAAACAGCGGCGAGACTCACTGGATTCGATGACTCATCAACTACTGCTGGCCGTTCGATCCCCTACGAAGGCTCCATTCTGTGGCCTGCGAGTGACCGTAGGCAGGCGACATTTTTTGTGCATTCAGCCCGGCACCGCGTGGCCGTCCACCCGGCTGTCCTGATTTGCATTATTATGCCCCTCTGCTGCAGCAGTCCAATTCTATCCAGCACTGCATTTCTTTTCTCTCGCTTTTGTTGGCCCCAATTTATACCTGTATTCTACTGCCTCCTGACCACAACAGGGATCCAAACCCACATCTAAGCTAGAAATAACGACGCATACGGCAGTAATCCGTGCCGCCTGACATCCTCGTCTGAGTTGCCGAAGTGATCCACAACCGCGCTTTTTTCCTTCTATCATCGATGTCAGGCTACGAGCACGTAGACGGCAACTTGTGAAATATAAAGAACATGCTCTACGTGATGCAAAAGAGAGACACTCAGGCCGAATTTTATCCCGTTACGCTCATCTCATCCATTGAGAACTTGAATATCGTCAATATCTGTGGTAAGACGTAAGTTAAACCTAGTTAAAAAGTGGGTCGCTGGACGAAGAGAGCCACCGAGCTTTTTTTGTGTATGACCGAAGTTGTGAGTGAGACTACGCAATGATATAATAGGACGTTTAGGTGCTAATATTGTTAATGTGTTTACCACACAATGAAAATTCAGCTGCAAGATTGCAATCCTGATTGTTATAATCGATATACAATGCGTAGTGATTGTAGTTTTAGACTGTGACAACACATTTGACTTTTCACATAAATATTAATAAAACAGAGGTTTTGATACTCTACATCACATTAAGCGATAAATTAGTACGGCTCTTCAAACACACTTGCCTGTTCTACACATTTTTGTAATAGCTTCTGACTTTTTCATTTGTGTTTCCTCCTTTCCTATTCTCGATCTTTTTAGTTCATATATTTTTTCAGAACAAATATTCAATACTATTTCTTTCTAATGCTGTCCTTGAGGACGCGCACATATCAGCAACGTACATTGCTTTTCAGTTGTGGTTCAGCTTGGGTATATATGTCTTATTGCTAAAGTTGGCCTGGTGAGTATTCGTCGGCGCTGGAGCTGAAGATCTGATGTGCACTCCTCGTACTGCTTACTGCCTGGTTATAGCATACGCTGGTACCTACGATCTTTTTCTCTCATATTACGGTTAAGGAAAAAAAAAGTTACCACAAGCGCACAACACACATACAAAACAAGATCATCAAGCATGCCTCCTACAAAAAAAAAGAAAAAAACATAATATTGTATTTGCGCCTATGATGATGCAGGCTTGCTTCATCGAGCGATATGTATTTGATCACTGGCACATCAACGTGAAAGGTTGTTCGGCGTTTTTGCGCAAGAGGATGGCACTTTCAGTACATATTCGAGATGCGAAGCAATCAGCTGGCTTGCGCACCAGAGTATGCGCCGAAGAGATTCTTCCAGGAAGCCTGGCACTAACGCGTGCCTTTACAAGCAGACACATCATAACCCCATCACCGGTTCGCAGAAAAGACGATTCGCCCAGTGGCCCCGATTCCATAGATGGCGAGCAAGAAGAAAACAGCGATGGGCTGCCAGAAGGTGGCACAAGAACGCGCTATCAGGATTCCTCTGGACGACGGCAAACGAGATCTCTTTTCTAGCCTTCTTTGCCTCACCCATTGCATGGCACATCTAACCTTAACTGTATCCTACAGACGACCGCGAGACTCAGATAATCAAGCTCACGAAGGAATTACTGGGCTGTTGCTAACGCCGAGACAGAATGCCGGCTTTCGTTAGGTCGTGGAGAGCGGTGGAGTGTATACCGCTGTTCCGGTTGCTTTCTCTGCGTATTGATTTCTTTTCGATAGTGCCTTTCTGGCTGCACCAGCCGCATTCTCGGCTTCGTACGTTGTACTTTTAACACGAAAGTGTTTTATGCCGGAGTCCACCAAGAAATGAGGGACGTACTTCCTGTAACGGAAGTGGATCTTTGAAAAAATGAATTTGAATTTTTTTTTATTCTTCGGCTGAATACCTTCGATATCATGGTTCCTTCGCTTCCGCATTGTAGAGTTTGCTTGTGCGAACTATACGGGGAATTTGGCTCTTGAAGATTGTTCTACTTGACACGAGTTTACTTACGTTAGATACACGCAATGGCCCGCGGATACACCACTATGCAATACTCCTAACGTCTCCTAATGTGCTACCGTGCTAGCATGAAGGGTGCTTTCGGCCGCTGGAGAATTCCGTTAGCAATGTCAGCAAAAACTTTGGCAGCCTCCAAAAGTTGTCAAGGTTTTGAGATTCTTGGGTAACCTCCCTGCTTTTACCCCTTTCTCTGTCTCTCTTCGAGATGCAACCCTACCACATGAGTGCACCGGTTGAGGTGCCTCATGCGCTCTTCATCCTCTTTTCAACTTCATCGTGCACTCTTCATGCTCTTTTCCTAACTTTCCTTTAGAATCTCTCTCTCTCTATCTCTATCTCGTTTTCCTTCCGCAATAGTGGGTTTCATCCAAGTAACTGTTGCGAAACATGCGCTTGCGAAGCCTGACCCTCTCAGTTTAATCAAAGCGACCTATTGAAATTACATAACTCGAGGACGCTCCTTGTCTTTGTTTATCTGACTTTAATCCGGTCTATCTCCTCCTCCTCTTTCTTCCACATGCGTCCCCGCTTCAAATGCCGCGTAGAAAGGATGCCATTCGAACAGAAGGTGCTCCTCACACCACTCTTACGTGACGGAACATTTAATCGTGTGCTGTTGTCGTGCCATTGGTGGCGTTGTAGCTTTTCCGATTGCAACAATTGCCACGCCGCTTGAAGCTAGTATGCCCACTCTCAATTTAGTTCGGGCGTGCGCGCACTCTAGTGCGAATTGAGCGGTCTCGCCGTGCGTTCCACTATAGCGCAGCTTCATGTGGGGTGTATGCAATGAAGTTCCTTTTCACGTTGGCCAATGAGGACCCTTCGCAAAACAAACAGAAATTAAAAAAGTGCCTGCTGTAGTTAAGTATCCCCTCATAAGTTTCTGAAATACAGAACTGTACTTTGTTACTACCGAAAGATGCAATGATCACGTGCTCGATAGTGTGGCGGCTCGCACTTTCTACTTGTGCGTTAGATGACTGCAGCCGATTTGCGCACTATTGCAGCAGGCCGTAACACTGTTCTGCCTCGAGGCGAACTTTTGGTATGGTTAGTCGTGCCGGTAATTATACTATACCGGTCCCGGCACCGCTTCCGGCTCTTCACGCCGCTGTTGTCGTGTGTCACACTCTCCCGGTCCGCAACCACGCTTCGTCATCCGTGTCACTAAGTTTGGGATGCTTCCGGCAACCGCAGGCTGTGCCGTCGACCGGCCAAATATGCGTCACGATGTTCTGGGAAGCGTGCAGTGATTCTGCGCCGCTGAGCTTAAGAGCAAGGTTGGGTGAACATCGGAAGCTGTGTGACTATTTAAAAAAGTAACGTTCGCGGAAAAGAAAAAGAAAGAAATTCAGTGTCCCTCCACTCTGCCAAGAAGGATGACAGACGAAGCCGACGCGCTTGTATGGGCACACGACTGTAAGATTATCTGTCCAAGCGACTCAACAGACGGACGCATTTTTGGTCAGCTGTATGCAGCTTAATTCAATGTGTTATACCGTTGGGTCACATACGGCTTATATGAGTGACTTTAAAATTTCATTCACCTAGTCCAGGTTTGATTAACACCGAGTCACCTTTACTCCACTCAGCACGCCTTTGATTCTCTCTAGTCATCACGTGGTTCACTTAATATTTGGCCTTACGTATGACCCACTCTTCCACGACCTACTAAGCCCCCAGCATCAGCCCACCAGTGTAAAAGTGTTGTTCTCCGTGTTGTTTTGTCTGGGGACGCCATCCACCAGAACCTAGATCTATACAGATTCGCCATAAAAACAGACGCATCAGTACGTGACACACCGATGCGTTAAACCTACTTAATTTCATATACTGGGAGGCGGAAGGGGCCCTTCTTCTTTACTGCGTTGCTGAGTTTATAGCCCATGATCGCGCTATGGCCGTAAGTGGACTTGATGTCCCGTCATAGATGTCCGAGGGCACTCTCAGGCATCCCCTTTGTTCACCCTTGGTGTCTTATTTTTTTGGACGAATTGAGTATTGGACTAGTCGGTTTTCCGTTGCGTAAGAGATAAAACAGTGGGAAAACGAATAACAAAAGAGAAGCAGACAAGGAGAAGCGCTTCCCTCGACTCTTTAACTGCAAGAGACGTTTCACCGTATACATACCTCTGTCACGCCGTAATGCGTCGGCGAATGAAGGGAAAGTGACGCGTACAATAAAGGTGGCTGCAAAGGAAGTCAACCACCGGATCAAGCAAATCGGTCGATGTCTCACTTACGCAGAGAACTTGGTGCGTTGCTGTAGCTAACCTCGTGATTGTCAGCGTTGCTTTGAAGTACTTGCGGGAGCAACTCGTGTTACGGTGCACCGTTGTAACAATGACTGAACAAAGATCGATTTATCAACCTGCCCATTGTTTCCTCGACATATATTCTCGGCGCGTAAGCTCGAGACTAACCTAGTTGGAGTAACGGTACGCTTGTAGCTATCGTTAGAATGAGTTGAACCGTGCACTTACACTTAATGGATTTGCGTGGTACTACATGCTCTCGTTTTTCTTTTATTTTTATATCATACTTGGGTAACAGAATGGCGTACGTATCTTGGAGGTCAAGCTAACACCGTGTAAGTAGTGCTTAATGACGGTGCATCAGCCTTTTTCTGTGGAGTTCGGCAGTCATCGCAGGATCTCAGGAGCTCTACAGTTCTTTTAAGAAGCGTACACGTGCCAGACGTTTTGATCATGTTGGAGGAAAAAATTGGAGAAGTTTGCTCTAAGCGGCGCAAGGCTTGGTCACAGCGGAGTTGGGCGGCTTTCCAGTAACGTTCAGTTTGCTATCGATTTACTATTGCGAGGTATTGCCATTCTTTCCGAGACCGGCCTCAACCACAACCGAGAATTTTTGCGATTTTATTGTCTATCGATTGGCTGTTGTGCGGCTATTGCGAGTGTCTATTGTTAGGCATTTTTCAAAACTTGGCTTGGCAAGAAAACACCTGGCGAACGTAGGTTGATGTCTCTTCCCTTTCCATTCTGTCTTCACTTTCACTTCCCGTTTGAACCCTTTGCTATACTACACTGTGCATGACTATGCTCTGAAGCGAGGTGCTTGGCAAGCACCCACTTTTCGTGGCGCATACCGGTTTATATACCCTCTCCCATCATCCTATACTTCCTCCTCACCCTCAGTTCTCTTTCCCACCCCCTTGCTATAGTATACTGTACTATACTGTGCTATAGTGCTGACAGCTGCTTGGCAAATGCCTCCTTTCTGTGGCGCATGCACGTTTGTTTACCATCTGCCATCATCCTTTCCCTCCTCTCATCAGTCACTTCCTTTCGCATCTCCTTTTTATACTGCACTGTGCATGGCTATGCTATGATACGAGCTGCTTGGTATACCAGCTTCCTCAAGTGCATGCCTGTCTTCCTACGATGCGAGTTACCACGCACGAATTATGAACAGCTACAAAAGCTTCCTTGTTAAAAAATAGCTTTCTCAGTGCATAGTCAGGGTTACAGCAGCGACCCAACCGAAATCGATTTATCAACCGACCTATTATTTGCTCGACATGTTCTCTAGCTAGGTGCGCATGCTCGCGCACACCATTACAAAAGAGAGGTGTTCACACAGAGCTGTTCAACCGAGAGTATAAAATAGTAGTATATCAACACTGTAACGACGACAACCAATAGACAGCTGGCACCTAACCAACTGTTATGGACAAAAGCACCTATCGGAAAAGTTTCGTTGCCTTTGTCGGCAGCGTGACCTACTTCTAGAACAATACCATTGCTCTCGCGGGACGTCGAAATCTCGCCTCTTGCGCAGCAGGTGGGCGTCACCTTTCTCGAGGCCCGGATGTCGTGCATTGTTTTTTCCCGGTGTTTCCCGTTATCTCGGGTCTCGGCAACATCGTGTTCTTTGGTACTCTAGTCTGACGCTTCACACCAACCGCTCGTAGTCTTGTTTCCTACAACCCCCGTGACATGTTGGGAGGACAGGACAGCTGATAACAAATACTGTTTCCCGAACACGCGCGCGAACAATGGCCTCGTGATAGGAGCACTGCCATTTATTCATGTCTTTCGATGCGTCACGTTCGGCTGCCTAGCGTAACAACTGTTCGCCGAGTTGACAGCATCTTGCATTCAACCGGACGTCCTCTCACTTCAGCCGACACGGCGCGACATAGCCTTCTTGACTTTTGGTGGCAAAGCTCAGAGACAACAGTGCAAAAATCACATCGCTTCAAAGCCGTTAGTGAACATGACAGACATATGTAAAGCATGAATTTCGCATGCTTCTGAACAAGGCATTCTACGACATCGTCTAGACCACACGTCGTAGAAAAAGGCCATGCAAGCGTTACTGCGCTTCTTCAGATCTACCGGCCCTCGTGAACGTCTCTAAGGGGAACGTTCTCTCTCTCTCTCCCTCTGTGTGTGTGTGTGTGTGTGTGTGCGTGTGTGTGTGCGTGTGTGTGTGTGTGCGTGTGTGTGTGTGTGTGTGTTTGCGTTCGCGTTTTATTTGCTTGCTTGTCTGGATTTTTGTACCCTCTCTCACTGTCATCTTTCTAACCCCCATCCCACTTCTCCCCAGTGCAGGGTAGCAAACCGGAGACTAATATCTGGTTAAGCTCCCTGTCTTTCCTTTTATCTCTCTCTCTCTCTTGCATGCTTTGTATTTCAGGCTTCTCTCACCCACTATCGCACCGAACTTAAATATTGCTTTTGAATATGCCCTGACCCCCCCCTCCTCCCTTCCCTAAAAAAAATGAAGAACTGTATAACGCGATGGGCTGTTTTAGCAGTGGAGGATTACCACACGGCAACCCCGCTATTTTAGGCTTAAGCTCTTCTGTCACGCACTTTAAAGCCTTCGTCACTATACTGCACACATAGAGTCACTAGCGCAGGTGCTTGCGATTGAACCGTCCATGTGCCGAACACAATGACACAGTATTACCATGCGGAAAGCTCGGTAAACCACCATTACTAAAACACATAACTATTCTTCTCTCCATGGAATAATTATCTTGCGAACTCAATCAGCACGGTGAACCAATTTTGTACACCACTCATGTGTAGTCCCAACATAAAAGAAGTCCGATATAGAAATTTCCTAACTATAGCACGGCTTCCATCTTGTTCTGTCCCTAACAGATGCGAAAGGCTCTGGTGTTCCGGTCATTCACGTTATAACAAGCCTAGGACAGCTTCTCGTGCCATCTACGCTGTCAAAAAGGAAATGACTATCAGCTTTTTCAATTTGCTGCTGTGAGGCATAAATAAGCGCTCTGCCGAAGAGCACGGCGAGAGAGAGGAATGCCGGCGACCATGGTTTGGGTAAGGACGATCGCACCCACCGCACCGCTACGACACGTCTGAAATGCTGGCATGTCTAGACGAAACCAATCTCCCATATCACAAGCAAAAGGCGGTTCCCGTGCGGCGCGATCGAAATGCCGCTTATACCAAGAGTTCCGGCGTGGGAAATTCATCGTAGCTCTTATGAATAACACTCGCTGTATTTTTTTTTCTGACCCCGCCGATCTCGACATTTGCAATCCCGCCTCAATTTGCTGGATTGAATGAACAAATGGAAAATATGGAGCAAACAAGAGAACCAGCTCTAATTCATACTTACGATGTTCCTTGCAATGTATCTTTCGTACTTATTATGTTAATTTCTGTTGTTTAACGTTCCCAAACCGGCTATGATTATGAGAAACGCCGTGGTGCAGGGCTTCAGAAATTTTGACCACCTGGGGTTATTTAACGTGCACTGACATCGCACAGTACACGGGCCTCAACATTTCGCCTCCATCGAAATGCAGCCGCCGCGGCCGGGATTCGATCATCGCGACCCTCAGATCAGCAGCCGAGTAACCATAGCCGCTAGACCACCGTGGCAGGACGAGCGTCAATATTAGCTCACGATTCAGCATGCGTGTATATTTAGAGAAGGAGCTTCTGCTCTTTTGTGGGTAATTGAATTTGAATCTGCATTCCAATATTCTCGAATAGCCGCTCGATCCAAGATTATAATTTAGTTCAAGAATAATCAATAGCAATTTAGTCGGCCCCTTGGATTTGGCGAATGAGAGAAACGTGCACCAATGGACGTGCTATCTGAAAAGGCGATTCTGTTTGCACTGCTCGCGAAGAAAACGTTGCTCGAGGGAAATAATTGCAGCACAGCACGTATAGTATGAACAAGCTCGGAAACGGAAACGGGCTTGCAATTTGGCCTCCAATGTGTGTTTTGTATTATAAGTATAACAAGGTTGCCTTATTGATTTAGTACTCGAATTTGCGTTAACGTTGAAGTATCCAACATAAAAACAAAAAAGAAACGGACGCACAACATCAACCTCGATGCACAACAAACTTAGTACAAAAAAGATGAACAAAAATCTTACGTTAAAGTGCCTTTCAATGCCACGCACAGCTATTGGGATTGTGGACAAAGTACTTAAAAGATGGATTCCCTGTCGTCTAAAGAAATCCTTATTCAACCAAACTATCCATCCTTGATGATCATTGCCGCTTAGAGATTGCGGGCATGTCTATATAATTAAGGATCTTGATCAACAGCATAAGTTCTGGACACAGGAAAACTGAGACTAAGTGACAAAAAAAGAGAACTATCTTTAACCGCAACGTAAGTGCAGATGATACGGGCGAACCAACACAAGCGCGCCGCTGTCTTTCGCAATGAGTTTACAATAAAGCGTATTAGGCTCTCACGTTCATACTGGAAAGAAGCAAGGACAACAAGAAATCAAGGAGAGACGCAAGGACAGGAAGAAAGCGAGGACATAAGGGAGTAGCGCTCGTCTTGTCTAGTTCTTCCTTGGGTCCTTGTTCTGCTTTGCGCTTCTTTCCAGTATGAGCTCGTGAAGACACGCCCAGATTACAGTTAATTTAGATTCTCACATTTCATAACAGCTACTTATTGTACAAAAAACGGGACAGTAGCTTTAACGTCAAAGAAGGTGCATGCAGGTGCGCAGAACTAGCGATATACTGCGCGAAGAAATTTGGTGTAATGAGTGCGTTTTTACGAATTGTAATCTGCTCTTGGGACAGGCGGGACTGATCTTTAGCAATGATACCCAAGAAAGAGATGAGAACAGCGCTTGTGGAGAAGAAATCTGAGTAGTTTGCAACTTCTTTACAAAGACATATGTTCTTGCGTAACCAAATTCTGGAGTGCCCACAAGAACAATCCGCTACTGATGTAGTGGAAGATGACAGAGAGCGCGGTCGTTTCGAAGGAATAAAGTGAAGCAACACCTTCTTTACACCGTTTTTTATCATTTATTTATCTGAAAAATGTTCCCTCTAGGGTATATTTTGTCTTTTTGCTGTGATAAGCGCCCCAGTATACTTGGGCTTCTCACGTTTCTAGTTTCTTGGTGCTGTAGGATACGGGAGCAAAGGGAAGATGATAACGCCGGCTATACTCGGAGCTTCGCTGATCAAGTTGGGATGGGCAGTAGAGCGCCTACGGCTTCGCTTTCCAATCCATCACGACCAGCTTGGCTGCGGCGGCAGCCGCCTCCGCAGCGACGTGCCCTGTTTTCCAGTGTGCGTCCCCGGTTCCACTGCAACTCTGCGGACGCCGAGGGCCTGCAAGGGCTGTTGCTGCCGGATGGAACTGCAAGCTGCGATGCGGCCTAGAAGCAAAGAAGCAAATATTTTACCTCCACACTATCATGTTCCTTTTTTGAGGCCTCAGATGCCGAAATCAGGTTCTCCGTATGGTAGTCCACTGATGGTCTTCCTCGAATTTGTCGCAGAAAAATTATACAACTTGAAGGTGATGTGCAAGAAAGCAAGCAGTTTGTGCGTGCGTGTGTGTGTGTGTGTGTGTGTGTGTGTGTGTGTGTGTGTGTGTGTGTGTGTGTGTGTGTGTGTGTGTGTGTGTGTGTGTGTGTGTTGTAAATACGTAAATATTTGTGAAGCTTGAGGGGTCGAAAGGAGAGTGGTCATGTTCTTAACCATCGTGCATCTAGGGCTTGTGCAAAACTTTTTCCTGTATTGCTTTTACGAGCGCGTCAATTGCACTATAAAGATAGTGTGTAAAAAGTAGGGGACATTTTTATACAAAGCGGGCTGCTCGAACTCGCGCCTGTAATTCGTGTAGTGGTGTCAACATGTGCTGCACATGTACAAAAACGAGAGAAAAGTCAAATGTGTAAATGTGCTGAGATATGCTGCTACCGCTGTGCAGCCGTCGCTTCATACCATACCATTGTACAGCACACTCAATACACTCAAATCACTGAATATATTTATCACAACAGCAAGATTCTGTCTTGGATTAGACAGTGATACGCTTATAAAAGCTTCTGCTGTGCTTCTGGGGAACACACTGTCACGGCTACATCTCCTAAGTATTTACAAGAATAACAAAAGCAGCCAAAAGGCGGGGATGGCCGAAGTATTGAGAGGGGACGGTCATAAATCTCTGTTAGCTCAGACAAAACAAAAGTGTGCCTCCTCTTGGGAGTCAACGCCCAGCCCTTAGGGCTGAAAGAAGGGGAAGCTGCTGGGATGACATACTCTATAACGCGCTGTTCGATGACTCTTGAGCCGCTTGAAGAAATGCCGAAGGTATTGAGAGAAAGAAGCTTAAGCGACAAAAGTGAAACCCACCTTTCCAGGGAAAGAGAGTGCGAACAGGGAAAGAAAGTGAGGTTTTTACGCTCAAAGTTTGGAACTTCTCAGATGAGGATGGAACGACGGACGAAGCAAACAGCAAAACGGCAGTGTTAGAAGAACTTGGATGTACTTTCAAAGGACCTGAAACTTGCTGCGAACCACTTTTTTTTAACCGCGTACTCCCGTATAATTCCATTCGCAGAAATCAGAACTGCCACTGTTAAACGTAGAGACAAACGGAACACCCAAGTCCATCGCCGATAGAAATTGATGTAACTTTCAATGTACTTGAAGGCCGCGGGATCGAATCCTAGCCGCGGCAGCTGCATTTCTGTGGAGGCGAAATGTAGAGGCCCGTGTACAGTCCGATCGTCGTATACATTTAAGAACCCCAAGTCGTCGAGATTTCCAGAGCCTCCCACTGCGGCGTCTCATAGCCTGGTTTTGGTACGTAAAATCCTAGAAATTATTATTATTATTATTATTATTATTATTATTATTATTATTATTATTATTATTATTATTATTATTATTATTATTATTATTAACTTTCAAGGCAGGTGAGAAAATTTAGAAGTTAGCAAAAATATCTAAAGAGGTATTGAAATATGCCGGGATTAAATTAGATAATACCAGCTTATCACCTATAGTGTTTGCCTGTTTCTTCAGCACAGTGTTGCAACCCGACTTCGTAATGTGCACTGCCTAGCTTCCTACATTTTCCTCGTTCTTTCGTTTCGTAGTTCTTCAAGCAGCTGCTTACGCTTATAGTGGAAGCAGAGCGCCTTCCTACGAAAACTTACGAAATCCTTTTCAGAATTCCGCATGCGACTTTCGTAATGCCTGCGAAAACAGAAAATTAGGCTTCGAGAAAACAGCCACCGTACAGAAATGAAACACGATTCTGAGACTCCTCTGGCAAAATTAGTTTATGCTGTAAGACAGCGATGATATAATGCAAGAGTATGGAAGCCGTGCGGCATTACTCTCTGTCATTGACATTTCGTTGGTACTTTAGGAAGCAGTAAATACGCATGCATGACCTATGTCAATAACGAGGCTTCCGGACAGGCTCTTAGTTTGCGAGCCTTGACTGTCAACAGCGAAGCTGATTAGGCCGGCCGTAAAATGTTTGAACCCCGAGTCTTCGCATTTCATCAGCGCTTACCAGCGCCATTGTTCTATGGAATGATTTTGCCGACAAAATTGCATCCATCACAAACCATCAATGATTTTGAAATGAACTGTGGAAGCATTTTCTGAAATATCATCTTGTCATTGTCATTCTTTTTACTTTCCGCGGAGTCATCGCGCATAATTTTTTCCTTCGTGAGTGTACTTGGGCTTCTGTTTTAAGTAAGCGAGGAGTGCTGTGTCTACGTGTTAAAATGCTATGCAATGTATTTTTGCTGTTTGTTTTGCTCTGTATAGACATTTTCTAAACAACAACAATGTGCATTTCGTTTTCAGTCTTTTCCGCTTGTTTATTTCCCTGTATTTGTATTATTTATTTATCTATATTTATTGATGTTAGTTCTATTGTTTACTTTGTGCTTGTCCCCCTTACTCAATGCCCTATTGGGCCTTGTAAGGTAATGAAAAAATAAAAATATAATAAAACTACAAAAACCACCTCGGGGTTCCTTGAGTTGAGAAGCAACCGCTACGTTATCACAGCTCCGCCACACCTGCCAGCGCAGCCATGGTAAGAGAAGTGAGGGTCAACAAGAATGATGTAAGGCTGGAGAGGAAAGAAAGGTTTACGTGAGAAGGTGGAGCATAGCATGGTCTCTTGCAGCATAGTGCAGCAAGAAGTGGGAAAGGGAGGAGAGTGTGATGCGGAATAACGTGAAGGTGACGAGGATGGAAAGGAGGGGATCAGAAGAAGGCAGAGAATAGCATAGTCTTGTATAGTATAGTGCAGCAAGAACTAAGAAAGGGAAGTCTTAGTGAAGAGGAGGGAAAAAGCAGGGGTGGGACACGGACGTGAAAGGGAAGAAGAATGATGTGACAGTGGGGAGGAGGGTATGGCAGAGGGTAGATGGTAGAGCACAGGGCATAGACTCGTACAGTATGCTGTAGCAAAGAGTCGGAAAGTAAGGCGAGTGAGAGGAGATACTACGTGAGGTTGAGGAGAAGAGAAAGGAAGAGGGGAGAAGGCAGAGCACAGCGTAGACTCGGTCACTACAATGTAGCAAGGAGTGGTATAGGTAAGTGAGTGTAAGGAGGAGGAGGAGAAGGCAGATGAGAGTGAGAAAGACTGATGTGAGCATGAGGAGTAAGGAAAGAGGGAGGGTGGGAAGGGACGTGAAAATGAGAAGGAGGGAAATAAGGTAGAGCATTGTACAGTATGGCGTAGCGAGAAGTGGGCCGCGGCGGTCGCATTTTCGCTGGAGGCGAAAATGCCAGAGGCCCGTGTACTGTGCGTTGTCAGTGCACGTTAAAGAACCCCAGGTGGTCTAAATTTCCGGAGCCCTCCACTACGGCCTTTCTCTCCTCTCTATCTCTTTCACTCCCTTTCCCCCACCCCCACGGACGCTTAGCCGTGCTCCCTATATGGGCTGCAGAAATTAGCGTCCTTTCCTAACCGAAACACAATCATCATCATCATCAAAGGTAAATTGCGATGTGGAGGAGAAAGGAGCACGTAAACACCACCAGCTACGTTGTATGCTCAGTCTTCGTGCACTAAAGCGTAGCTGCCGGAAGTTTCTTTTATCTGCTCGAGCAAAAATAACCTTCCAAAAACCGTTGCCCTAAAAATTACGCAGCAAGAAACATTTCAACATCATGATACTGGTGCCAGTGAATTTGGTGGTCTGAAGATTAGCTTTCATATTAACATGCGGGCGTAACTTTATATATCCGGTATACTAGCACGTTTTAACAGCAACAAGACCCCGTCATAAGACTAGGAGCCATTCACTATCCACGCATGTCCCTGCTGCCACAGCGGCTTGAGCATCGCACGTAACCGAAAATACCAGGTGGTACTAACGCAACTCAGCCCAAGCTCTTTTTACCGCTCTAACTTCTTCTATAGGTGCCTCCCTGATGCATTAGTGCTTTGAATGGAGTCCGTTGAGTGCTGGCCAAATAACGCGATGAGAGCATTGCGTCGGCGAAGTCTGCAAGCGCGTACGTGCCGGCGTGTGGGACGAGAACAGTTCGAATTTCGTCCGCGTTCCCTTTCACGGTGGTGACAACACAAATCAAGGGTGGTGGTAATATGAGAGCACTCGAGTGTTGGAGAGGTCCCGATTGAGCACGGAGAGCTCATTCTGGGCGAACGGGTGTATTGCTCCAGAAGCACCCGCAAAGTACACCAACACTACACGAACCACTGAAACGCGCATCTCATAATACGTTAGTAGCCGTGACTACTCTAATGCTAACACGTACTAAGACAAACTTCGTCGACATCCTACTTAAGTGAAATTGGCTAACCGAGAACTCTTAATTTTTGCTCTGTGCACCTCCCATTAGCCGTCGGTTATTAGCCTCATATCTTTATTTATTTATTTATTTATTTATTTATTTATTTATTTATTTATTTATTTATTTATTACGCATTCTTCTACAGCAATTTCGCAATATGCACGCACTCTTTTCTCCAGAAGAAAAAGAAACCATACCACGGATCCGTACCAAGGGGATGAAGAGCAGCAGCAGCGGGGCCAGAAGCGTGGACATCAATGTCTATGTCCTGCATAACCTGCAGGCACAGGTGAGGAGAGTGCAGGCGATTATACACACTCAAAAATGCATGCAGTTTGGTAGGTAACGTCTGTCTCCTCCACCAGCGATCTCTATTTGTTTTGCTTCGCCTTGGCTCTCAAGGAAGCTCTGACCTTACGATGAACACGCCGATGCAGCTGTTCGATCCGCACAAGAAGGGGGTTTGCAAGGACCCATACCGCTGTCAAGACAGACGCAGCCGCAAGGATTCGTGCAAATGAATAAAAGAACGTTGTGGAACACACCGAGTTTGAAACATACACGTCTGTATCGACAGGACCTAGATACTTCGTCTTCTACTTCGATCAGGACTCCCTCGACTCGAGACCACAGTTCTATGCCGGCTGTGGTTTGGTGTTGCATTTACAAAATCTTTATCTTTCAAAATTGGCATGGCCGATAACGCTTCTTGCAATCACTGCGGCACTGAGGAAACTACAGGACACGTTCTTTTCCATTGTACTCGCTACAGCGCGCACAGGCTTCCACTAGTGGCCGCGCTGGCCCATATTGATAACAAGGCCTTGTCGGAACACACTACACTGGAATGCCGGTCAAAAGTGACGTCGCGGCCAAAGTCGGTGAAAGCTTTGTTGACGTTTCTTCGTAGCACTGGCGAAGGTCGCGGAATCGAATCGCGGCCCCGGCATTTGCGTTCCTAAGGAGGCGTAATGTTGAGGCCCGTGTACTGTGCGATGTCAGTGCACTTTAAATAACACCACGTGGCCAAATTTCGGCAGCCTTCCACTACGGCGTCTGGTATAACCATATCGGGGTCTTGCGATGCTTTGCCTCAACATTCCGCCTCCATCGAAATGCAGCAGCCGCAACCTGGATTCTATCCCGCGACCTTAGGATCTGCTACCGAATGTCATAGCCACTAGACCACCGCTGCTGGGCCACGTTGAAAAATATGTACAGTACACAGACCGGTGGATGGAAATCACTCATACACGGTATGCGTCCTTACTGCTTCACGTTCTGTGCATCAATTGCTGTATATTTAACGATAAAACTGGAAGTTAAACTTGCAATGACGAACACCTTTTTTTTATTTTTCCATCTCTAAACGGGTTTCATCCCCCAGCAGCTAAGGTTCGAACATAAACAAATCAATAAGAAGACTATGTTTGCAGCTACATTGCACGGGCCAACAATGATTGCGTCTGACGGGTCCTGCGTATTTAAAATGTTCGCGGACTGAGCACAGTGCAGGTACACTGATTCAACAAAGCCGCACGCAATTGTTGAATCGAATACTGACAGGGTAACGTGTCCGTCGGAAGGACAGCATGCTGCAAGACGACCGACGCACGTGAAAGTGTTTCATTGGGAGAAACGCGAGCGTAATTCATGCAACTGCTTCCCACTCCGTGTGCTAGTGTTCTTGGCTTTCTCTCTTTCCCGTATATCCTCGCCACCCTGATAACTGTTAAGATCTGCCGGATGTAGCCAGAGTAGACGACTGCTTTGGCGACGTCGGGCTGGAAGGAAGTGCATCGCAGGAATTAGTGGAAGAAACGCCGCAAGCGCTTTAGCCTGCTGATTTTGCGCTAGTGCACAAACTGGACGCTTGTTTCGAGCATCGTCACAAAATGGCGCACCTCGTTCTCTACCCGGTAAGCGAGAGTCAAACCTTTATTACGTTGTTTAGAAACCCATTCGCGTGCACTGCGAAAGCGTGGGACCGATTATTCCTATTTCTTTATACATGGCGAGACTACATTACTCCTGAAGAACTACGTGCTACAAGGTAGCGTAAGCACATGGTGTGGCGCTTCAGTTGTTGTTCTGGTTAGTGCTTAATTTACTGGGGGCAGTTACGACGAAAAGACACCGTATAGAAGACAGCGGTACGCTGTGTACTTCGGTGTACTCCAAGTCTTCGTGGCTGCCCTAGTAGAAATAGCACCATGGAAGGCGCTATGAGCTACATTACCTTACGTGGTTATAGTATGAATAGTATAAAGTCTTAATTGGACAATTTCTAGCATTTTGCGAATGATTTTCTTCCATACAGATGGGCCACCGTAGGTGCAGGAATGTCGTCGAAAGAAGCTCTCACTGGTAAGTTCCGGTGTTGTGTTCTCTTTCACTACATTCGCTGTGTTTAGGGAGCTGACCACAGTGGAAGTATTGCGCGTGTAGTGAAGATAATGGCTGTGCGACTAAAGCTATCCTGCTATGCTTCCGTTAGCTATGTGGCACTCTCTTCTTAGCAGCGACCGGCCAAGTTTGTTCTGGTGGTTGCGGCGTTGCGGCGCCTAAATGCTGTCTCGAAAAACGCGGGTTTGATCACGGCATTGGTGGTCGCATTTTTGATGCAGACGAAAATGTCCGAAGCCCCTGTATTGTGCGTTATTATTGCACACCAAAGAGCGCCAGGTGGTGGAAATTTCCGGAGCCGACCGGTATGTCGTAGCTTATTGTCACATGCTGGCTTTGGCACGTAATACCGCAGCAATCACATGCGTTCTTATCAGCCTGTCTATCTTGAAGGATATTCCCAGTGCTTAAGCTTCACCAAAATCGCACGCGGTACACTTAGAGAAGAGTAACGACACTTACGAAAAGATTATTTGGGAGGGCCTTAACATTACAGAATCATAAAGAAAGCAATGTTTCACAAGATGCCGCGCATTGAGTAAACCCAATTTCGCTTGTATTTCAGCTTATAAGATTCAGGTCATGTGCTACCAGGAAGAAAAGTAAGCGATAAAAAAATTTTGTGTTCAGCCCATACTGTGCTATCTTATCTGGTCCACGATAAAGCGTTGCACATAGGCACCTAAATTACGCTCCTCGTGGCTTCGTCTTCCAGTCTCTGACAGGCACATTTAATTGCGTTATATGCATCCTGATATCAGGACAGTAGTGAGTTTCAAGTTCTTATGTCCTCGCAAAGCTCGTCAAGCGACGTCTCTTTCCTCAAAGGTTTATTTTGATAGTTATTTTTCTCTCTAACTGAACTATTATTTTAAACGTTACACGCATGGCACTTCGGATTACTGAGCCAAAATGCTCTCGCTAGGGCATATTATCTCCTCGTAACATCGCAGTTAACCGTTTACAGATAACGGGAGTTGTGCAAATGTTTTACGACACACACTGAAAAGCGGGAGTTGTAGCCCGCCAAACCAAGGTTATCGTCATTAGAGAAACGTGAGTACGACACCAGTTTAGCGAAGTCCGTTTTCAAGCAATATGAAGGAATGCATTAGTGAACCCGTCACCTCGGCTCAGATATTTAAGAGATTTTATGTAAAAGAAAAGTAATGCAAACGACAGTAAATCTCAGCATTGTTCTTGAAAGATTAGCGTGCGCAATTTCAAATAGATGACTGAAACGTAATTTTTATGTATCTTCTTATATTTCTTATGTTGTGGCCCAAGAATTTTTATTCTGCCTAGACTGCCTCTCATCTTATGAATTCGGCCACGCGACTTCTCTGCAAGCATAAACACAAAATTGTGGTTTCGAAATGACCTATTTGTCTTTTTTTCAATATTCGCACTTTCTGTTTTGCTTTCCCTGGTACGTATACAAACTCTCTTACTTTTTTCCTCAAAGGGCATCCCAGAAGGCCGCTGGGCCAAATAATCCTCGTGGTGCCAGCGTGGCGCCGTGTCCCAAATAAATGGACGTTGCCTGAATTTTGTTGTGGAGAAGAAGCTCACCCGTGTTCCAAAAAAACGCAAACGATAGAAAAGGTAATTATGTGGCGCCTTGGGCGCTTCTGGCGATGACCTTTTTCTTGTACCCTCGCAATCTAATAACGTCCAGTTAACGATTCGTGTCGTCTACAAACGCATTTGTCAGATGTGTTATGGAAACGGTGACCTATTTCCAGATAGCCTTATACGGCAAGGACGCAGTAATTTGTCCTCAGCGGCTACAGAGCATGCCGGTTTCACGCCGTGCTTACATTTATTCTAGGGCCAGTCGAAGTCAAAGTAAGAAATCGACTATTACTACAGGGTCACCTGCGACGCTCTCGAAGAGTGATGCACAGTCCTGAGCGTCGTGCCGGCGGTGATATTTCAAGTGCTGCATGAAAAGCTGACTGCCAAGGCATACGGTATGCAAGACGTCAAATAGTTACGATACCCATGTTGAATGCCAACCATGCCTTAAAAGGTCTGCACTTTGTCGCAAGAAATAAGTTTCAATAATGTTTGAAGGCAAATGTGAAGTTTAGTGTCACCAATGCTTATCATATATCGTTACTTGAGAAGTGAGAAGGCGAGAGGGACATTTATATTGACAGGAAATTACAGACGTCGGCCTGAGTCGAAGCTCTAGACTGCTACACAGTGGAGGGGAAAAGTGTAATCCGTTGAAGGAGAGAGGAAGAGAGAATGTATAATGAAGATGAAGGCGGCGGTGATCCAACTTGAGTAGTGAAATTCTTTAAGACCTCATGCTGAGTCCGCTCTCGTTCGAACATCTTATGAGGGCATTCAATGATATCAATTTGTTGAAAAAAGTCCAGCTTAGGTCCCACTAAAGGTTTTTGTTAGTTGATGATTGATGAAAAATTGGCTCATATATGCTGGCTTCCCATCAAATGACGTCGAAAGACGGTAGTCTTCTGCTACCCTTGATACGTAACACCCTCTATTCTCTCCCGTCCCGCCCGTCTCCTGTGCACCCTTCATTGCATGATGGATGCAATGCAGGTTTTGCTCAATTCGACAGATTTCCCGCGTTCGCCCTGTTCTCGCGCCATCTGTTGGGACCTTTTATTACTGTTCGCTTAGCGCATAGCGTCTCTTCAACACCATCTCTAACGCATAATTTCCTCATTAACTAACGTAAAAACCAGTCTAACGTGTATTCCTAAATGCTGCCGATCATGATTATGCACATATATTTTCAAAATGGCCTGAGGTTTTCTTTGCTCCGTGCAATGTTGACGTGTATGGTCCTGCGTCACCAGTGCTAGTAGCTCGGTTGGTTTTGGCCGGGCGGTAGAATCGAACAGACAGACAGACAGACAGACAGACAGACAGACAGACAGACAGACAGACAGACAGACAGACAGACCTTTCCGATTTTAGGTAGCCCAAGAAAAGCTATCGCCTTTAACAATCATAAGATTATTTTATCATTGGCTACCTTAGCGCACTGGATTGTCGAACAACGCTCAAGACTTTTTCTGTGGTGTCGTTGGCTGTCTGCATGGACAGAAATGTGTTGGCTAGGAGTGATCAACCCAAGTAATCTTAAAGGATACCTGGAATGGTTCTTTAGACATTGGGTCAATGATTAGGCTACGTAATTATGAAATAATTCGCATCATAAATGAAGCGAAGGATCTTCCATTGAGACAGCTATGGGCTTGTTTGCGTCAACTTCTTCCTTGCGACTCCAGTTCCTCCTTAACTCACGTGCGTCCCTCAGCTACTGCAGGACGCACGCTAGCGACGGCTGCGCCTCCCGCGGTAGCCGCTGTACCGATGCCTCAGAAGCAAGATGGCGCCACCATGTAGCTTGAATACTGGTACCTAGTGGTGTGGGGCAACGAGGTATTAGTACAGAGGCGACACGATTGTGTTACGCGATGTGCCGCGAGAATACCGGCGGCTGACCTTCTGGTGCCTATGACGGCGTTCATGGATCTGCAGTCACATCACTGGTTGAGTGCCCATGGGCAAGGGTGTTTGAAAATTCTTTGGGCTGAGTCACGCCGCTCTTTAACGATGCGCATATTTAAAACATTGTTGTAAATTACGCAGTTAACGTGAAGTGTTGCTATTGGTTTCCTAATGATCTGAAGGGCGTGAGCTACCGGTGCAACGCATTTGTACAAAATGACAAAAAGAAAATGTTTCAGGGCGCGTTTGAAATATGAAAGGATTCATTTTGGTTTAGCTCAGTTAGCTCTTTAGCATTAGTGAATCAATCTTTGTAAATAGTGACTTCTCACATACCATTCTTGATTATCAGTTCATTTTGCAATATTCTATACAAAAGTGCAATACTAGTCTGCGGAATAACCTGTGAATGGCTGGGGAATAGCTGCGGAATGCGCTATGAATACGCTATGGCATTTTTCTGCCCGTAACGATTGACGGCATCGTGACCCAATATGGTGCCCGCTGCGCGAAGCCGCAGCATCGTACGGACGTACAAGAAAAAGTCAGACGAAACATGATTCAGTTTCATTCTTTGTGCCAAATGCTTCTTACCGCGTTCGCGAGACGTTCACCAAATATCACTGAACAGACTAGGCGCAGATTATAGCATATAAAGCGCTCGCCCGATAGGCTGGCGGAGAACGTGCACACAGCCCTACCGGTTGCGCAACTAATGAGAACATTGCGCTATAAAAATAGGCTGCGCGCTACTAAAAGCCGTTAATGGATGGTAGCTGCATCGGGCTAGGATAATTGAGCGGCGGGTTTCGCTCGCAATGCGCATATGTCTGCAGGAAAGAAGAGCTCCCAGATTGATCGCCTAATCAATACGCGCCTCTGCAAGCACCGGCCTCTGCAATTTATATTTATTAATCATTCCAACTCCACGTGGGCCTGTTTTGCTCTTTCTACTGAAAAAGGAAAAAAAAAAAGAGAAACTAGCGCATGCGAAGTCAAAGTCAACACGGCGGTAAAAGAAAATATTGGATGGCCATGTTGTCTTATTGAGTCAGTTTCGCGCACAAGTGATACTTTATAGCTCACATGATAGGCGATGTGGCTGTTGCTATGGATTAAAAGGGGCCTTCATTAGAAAAAAGAATATTTAGGCTGTCTTAGTTTCTTTATTATAAAATATCTGCGCATTGTAAAGTGAGCTGGGGCAGTCTAAAAATGAAAAGAACGCTAATGACGGTGGTGACGCCATCAAGACTGAAGCTCTGAAACCAGCTCTTCGTGAGCGCATGGGCTTTCGTGAAGTCCGCTTAGGCCCAATTCATCCCTCACCAATGTATGCCGACTGTTGTGCAATAATAAAGAACCCCACTATTGAACTTAGAAAGTAGTACTGAAGTATAGTCGTTAAAATGGCATGACTCAAATATCGAAGAAAAAAAAAAAGACTTAGAAATTTTCGGTCTCACTGTGAGTACATTTACTGTACTATACAAATGTTGTTCCGAAAGTCTGGCGTCTAACTTCTTCCCCGACGCTCAATGTATTAGTACGAAATTCGCGAAGAAAATCTCCTGCAAGAACACTTTATCAGGCCAAACAGATTTACTCTTTGTCTATATCGTCGGGGAGTGCGTGCTCAGCCAGCAGTAATCTAACGTTGGCATCAAGATCTTGGAAATGACGGACAGAACATGAGAACTGCGAAAATCCTGAACCTGTAGAGAGGTCGCGATTAACCTTAGATGTAGCAAAATGTACCCCCAAGCTCTATTCCTGTGGTTAGATTTAGCTACCGAGCAATCGTCGCCTTTAGGAAACACCATAACCAAACTAAGCAACTTCCTAGGAATATGGTAAAATGCTAGGAAGCAACGCTGGTGAAGACATCAGCTTTTGACCTAACGAAGTAAACCTGTTACCTTTTTCTAAGGGATTTTAGTCCATTTTTTTTTCGATTTATTTTCTACTGTTCAAGCACAAAGAAAGCAGAAGGCAAGAGGCCTCTGGCCTGACAAACTATTTTCGGTTGAACCAATACGGGCCATGACAGCGCATGAATTGTAGACATCGCAATTAGCCGGTATGTCGCGCCCCAGGAAATTGCTTTCGCAAAAAAAAAATGTAATAGAACATGTAAGCAAGAAATCTAAACAACGAAAATAGAATGCACTTTAGGTACAGATAGGTGCCATTGACAGTTAACTTGACAAAAAGACAAAGGAACGAATGAGTATTAATCTATTCAAAATGTAAAGCGCCATCCGTCGGAATCCCGGTAAGCGTAATCCGGCATGTTCTCTAGGGCGCCTGTTGCATGTCAGCATATATCGGCTATCTTCTGCTATGTAGCCGTCGCTTCGCGATGTTTTCGCACTGCTACGTGTACCGCTATGCGCATAGCAAGGACCCTTGAGAACGCCGCGAACAACGTAACATTGTTCTTAACCAAACATTTGATTATGTGAAATGCTTTTCTTGAAATTATGTAACCTATTATGCCGAAGCTAGTGTGATTCACACACTAACTGTTGTTCATTGCTTCGAGATAGCCATGGAAATATGGGACTGGCGAGCCATATGACGGGGCAGCAACAACATGCCTAGCATGCGGTGAAGTCACTTCACTTTTGACATTCGAGTAACACCCGAAGGGTTACTCTGCTATGGTGCAGTTTCCTCAGGCGCTCATTGGTAACTGCAGCCCAGAGAAGCTGGTTTCGCGAACTTTCCGCTAGCGAGGGCAATGGTGCGAAGACTGGCGACCGGCTTGACTCGACAGCGCCCAGCGCCTGCTGAGATTGCTTCGCCAAGAGCCGGAGTGCAGCGTGCAGGCGCCCTGCTTTTTGTTGTCGGAAGGGTAAGGTGCGTTCCTCAGAGAAAGGAAGAAAGCGCTTGACGGTTGAAAGCGGGAATTCCCTCTTTTGCTCTTTCCTTTTGCTCTCGTCGCTTAGGTGTTTTCACTAGACTCGCCCAAATATGCATTGCGGACCACGCGGCTTGCTCGGCGCTTTCCACACCAACAGATAGAAAGCTTTTCCCTTCCCGCAATTCCTCTTGCTTTCTTGACTTTTTCAACCTTCCTTCCATGTGCTCCCGTCCTTGCGTTTCGCCTTTTCTGGCTCTGTCTTCCATGCTGGCTCTGAAAATTTTATTTATTAGTGCATGAAAAACCGCGCAACGGCATAAACATATAGTTGCTGTCGTGTTTTATGGGCTTTACCGATTTTTATTGTGTTGATATTTGTTTCTTTAGTTTAGTGGGGCGCTCACCTTCCCTTTTAGAGGTTGTTCCTTGTGAACGCCGACAACTAGCGCTTTAGTATGAACGAATGCAGAGGCAAGGTTGTTCTGGAGAAGATGACCGTGTGAGCGCGATATTGAATATGGTGAGCGCGGAACAGGAGCCCTTTCCCTATCGGAAGACTTACACCGCAGCAGGCTGTTCTTTCTTTCTTTCTTTCTTTCTTTCTTTCTTTCTTTCTTTCTTTCTTTCTTTCTTTCTTTCTTTCTTTCTTTTTCTTTCTTTCTTTCTTTCGTAAGAGCCTTCAGTCCTCTTGGTCCAGTCTCCCACTGAATATGCGAAGCATTCTCGGCTTTTGTGGCTCTGCGTTGTCATCGCTTAGGACCAACAGCTCTTGTTTTGCTTCGTCAAAAAACATTCTTTTTTATGCATCTCAGTTTAATAGATTACCTAACGCTGGAATTGCGGATGGAACCAAGAAATAAATTGGCCTGTACGCTTTTGCCGGACTTTGAATTCATTTCCTATGTTCTAGGAAGTCCTATATGTGCATGTAAGATTGCTTTGTGTCTGCATTTACGATAGAAATTTCGTAGAAATACATGGCTAATCCACCATGGACTGAACCGTTACGCTAGGAAACTTTCCGAGCGTATACTATCAATGTCGCTAAGTAACGCACCGCAGAAGCACCAGTGATTGAGGTTGACTGAATGTTTATGGGCTACACTCACGAGCCGTGTGGCTTCTATTCTCCGTCTTAAGTAGAACTACATTCGCTGATGATGCCGAAAATTATTCAATAAAAATTAGGCAAACGAACATTCTAGTTATAGATCTCAGTGCAAGAGGGTTCCTTTTTCTTTACATTTTATTAGTCTCTATGCGAGAGGCGCTAGCTAACAATGCCAGTGCTGTGCATAATAACGGCAAAGCAGAGCATACTTCAATACACAAAATAAAAGCTTCACTGAAATAAAATCAAGCAAACAACCTTTTGAAAAGATTTATACCTTCGAGTTCGTTTCCGTTCTTCCGCTGTATGTATTTGTCACTACTTTTCTGATAGGAGCAAAGTAACTGTAACCCTCTACGGGTTCCTGTAGCATTATATGACAACCTTCTCGCTCAGATCGGTGAGAGGCTTGCGCGTGAACAAATATAAAGAAATAATGAATTGATCCGCACCTATATACCAAAAACGACAAGGCGAAGGGACGGCTTCGATTAATGTGAACATATATAAGTAAAATTCAAGTAAATACTGCCAAACCACGCAATAAATATGCACTAAGTCCTCTCACGTTCTTTATTGGCATCCTTGTGCTCATTTCCTGCTTTCTGCGGTGCCGGCTAGGGTTTATTCTGCAGGCACTCGCCAGCCTCAAGCACGAAGAAGAAGAAGAACAGGGATGATGATGGTTATGTGCAAATGAGAACGATGAAGTACGTAAAAAGTGCTTACACTATTTCCAATTGGTGACAGACTAAGCGTATACTCGTAAGAAAAATCTCGTAAAATGACACAGAGGCAAACATCGCACAATACTTCACGTCACCAGGACAGATAATCTAAATTACGTGGATTGATTAAAAGTTCACGTGCAAATATGATAAATTATATTGCTCTCCTAACTATGAAGGCTGAACCAAATAACGCCCTACAGTATAGCGCATTCAATACAGCAAAAACAGAAAGACACAGGAACACACACCCTCTGTGTCCTTCGCTTTGTACCGTCGTTATGTTATGATGTCATGATGAATCACCGACAATCCCAACCGGCTTCATTAGCCAAAATACATGCCAAATATCTTCCAGTACATTGCCTCATCGCGCCGCATACGAAAACTCCTCTAATCGGTTGCCTCCAACGTGCTTTATTCAAACCGTTTCATTCCGGCTTCATTGTAACTGCCTATTTTAAAACAGCATACGTATATGTGCTCTGTTTCTGCCGACAAGACAGGCAGTAGTGCCTGCTGCCAGCAAGCTTCGTTCGCATCCCTACTGATAAGCCATGTTTACTCAGTAACATACTCCTCTATTTTTCTCATGGCAGCTAACCTTAGTCATACAGGAAGCCATGATGAATGAAAAGGGACGCGCTATTTATCCCCACAACACCACATTATAACGTTGCTCATCAGTCCATTTTAGTTCTAGTAAGGAAAGTTAGGCGAAAAATTAGTGAAACATAACAAAGTGAAAACGCTCGGAGGGCAGTTATAGTGCGGAATAGAAACTTCGGATTAAGGAACAAAGACAGGGAGGGACCGTAAGGATGAGCAACAGAAGGGTTTAAGCGAGGGAAATACGTTTCGAGATAGCCAGACAATAATCACGTTGTTATGAGCTTTCTTTTTAGCCCGCACACGCAGTAGCACACACGGCACGCACGCATGACCGAACGTGTACACATTATGACGCACGTTCGCCCCCTCTGCCTTCACTGCTCCCTCCGTGCTGCTCATTTTCGTAATTATTTATCTCCCCCCACCTGTCGACTTCTTTATTTCCCCGTTGCCCTCGCACTGCCTCTGCCCTCCCATTGTATTCATCTCTCTATTCTCAGTCCGCCCATCTCATTCCGTAGGGGGCGCATACTGTCTCGCCGGAGGAGTCTAGCGTGCCTGGAAAGGGTACACAGGAAGAGGGTGCAAGGAAGAGGCCTAATCTTAAGTATGCAAATCAGCTGAGTGAAAATGAATATCTCTGCCCCTGCTCGCGCGGAAGATCCATCCCCGCGTTGCCTTTACACTAGGCCTCGTTTTGGTGTGATACGCCTTACGGCAGCCAGCACTTCCGGAGGATCCCGCTCTCTATTCTCTCACACCCCCTCCACCCCTTCTTCTTCGCCTGCCCTGCTTCCTCTACGGGCCTCTCATTTCGTGTGGGTGATATAGCTGTGTCTAGCGAAAGACGAAGAGCCCACACGCTTCTCCTGCATCTACTCTACAGTAATCCAACGCACCCGACAATGGCAATATATAGTAAGCGAACCCGCGAGGCGGAGTGATGTGGGTGCGCGTAATAAGGGTTCACGCTTTGTGCCTCGTCTTCTCGTATTGCATTAGCCAACGCGACCCGTGCAGTAAACGAGCACTCGCTCGTCGCGCCGCTGATACCAGTGTGCGGTGGTATATGCATAACAAACACTTTCCCTGCCTGCATAGCGCGTTTCGAATAGATTTCTAAGCATCTTAATAAAGGTTACTTTTTGGGACTGTGCCGTTCTTTACCCTTAACGTGGATAACCATGTTTCCGCTTAGTCGGGTTGGGAATGTCTCGTCGTTTCGATGCCTCGCTTTGCTTGCTTGCTTTACGAGGGATGTAGCGGCGGTGATTATGTAGTTTCATGTCCATTGTACGAGCACGACTGTGCGCAGATACACTGCGGACCGAAGTTCAATGAAGAAAAAATGGCCAACGATGTCTTGTTCCGAACATAACTACACACAATAGAGCGAAAATTTGGCACGCTAGTACAAGTTCATCTTAGAGCGAGTCCAAGCTTCGCAGAATGACAGAGGGCAAATAGAGTACTCAATCTAATAAATCGAGTTCTATTATGAGCGCCTCGCCGCCCACGTTGTATCTTTCTACTCCCAATCGTTGAGCAAAGCTTGCGCTCTTCTAGCCATACGTAATTAATATCAAGGAGAACATGAGTTCCTGTGGTCATGAAAGAATAACATCGACCACTCTGGATGTGCGTTCCTGCCATCGTTCTTTGTTCACTCCTTCAACCAGCTGCGTTATACTTTGATAAACAGGAGTTCGCCCGAAGATTAGGTTGTAAAGGTTGATATATTCGTTTTGCGTTTTAAAAAATTACTCCCACATTTTTTTGAAGAAGCACTTCATTATGGTACGGCAGCTATCATGGCGATGATATAGAAAACGTAAAACAAGTAACAACAGAAGTTGGAAACACATGCGAAGAGAAAAAAAAGGGCTGGCATTTTTTTATTTGCTTTGCAACGTTTAGTTAAATTTCTGCTGAATGCGACTTCTTAGCAATGTTCTCAAAAGGTAGAAATACCATAACTCATGGAGATGCCATGGCGACCCAAGCGGCACTGCTATAGAGTGCTTTCGTTTTATCTTTAGCCTAGGGCAAATCGGGAGAGCTGGCGGGTGGTGCTTAAATTTGAGTTTGAGAAATCAGACACATCAATGCCAGTCGCAACCTTGCATTAAATGCTCACAGGAGTGTCTCTTACAAAAGGTTGTATTGCACGCTGTCCATAAAAAAGCGGATGCCTGGTTGTTCCAATGGTTGCATTAACACTTAATTGCAGTTTGATGCTGTCGCCACTAATATCGGGGAGTCCGGAAATAAAGCCTTTGTTACAATAACTGCTAACTGAAAAGGCGCTAAATGCAACAACGACAAAGAGAAGGAGAAACACATGCCGACATGCTTCTTCTCGGATCACATTTTTATTCAGAGAACACCCATTTATAAGCGGCTTAACACTGACAAGTCTCACAATGGCAATGAAAATATTTTGGCACATAAGCTAAAATCGCACGCATAATCTAAAGCAACGAGTGTCGTTCGAGGAATGCAATCTCGGTTTCCTGCAAACTACTTGAAAGTTGCCTAGTCGACACTTAACTACTACAATCTTTCTGCTACATTTATACTAAAGGCCCAATGGTAGCTGAAGTTTCGCATTGCCTCCTTTTCTTCCACGTTACCACATTCAGACGTCTCGACCAGATTACACCTAGAAACTTACCAGTGCCTTAAAACACGGAATAGAGAGATACTTTTTTCTCGTCTTGTTTCGAGTGGTCCTGCTTGAATGCTCGGCTCAAGAACGCATCATGCATTCCAAACCACGTGCCTTTGAGCCATTGACATAAATAAGGTATGAACAGGAGTAAGTGAGCTTAAAAGATGAAAAAGCAGCCATAATGTAATTTTTAAGAAGCAACATCGCCATAAATTTATGAAGAAATTCAGACAAAATATATCTAGAATCAGTAAGAAGGAATAACGCCTTATACATTAGAAAAGCACGGCGATTTTTTTTTCTTTTCGTTGCGAAGGGCGCCGAGGCAGCCTATATCAAATGGTCCGTGTCGAACACTGCTCGGTACAAGGTTGAATCTGGAAACATTGCTTTCCCCTGCGAACAAATTCGTGCGAGCACGTCTTTTTTCACGTAAAATAGTGCAAAAAGTGATAACAACACTATAAAGATAGGCAATAACGCCATTGTAAAAGCGCAGAAAAGAGCTCTAGTTGGGGGTATAAATTCAGAAGATTCATTCGAGGAACATGCCTGGTCGAACGCTCCGTAGACTTCCGTTCAATCAGTGACAACGAAATTTACCGACCTTCCGCTGCTTATCACCACTATGCAGCAACTCAAGAAATAGCGGCGGTTTGTTTGTGCAATGGCATATTGCAGCCTTCATGTGTTGAGCACACAAGGCGGGTGTGCCCGCGGAGCTGGAATTTATAGAGCAATAAGAATGAAATGAATTCCAAATGCTCGGAGCCTGTTCTTCTGCACAGGAAAAGTAATGGATGTCAATTTATGCTTGTGATCACTTCAGAAAACGGTTACGCCTCGTGTTGCCCAGGTTCTGTGTATTCATCTGCAACACCAACTTTTCTTAAATATTGTATTTGCGTCTCCCATATGTTTTACGAAATTCGTGCCTATATATTGTGTACCTTCCTATTTTATCTTTTCAGATACAAAATTCTGTAACATTGTGTTCGCGTACAGACGTCATGAAGAATAGTATACTTTTTGCGTCAAAGTGGTGCGCCATATGACGGGATGTGTTATTCTTTTATATTTTTAGTTTTCCTTCTGTGCACATGTGTGACACTAAGAAGTAACCAGTCAAGTAAAACAAAAGCAAACAGATCCCCACTTTGCAGGCTAATATAGCGACAAGTACCATGAGCTCATCTCACAATAGTGCCTTCAGAGGTGCCGTTTGAAATTACTGCCTTCACTAATACCGACTACATAATTCAGGGCTGCAGCGAAAGTTGATCTTTGTTGCCATAGGCATGTGGCATTGCACTATGACAGTCTGCAGCAACAGTGACTGAACTGGGCGGCGTGTGCCTGCTCACTGTTGCTCACTCTAGATACCAGCTCTCTTCTCTTTCGACTTCCTGCTCTCCTCTTCAATGTGAGAGAGGTTACGTCATTTTTCTTTTTTTAGATGCGAAAAGGCATGGGAACTCTAGCTCAACTTTCTTTCTTTCTTTCTTTCTTCTTTCTTTCTTTCTTTCTTTCTTTCTTTCTTTCTTTCTTTCTTTCTTTCTTTCTTTCTTTAGCTCGGCCACTTTGTGGTTAAGCACGTTCGCTATCGGACGCGGTACAGGAAAAGATGCAGTCGCTTAATAGACATGCTGAAATCCTGCGGTTCCCCACACTGCAATATAGAGCGCAATCCGAAGCAGATTTCTAGAAATGTATGTTATATGGAGAAAAGAAACAGAAAGACAACGTTTTAGTGTCACTTCGGTGACCTTAAGACGAAAGCTAAAGTTAAAGCTAAAGATAAAGTTAAAGTGAAAGCTAAAGCTATGTCCCTAGATAACAAATTTTAATACATCTTGAGAAAGAAAACAAAAAGGCGCCAGAAGCTGAAGTCACTACGAGTTCTACGTGGAAGGAGTAACACGTAAACCTAAACATCAACATCTCCTCGTCTTTGCGGCTTAGCCGATTCAACGTAATCAAGAACGTGCCTGAATGTCGAATAAAAAATTTCTACCACGTTCCTCGCGGTACACTTTACGGAGTCTATTTTAATCGAAAACTAGGCTAAACATGCACATTCGAAGGCAATAAGTCATAAACTCCATTATGCAGTGCCTTACTACGGGTTTATTTTTCCTGAGCAAAGAATAATGACGTGAAACTGGGTTGACTCCCTGGGCGGCACTCGCACGCGACATGCCTCCTCGTTCTGTATATGGAAGCTCTCGAGAGTCATTTTCTTGAGATATTACTGCGGGCTCAAATTTATTCATTCCTTGCGCCGAGTTTCATTGGCGTGCGAGATTGGCCGGGTTATATAACTCTACATAAGGGTAGAACACGTTACCGATTTGTTGTAAAACTTTGTTCGGAGAGCTAATGGACTTTCAGGTTTATTGCCAAATACAATGTGCCCCTCTGCTAAGAAAAGGAAAGAGAATTTCCTGTATTCGTCGTTACTGAGCTTACTTTCCTTTTCCTGGTTTGTTTCGTACGTCACTCAATTTTTCAAAGCTTTTCGTTGTTGCGGCGTCCACGCTGGGCAAGCCACTTGCTATGTCTTTGTAGTTTAAACTTATCTTGTGTTTTGTTCTATGTAAATTGCTCTCATCATCATTAAATATTGTATTTTGCTCACTCAAGCTTTACTTTTCGCACTATTGTTTCCAATTTACTGTCTTCTTGAGTGCTCTTGTTGATTTTTATATTTATTACGCGCGTGCGCAAACACTCAACGTATGGGTACTTGCCCTGATTGATTAATTGATTGATTGATTGATTGATTGATTGATTGATTGACTGATTGATTGACTGACTGATTGATTGATTGATTGATTGATTGATTGATTGATTGATTGATTGATTGATTGATTGATTGGCTTACGCTGATGATAGCGTGCTTTCGTATTCATGTTTCGCGATGGAAAACTTTCATGCAGCATTTGTGACCTGCTACCGCGATACGTTGCCGTGGTGTTACGTCCCAGCAGCGATTATTCAGTTCTAGGTCGTAAAAGTATGTGTATATGTGTGCATTAACTTCCACACACTCCCTGTGGCCCTGCCGTGTTGCCAACAGCTTCTACATCGTCCTCAAGTACGCCGCGTCAGTATGGCGTAAGAGTCCAGCAGCGAGAGCCGTCACCGAATTCCCGCCGTCTCACCAACGACGACTCGTGCAGGTTTCACAGTGCCATCTACAGGGCCACTCGTAAAGCATGCGTCTATACAGTGGAAAACGCACGCATAAAGCGCTACCCATACTGGTTCAGTGATAATTCAGCAATTTACACGTCGGATACTCACCATTCCTTAATGCAATATTAAAATATAATTTACTCTCAGCAGTTCGTTAGGGTGCATAGGTTTTCCTTTGTTTTCTTTTTTTTTTAGCCATGGGGTCACTGAGGAGCTAAATGTATGGTATAAAGCCGAATTTTTCATAGAATCACTGGGAGTCGCCATTCGCAAGCGAACGGAGCTGTCAATGCGGATCACAGAGCTCTAATAAAAATAGTAAGCAGTAGGCGCTACGCCATATGTTCTTTCGTAGAAAGCCTACCTCAAAGAAGTCATAACCGTTTTTGTTTCCGCGTCACACACTCTGCGGATGGGACGGCAGCATTGACGAAGATGCACCGAGTGAGGCATTACATAATTCTCGAAATCTGCATTGCGGTATGCTTCCTACGACGAGCGGCAGACAGCTTACTGCGGATATCAGCGCGCGCTTCGGCATAAGCAAAAGAGCGCGCTTTTGAAGGCTGCGGCTTTGGGACTATACGCATACGGTGAAAGCGTCGAGCAAATTCTCGTCCCCCGAACCGTCATGGTACAGCGGCGTTCAACAAAGGGATCGTCTAGCGACGGCTGTGCTCGCTTTGTCAAAAAGCGCGCGGCGCGTCGGCGAAAAGAATGGAGAGCTTACAACCTAGGGAGCCTAATCCTCTTCAGCGCTAGAGTGGCGTGATGTGCACGCGTAAATGCGCAGCCGCGTGTCGTCCCCGCAGATTCATAAAGCAAGTGCTGCAACGCAATAGGAGTGAACGCTTTCATCAGGCCAAAGAACAGCACGCAGCACGGGCCATTACTTCTGCGCAACTAAATACGACACGCTTTTAGGCGGCCCATTAACTAGCGAAGCTGATTAACTGCTTGACTTAGTATTCGTGTTTTTCTTTATTTTTTTCTTATTAATGTGATGCCCTGCTTGAGCCCGGTCGCCATCTGCATGTCTTTTGCAATAACACTTGCAGAGTCTGGGAACCGAAAACTTTGCTCTGTTTGCAATTATAGATTTCAGGCTGCCGCATTTTCATTAAAATATACGTTTGATATGTAATTGGTCTCCATGAATACCTGCTGTTTGCAAGTAATTTAGAGTGCTCATCGTATAACTATCACCTACTTACCAGTGTAGAACCCTGCATCATCGTCGTCATTATGATCATCATCATCACTTTCTTGCTGTTAAAGACCTTTAAAAGGCCATTACATAAGTGAAAAAGGGGTGGAGAATCAGTCACGTGCAGGTAGTTTCTTAGTTACCGTAATGCAGCTCTACAAAGTTCGCAGCTATCCTCGCCAAGCAGGACTCGTTGAAAATTAATAGTTAAAATATCGAAACAATTCTAAAATTTACCATTATATGCATGAGGGCTTCTGCAAAGAGATGACTTATCCTCATTTGCGTCATGTTTAATCTCCTAACTGACGATGCTGCCGTTTAACCGATAAGGAAAAAAATCGCAAGCCACTAATCTCGTCCGGGAAAACAGAGGGCGATGAAATATCCTGATTCGCTTGCTCGCATAGGGATACCAAATCTAAACATTCGGGGCCTTTGGAACTCTCACTTGCCAGGCAAAGGCTGCGTGCACCATCACCCTCTTTCCGGCAGTTATGCAGTTACTCTTTCTCTTGTGATAACAGAGGACTTCTACAAAATCATCCTCACTCTATTCAAGCAACAGTGGTAGTACCAAAATGTGAGTCATGCAGACGTGTTCACTTATGCAGATGCGTTCACATATTGTTTTTATTTTTAAGGCGAAAGCCTTAACTGGCTTACAAGAAACTGAACGGGACCCTCTTGCGTTGTCACTGGCTGTGGTAAGAAAGCTTCTAAGACATGTTTCGTTCACGTGGTACACGACAAAATTGGCATGGAACGGTAGGAATGTTTGACTAGCATGACTTACAGGCTCAACTGCAATAATACGACAGGCTTGCCATTTATGTCTCGATTAAGGATAATCAAACGGCGTGTGGCGCATACGCGCGTTCCTTGTGAGCTCATAAGTACGTGTCAGCCACATGACATGGAATGTGATAGCGACACAGACATTAGACTTCGTATGGTAGACACATAGGTTCGGGACTCGAACCCACGATTTTCAGCATTCGAACTGCAAAGTCAAGCGACAAGGTCCTCGCATTTTTAGGCGATAGCTAAGGACATCTAGGAATTTTATGGTTTTACTGGCATTGATCCTAATACTCTTTCGTCAGCGTGAAACAAACTTTGGTGATGTACAGATCATTTTCTGAGAGAAGGTTAGTGGTTCCACGTCTTACAAAAAGAAAAGGCTGGTGTTGGTTTGTTATGTGAAATAAATTATCCTAGGTCAACGATTATAGGTGAGATGTGCAATACCGTACACTCTTTCTTCTTCAGAGTTTCCTTCGCATGTTCAAGGAAGCAAACCGGACGCCTGATGCGGTTGACCTCGCTTTGTTTACACTTCCTCAGACGCCAGAGGGAGTTCACTTAAGGTACACTGACACACAAACTAAAAACACTACAGTCTCCCTGTTCCGTATTTACTGCAGCCAACCTGGTACGCTAAATTTGTTATTCAGGTCCTGATGAGAAGTCATGGAACAGGGATTGCTTCTGGAGCCAAATCATCTACAAAGGAACACGTTCTATTTAGAGACTCGCCTTTAGCGGTGGCCTGTTTTCATCAGGCTTTTGTTAATTTTTTTGTCAAAACAAGAATCCATAAAGAAACCATCGCACAAATAGAGTCAGTTAAAAAGAAAACTGCCACACCGCTCTTGTTTCCTGCACAACGTTTCCATCGCATAGTGAAAAAGGATAAGCCTAATCGGAGCTTAACATTTTCCACTACTGCTTGAATACACTATACTGCCAGCATACTACGCAGAGAGAAGTTACAAAGCCTCCTAACGTTTTATAGTGTAATATCAAGACACCACTATTACAAATTATTACAGGTATCATTCGCCACCCTTATAAACTGTTATAACTTTTCAGCTAAAGGTATATTCCAATAGTTGATGTCATGTATCATTGTGCAGTGTTCTTGATAAAACAGGTATTTTATACACAAACACAAGAAGTACGCTTCCATTCCTCCGAAGCGCTTCTTTTAACTTTTTTTTTTTCTCGAGCTTGTCTTCACTCAGTCGAAGAAAACAGGGACCGTTTGTCACGCTTCACTGCTGAAGCGTGCTTAAGTACTAAAGATCAGCCTCCAAGAAAATGAAGTCGTCAGGGACATAAAGGAATAATTAATAACCTCTTAGCACATCGTCGCAGACACTGAAGCTGCATGTCTTCACACGCTGGCGGCAAAGCGTTTTCCTTTAATCTCCCCGTAAAATGTCTTAGAGGTCAAAGACGCTCTGAAAAATTCACGAGCGCTTGTCGGTACTTACTTGAGTCTTAAATTCTACTGCTTTACTTAATAATTCTTGCGCGAGCTTCGCTATTAATGAGGGTTTGTGTCAAGGCTGACGTCCAGATTTTGTTACTTTGTTTCTTTCTTTCTTCCTGTGACTTAGTAATAACATTTGAGTGAGACGAATGGCGACACTCTCGAGTTTTATCAACGTTTATTATCGGTGCCTAGCCCCTTTAGCGTTAAAAAAAGAATTGCACGTGCCGGCGCTCTATACTTTGGAACGACAATTTATGGCAGCTTGGATATTTATGTATTATATTCCCTCATTAAAAAAAAAAGCAGTGTACGTAGCAGATGAAATATTCATAGTAAATGGTGCCATGCAGATAAAAGAAAACTTGAGACAGGTGAGTAAGTCATGATCAGACTTGAAGTGAGGAGAGTAAGTCATGATCACTTAAGCAATGCCTCGTTTGTTTTTCATTCTGTTTGTTCAGTTTATGGGAGCAGATAAGTAATTCCCTAGTCTGCGCGTATGTCGTCTGGGCGGCCTTATTTTTTATCTTTCTTGCAACCAGCGACATTCTATCATGCGAAGTTGCCATTGCGAATTGCTGTCAAGACTCTCGACATAGCCACATGTATGCTTTTGTTATTCTTTTTTTTTCTCTCTCTCTTATGCTTCTCGTCTCGCAACGGATCATCGCCCTTTCTTCCTGTTTTTTCCCTTCAGAATTCGATGGTACAATTCGAATGGCCGAGTCCATACGTCCTTTACCTTTATAGTACTGCTGTACTGGGAATCTCTGGTCAGGTATCAGCTGTAAGGAGCACTTGTGCATGATGCCTTGCTTCAATTTTTTTTCTCACGACAGCAATTCTCTCCTCGGACAGGAGGCACGAGAGCTTTCCAGTGACGATGTATGATGGCGTGTAATGTATATATAGATATAGATATACGACAGAATAGGCATCGGAAGCACAGAACTTAATTTGGGGCACAATAAATAATGAATGAAGTGCAAAGCTTAAAACCCTCAGTACATAAATTACATAAAAAAAAACACTCATGGGTGCCGTATTGAAACAAGGGGAATTGAGGAGCCCTTCCCATTTGAGGAAAACTGGAACGAGTGTGGCATCACCCGTCTTTCTTTCTTTCTTTCTTTCTTTCTTTCTTTCTTTCTTTCTTTCTTTCTTTCTTTCTCTCTTTGTTCGTTTTGTTCCCTTTTTGTTTTGTTTTTATCCATCCTCCTTTTCTTATTCCTTTCCGTCACGGTCTTCCCTTTTCTCTTTCTTTCTGTTTCTTTTATTCCTTTCTTCCTGTCTGTCGTTTCTGCTTCTTCTGTTTCTTGCTTTCACTTTTTCTTGCTTTGCCATTTGTCCATCTCTATTGTATTCTTCCTTCTTTCATGGAAATAGCCAAGAAATTCACATATCTAAGGCATGTTGACATCCTCCTCGTTTGCGAAGCCTACGGGAAAACGCGTGCACGTGTTACGGGTGCGCTCCTTGCGTTGCGTCTATCTATCTATCTATCTATCTATCTATCTATCTATCTATCTATCTATCTATCTATCTATCTATCTATCTATCTATCTATCTATCTATCTATCTATCCCAGCTCACTTAGATAGGTAGCTTTAATTTTCATCTCATTTATAGTTAGTAAGAGTGTTTTTTCTTTCACGAAATGTCGCTGATCAAGTTTTAAAAAACTGAGCACATTTCGCCACATAATCCGATCAGATTATTCTTTATTGCAAGTTCCGAATCATGAAGACAAACAGATTCTCAGTATTCGAAGTTGCGTTGCCTCATTTTATATTTGCACAATTTGAAGTCGCATCATGGTTTAGTTTTCACGCTATGTTTTGAAATCAGCTTACCCGAGCCCAGTTTGAAAAAAAAAAAAAAGGAGAAACTTACGCGAGAACAACCAAGCGCTCGGAGTCCGCCCAGCTTGCTGTTCCATTTCGATTACAGTATGGCGCAATCTCAACAAACCAGTGAGCGGCGGTGCGGCCTTTATCTTGCTCTAGTGGGACTGCAACACTGCCTGTCCAGCAGAGTTAGCCGCTTGAATTTCTTCTCTCCGGCACGTCGTGCTTATGCATTTGTGCTCAGTGTTGCAACAACACGCAGGAAATATCATGAGCAATAAAAGTACACGAGAGCGATGGTGGACGCTGGAGAAAACGGAGAACACGGATAACAGGAGCGGTGGAGCGGGAGTTTGGTTTGGGGTGCACTGTGAACATTAATGCGGCTATGGAGCACGCTCGGATTTGCATATCACAATGGCTGTGCTGTTTGAGTCACGCGCAAGGAAGTTCATGGTGCGGCCGATTGACACAGAAAAATGGTGCATTGCGGAGCTTATCTGAACGCGGCTGGTTCGATACTCGGACACGTTCACCCGTTCTTTGTGGAGAGTGCGGGAAACATGCGTGCTTGCGCAATCATAACGCAGTGGATGCGACGGTGGCACCATTTTGCTGGTATTCCCACTCTGGTATTTATTAGTTTTTGCTTTGTTTTCATGCAGATTGCGTGTTCGTTCATCTCGCAGCGGCTATATGTGCGCGATACCGGAAACTCACCAAAGAGTGAAAGTATCGTTCTAAAGAGATTGGGCAAGGTGCTTTTCGTTATTTCCTAGATGTGCTGGCTTACTCGTCCGGACCCCCCGACACCTTTAGTTTTACAGTTACTGCAAAACAACTTCTGGACTTCGGCATTGCGTTTTGACCTCTGGCATTAACAAACAAGTCACCGTTCATATTTACACGAGGTCATCACTCATGAATTTTCAAGCTTTCCGAGCGGTACATTTCTAGAAAAAAATAAACGGCGTTGTCTGAAATGCAAAAGTTATATGTTCCAGAGCTGCTGGGACATTTGTCACGAACGCATTAAGAAGGCTTTGGTCACAGCTCTGCATTACTTGGGACTAGGCTCCTTCTCTTCGCCTGCAGGCTTATGGTTCTAGGTTCAAAGTCGATTGCAATGTTTTAATAAGATCTTTACGAGACCCGACCCGAACGATATTACGCATCTACATCTTGAAGCTACTGGGACATTTGGCACGTCCGTATACGTGTACTGTATTGATGAAGTCGGAGAACTTATGTGTACCTGTACGTACGTTTCGTTTCGGCTTCCTCCACTCACAGAAAATTTCATCATTGCCGAAGCATCCAGCAGCACGGTGTTGGTCTATATCTAGCCCAGCACATCATGTATAATGAAGTGAAGTCCGTGGCTCTTTTTCAGCTCTTTTTCAGCTTTCAAGAACGGAGCAGTATTTTAGCACGGACAATACATCCCAGGTCTATATCCTTTGACTCAATAAACGTAAGATCTAAACGATGCTGTCAATGCTCACCGAAGAAAAGGTCGACAACAATCTAGGAAACACCTCGGCAAACCCAGTGGTTTGAAGAACCATGGCAGTTGGGCGCCAGGCAACAAGGAAACCGACACAGCCGTTCCATCATGATAAGCTCTAGCCAGATATCGTGCTTTTTTGTACAAGCCAATTATAGCATACATTCGGTCAATAGGCGTCTCCAAAGCTGGACTATAAAATTTTAACAAGCAGTAACTTTCTGATGCCCCCATTTTGGGAATCTCCCGTCACGTTAAAAAAAAAGCCCCTGCAAATGTAATGTGCAGTGTGTAGTGTACAAAATTTTCCCTGCGAAATGTTTTCTGCAAGTGTTTGCCTGCAAGTGTTTTAATGCTTTCGTATAGCGTTTCTACTGTGCGCCATCTCTATCTGCTCCCCCTACTCATATCACTGTGCGTCTTGAACCCCTTCCATTCGACGTCCCTTTGCCCTATCAAAGTGCCTGCAAACGAAGTGTCATAGTTCCCTATACGAGTGCCTGCAGTGGCGCTGTTTGACGAGCACTCAGTGAAAGCTTTCTATGGGGATCTTCTGTAAGACGCGTGACTATTGATTATACAGGCGAGCTATAATATTGATGAGTTGCGCTCGCATCTCAACGGGGCGCCGTCGCCGATCACAGTAAGTGCTGACGGTGCTAGGCCTCGGCTAAACGACAGAAAATTGAAGCGCTGAGAATTTAGGTGTTTTATGCACTAAAACGTAGAGTGTGGGCATCGTATCACCACGTCATATCACAAACAACCGCGTTTATAGAAGCTGAACAGTACGAGGACCAGAACTTATGTTGCTCATGGAGAGCGAGACTCAGAGCTTAATTTTCTACACTTTCGTTCTGCAAAACTAAAAGCCAAACAAAAATTAATGACGATGATGAAGGTGAAAGACTTGATTTCTCGTTAAGAACGTCGTACCCTTCTTCCACTGTGCTTTTCTGGCACACACGCCCTTCACTCAGTGGACGTATGCTACGAGGTGCAGCTGGCCTTAACAGGTGTAGCTCGCGCGTCTTCTCAGGCACAAGCGCAAGTGTGGATGAGCTAAAACTGGAGACGACAAAGGAACCTGATGTGGCAGAGGTGGCGATATTCGTTACGGTTCATACATGCCCAAAACGTTTTCGTCCGTTGAATTCGCAAACTTCAAATGCATTGCTACCATTCCTTCGTTATTTTTTTTCTTTGCATGCAGCTAACTTCCTCTTAATCTGGTCAGTTCTTTATAGTCTATTTATAGCCACCTGTTAAGCGATCTAACAGAGGGGACTGCAAGACGCAGCAGCTTTGAACACGGGGGCAACAGGAATGTAGGCTGTATTCGTTTCTCCTGATTGAGGCTTTCCGCTGGTTGACTGGAAAACCTTAACTGTTTGTCAAACCCACCAGCCTAGAACAAGTACAAATACGAATATAAAGTGGATTCAGAGTATCCATGCACGAAATAGGTATTGCGTCAGTCGTCTTTGACATATCTTGACCCTTAAGCAACGGTGCATAGTTGTCTACTCTAGAAGAGAAGCTCAGGGGAAGATGGAGGCGTGAACCGATGAACAGATCGCTAAAAACAATAGAGAACGGGGAATATACAATGGGGAACGGGAATATCGTTGGAGCCAACGTTTCGACAAGTGGACTTTCCTTCGTCGGTACGTTGTCTATCACAGTTGTTCGTAACATAAAGATGTCTGTAGTTGTCTGTAACATCACTGTTTAGTTTGGTCTCCCTTATCACATTGCGGTTGTGCACCAAACGTTTCGCCCCGCCACGGTGGTCTAGTGGCTATGGTACTCGGCTGCTGATCCGAGGGTCGCGGGATCGAATCCCGGCCGCGGCGGCTGCATTTCGATGGAGGCGAAATGTTGAGGCCCGTGTGCTGTACGATGTCAGTGCACGTTAAAGAACCCCAGGTGGTCAAAATTTCCGGAGCCCTCCACTACGGCGTCTCTCATAACCAGAGCTGGTTTTGGGACGTTAAACCCCACATAACAACAAGCACTAAACGCTACGCACCTTAAATAATATCATGTGGTCGAAGTTTGCGGAGCCCTCTACTACGGCGCCCCTCGTAATCATATAGTGGTTGCGGGACGTAAAATCCCAGAAAGCACTCAATCGCCAAATACCACGGCATTGTCTTATATAATGATGAGCATAGTGTGAGCATAGTGATATTCTCATGAGTTCCAGGAGCTGACAGGGGACATCATGTTGTATACACTGTCTGCTGCTGGTCATACGGTAGTAATCAAGAAACGCACCATTTTGTTCAGTGCCTCGATAGGCCTGGAGTCTCTCTTTCTTCATCTTTTTTTTTTCGTATTTGATCAGGCCGGATTGTCCAGTTGCTATAGGAGGCTGAACACCCGAGACCTTCATAAGCGTCCGTCATTTTTTATGGCGACCAAGCCGCTTATAATAAAAAGAGATGTACGACACTGTGGTGTCATCGTTCAAGAGGAAGTCAGCTGAAGGAACGGTGGTAATATCGATAAGGCGACCTCCTTCGATTTCATACTGGCGCCCCTGATTTACCGCTATAACAGTAGCACTGGCGGGACAACTCGTGGGACAACTTGTATTTCCATGCAAACGATGTTTAATAAACAGTTAGTCAATTTTGTAGTGTTTAAATAAGGAAACTTTGTCATTTTGAAAATAGACACATCATATCTAGGTAGTCTTCAACCGCTGAATGCAGCCATGCATTGTAACTTTTCTCGCTTTCCACAGGAATCAGGAATCTTGAACACCCTTTTTTAATCAACGAATGCGTCGTTTCACTCAGGACAATATTCTTCACAAATATATGCAATATTCCTTGTCATTCCAATAATTTCATATATTTAAGTATTATTGCAAGTGCACATATTCTGTACAAACTTTCATGCCCGCTTTAATAAGGGCCATTTAGAGTACATGTTGAATAACTGGGACGTATATTAAACACTTGAGTAATAGCGCCTTTCAGTGCTTCAGAAGCAAAGAAAATGGAGGACGATACCGTTGATACAAGTTTCTTACTCGAAAAAGTAGCTCTTGAAGCTGAAGCCTTTTCTTGCGACTTATTTAGAAATGGTGTCAAACTGCCGCACTATCGCAGTTCTCAACTGAACACACCTAGTTCTTTCCGAACAATAATACTTCGTGTCTTCTGCACTTTCTTGAGTTCTCGCAACGTTCCGAGCTGGTGTGGGTGGCTATATTCATTGAAGTATAGCAACGGCTGTGCGCAAATGGAACGACCTTTTCTTTTTTTCCGGCCAGGCAATAAACGTCTTCCATCCATGTGTCCGATGTAGTATTTCACAATAGCATAACGCAATGGTAGCACACAGTCGTTTCTCGGAAATGTTGCCGAAGTGCTAGAAAACCGCTATTGGGTGCTGCGGATAAGCGTTTATTAATATCGCCGCTGCACAAATACACGCCACCGTCCCGTGACACTTTGATAGATCGAGGCCACATGCGGGCCCTCGGAGCAGAGTGAGGCGAGATTCTCCCACGGAGACGAATGGGTTCGTTCTTGAACTGAGTGCTTGAAAGCAAAGCTACCGGGCTGTTTGTCAAGTCAATATGCCGCTGTCGAATCACCCGCAGTCGGTTGATTTTTCTACGTTCTTTATTGCCATTGTGTGGGGTGCGCGAGCTCGATTGAACTTCGGCCCAGAATAACGAACACTTGTACGGGGCCGTCAACGAACCGTGGCTAGCGCTGCTGGAAGAGAAGTATTCATGTTTCGATATCAGAATTATTGCAGTACATTCGTGAGATGCTGCCTGTATGGCGTGTGCTAAGTTTGGCAGCCTGCACCGGCCTTCTAGCTTTCCATTCCGTTTGACGTTGATGAAGCGGCGCACATGCACAGCGCCCCCTCCCCCCCCCCCCCCCACGCGCACGCCACACACACTCCGAGAGAGAGAGAGAGAGAGAGAGGTGAGAATGAAACAGTACATCGGAGGTTGGGACGAAGATATATTGCAGGAACCAAATCAGGCAGGGCAAAAGCAAACGTCATTTCTGATTTAAAAATCCGAGTGCATCTCGCAAGCTAAATTGGCGTGTTTCGGCTACGAGGCATTCTCCACAATGTAGCTTAGGCTCACGCAGGCTTCGACAAATTATTTAAGAAACTTGTCCAAGTATGTGCCGCGAGTCTCTATGAAAGTTCACAAGGTCAATCTTGTTCGACTGTCGTACAAACATGAGAATAATTACTATATGCGTATTCTCTAATTGAATTCAGTAGGTGTTTCCCGGCATCAGCTGCGTAGTTTCTGAAAGTGCTGTATTATGTTTCGTTTATGGACTGCATTCTGCTGTTGCGTTATCGTACGTGGTTACATTCTTAAACGGATTGAAAAAATTCGCGCCATGTTGTTACGTATGGTTACTTAAATTTATTATGCGCAGTTGCATCAAGAGCAAGTAAAAACGGTGATTTGCGAGCCGCAAGCACTTATGCACTACCTCCAACCCAAATGAAGTTATTATTGCGCGCCTTTCAGTAGTGCTTGCTGGCAATCAAAGTACATAACTTCTTTGTCTAACAAAACTTGGTGCAACATGTGATACCTAATTTCATTTTTGAAATCTCGCCATCTCTCGTATTGCGTTGCAGACTGAAGATTACCTTGCTCTACAACTATTATTTTTTGAAGGCAGGGGCAACGTGCTATTTCCTTGATAAATTTTGCGACTCCTGTGAGTTTGCCAAGCCTCTTTCATTACGCCGTAAACATTCCTCTCAGTCAGCATAACAACTCCTTGCTTCTATTTTTGTGTTCGGAATAATGATATTTGAAACAGAAGATAAGGCCAACTGTATATTTTGAGTAAATGCACCCATGTACGTGCACGTGGAGAACCTCGTAAAGCAGGGTGCTACAATTCTGAGTGTGACACGAGAAACGAAGATTTATGAACAGCATACCGAAATAGCTATGCTTGTAGGGCTGATAAGGACAAGCGCGTAACACCGAGCTTCATAATGGGATTACAGGGCAAATAGTAGCATGCTGTTTTGTTGAAGTATACCGGCTACATGATAGGCATTAAAAAGTGTGCAATATATTCAAATTAGGAGCGCATTCCGAATTGTCACACTTTCTCCTAGTTTCATTTGAGACTGCCGCAAGAGCACGTAACTGCGTAGGTTATCCATTTCGTGCTTGTCTGCCAACGTTTGCTATTATTAGTGCGCGACACAGAGCAAGATGCAGTGCTTCGCTGTAAACACGATCCCCCCCGCCGCTCCCCCCCCCCGCCCCCCCCCCTTTTTTTCTTTCTTTTTTTTTAAGCGGAACGGCTGCTTTGTGTAGCACTAAGCCCTGACGTCATTCCTTTTATCGGTGTCACCGCTGCCAGAGCATCTCGTACTAGCACAATCTGCAACAACATAGCTTTGCATATATAAAGATCTGCGACATCATGTATAAAAAGAAGTTTGTGCAAGCCAATATCTTATTCATCATTGCTTTTGGCTCTGACATATGACACGGTGAAAGAGAATGGCGCTAGCATCATCTATGAAGGTAACATCATTTAAGTTCTCACTGTGCGCGCATATCTATAGGCGAGTAATGGAGAGGGAGGTGGGTGGCTGTGTACCACCTTGCTGGCAGGACGACACCATAAAACGCAAAAGCCTGTAAGCATGATTGGGCCACAAACGTGCATTTCTAAATCACAAACCTTGTCCTGGGCTTAGCACGCTGATATATGATGCACGAGACTGGCTGTATGTGTCAGACTTATGGCAGCTACCGCTTTAGGAATAACTGTAAGCAGCGCCAATGAATAGTACAGTGCGCGCTCGAAACCCAAGGTCACGGCATAACAGGAAGGCGGCATCACTTCCCGAAGCCTCCCGGCCGGCCCTGCGCGAGAACTGTTGCCTTGACTTCGTTACTAACATTATGTAAATTGGCTTAGATACTTTGCGAATATTGAAGAAGAAACTCTGTTCCTTGTCACTGACTGGAACTACCGTCTAATGGACATACACTCGATCCTATCATGTAGTCATGTTATCATGAGAATTACGAACACCTGTACGCGCCTCTCTTTATACTCCGTCACTAGCTTTGCCTTATCATGGAAACGTGCTACGCTGTAAGCTCAATGACGAAGCTTCGATTCCCAGCCATGAGGACCACACTAGAAATACAACAGCACCCGCGTATTTTATGTGAACGCGGAAAAACCGCGTGGGCGCAAATTTTATCTGGACGTCCCTACTACGTCCTGCGTGATAATTAAATCGTTGTTTTGAAGCACGAAGCCGCGGTGTTAAGTCAACCTTTGAACGTACCGCTGGCACATTTTTGTTTTTCTTTAAAGCACTGTAATTGTGGCGGAGCAGTATTTAAACATTGCAATGTGGTAAGAAAATCACTTATGGTCGTTACCCGTCTGTCGTTGAGCGCAATATTAGCGCCACCTTTTTCGTAGTTCTCCTGCACTGCGAGTCAAATAGTCCAGCACAGCCAGGAAAAACATAGCCTTCAGCGCAAGGGGAGTGTTTTCTTGTGCTAGACATTGAGTGAAACAATGAGTGAAATTTATCCAGTTATAAACACTGAGTGAAATGTATTCCTAGTGTTCTAGTAATCCTAGTATTTCAATATTAGTCGTCCCAGCCGCCGAGGCAGCACGCAAAAGACCTGCGGCCCACACTGACCTCATTTCCCTGTGCAGCGTATGAAGGTTATCACGGTAGGAAAGTGATACGCTGACAAACGAGGAGCCCGCGCAAGATGCTCTCGTAACTACGGCTCTAAATCAGGCCCATAAGATTTTTGCGTGAACCTGCGAGCAAATGAACAAGGATATGTTTGCGCTCCTTTACTCTCCTATTTCGCCCTGTCGCCCTCACCTATATCTTCAAGTTCGATTTTTCAAAATTTCGAACTTCAGAGGAGCTTACCGTGTGATGAGCTACCACGCCACACCATTCCGTCATGCCCGCACTCTCTCCTGTCTTGCGGGACGTTCTCCTTCGCATGCACTCATTTCATAGCGAATGTTTGTGTTCAGAAAATTCAACGCCGACGAAATTGCCGAGCCCTGGATCGACCAATGGGGCATCACTGTTCCATCTTCGTCGTGACTAGATCTGGTTGATCCGAACGGTGAGATCACGATATGAAAGATGGATGCTATACCTTAGAAAAAACGAACGACAGATATGCATAGAGGAGGCGAGTGAATATCACGTTTCCAGTGTAATCAATGCCGAGGTTCTAGCGGCCTAAGCTTTTCCGCCTAGACGGGCAGCCGCAGGGAATATCTCCGAGTTGCAAATATTAGGAGGAGACCGAACTGCCGCCTGTATACGCATTGGAACGCCGACGTTCATGAATGCAACTTTGCGTATACACGATACATTCTGGTATAGAGGAGCCAAGCATGGCTCTTAGTCCCCCCTCAAATTGTATTTCTTAGTGACGCCCAATTCACACATATAGCTCTCACACGAGTTCGTTGAGGTGATCCAAATATGATGTGTGCTTACAGGCAAACACAAATGATGACCACATCATTTTCCTTTTTTTTTAAATGTGGATGTAGGGGAGTTGGTATCATTCGCGACGCCCGGTCGTCTTTCCCTCATAAGGTAACATGACACAGAAAACACTCTCCGGCTTCGAAAAATGAAACGAACGAACACAACAGACAGATTATACAGCAAATGTTCACCGGCACTGGAAAAAAAGCAAATAATGAAAAAGGAGTTGACGCACACTAACGCTCAGTCTGCAGAGAGCTCAACATGGCTTGTTCCCTGTAGAAACGCGTAAAGTTTTCAAGGACAAAGTGCATTTACTTACTTGTAAAATCTGTTTTCTAATGCGTACGTGGTTGAAAGAAATTTGCATATAAATGGTGTATCGGTATAAGGCGTAAACTGCTTCAGTAACTGTGTAGCGTCGTCCAACTACGTAAAACACTCTTTAAGGTATACTACCCAATTGAAATCGTTGCTTTTCAACTGCTTTATATGGCCTCATCAGTACGTTTATGTCGAAAGGGAACCTTCTCTTCAGAGCGCTCTCTTTCATCGTGTGAAACATGAATGCTGCAATAAAATGTTCCTCGGCATCTCCTCACCCTATCCCCTGCACCTCGCACTTTTGAATCGGACTGCTATGTTTTAGTGCGGGTGGGACGTTTCTGTTGAGGGATGCGAAGTTGTGAGAAACCGTGAACAAATAAAAAGTCTACGATATGCGCGCAGGAGTGTGTGCCCGGATTGTGGTTAGGTTAGGAAAGGACGCTAATTTCTGCAACCCATGCAGGGAGAACGGCTAAGCGTCCGTGGGGGTGGAAGGAAAGGGAGTGAAAGAGATATAGAGGTGAGAAAGGCCGTAGTGGAGGGCTCTGGAAATTTAGACCACCTGGGGTTCTTTACGTGCGCTGACAACGCACAGTACACGGGCATCTGGCATTTTCATCGAAAATGCCCGGGCTCGGTGCGTGAGAAGGAAAAGAAGACGACGACGACGCTGTCGCACGCGCAAACATGCGCCAGCGCAAGCGTGGTGCGGACAAGCGTGGTGCGGAGAGGAAAGGATGAACGGGGAGAAAGATAAACGTGTGTTTTCACCAAGGAGGTTTTATTAAACTTCCGTAGTAGAACCCCCTGCAGCCGCCTACAGGGGCAAGCGAAGCCGCTGGCGGCCACATTACTAGAGGAAGAAGTGGGTGGGCCCGCCATAAACGGCATTGTATGAAGCGCGGCGCTTCACTTGTTTTCCAATCTCACGATGAAAGATTGAGACAGAAACCAACTTTAGACGTATACCGATTACAAACGGTGTTTCCTAGTTGGGAAAAAAAATTTTCCCGCGTTTGTACTCAGCTGCAGGCGTCTATGAAAACAAGAGAACACAGCTAACTGAGAGAACGTTGAGGCCCGTGTACTGTGCGATGTCAGCGCACGTTAAAGAACACCGTGAGGTTTAAGTTTCCGGAGCCCTCCACTACGGCGTCTCTCATAATCACAGCTCGTTTTGGGACGTAAAACCCCAGAAATCAAGTCAGCTGACTGAGAGGTTCTATGCAAATTGTACTTGCTGGTTTACCTCGTCTGTTAGTAGAAACTAGGTCGTTGTGATGCGATTTAGCACAAATATGCGCTTTGTGCAATGTCAGTGCACGTTAAAGAACCCCAGGTGGTCGAAATTTCCGGAAACCTCCACTACGGCGTCTCTCATAATAAAAGCTGGTTTTGGGACGTTAAACCCCACAAAACAACAACAAATATGCGCGGTGCGACTGCCAGCTGACGTGTAATGCGTTTGTGCCCTTTATTTAAAATACACCTAACCCATTGCACGTGTTCATATCTGAGTACAGCGTATGCTCTCTGCATGTTGCTTTAATAGAAGCACATGCTCTGTTTCTTTTCTTCTTTCTTTTTGGTATTCCACGTAAGCTCTTCCAAACTGGTTTGTTTTCCTTACCGTTTGTGAAGCCCAAGACACGTTGGGCGTGTTTGGAAAACTGTCATTTAGTTCTTACACGGAACACGCGCCTAAAGGTATCCTCTTAGCATTCCGATCAGCATGTCGTCAAATGCGGAAAACATAGGTCTGGTTGTTCCATATCACTAAAGCAGAGGTGAGTAGCTGTTCTAAGCTTTCCATCCTACCCTCCAAAACAGCATATTTTCTCACTTAGAAAGCTGCACACTATTCTGTTTTTTTTTTCTTTCCTTTTTTGAAAGCAGTAGCACGGAGAAACACGCCATGCATGGTCGCTGCATTTTCGCGTTCGTCACCACGTACGCAGAGCAAATTATGCGTCTATGCACCGGGAAGATGCCCTTCCTCTAAAGTTCGGATACAAACAGAGGCGATGTACCAGACCTTGCGTGTGTATTAGCAGAACTCGAACACATAGCAACTCATGCACGCACGCATCTTAAACGAAGTACTAACTAGTATTTGAGACTTACAGTTAACTTTGGCACAGGCGTAGGGATGTAATATATGGATGCGAACGTTTCGAATTGTCCTCTGCTGAGCAAAATGCACTGAAAACGGGCAGCCGTACGTGAAGAAGACGAGAGAGACTTACACGTCAAATTATCTTCTAGGCGTCTTCTTAACCCAATTTATGCAGCCAAAAGCGACGCACGAAGCCACCGTTACCTTCTGAGGTATTTATATGATTTGTGTCTTTTTGTGTACATTCCTTACCTGTTTTATATTTACTTGTTTGCCGATTTGTAAACTTAGAAAATGTGTATCCACCCTGCTAAAACCCTATGTTAGGGTTGCAGTATTCATAAATAAATAAATAAATAAGAAAACAAGATACCGTGTTTAAACACCACGAAACAGCACCGCGCTCTCTACGTCTACGTCTTTAAGTATGTAGCGACAGCGCCGCGCTGTCACCACTGAAGTCTGTCTTTAAGGCCAGTCGTCCGTAAAAAAAGGAGAAAAATGAAGAAGACGCAGCAAGAAATCCAGCGCCTTCCGTGCTGAGCATAGTTCCGGCTGGTTTCTTATGGTTCCCATCCGACAAAGGGCAGCTTTAAGCTTTCTTTCTTTCTTCTTTTTTTTTTTTTGGAGGGGAGGGGGGGGCGGCACCTGAAACCTGTACATTCCCAGTGAAGATGGCCTATCGTTTCCTCGCTGCCGCAATTGTCGCATTTAGAGTTGTCCATTCACATACGAAACGAATAGGCATTCGTAAAGGCCACGCCAATACACAGGAAGCGTCTCCTCGGCTCGATATATTCCTGGGGGAAGAGAGTGAGTGTAGCTCAGAATCTCGGCTGTGGAGGCGAGCGTTGAATTCCGTCGAGTTCCGCTGTGCAAGTGTGCGGTCGCGTGCTAGCCACCGAAACCTTGTGTAAGCATTGGTCTTGTATAATGGCATTTATCAACAGTGATCGCAAACGTGAATGTCAAACATCCTCCGCCATTGACTGTCACACTTAAATATACGTGCGGTAATCGACTTGGCCTATTTCTGGAATGTTTCTTGGAGGCAAGTCGTCTTGCGTGGTGACGCCGTTGATCAAAATCTCAGGGGATCGCAATCACCCGTAGAAGGTCGCTTTCCCATTTCCTTCAATGTAATTGATTTCCATAAGGAATTTGGATAACGCGGCGCTTCCCGGCTCTGAGGAATGAGCCCTTTACATTCTCACCCTCTCCTGTCAGTAAGGACGAATACCACGAAGTGTTTGACGGCATCTATCTCGCTTGGGATTACGACAGTGTTTACTCATTTCACAATCGCAGTGCATAAGCTATGGGATGTTCAGAGCGTGTCCAAGGCAGTTTTGCATTTACAACAAGGTGATAAACTTTCATACTTGCAATCACAGAAGTCTCAGGAATAACGGTATGTTCTGGTGCTCTTTCGTTTCTAGGGGCAGCCATCTTTGGTAGCGTCCTCCGGGTGGAGCAGAACGAACGATTGTCCGTGTGCTGTGCGATGTCAGTGCATGTTAAAGAACCCCAGGTGGTCTAAATTTCCGGAGACCTCCACTACGGCGTCTCTCATAATCAGAACTGGTTTTGGGACGTTAAACCCTACAAATCAATCAGAACGATCGATTACGATAGTTTCATAGCTGTCGTTCTCGCATGCGTATCTCCAGCCTTCGCTCATCATCAGCTGTTACATAACGAAACCAGCAGTCCCTGTGCCGGCCACGCCGACAGGGGGGGAGTGGAATCACGGTCAGGTGTGCTTTATGATAAGGTTGCAGAGATATACTTAAAAATCGCGTAAGTAGCAACTAGTTTTTAAAAGATATCCATTATGGGGTCTAAGCGAATATGTTATGTTAGCCACAATACATGTCTGTAACTCGAGAAAAATGTAAATCGAACCAGTCCTAAAGGCCCCAACTGAAAAAGAAAATATCTACTTGCTATCATTCAAGATGATGGCAAATTTTTCATACACACGCTCTCACAAAAGGGCACGCAGGAATTCTGCGAATGTGTGTCATGGTAGGACTAGAAAGGAAATACTTTTATTAGAGGAATGTTGCGGGCTTTGTTCATTTTCTCTCTTGGTGCGTTATCAAGAAGGTGCTTACCGAAATACAGCAGTGCCAGTGTGTACGATTTAGTGCTTACGCGAGCTCGTCTGTGCTAAAGCCATGAAACTGCCAAAGTGGGCATTTTGTTAAATAATTCTTCTAGTCTCAGGAATTTTCTTGAATGTAGAAAACTTATAGCTGGGTCAGCCTTATATTCCCTGGACAGTCAGTCTCTGAGGGCGCCTAGTTTCCACACCTGTCAACACATGAGTCACCGGCAATCCCTAACATTCATTACTTCACCTGCCACATCAAAAGAAGCAGATCAGCGCTGTAATTGCGTCTTGTGAAAGGTGGTGCTGCAACTCTAGACTCATATGCGAGCACTACCTTTCTTTTTCATAGTTAGTATGGTTATGGATGAGAAGACAGTGTGATTGCGTGAGTGCTAATAACAGGCACATCTCCACGAGCCGGTAGAGAAAGCCAATTTTCCGTTTTTCTCTCGCAGTGGTCTTCCCGCTGCTGATCACAGTGTTTCATAACGATTGGTTAATTTCGATGCAAACTTTTGCTCGTAATTCATTCTACTCAGTCGCTGATCCAGGCAATAGGGGTTTTGTGGTAGTAAGCCGCAGCCCCAAGCTGCGGAACCCATAGCAACAGCGGAAGACTAGGTTTTACTAGTAAGATAAATAACCTAAACGCTGCAGCAAAGAACATGGCGAAGACAGGATCAGGTAGCAGTAGCATTAGTAGTGATGTCATGAGAAGTTGGGTTACGCGTGGTTAGCCGGAAATTGCCCCTGCGGAACATGCCCTGTGGTAATAGCGAGGACGCTGTGCCGAGGGTTTCTGAACACAAGGTTCCGGGAGAAAGAAAGCTATCTCATGCGCGTGGCGGATGACACTTGTGAGGAAGCGACAAAAATGTTTCGTGATGTACCCTAAGATATCAGCGTGGGTTATCACCCGGCTTGCATCACCACGTTTCCTGTCTTGCAAGACCACTGCAGCCTTAATGCCCACGTGACGCAAGCCCTGCCTCCTTCTGTGGATTCTGTAATAATAATCTTTGTTTCGTCTTCGAACTGTGGGCACGTGCAACCAAGCGGTCTGTTTCACGTCTCCGCTAGAGGCACGTTTGCTTATACGCTTAGATGTTGAGTAACCCAAGGCATTCGACATTTCCCGGGGCATCCGCTACGGCGTGCATCATAATTATATCGTGGTTTTGACCATAAAAATTCAGAAATTATTTGTTTCTCGCCAACAGTCTCAACGCGTGAACTACAAAGCGTAAGCGCGCCTACCTCTGTCTGTACACGGCAATGTTTCGGAGAGATGTCTGGCTCGCATCTTTAAGGTTGTCATGGAAACCTACACATGTTCTAGGTGCTGTATACTGGATCTGATATGTTGATGGAAATCATGGAATGTCATTTGCGTCTCTATAGCAGTCAGGGCTCAACAAAGTGCTGCTGTGTGCGCTTTCGCGGGTAAAAATTTGTCTCCTAAGCAATGTCCCTTTTTTATGCATATATTGGTAATTTGTTTCATTTTCTCTTTAGATTGGGAGTCTAGTCTTGTTTCAGTATGTCCGTCTGATCATTCCAGGACACACGCACACACACACACACATTCCTATATATATATATATAAACGAAAGGGGGTCAAGGGCTCGCTTTATTTATTAGAAACAAGTTAATGAAAAACATTGAGGCCTAGGAAAGCATAGGGTAAGTTATTCCAATTCGTAATTATGATATTGTAATTTTTGGGGTAAGTATAAAGGAATTAAAGTGGACGAAAAGATAAACCTGCCTTCGGTGGGAACCGAACCTACGACCTTCGGTAATCGCGTCCTATGCTCTACCGCTGAGCTACGAAGGCGGTCGTCCCCCCGTCCACTCTGTTGAGTATGTATATATATATATATATATATATATATATATATATATCGTCACAAAGTCACGCTGACAATATATTATTTATTATTTATTCTGACGTTTGAGCTGGAGACCAGCCTGGTCTGGTCTCCAGCCGAAGCGTCAGAATGAATACTAAATAATATGTTTGTCACTGTGACTTTCTGATCGTATATTTATCCCGATAGCCAGGGAGTGATTTACTATATATATATATATATATATATATATATATATATATATATATATATATATATATATATATATATATATATATATATATATATATACACTCTGCAAAATAGCCTGCAGGAGTCGTAACTCCCGACACAACAATAATAATCCTAGCGCCGATTCTTCACTCCTACTTCACTTTTCTGCGCCATATATCCCTATGCTGCCACTGCCTTCTTATTTTTTGTGTATTCGCCCAACGTCAAGGCGGCAAGCGTTCCGCTGGGGGCGAGAGGCGAAATTTCGTGAACCGATCCGGATCGTTTTCGTGTAATGTGCCACTTGTGCTGAGAGCGCAGGAATATCAAGGGTTCAGGACTCGACTCTGTACGGCGAGATAGAGCGCGATGATTCTGAGCAGAGAAACAAGCAAAGGAGAAAAGATCTCTTGCGGATGGTGTATGCTTTGGGAATGAGGGAACCAACTGTAAATAAGGTAGGCGGGAAACGAAGAATCACAGTAACGGTGGATGAAAACGAAGGAAGGGGACTACTATTACCGCCCGGAGAAGTGAGAGCCGGCTTAGCGTCTCATTACCTCGGCAACTACTGGGTTCGCAATCCCCCAGGCGTCAATTAACGCTTGCGCTTCGGAGCGGGAACACTCGGAGAGAGAGACACCGCGTCCTTACGCACGGGGTAACAGCGCACCAAGGAAGCTAGCCCCCTCCCCACCTCCTTGCGCTGTAAAGACTCGTTTTCGGCGGCTCAACTTTGAATTTCGCTGAAGTCTGAACTCTCACGTCAAGCGCGTTTTTCGAGCACTGCGGAACGTTCATTGAATAGTGCTGACTCAGGCGGCGGAAATTCCTTCGCACGCTTTCGCTCGACTCGCCTCGTTCGCCTGTATGATCACGATGCTCGAACATTTCTGTACCCCGCCGCGTCTTTTCTTTTAGCTTCACTCACCGGCAATTCCTCAACGTCTTATTTCACATAATCGTAGTGGGACAAAAGATTATACGTGTGTTGTTTGCATTTTCCATTTTGCCGCAGTTCGATTCGGTCCCCTGGTTTAGTTCATTACTCACACATTCACTTTTTTTTTTTCGTCTCCATCCTCTGCGCTCTTGTAGATATGCATCGAGTCTGGACGACGTTTAGCAAAGGAATCGTATAGCACGTGAAGTCAGTGGCGAAGTCAGGTCTCTGTACCTGAGACCAGCAGACAACCGAACATGTCTGATAAATAAATAAGTAGAAAAGGTGTGTTCATACAACAGCTGGGATCATATTATTAGTCTTTACGATGTCACTTTATTTGTGTTATACTTCCAGACCCGAAAGTTCCAGTTCCGTATCCGTGGAACTCCGTTTAGGATGGCCATCTTGCTCTGCCACATCGCAGTGGCCGAGCAAGAACCTTTGTTCCGCACACTGCTACGGAGTGACTAGCGCGAACATCGGTCTTTATGATGATTTAGCACCGTTTGATGCTAGAATAAAAGATAAATAGCAGTTCATTAAACGCATAGATAATGCCGTTGCCCAACAAAAAACGAAAAGATTATAATTTTTAGGTAGAAGCGCATTCAGCATCCGCTCAATGAATATCTTTAACGCGACCCCATTACGGAAGAAACGATCAAATGATTCGCACGCAGTTACGAACCAGTGGGTTTTAACGCACGGACGGAAGAATGACAGCAGAGGACGCATTTGGCGCACAGAACTGAACCATTAGCGTTGGCGATGAGAGTTTGGTGAACGGCGTAAGTGCGCGAGTATCCGGAAAATGCTTCCGGCAGTGAAAACCAAAATAAGGACAGCGTTTGCACTGCTCGGGTCAGGGAGTACATTGTCGCTGTGCTATGTTGGCCGTTCTTCGAGCAGAATCGCGCGCGTGATGTGCGTCAAAACGTAGAGAACGTTCAATAGCAAGCTGCACTGCGAAGTTTTCAGCGTATATTCCTGCAAGCAAGGCACAATATGGCCCTGGGAGTAGCGTTTTTGTTTTACCGTCACTATAAAAACGCAGCGTTGAAACCAGGGCACGACATAATGGTCTTTTTGGGTTTTACAAGCGATACAAGCGATACAAGCGACACCAGCTGAACCGCAGTGAACCATTTGCAGGCAGGCTGAGGAGGAAAGCAGTATCAGCCATTTTGTAATGACCCTTGTGGGTAGAAGTAGATAGTGTAGAGGCAAAATGTACAAAGCGAAATTGCTTGAAATCGATTCAAATGACATCGATATTGACTTGTCTGCGAAAATGGGACAATAAGTGCATACCTTTGAGCGTGACTGCAAGCGAAACAGTCGCAAAATGTCAAAAGAGAAAGCTGAGAAAGAACACAAAATACAAGGAATTAAAAAAATATATGAACAAAGGCATTAACAGCAATGAAGTTTGAAACAGGGAAGTCAAAGTCCTTGACGGACACGTATAAGACATTTTAAGCCAGTTTCTTCGCATCCCTTGTCACCCTTCCCGATTTCTTTTCATTCGTTTTGCTACCAAGCATGCCTTTGTGTGCCTATGGTGATGGTCCATTACTAATTATATGAAAGGGAGGTTGCCGTCACTTTCTTCATAGTAACAATGCCTGCAATATCAAAGTACGTTTACGGAAACATGCTAGGATTATTTTATGGTCGTTGTGTGCACCGATAGGTAACACAATGCGACACTCGCGACCAGGTTATGTACCAGTGCGCCGCACTATATTTTGTCTTGGCGTTTCATCTCTCTCCTCTAGTTTACACTGTAAACATTTGTAAACCAACATTTTACCTTCGTTGCTGCGTGTGACGCGGGCACTGCAGCACCTTGTCTTAACTGATTCGTCAAAGCATTCATAAAGCTCCCGCGTTCCCTGCTGGACGGCCTCAGACACTAGTACATGTGACATTTACAAGCCCGTTCCTCATTCTTGGATCATCTCAGTTGATTTATTGAATATGAACCATGTGCAAACTGTGCGTTCATGCATTCACCACATACGTGCTTACGAAGTCTCTCTGGGCTCAACGGTGCTCTGAACAGATGCAACGCATCTCATGTCTTCATTGTCATCTGCACCACGTGCATTATTTATAATATCATCGTGGTCGATTAAGCCGTCTGTCCAAGAAATCCACCAACGTGTGTGTTTGTGTGTGTGGGGGAGGGGATACAGACATACACATTGAAATTATTGTTACCGATTATTTCGTTGTTTGTGCAGCGACCTGTTTCGCACTCTAGTATTAACCTTGGTGAGTTTCAGCCTTAGCATATTTAACCCTGTTATAACAATAATCATATTAAGCGGCAAGACTGACAAGGAATGCATTGAAAAGGAGAGCACTGTCTGTGCGGCATCCTTGATAGAATAGTGTCAGTACTAATCAAAACATCAACACTAGTCCGACATTTCGAAACTGAGAAATGTCTGCCTTGGATGGTTAAAACAATTTTGAAAAAGTAATGGACTTGGACACCGTTTACACCACAAAACGAGGGTTACGTTTCTTTGTGCAATTACGGCATCGTTATTTTCTCTTCGACTAGCCAAAATGCCCACGTTCACTATTTGTCATTGACGAGCAGTACCATCACAATTTACGTTTAAGTTAATGGCACCCGTGAGGGACGATGACTGTGCTTTCCTTTTCTGTATAATATACTCTCTTACATGCATGACACTCATCGCCTAATTAGTAAGCATTTCTATGTATCAATATACTGTCAGTATACTAGAACCGGCATCTTTCAGTGCTTTCATATACAAGAAATATTTCCCAACCTTAGTAAATATATGGCTTTCCGTCATTCTACGCAGCCTTTCTCATGTAACGAAAATACATCTTCCATCGAGAGTGACGCACGGCGGAAACGCAGTATTACGTCATCAAATAAATGTGCGTGTTGTTTCGGAGCAGGGAAATTTATAAACGTTACAGGACTAGCCTTTGAAGCCTTCAAATCTACATTTCCTTGCATATCACTCCGAGCGCACCCGTCTCGTTAACGGTCTTGTCGAGACCAGCAAGTGGGCGTTCGTATCAGCACGGCTCAATTAAACACATTTCATTGTTGTGGGTGTAGCGCACCCGTATATGAAAACCCCGACCCGAGCAAACCGTCGGCGCCTAGTCATTTCCCTTCAGTCATCCGGTCACTACCAACAAAGCGCCCTTCACAACTTTCAATCACTGCGCAACTCCATGTACCGAGGTTCCCAGATGAGCTGACAGTAGCGATAGGTCTCCCGCCGTTCCTTTGTTCACGCTTTCCCGCTTTAAAAAGTTGCGTGGAGGCGTTGGTTTAATCATTTATGTCTACCTCTAGCGAGTCACCAGAATTACAGCTGTATCTCATTCGTGTCGGATGCCGTTACTCGCTTGAAAGCTCTTAATTAAATCTTTCTCGCTTGTCAATGGTTCAAGCACAACTAAATAAAAACGGTTAATTTGAATCGAGCGCTTGTTTAGAGTGTGGCAGAACATGGTGTCAGAGCCAAAAGCACAGAAAGTTCATCAACAGAAATGCAAGGAGCTTCTATGGAGTGCAGGAAATGATGGCAGTAGTATAAAATAGAATACATGCAATCTTGTCGAATGCTAAAGACATTGCAACCTAGTTTGTACCCCTTAATAAGCGGCGCCTTTCGTTCGTAGTTGGGTTGGGGCTCAGTCATTTTTCACTTGCTTTGTTTATAACCTTGTCGAATTCCTCTCCTCTTTCATTCTCTCATAGCCGTTTCCTCTACCAAAAGCACAGGGTGCTCAAACAGACATCTCCTTTGAATAACCACCCTGCTCTTATTCGCCTTTCTTTCTCTTGTCTAAACTGCCATATGCTTTAAATCACGTTCTTATTACTGCGCCCGCGGCTCTGGTACATTGGTTGTTGTGCTTGACAGCTGCGTTGTCAGTGCACGTTAAAGAACCCCAGGTGGTCCAAATTTCCGGAGCCCTCCACTACGGCCTTTCTCTCCTCCCTGTCTCTTTCACTCCCTTTCCCCTACCCCCCCCCCTCCCGGACGCTTAGCTGTGCTCCCTACATGGGCTGTAGAAAGTAGCGTCCTTTCCTAACCGAACCACAATCATCATCATCATCAACAACAACAATCATCATCGTTATCATCATCCTCCCCGAAGAACGCGGCCTCGATCCCGGCAGTACAGCTTCGAAGATGTCGGTGGGTGACATTTCTAATGTAGGCGAAAAAGCTAGACGCCCGTATAGTGTGCTTGTGCTTGTCAATGCACGTTAAAGTGCCCCATGTGGCTATATTGCTAGAGCCCACCAACGCGATTGGTCCCATAATCATATCGTAGTTTCGCCAAAAAAAAAACCATGTGGTTTTGTCTGCCAAAATAACGGCCAATGTTATCTGCCTAAACCAACATTATGGTTATGTAGTTATTTCGACGTAAACTTCATCTGAATTTGCGCAAAATCTAAGCCAGTGACTCTGACTGCGTGTCTGTAATCTTCCGCTCACAAAGCACGAGCTTGAAGCAGCCCTGGAACACTTTTTGAACACAGCCAGTGAACGGTGCCGATCAGGTGGAGGCTTCTGTGAACACTTGAGCGATATATTCTTGCACTGCACGCACCAGAGAACTTCGCAATTTGGTTTCAAACACAGCTGGAAAGCTTGCGCTTCTTCACCCAACATGTGACCTCACATGTGGCGCGGACTAGCTTGCTTGGCTTTTTTCGTTGCCTCTTTAAGGGAGATACACACATTTTCTTTATTTCTTCAATTCCAAACGAACGAAGTAAAGCGTAGCGGACAATCTCTCGTCGATCATGAAACCATTCAATGCTAATTCCGCTTCAAACGACTGAGTCGGCGCCTTATACGTCCTACGTTGAAAGTAGAGCGGGCGCTTTCCAAATGTGTTTGATGTCAAACTGGCGACTTGTAGCAATATTCGGTTCACACATTCAGAGGAGCCTCCACGAATGACCGGCCGCCGTTTTCTTACTTTGTTCAAAAAGTGCTGCAGGACCTCAAGCTGAGTTCATCGTCCTTTCGGCGTATGTGCAAAGAGTCTGTGCTCAACGCCTGTATATAGACGGCGCCTGTACTGAGGCGCCGTCCACTGCGCTTCGGTAAACCACGTTTGCATACATTCGAGGGCGCATCGTTCGATAGAGCGAGAGTGTAGGCGTCTTAGACAAATAAGAACTGGTGCAACTTTACAAGCCGAGAGCGGATGGATATCGCACGTTTCCTGGGTAACGTTGTCTCCGCTTCCCTCAAGGCAGCAGCAGAAAACACTGGCTTAACTCGCCTATTACACCCACTATGTCACTATGCACAAAGATAAGTCGTATCGGCGCTCGCAATAATTTTTTATTAATGCCACTTTCTGTGCTGATCAGCCCCAGACTGTAACCTCCAAACCGTGTCCCACGCTCGCCCTATACGTGTGCCTCGAGCGTTGCCTCTGGTTGGCTGTTTCTACATTTACTATTACAAGGTAAAGGTATGTTAACGAGATTTCTTCAGTTTCTTCTGCACCAGCTACGTCAGGTTTTAGAGATGCAGTGATTGTTACGACGCAGCTCTCATGCATACGCTCTGTGTATTGCATATCGAGTCTGTTTGGGGTCACCTGGTACTTTACATCAGCAATTAAGCACGTAAGAAGGAAAGTAAGTAGTTTTCGAAAACTTCGAGACGACCATTAACCGCGTGTGCGTGATATTCCAAGCCAGGAATTGACCTTTTAAGTGTATTGCGCTGCGCCGTCGATGAATTAATTTGCACTAATGCCAGCATGTCCTCCTGTAGCCGCTGAGATACTTCGTCGTGCCCCGCCACGGTGGTCTAGTGGCTATGGTACTCGGCTGCTGATCCGAGGGTCGCGGGGTCGAATCCCGGCCGCGGCGGCTGCATTTCGATGGAGGCGAAATGTTGAGGCCCGTGTGTGTGCTGTGCGATGTCAGTGCACGTTAAAGAACCTCAGGTGGTCGAAATTTCCGGAGCCCTCCACTACGATGTCTCTCATAATCAGAACTGGTTTTGGGACGTTAAACCCCACAAAACAACAACAAATACTTCGTCGTGTTGGTTTTCGCGCGTGCGTTTAGTGGCAGCATCTTGTTATGCCCTGCTCGTAAGGAAGAAAAGGAGCAGAATAGACTGGAAAGGCACGGAGCTTAACCAATTAAGCAACAGCAGTATGCTACCGTACACTACGCAAAGGGCTGGGCGTTAAGGATGTAAATAGGAAAGCCGCGCCGAGAACCCGCACGCACACAAACAAAAAGTGTAATGTAAGTGCAGTTACTCATTGAAATGTGTAAAAGCTCACTCCAACGAAAGCAAAGCCCGCCAAAAATCAACGTAGGGGTTTTACAGGCTGCGACACCGAGACCCGCGACTACGACATGAAGTCTTTCGGAATGACAAAAGCGTTACCTGTTTTGACATCGCATCCACGATGCATTCCCATTTCATGCCAACTGTGCTGTCACTTGACGAGCCTGGCTCCCAGTGATGTGCACTGGCGCTGCATAAAGTGCTCTGGTAGAGTAGTGACATCAACAAGGCGTTGTCACGCCCTTTTTTTATTGCCACCACCCGACAGGCAAATCTTCATGTCTGTCGCTGCGACACCGCCGACAGACACACGATGACTGACGTGTCATTGGCTTCCTGTCCAAACCTGATTGCAGGCAGGGTTGCTTTCTTTACGCTACCCTGTCAAATACTTCAACGAGACAACGATGATAACGCTCATACGCCGATATATTCGATGGAACATCGAGCGCTTCATGAGGTAACCCTTACAGACATCGTCGATACGGCAGTGGAACCTGGATGATGATGAGCGCAGTGGAGATATCATCGGCCGCACGACGAAAGCTGCATCAAGTAGCGCTTTCAGATATTGCTATGAAGATATATGGTTCTGACAATCTTCTATATTACTGTTTTGTTTGTTTGCTGAGATGTCCACATCCACAAACGCTGCGTGGTAATAACAGCAAACGAGACGCGTGTCCTTTTGTCCTTGATAAAGGGGCTGACGTGCTGCTTTTGAAATGAGAGCTCGACTAGTATACGCTTCTTTATTCCATGTTCGCCTGCTGTTTTCCCCAAATGTACTCAGCGTTGGTGTTCGTATTACGGCATTGTAAATGTTTGCGCTTGGTGCTTTAGGATTTCTTTTTCTCCTGCACACGGTGCGGCAGTGAGGTCTAGCGCCATTGCTTTGTCGTGATGTACAGACGTTGCTATCTGTGCGGCAGCAATTCTTGGCGGGTTAGAGTACTCTTTTTCGTTTTCCATGAAAGACAAAATTGTTGATTGAGGTCTTGGTATAAAGAAAAAGAACATGCAAATGCAGCTAGGAGGAGGAGGCCAGCTACACGAGCGTCCGAAAGAGACTGATGTAACTTTCCTATAAAAAAAACAGGCGATGTAAGTCAGAAACGTCTGGCAAACCAATTATCAGCAGGGCCTTGTAGTCCACCTAAAATGTCATTGGTCGAGTGCCTAGTCGTATTGCTTTTTAAGTACGACTTCTAGTATCAGCCTTTTCATCGAAGCTTTATGACACTGCCTAGAAATAACTGAAACTCAAAAGTAGTAGTTTTCTTTTGCGACGTCTCTGTGAATCGGAGGCAATGAAGCTAAGAAACGCGTATATCTGATCAAGTCTTTTTTTATTTCTTGTAACTTATGTTCCAATAAAAAGCAGAACACAAATTCCAGTGTCGTCAACTTGTCGCAGGCGGAAGCCTAACGAAACCGTAGTCGGATCGAATACCACCGACTGAAGGGCTTGTGTTTGGAACTATTTATCTACCATTACCTATAAAAAAAGCGAGAGTTACCTTCCGTAGTTCATCCATTTTCACTGTATTTGTTGTATGTGAAGAGCGTGTGACACACTTAGCTTCATGTCCATGTTAGCGCCACACAAGAGAAAACTAATTCTGGACTTGAAAGTCAGCATATCTTCACAATTTCACGTACATGTGTACAGGTGACTAACATCATTCATCATCGCCAAGATCGCCATGAAAAGTGATTTTTCCTATAAGCTAATGAAAGGCGGTGGTCACGACAACACAACATCGCTCTATCTGCTTGTACCAGAAAGCCCCCGCTCCAAGCACTTAGTGAGCCTCGCAGTGAATTTCTAAACAGTGCTTCATCGGCACTTCTGCTGTAGCGGCTGCGGTTACCATTTCTACTGTGCATTTCCACTGTGACCGATTACTGACGCAAATAAGAAAGAGTTTGAACAGTACGAGATATAATAGTAGAGAAACATCATCATCTTACTTTTAGCAGCCGTGATGCTTCGATATGTGGCGATTGAGAGACCGCTCAAAGCGATGAACACGGGATGACGCAGATCCAACGTTTCAACACGGTGGATTTGTTCTCTACACGGTAGCTGCCCTCAAGAAGACAAGTCCACTTGTCGAAACGCTAGCGCTCGCGATATTCCCTCTTCTTCTTCCTTTTCAGCAATACCTTCGTCAATTCAAGCCTTTATCTTCTCTTGAGCTTCTATTCTATTTTGGATAAGTGGTGGACACCTAACAGAATGTGAATAGGGATATTATTTTAAGCTACAACTAGACGAACTGCTTGGAAGACCAGGAATACAGTGAGCGTGTGAAATCGGCAATGCGTTGAGAGCAGCGCGCACTCGGACGAGTACCGCTACTTCTCTTTCACCCCTTGGTTTCCTCGTGCGCTGTTTTTAACGCGCGATGAACATTGTACCAATTCACTCAAGTGACCTGTCTTGTCTTAAATTGGACCGTGAAAGCATGCTATCGCGCGTTATTACTCTTTGGTGTGTCTTTAGAAGAAGTGGTGAACGATTCAGGGTACAGCGTACTCTACTATGCATGGGAGAGCTCCTTATAACTGTCCCCAAGAAGCCCGTTCTGATAAGGCTAAGGGTTGAAGAGTACTTTAGTTGCACGAACACTCACACGTGCGAGAAGAAAAAAGAGGCCTTGACAGCTTACATTGCATAAGCCTCATGCACTGCTATGCTGATCGACAAAGTGACGCAACTGATGTGCACGAACTTAGCGTGCCTTGCAACGCCGACCGTGTACACCGGGCTTCTTTGCTGCCTTCGGGGCCGCACCGACGTTGTGCACTGGAAACCACCTCTAATCTGCAGCTGGGATAGCCGTAGGACACAGTTGGCGAGACGCTCATAAGTAGGTTACGCGATCCGGGCTTTGAACGGAATCGATTGGCGAACGTGCGGAGGCATGATAAAGTGAAGCTGCGTTGCCGGTGCGAAATCATAAACAAAAAAGGAAGGCTGAGATCGTCATATATACGAGTGCATTCCATTGCTCATCTCTCGAACTCTATGACGCAACTGCACCATTCCTCTCACCATTCATTTTTGCTGACCATCGGAGAACTTACACCACATTATATTCACTGTGTCTGCGCTCGTCGCAATGCGACCGAGTACCGATTTATGCGTTTGCTTGCATTTTTCTTCGCTCTCTGCGGGCATATGACTGCAGAATATTACACTGCCTTGGATGAACGTGAAATAAAACATGGAACACGCAAGCTAACGTGGCAGGAACGCGAACTACGCTTTCGACAGCTCGAGCTACTGAGCGAGGCTTTATTTCTTTTTTGTGTGTGTGATATCGGCTACTTGAATTCAACCTAGGCGATGTGATCAATAACCCTCGACAGGCGACCGTCCTGCAATGTATCAGACGAATGTAATTATTAAAAACCTGTCAGGTAAAAATAATTCGATTATCAAACGAAGAGATGCGCACCATAACTTTTTCCATAAAGTATAAGGAGTTTCACTGAGTATCAAGGAAAATAGCGTACGGGGAGAATTTCGCAGAAAAGAAATCGCGGCTCCTAACTCGAGTTTTTAATATGTTCTTTTTTATTTTTTATGCGACATCCCCTTCGTATCGCTAAAGTTCAACATTCTGTCCTCGTTCAAGTGGCAAGGGAGAAGCGCAGTAATGTGGTTGTGTTATGACCTAGAAACTCTTGTGCTTCCTCCTTCTTTAATAGCGGAGCTGTTTAAGCCTAGCATTAGACCGTGACAAGCAAACGGAACACTATCATCATCAGGAAATAAGTGCACGTGCACTTTTTCTGTGAACCTCACGGCATTTGCGTGCGCACTTCTTTCTTTTATGCACATGCCCTCACCCACCACTAGGTAAAGGGGGAGGCCTTTCATACCATAGCACATACATGTATAGTACAGCGAGGCAGCAGTATAGTCCTGTCACGGACGCCAAGGTAAGCGATGGTGAGAAGGTGCTGTACTACACTATACATGGCATAGCCTTGTATAGTGTAGTATAGCAAAGGGGTGGGAAAGGGAAGTAAGGGTGAGGAGGAAAAAAAGGAGAGGAACGCCACCAGCGACGCTGTATCGTCAGTCTTTGGTAGCATTTTAGTTGGAGGTGAAAATTCCAGAGGCCCGTGTACTGTGCGTTGTCAGTGGACGTTACAGATCCCCGGGTGGTCCAAATTTCCAAAGTCCTCGACTACCGCTTCTCTCTCCTTCTTATCTCTTTCTGTGCTTTTCCCCTAACGTCACGAACGTTATTCTGTGTCACGGACGTTGTGTCACTAACATCACGGACGTTATCATTCTGTGTTTATATGTCGCCATTACTTCTTTTTGTCCTTGGCAGTAGAACGCTATGAACAGGCACTACATTCAGGGAAGTTCTCTGGTCGTAATATTTTCCGCTTTGCAGCATGATCTACGGCTGTTGACGAGTCAAAGAGATATTTATCAGTGATGTAACAGAGTTCACAGTGGATCTTACTGACGTAAATATTTTGCTCAAATTGATAAATAGTCACTTAACAGATATGCTTGTATTTATCAAACAGTGTGCTACACATCGTGTAAGAATTGCGAATAATCGTGCAGCATGGAGCGATGGAGTGGACGTTATTATTTCTAAGGACAAATTCCTCAGAGCAGCTAACGTACAGATTGCTATTGAATATAGAGAACAACAAAAAAGGAAAGCTGTACGAATGTTACATATAGTGAAAGTGGTACAGAAGCTGCTGGACTAGAATTTCAATCGAACAGAACCCAGCAGCTCGCGCTTTCGGGGCGGCCGCTCTAAGTCACTTGGCCGCGGCTGTACTGTACTATCATTGCGTTGTTGCACATTCTGGAGTCTTAAGAGCAAAGCTTTCCAAGAGCGCAAAAGACTAGTAAAACACTTTCCGCGACCTCAGCGTTCCGCTTAAGCGTTTTTAATGGTGCTACTGCCTTGACTATGACGATATTTTTGTTGATTTGAGTAGACATTCGGGGAATTCAAGCCCGTGTAGCTTATGCCCGCATATACAAGCCAGGCGTGCACAAGATATCATTTTTTCATTTCTTTCTTTCCTTCTTTCTTTCTTTCTTTCTTTCTTTCTTTCTTTCTTTACACGTGTGGCTCAGATCGGGATGCTTCTTTCCTTATTTTCTTTATTGGAGCCTCATAACATGCAGAAGCTCAGCTTTCGCTTCGCTCGTGAGCAATTTTCCGACGTGCTGCTTGAGAAAAATAATGTTACTGGGTGCTCACGCAAAACAATCAACATTTTAGACAAAGCACACGCTAACAGAGCGCTGTGTCGCCTCAGGAATGTTTCAAGCAGTGTAACCTGTTTACAGGGAAATGTGTGAGTGAACGGGCAAAAAATGTCGTTTCGAGCTGATTGTGTATGCATTGCATCCTCCGGATCCCCCCCCCTCTCTGAAAACACAGCTTAATTTCATAAAGCAAGGATTGTTTATGGTTGTCACGCATGGTAAACGACGTGAATTGAGCTAGAGGGGCACACTGTTGTTTGCGAGTAACCTTTGAAGTTTAATCAACGTCGTGTCGAAGCACTTCCCTTACTTATCCTACCCGATGAACTGTATCTTTCTGCTCAGTATTGCATTCACCAATCTCGTCTGGCGAATCGAGTGAACGTACTGTTTCAATTGAAAGCAGACTGTCGATCTTCTTAAGGCGAAAATAGAGTCTATTAAAGGCAAACTTTCACTGAGTGGGTCCCTCCCCCTGGATTTATCATCTGTCAAGTCTGTTTTGCTTTGACACCAAGTAACATCTCCTCCTGTTTCCCCTCATGTTTGCCCTACCGAGTTTTTCAGCTCCAGAAAAAAAATAAAGGGAACATTACATTGTCGCGGGTTTCTGTTCGTAAGAGTCCTCGTGTGCACGTTCCGCACCGACTCCTTAACATTTCTCGTGCTGGCCAATATTTACATTGTGCAAGAAAGCATTTCAATCGCACACTTTTGTCTCCGCTCGCAAGCGCAACCTTTTTAAAACGCGTTTTGCTGATTCTTGGAGACAGAATATGACAGGAAAGAGGGGAGAACTCCAACGAGCCTCTGCGTCGCGCTCGAAGCGAAAGCCGGTGTCAAATCTGCTGCACTCAATCTCCAGCGTCCGTACAAAGAGTACTTCAAGTTTCGCTGTTTTTTTTTTTTGGTAACTTATTTATTTCGCGCGCCCTCTAGATCCCTGTCTGGTTGAGACGAAGATAGATACGATGGTTACCCGGGCTGCGTTCCCGCCTGAAAGAGAGTGAAAGACGAGTAAGGGCAAAACGGCCCGATGTTTTGGTGGAGAGAGTAATTTCGAGTGTACCTACTATTGGGCGAAATTGCAATGTTTCGCTCTAGTGTTGTTTACACAGTCCGAGTCCGAAAAAAAGACGCCTTCGCCTAGACCGCGGTAATCTGCTTTATTTCTACTTGTCTCTAACATTACATGCGGCCATAGATTGACAACGCTGGCAGCTCGACTCGACGGTTATACATCGCTTCATTGTGTCGGATTAATTCACGTTAGATAAAAAAGATAACCTAACGGAAATATCGAAAACAAATCTTTTGCACGCGCATGGATTCACGTTCGTGTCATTAGATCTTCCGAAGTTTGCAAACTGATAACCCGTAAAGGGAAGTGCCACATCAGCTTTCTTTTTTGTATTCTTGAATAGATCGTCGCACGGTTTCGTCACTGTGTGGGTGCTCTGCCTTCGCCTCCTTGTTTCCAAACCGTCCAATTCATTTCACAGGGCAAATCAATTTTGTTCTGGACTATTTAATTTGGCCCGTTCCCAGTGACTTCTATAGAAAGAGACCCACGCAATCTCGTTCGCGATGTCAGAATCCTGTAGCCGAGTAATTTGGATTCGTTTAGGTACAGCACCGATGCAATCAAATCCAGTCGCAAGGTACCGGCGACGCGTGTATGAATACCTGGGGTGCCTGTCACGTTTTCGATTTCGTGCGCTGCTCCTCGAGCTCACGTCCCATGCCGTCCCTGATAAATACTTACAAACACTGTTTCGGGTTTTATCGTTTTGTCCACTAGCAGTCGCTATTCAGTTTGCCCCTATTTCATCCTTTCACCTATTCCGTTTGTCCTGTCAGTTTGACCCCTTTTCGTCCACTTTGCTTCGCAAATAAATTATTGTAGCTATGTTGGTCGGGCTAGAGGAAAGGGGCTTTGAATTATCAAGTAAGAATCATGAGAAATCCTTCTGTGCGCTGCGCGTTTTACACTGAAATGTAGATAAATTACAGCAGTCGTAAAGCGCCTGTAGTACTGCCCAAAACTGTTTAGTTGAGTAGAATATTCTTGCACACTGAAGAGACTCCTCACCTGCCTTCATTTCTAGAAAAAAAAAAACGTAGTTGAAGCTTTTCTTTGCTTTCGTTTATTCCATTGGTCGGCGCTCAGTGGCCGGAAAGAAGACGCCAGGTCCTGGATTTTAATTAAGTTTCCAGGGCCTCTTCACGGGGACATCGTGCAAAAGCGGCACAAACTGGCGCTGAAGTGGAGCACGCCTCCATTTTCGATACATATATTCAAGCTCCGTTTAAAGGTTTCCTGCTAAGGATACATCTCAATGAGGCAAAGAAAAGCTAGAGTGTGTTTGTTGTCGCACACGCCAACAGATTGGTCGACGTCCAGAAAATCACATAGATTGAGACAAGTTGCTCTTGGAATATCTACGGCTTAACTATAACCTAACGTTGCCGTAAAAGTTTGCTCTCTATAACTGGCTTAAATTGGAGCAAATTATCCCGGTGGCGCATAATTCGTTTCATCCCTATTCCAAGCATTTCCAAAGCTGGTTTCAGGAAGTGGCAACTTTTGCTAATTGGAACGAAGTTTTCATACCTCGAGAGTAAGCCGTAATTATATCCAGAAGAGTAGAAGAGTAAGGTTTTGGGCCAGCTGGTAATGCATACTTGGAGGGTGAAGCGCAAGGCACGGGACAGGAGAGCGAGACGAACGACACGGGCGCTAACTAGCAACTGTGACGTTTATTTAAAACACATCGTCGCCGCAAGACAACATGGGCATGTGCACACAATCCTCAACAACACAACAACAAAAACCAAGATATCCCCACCGTGACGACACTGTCACAACTGTAGTTTGTCGAGAAAAAAATGCTCTCGGTAACATGGACACAGCCCGCAACTTGCCCATTGAGACTAGCGCCCGGCTGAAATAAAGTTAAAGAAATTCGCTTACTTAGCGGATATATCTTACAGCAATACAAAAATGCTGAACATTTCAGTCCGAACGTGCGCTTTAGGGAAGTTGACAATAAAGACTGCGGATATGTGCGTAAAAACAGTGCAGAAAGGACAGTTTGTACTTCATTAGCAGGGTACAAGTCAAGTATCGATGCGCATCATAAGTTGGTCGGGTGCCCTCGAAGTTGCTTTCCTGGACGGAAAGGATATAGTCAACAATCCCTAGGTGGAAAAAAGACGACTCATTCGATTATGGCACAAGCACACTTCAAAGTATACCCATATGATGGAAAATTGAAGCAGTCAAACCACTGATCTTTAACATCTATAACATGAAGGCTCTAGCGAATTCAAAATTTTGATGAGAACTGGGTACGTGATCGACACATTCTTCACCGAACATTTATATGTTCGAAATATTATGAGAATTTCACTTTGACAACCTCGCGCTTTCACATATATGCCCCATTCTTATGCAACCCGCACAAAACTTTATTACACGATGGTGTGTTTTGGCAGTGTAAAACAGCGGAAAGTAGGACGTATGGATTCGTCCTATTTTTCGAATAGGTTGTAATCCTGCAAAAACTAGGACGTGTACCTCGGAAACTACCAGCGGCAACTAGCAGCATGGGGCCGTCCCAGCTGGTAGGCAGGTCAGGCAGAATGCCAAGTTTTTGAGGCCAGGTGACAATAGCCGATGGATGGCACATGGCACTGTCAATTCGGCTGATCTTTTTGACTGGCGGCTCGGACGTGCCGATGCCTCATCTATGTAGGGTATATATGAGGAACAGAGTTACTGGGCTGAAGAAACTGCGGCCCCGAAACGTGTTTGTGCAATTGGCATTTTTCAGAAGTTTCAGAGATTGGTTAGTTGGTCAGAGTTTCTGTAACGGTCGTTTCTGAAACGAGCGCTCAAGAAGGCTGTTGCCGTCATGACGAAGACAAGACCACTTGTCGAAACGTTGGCTCCAGCGACATTCCCTTCTCTATATCTTTTTTAGCAATCTGTTCGTGCATTGTTTTGATAAACATGACAGTGAATTAAAGGCTGCTATGCTGGGGTACAGGTCAAAAAAAAAAGCGGTTCCTACCTGTCAAAAGACCCCCTCCAGCCAATGGTGCCGCTCTGTCAACGTGACGTCGCGGCAGACCGTCTCTGCGCCTCGAATGTGTTATGTCTCGACGTCACGGTGACAGAGCGACACCGTTGGCTGAAGGGGGGTCCTTTGACAGGCAGATTTTCTTGACCTGTAACCGAGTATAGAAGTAGTTATCACAGTAAAAAGTAGATACCAGTAGTGAACAGCTCCTGACAGCAGCTTTACCTAGACGCTGTTAAACTTCATCTGGATATTGAAAATAATCTTCGACGGATATCCCGTGCTTGCCTTGATTTTTTTTCTTCGTGTCACGCCTCATACCTTTTTAATCGCTTCTGTTCGCAAGCAAAATTGTCTTTTCGGCGCCTCACATTTTTTTTTCTGAAATATTAAGCGTAACGAGTTCCTGAGTGTACTAATAATGAATTATTACGAACTTCTCTTATTCCTTTAATGTCGTTACATCATAGGCCAACCTTTAGCATTTGGCGGCTTGCGCGGACCAGAGGACTGCAGCGCGGCGCGGTGCTGCGCTTAACTTCCCACTGCGAACTGCTAGACCCTGTTCGCTGAACAATTAATTGCTGGCAGGCCAATTTAGTGAAGCTCTAGGACAGCCTGACTTCTGCGGTTCCAATGAATCGCTGCTTTACCTAAAGTCAGTGGTCCAAATTAACATAAATGCGATTCTAATTTAATAAAATTGGATGTCTTTCGAAAAAGAAAAAATAGAAACGTAGTGACGTCCGCTGCATCAGCTAGTGCCTTTGTGTGCGCGCTTAGATTAAATAGTCTGACTCACTGCCGCACCTCGCGCACAGTTAGTTCCCTGAGCTCTGCTGTTTCTCCGCTCAGGATAGTGGGCGAGGGGGGAGGGGTGGCAGGGCGGTGTCTGAGGTGGAGGAAATATTCATTAGGTGCAGGGCGAATTCTCACCTGTCGGGAACATTTAAGGCTTTCGTGCGTCAAATGTATCAGCGAATCGTGCAGAATTCTATGCCGTTCTAAACTACCGAACTTCTTATCAGCACTGACCTCCAAAACAAAAACAGAACACGAAGCTCCTCTCCATCTTTACAGTGGGATGACAGAATCTCAGTGAAGCGGACTCACTGGACCCTCCGAACTACATCTAAGCCGCAAAAGACGCGAGGCCAAAGCAGTCTCTCCAACACAGCCAAGCGGCAACCTTTGGTTCAGTCACACATTGGGGCCGGCGATGCTACCGCAGGCAACCACACGACCACATTTACTCAAACCTCGGTAATTTCTCGTGTCACTAGCCGCATGAAAGTTCCCCTCGAGGCCTCATAGCGCTGCTAAGTTCGTACCAACGTTCTGACTGCGAATACCTTACGCAAACCTTCTGTGTCAGGTTGTTCACCAAAGAATAAAGGACCGCCTCTTCCCCGACTAGTTAGCCGTATTCTGAAAACTGCATTGTGAATAGGACAACCAAGCCAATAGCGGTTTTATGTTGAACTGCAGCCGGCCGCGCGGTGGTGACAGTGTACAGTAGGGCCTCGGCCAGCTATACGATACCTCTGGGAGAAGCAAGTGATGTGATTGCTGAGTGCGCGGGTGCGAGGTTCGCGCACAGGCAAATTAAATTATAAGTTGGCGCGCGAGATTAACGTTCTGGGAACCGCTGTATTGGGACATACGACGAATTCACGTTCCAGCCCCGTCAGCGCGGCGCGGGTCGCCCTTCCGTACGCGAAACAGTGCGGCACGCGTGGGCAGTTTTGGGATTACTCCCTTCGAGCGTTATGTTTGTTTACAGGACGTGAACGGAAGGCTACCTGTGCGCGAAGACGAACAAACATGGCCGCATCGCTCACTACTGTGGTAAGAAAAATTAAGTAGGCTTAGACCACGGCGCTGTTGAGCCGACAGTTTTGCACCTACACTGAAAGGGTGTAATGCTGCTAAGTAGAAGAGAACGCTGGGAAATGAATGTGTGGAAGCTTATTGCAGAACATATTTTGATGCGACAGTTATAGCGGGCCACGTGCCCGATCACGGAACAATATGACGTCAATGAAGGTGACCAGTGCATGGATTCACCATATTTCTGGCACTTTCGTGTTCTGGTGTAAATGTGTATTTTATCCCTTGCCTACCGCTATGCCGTACTGCGAGGAATAATTAACGAGAACTCGCAAGACAAATGGCTAAAACAAAAATATAACACGTGCCTCGCTATTTCGCCGACCCCAACTATTCTCCTAAAACCCAATACTTATACTGAACCTAAGGAAGTCTGGGGAACGTTAACGGTTTCTTCAATTGGCATATAGAAATGGTGAGGAAAAAGCTACGGATAAAGGCTGGAGGTAGTGCGAGAGAACTGCATGGAACGAAAGTCTCCAGTTAGGGCAAGTGAGAACCAAGAGCCACACAAAGCAAAGATAGGCACAACGAAGGGATACCCATTATAGGCGAACAAAGGTTTCGAAAGAAGGAAGTCGCTGTGCAGGCGGTCGCGAGGCTCTGGTCCCCCACGTGCAGCCGTGCGGTTCACGGCCTTCATTAGCGGAGACGTGGCGATCGATAACGGAGAAAGGCTTTTCTTGTCACAAGTCAGTGTTCGTTCGCGCAATGAGGCGTAAATATTTAAAAACCCCGTCCAATGGGAGTGCTTCCGGGAACTCGCCTCGTACTAAACACTTAAGGGCGAACTGGCCTACAATGCGCACAGCCTCCCCACGCTCGCCGTGGTGTCTTTAATTCATTCTGGCTTATTTCCAGCGTTCATGTCGAGCAGTACAGAAAGACTACTTCAGATCGAACGCAGTCAATGCCGCGACTGTGCCGATGTCACTTACTGCAGGTTGGCTAAGAATTTAGGTTCAGGAATATTAGCCATCGCAACATAGCCACGTGGGGCGAATTCGACATCCAGCACACGAGAATCCCTAACGTCTATGAAAATGCGCGATAAAAAAGGCGCGCACGCGCTCGCTTATAATGTCACGTGCGTTCGCCGGGTCACATACGTACACCGCGGTAATGGGGCTTGTCCAAATAACGTAAGCATTTGCCGAAGATGGGCCCATGTCGCAACGCGCTTCTCGGTACTCGTGAAAGAGCGAAGTTAATGACTCTCCGCATACGAAAACGGCTCGTAGAAAATGTTTTTCTATGTGGTGGCTCTCTTTGCACAAGATCTGCGAGAGAATCTGGGATCCAGCGTTGCGTTAACACGCAATATTCCATTCAGACTGAGGGAACGTGTCGTGGACACGGATGAATTTGGTACTTGTACAAAAAAAAAAAAGGATTTCAATGCGCCTGCTACTATTTGCGAAGAGTCGACGGTACAACTCTGCTAACGGCTGGTCTTGTTTCTTTTCAGGGAGCGCGTCCATTGCTACGGGTTGTGATAATGCTCGTTTGGAGGATATGGCGAGCTTAATGGTTCGGGTTTGATGGGTTTTCTTTTTTGTTTGTTTTTTCTAATCTTGTCCAATGGCCTTTCTGAACAGAAACACCTCCCTGCTCACAGCAGTCTGGATTGAAAGAGGGTTTGACCACACCTGGAAGCTCATTATTCGGGGCAACGCAAACTGCCGCCAAGGAAACGTTTCGTCCGCTAACTTGTTGACTTCTTGTCCGCAAGGAAAGTTCTGAATGCGATCGCTTATGGTGCGTTATTGCCAAGTTGTTTTCGGCGAGTAAGTTCAGGGAAACGTATGACAAAAATGAACCGGTCATATTTTATGCAGACTCAAAAGTTCCCAGGTTCGTGGGAGAGAACCGAAAAAAAGAAAGAGCAGTGATAATCGTAAGTCGGTACTAAGGAGATAAGTGGAGCGCTGTTTAAGTCACTGCGCACATAGATGTATGCATGCCTTACATGTTTACACTGTTCGCACATATACGGGAGGAGGTGATTGCATCGTATTTATTTTAGCGGGACGACTCGAGTTTCGACGCTGCAGCGCTGTGCTTTTGCGTAAGTGCATTTTAGGAGTAATACGAGAGAAGCAAAATAAAGTTGAGAAAACACACAGCGAATAGATGACAGACAACCAAATCGGAAACAGTGCCAACTTCGAAAACACTCAACAGATATTGGCTACAGCACATTCTTTTTTTTTTCGTGTAGTTGTGGTGCATGCGATTTCCGCAAGTGTTTATTACCAACAACAATCAACTCCGTATCAACTGTGTGGGTTCCGCAGCTAAGCTGTCCACCGCTAAGCGCAAGGACTCTCGGCCATGGCGGCTGCATTTAAATGGCCACGTACGTGACCATACCTGTTTACTGAGATTAAAATGCCTGTTAGAGAACCTCAGGTGACTAAAGTGATTCTGTAGTGCTCCATGTTCGTCACAATTCCATCGCGAAATTGGCGCAATAATATCACAGAAAATGCAACCACGTAAAGACTTTACGGAGCATTTAAGTATGTCTGTCCACCGGTCAGCGTTTAGCGACCTCCAGCGCATCTGGCTCGCATTTCGTCTGTCTTTAATAAGAATGCTGCTATTTTAGGAACACTTTACGCGAATCTGAGCATCGTTTTATAAACACCAAGTGTCAATGAAATTCATTTAAGTAAAGACAAAGAGTAAGATCGGGTGACGAAATTAAGGAATTCACAGAAGTCAAATGGGATCAGCTCGCGCAGGACGGGAAAGGATGGAGATCATTGGGAGAGGCCTTCATCCTGCAGTGGGCGTAAGGTAGGCTGATGATGATGAGAGCGATGATTTTGATGACGGCGATGTCGACGACGTCGATGATGATGATGATGATGATGATGATCATGATGATGATGTTGATGATTCCACAGAAGTATCCGCGTAAATGCGATCATTTACCACGTTACTTAAGTCATATGCATAAGAACGCCGAGGCATCGATAAAATATGTGCTAGCTTATTGTTCGGTATAAACAACTTGTGCACTGCGAAATTCATTGCTTCCAGCAGCGCAAGTTCATTGTAACATGTTTCACCGATGGGAACCGAACCATCTGCTGAGACGACCAATCGACCGTGTCTACAGTTAAATAAGCAGTAACGTTCCCGATTTGTTTGCGTGCAGGCCTCATACCATCAAAGACTCTTCCACTACCTTCCCGTGGTCAGTCCTTCCTTTACGCGCTTGTCTCTCTTCAACAAATGTTGTCGCGCCGACGTCACCATGGTAAATTGGAATCAGTTTGTGTTCAGGCTCTCCTGACACTCATAGGCTCGGAAAACGCGCACATGTTCTTTGTCCTAAACAAGAACCAGCTACGACTTGTTTTTGAATAGCTCTATGGGCGTTGTTTTTTAATACTATCCCACTCCACATTACATAGCATTTTTGTTATGAGAAACGCGTCCATGTTTCCGAACGAAAACACATATTCACACATTCGTGTACAGTTTATATATTGTCCCATCTCCTTGCATGGTATAAAAAGCATGTAACATGAATTACACATCCGCCGTGCTACTTTTCTACTAATTAGATAATAGCTTAGGAAAACACCGTCCCTTATGTGCTTTCGGATTGTTAGACTCAGCATCGTTTGGTTAAAGGAGTGATTGCATACTTATTCCAAATCGTAAACCAAACTACTTAAAAATTCGAGGAATAGCCATGTGGTAAGCTGCCACTTACAAATAAAGGTCATAAGCCTAGTTCCACACCGGACACCTTTGATGTGGGTGAACGAGGAGCCACGCACTACCATTAATGCATGCTTGCATAGTTTTTCTTCCGTGTGGTGTGCTCGCCTTAGAGACTTAGGAAACTCTATCCACCCGACCTTTATGTTCATCAGCAATAAAATACCTTTTCGAGTATTCAACCACGTGACCCTGCTAGTAGACCACACAGTACATGCGATCGAACGCCGCATCCTCAGCGTCGGCTCGATGGGTCAAATCCCGCGCTGTCAGGTTGGCGATGTCATTGCCAGTGTTGCCGGGATGAGCCGAAGCTCAGTCGACGGGGCGATAATAAATAATGAAAATGCTGTTCTTATTGGTTGCCCCGTCACAGTGGTCTAGTGGCTATGACGCTCGGCTGCAGAACCGAACATAGCGGGATCAAATCCCGGCCGCAGCGGCTTCATTTCGATGAAGGCGAACTATTGACGGCCGATGGCCGTACGCGCTAAGGAACCCCTGCAGGCGGTATTCAATATTTCGGGAGTACTCTGTATACGGTGTCTTGTAATCATACCGTGGTTTCGGGACGTAAAACACCTGAAATCTATCGGTAATGTTCTTACTGACCAAGGGAAATGAGAGAAATAGCATAGCTTGTCCCTCGCAAATGAACATATCCAAAAACGGAAGTAAAAACAGAAAAATCTTCTAGGTAAGTACATCTGGCATAACGGATGTCAAGCACAAAAGACTCCAGGAAATACCTGAAACCAAGAAGCTCGCAGAAACGAGCTTGGTACGTGATAAAAAGACCAGCTCGATGCCAACCAATAACATGAATGAAAGTAAACAGGCAAAAAAACTGTGTTGTAGAGAGCGATTGATGTGAAGGTAATACATCGAACCGCAAAAGTAACGGCACCAGCATGTCTAGGGGCAAGATTGAGGGCCAGTTGGAGCGAAAATCGGGACGCCGGGCGTAAGTCAATGTCGCTACGCTTTAGCGATTCTGTCAACTCGGGCGCTGTCGGCTATAATGGCATCGTTGCCGTCTACTGAAACCCTCAACCGAGTACTTTTTGCTGCTATCATTATTTTTAACGTTGTGTCGTTGCAATACTCATTGGCGATCACATCCCCAAGTGCTCTGTTTCACTTGGGCACAAGCGTAGTAGAAACAACGAAGGCGCAAAGTCATAAAAAGAAGTTCTTCCGGGGTTATAACAAAAGACGGCGGACATCACAATGCCTTATATATATATATATATATATATATATATATATATATATATATATATATATATATATATATAACGTTTCGGCTGGAGGACCAGCCGAAACGTTAGAAATAAAGCGTTTTTATGTTAACATCGCATTTTGTCTTCAACTTTCCTAAGATTATATATATATTTATTGACGATTGAGACCAGAAGTATTCATGATGATTGATTTGTGGGGTTTAACGTCCCAAAACCAGCTGTGATTATGAGAGACGCCGTAGTGGAGGTCTCCGGAAATTTCGACCACCTGGGGTTCCTTAACGTGCACTGACATCGCATAGCACACGGGCCTTAACATTTCGCCTCCATCGAAATGCAGCCGCCGCGGCCGGGATTCGATCCCGCGACCCTCGGATCTGCAGCCGAGTACCTTAGCCACTAGACCACCGTGGCGGGGCAGAAATATTCAATAGTGCTCGATATATATATATATATATATATATATATATATATATATATATATATAGATATAAATCCTATGTTTGTCACTGTGTCTTTTTGATAGTATATTTATCCCGATAGCCAGGAAGAACTTTTTTTGAGATATATATATATATATATATATATATATATATATATATATATATATATTTGTGTGAGCTGCGATTCCTCTTACCTTTTCTTTATTTGTCGCAATACGAACTGGAAGTCCTGCTGCAGAATTAAGCAAGCGTACAGTCGAACACCATTGAATCCTTCTGATCTTAATCATCAATTTGTGTGCTACGTACCCATATTAGGGGTCGGCCAGAAATTGCGTGGCCGGTAGGATATGCTGAGAATAAACAACATACCCCAAAACGGGATGGTATAAAACTTCATCGTCTTACTTCTAATTGAAGCGGTATACCTCTTAACTCTACAAACTTGCTTATACTTGTGTGGGATGTCACGTCTGTTGAAGGACTAATCCCAACGTAAAACGTAGCAACTGTTTATTTGGTTAGCAATGGCACCGGCTAAACACACCGATGCTACGCTCGTCTGGGAAGCGAAAGGAAAGAGCCTCTTCCATGCCGGGCAGCCTGTTTTCTTAGCCACCGTCGGTGACACATACCTCATGTGACGCTGCGGTTGCGCTGCGTTTTACCGGAAACGCAGTGCAGCTTGTCGCCGTGGTACAGCCGTGAACACTGTTAGGGTGAACACGCGAGCGCATGACCACTATCCGTAAAGCGCCTGTGTAGCCAACGTGGCCGCGCATGGAAGCATGCCTCCCATGCGCAGTAAAAAGCAACAACATGACGTCGTGCCAACTGCATTTTGATACCGCGAATACGGGACTGGAAAGTATGCACCAAGCGACACAAAGCTAACCCTCCCGCCTTTTCTGCGCATGCGCGGGCTTGCTTTGATGCCTGGCCACGCTTCCTACGCTGGCGCTTAGCGTATTGCGGGCGCGCGCTCGCGTGTAGTTCACTTTAACTGTTTTCACCGGTGTACACTGGGCTGAATGATAAAGGAGGCGGACTGCGCGAAAATATGCGCAGAGTTTGCTGCCGCAGTTGTCATTTTCTGGCGAGAAAAATGCACGAGAAAAATAAAATGAGCCTTTCACTCCTTCCCATTGGCTTAAAAACTATATACTGTGAGAGGTAGCAAAAATTTCGCAAGTTACTCGCAGCTCCCTTTTTACCAATGACACCTTCATCGTGTACTTGTAGGAGTCGAGTGCGAAAAAATCCGTCGTGCCAATCATTTGCACCGAAACTAAAAAATGTTCGGGAACAGCGCCTTGCCGACCGTTCCAACTACCGCCACATGGTACCCTACTGACTCATTCCAGGTTATGCTCAGAAATCTTTCTTTTTTGGAAGCCGCGAGGCTTTCGCTCTCACGCGTCATCCTTCCAACGAGAACGGCGGCGTGCAGGTGCGCACGTGCGTGCAATACTCAACGGCCAGTCCAGCCGCGTGCGTCGGTGTTCAGTTTCTTGCGAAGCACTTCCGAGCGGCGTCATTACGCCCCTTTTGCTCTACGGCTCCAATCATGTTCCCTTTCGCTTCTGCACTTTTAGCAGCGGGCGCTCCATTTGAATGCGAGAGGCATGGTAATCGAAATTCTGAATTCTCCCTGACGCTTTATACGGGCGTCTAACGACCGTTTTTTCCAAGCAAACTTGCACGAAAAAAAGGAAAGTATGGCTGCCGTGGGGATGACCTTCGTATCTGGTGTACGTCATCCTAAACTTCAGACGTGCACCCGGTCACGTATCCATTCACGGGTGCCCGCGGACACACACACACACACACACACACACACGCACACATATATATATATATATATATATATATATATATATATATATATATATATATATATATATATATATATATATATATATATCAGAATTGACGATGCGCCTCTTAGAGAACGACGGTTTATTAAATCAACGTTTCGGTCGGAGCCCGACCTTTTTCAAGACATGTTAACCACAGGCATGCTGGCGTGTGGTTAACATGTCTTGACAAAGGTCCGGCTCCGACCGAAACGTAGATGTAATAAACCGTCGTTCTCTAAGAGGTGCATCGTCAATTCTGTTATAAATTGGCGGCCACCCAAGCAATTTCTACATACACAGTCATATATATATATATATATATATATATATATATATATATATATATATATATATATATTACTCATCTGTCCGGAAAGGGAACCGGATGACTGGTTTGCTGAAGCTGAGGCAGTATTACGGCTACTGCAGCGTTCCAAAATGAGCGCAGGTTTTAAATAACGGAGGGAGCAGCGCTGTGGAGCTCTAGCTTCATTCTAAGTTCACCATAGCACGAAACGAGTACTGAAATAATCAGTCACATAGGTTTTTGCGAAAGCAAGATGAGTGAAACAACTTGGGATTAGATAACTGTACCAAAATATTTAAACACAATAAGGTAAATGAAGTGTTGTTCATTATGTTTCGATATACTGTCGCCTTTTTGTTCATTTTTTACCCTTTTTTTGTGCCTACGTAATACACGCAGTAAATGCTATCTCTATTCGTGTCCGGAACACTAAAGAGCGCCGATATGAGGAGCCCCATTTGATGTAACATCACTCACTTTATCGGAGAGTAGCGCTACTTGATTGCAAAGGCCTCGATCATGAACAAAATCTGCATGCCGGCTTTTGTGTCGTCTGTTATCCCAAGCGCCGGCCTTATTATTTCGGTATTTATTCCTTGTTGTTGTTGTTGTTGTTGTTGTTGTTGTTGTTGTTGTTGTTGTTGTATGGGAAAGTGGACAGAAAGGCGCGAATACGTCGAAGGCGCAACGTGCTTTTTTACGACTATCTTGCGAAGCATTTGGGGACGATGAACACTAATAAAGATGCTGCGCGAAGGAAAAGCAGAAATAAAAACAAGCAAGTTATTGACTGTTATATCACAGTGATCCTCGCTTTATTTTATTTTTATTATTTTTTTAGTATAAGAGGCAGCATGACTGACTCATAGCGCAGCCTCCATCCGCTGTCGGTCGATTTTTCTCTTCGCTTTTATTTCTCAGCTCTGTCGTCCGTCAGGCATGGGCGAGTTATTTCGTTAATTGAATTCGCGGTCCAACTTACCTTACGCGCTTATCTGTTAATTTTTCTTATGTTACTTATTGATACGTATCAATTGTTTTCTTTATATTTAATGTGCATGCGTTGACCTGTAAGAGTGCGAACGAATAGCATCAGCCACTGCTGTCATAACGCGCCACAGCAGTGGTTTTCCTTCCTACTCCTGCCTTGTTGCGTATTTTTCTTCTTCGTTTCCAGAATAGCGACAGGCTACTTTCTTTCAAACGCCTGTAGTTTTTAGCTGCTGTAAAGGAAATGGCAACTAGAACACTATAACGGTGGGCAATTAAGAGTAAAAGAATACCTTTTCCATCTTATCCCGACGTTCACCCCGTCGGACAGTGAAATGCTCGTTGAACTAAAGTAATAATTATTATTCATTAAGCTTTATGTGACAAAAGTAGCTATCATTATAAGGTCGCCAAGTGGCCTGCTCCGGAGCAATTCGGTCCATATATGGTTCTATAACGTGAGGCTATGTCTAAGTGCATGGGTGTTTCTTGCACTTGGTCTCCATCGAATGTGGCCGCCAAGGCCAGGATTCGATCCCACCACCAGGAGCTTCGCAAGACAACTCCTAGCCGTTGAGCTAAAACGGCGGGTTGAATAACGAGGCATTATGCGATGCGTAAAAAAAAAAAAGGTGGACAAGAAACAAATCGACGAAGGTAGCAAGCAGCAACTGAAAAAAAGTACAGTGTGTTTCATCTTTCCAAGTATATTTTGCACTCAACACCAACAAAGCAACGCAACATTATTCACGCGTTAAGCGATTTCGCGCTCAGCATTACGTTTATATTGTCCCAAACAAGATGAGGTGCACTTGCCAAGCCTCACCAACAAAATGCAAAAAGCGCTTCTAGGCCTCCGGTAAATTACCCCACTTTGCCCACCTGATCAGGCTGCCCTTCTTGACACCGCCCACGCAATAAAAAGAGAAACAGGAAAAGGGATGTCAGAGAATACGCAGACAAAGCATTGCCGCTAGATGCATCGTTTATTCTAACGCCAGTGCTGCAAGTAGCGAGGTGTTTAGTGTGGACAACACTACACTGGTGCCACCCATGAGTCCGAGGGGGGGGGGGGGGGGGGGGGACACACGTGCGTTCCTGTCGCTCTGTGTTTCTTCAGTCGCTATACTCTCCTCCTCACGCTCCTTGTGTGCTTTCCTCCGCTTGTGCCCGCTCGCTCTCTTCCGACACTCATTAGTTCCCCACAGCGCTCCGTGCATGGCCCCTCTTTCATCCATGTCTTCGGCACGGGTCTAGTGGTTGCGCTACTCGACGGCAGGGTAAATCCCGGCCACCACGGTCACATTTGCGATGGAGGCGAAAATGCTAGAGGCCCGTGCACGGTGCAGTGTCAGTGTCGTTAAAGGACCCCAGGTGGTCAAATTTCCCGGAGCCCCCCTCTACAATTTTTCTTTCCTGTCGTTCCGTTTCTCCTACCCCTACGGATACTCAGCTTTGCTCCCGACAAGGGCTGTAGGAAATAGCGCCCTCCCCATAACCGAACCACCAGCACCACAATTATTATTATTATTATTATTATTATTATTATTATTATTATTATTATTATTATTATTATTATTATTATTATTATTATTATTATTATTATTATTATTATTCGCATCGTTTACGTTGCCGAAACCGACACAGTGAAACAGGAGCTTATATGGTCTTAAGAGCTCAGCTTCTCTCTGAAAAGGAGGAGGCACTCCAGTAAAGGTGAAGACGAACTGACGGATTACGCTAGGAGAAGTAGCACTGGCGATGCTAAGTAATACTGGTACCATAGCTTCATTCTTCCAACAGTGGCCGGCCGCCCCATTTGATGAGTGCGATGGAAAGATAAAGTGGCGGTGCAGCCTACTATTTAAACTCGCACTGCACGCTAGATCGTGTACATCCGTTGCCCTTGAGGCTATAGGATGCAATGTTGGTCATCCCGATGCGGAATCAACAGGCATAATGAAAGCGACGCCTTATACTATAACTAAGACAAAACAGTCATCTTTCTTCGGTGAAGTCTTGCTGTAATTCTAATGCTTAAGGCAGGGTCGAGCGGCTAAAGTCAAGTATGCGAGAAGCATGCTTCGTACTCTGCGTTGAGGCGGGCTGTCCAGAAAGCATGCGGAGCTTGATGATAGTGTAAGTTCTAGAGAGCGATATTGAACGTGCACTTTTATCAGCACATTCAATGCAGGTAATTTCTGGGAAATTGCACAAAATAAGTTTTGTAAAGTTCCCGCCACATTCGGTGCTAGACTTTTATTTCTTCCTTTTCTCTCTCCCTCCTTCGATGCTCTGTTCATCGGTTTGTGCCGCGGACTTGACAGGCCAGGCGTTTATCGAATTCTATTAATCACGCCTTGGCGCTCAGCTGGCGCCACCTAATAAAAAGGCGCCTGGCTCAGCATCGTGCGATGTCTGAGCATCTGGGATCGTTTGTCCATGTTATCACAGTGTGTTGCTGCCCGTTACAAAGGAAGGCTGAACGCAACATACGAATCCCTCAAGAGAAACACGACATCAGTAGCAAAATAAACAAAGAGAGAGAGAGAGAGAGAGAGAAAGAAAGATATCTTTAGGATGGCCTGAGAACAGCGAATATAAATCTCTGTGATAATGTATACACTGGACAATGAAAAAGCTCAACATGTCGAGTGAGCACGTCAGAAATCGCGCAGGCGAGCCTTCTCTTTTCTTTACCTCCTGCGCCCATAGAGTTTGGCACTATAGGCTGTATACTGTACCTTATAAGCGTAAGCTGATGGTGCGGATCTCTGTATTGTCCATGGTTACGTAATGAACTGCGCTTTGATATTAATGGCAACCGGGATAGGAGAAATTATTGGCTCTGGCAAAAAGAAAAAAATGCCTTGTGTTACGACTGGGATACTTTTCTGCGTCTTGATGGAGCTCGAAGCTTGCGACGAGTGGTCAACCAATGCAGCTGCGCTAGTAACACTCCGTTCGCTCTGTCAAGATGGACAATGTTGGCTAAGAAAGCCGAGAGAAACCGAGGTAGTATCCCGCATGCAAAAACAGTGGGATATTTATACATTTATTTTTAGTTGGTGCGTTGATATTGGACATTGTAACGCTTACACTGACTTCGATCACAGCTAATTCGGCTATTTCTTCAAGGAGTAATAAAAGGGAGCCACTTCAGTGCTCCCTTTTAACGCACCCGAAATAAATACGTGGAATCCGGCGCCAGCTTCCCCCACGTATACTTCGGTACAGCAGTACGCACGTGGAACAAAAGTGTCAGATATTCCATAAGAAAAAAATCTTTTTTTATTGATTGAATGATTGATTGTTTTCCTGCGTGCTTTGCTCAGGTACAGCCTCACCCCTCGCTCTTGATCACTGTTGCTGCGACTGAGCTAGCTCTACCTTTTTTTTCTTGTGCTCCTGTAAGAACCTGAACCGTGCTGATTTGTTTTATTGAGCCGGCTTTCGTGTTACCCTATATCACGTGCTCCGCGGAATTAGTGCCCTAAAGTGTCATGACTTGGTTTCCCTTTCCTCGGACAACGAGTTTCCAGTCCGCGCATCATCATGCGTATCATTATCGTTCTCACGACAGTGCGCGTGTGCTGATAAATAGGAGGAACTATACGCGATAATCGCTGTTATACAACGCCAATGTGGAAAGGCAAGAAGGGAGGGAGGCGGACAGCATAATGAAGGCGAGCAGAGTCACAATACTGAACGAGGTATAGGGAGAAAGGGGGTCTGCGCTTCGAGTAAATCTGATTCCGTGTGGAACGGCTCTGGGGAAAGCGGGGTGCTTCGAAACAAAGTTTTCTGAGCTCTCGTTTGTTGGTAAAGTTTAATCTAATATGCCCAACAATAAGAGTGGAGCGAAAGAGGGAAGATAGGAAGGGAAGGGTGTTTTCCGCGGACGCGCTCTGCGCTGAATCTTGGCGCGTAGTTAATTGAGTCATACGCAGGGAGTGTTCATTCTCGAACCATGGGCTCGAACCCCGGAAACAGGACTGAGTGCGCTGGCGCGGAACACCAGGCAGCTCGAGCTGGTAGACGACCGTTAAAGCAGGAGGAGGGTCTGTAGGGAACGCCAGTGAATGGTTCCCTTGAACAGCACCCATGCCGCCAGTTGTTAGCAGAATGCCCGCCGTCGGTTGCACGAGGAATGATGCAAGTGTTTACGCACCATCAATGTTTCATTTTACAAGGGTGGGCTGTCAACGGAGGCTTTTAAAATTGATTGTAGCAATCTGACATATTGCTTTTATGCACGAACTCCTCACAGCGACGACAGGGAGGTTTTACTCGAATTAGAGCGTAACTGTAGGAGCTCTGTTGGACGCGATGAGTCTCTAAGGACTTAAAAATAAAATCTGAATGGGCTATCTGCTGTTTCCATCGACTGAGGAGGACAGCGGCTAAATAAATAAATGGGAAGTTTTGTGCTTTATAGTTTCTGAGTGTGGACCACTTTCTGGGTGCGCCCGCGAGAGAAGTAATGAAGTAAATTGTTTGTTTGTGTAAATATATCCTTATAAGCAGTTTCTGACGCTCTCGGCCATACGAGTTCAGTGAAACGTGGCGCCGTATTTTCTGTCATTCGTGAAAGTCATCCGAGATGAGGCGGCTATGTACTTTAGCTAGGAGTACGGTAAACGAAATTAATGTGAACTATGTGTGGCTTTATAATGCTGCGGCGACGATGCAATTGATAAAAGTGTCTGTCCTGAACAGCGGAGATGCGTGATAAGTTTGACCTTGCGTGAGATCATACGCGGCAAATATCCAGCTCTGTGAGACAATGATCGAGGCATTTTACAGTGTACCAAAAAAGTAGTGAAGATCATCCCTAGAGCACTCGGCCACAGACGGCTGCTACTAAAGCCAACAAGAATGCTTTCATCCAGGATCACGACCTTTCCTTTTTATTTATTTATTTATTTTTTATTGCAGCCATTAGAGAAGGCAGCGACTACCGATAAATAAAGCAAAAGCAGCGTGGAATGCTGTTCAAAAGAAGTTTAAAACGTTTCCCTTAATACATAAAGTGAAATCATCATCATCATCATCATCATCATCAGCCTGTTTAGGTCCACTGCAGGACGAAGGCCTCTCCCAACGATTTCCAATCCACCCTATCCTGAGCGAGTTGGTTCCACTTTATGCCTGCAAACTTTTTAATTTCATCGTTCCATCTAATCTTTTGCCTGCCTCTGTTACGTTTTCCCTCTCTTGGTATCCATTCCGTTGCTCTTACTGTCCATCTGTTATCTTTCCTCCTCATGACATGTCCTGCCCAGGTCCACTTCTTTCTTTTAATTGATATAATAATATCGGCTATTCCTGTCTGTTCTCTGATCCATTCCGCTCGTTTTTTATCTCTTAGCGTTACCCCCAACATTTTTCTTTCCATTGCACGTTGCGTGCTCCTTAGTTTTATCTCTAGTTTTTTCGTTATCCTCCACGTTTCTGCGCCGTACGTTAGTACTGGGAGAATGCAGTGATTGAATACTTTTCGTTTTAGTGAGAGCGGTAAGTTTCCAGTCATGATTTCATAATGCCTTCCGAATGCGCTCCAGCCCAACCTTATTCTACGGAGAATTTCTTTTTCATGGTTAGGAGTTCCTGTTATTAACTGTCCCAGGTATACGTATTCGTTTACACATTGTAAGGGTTCATTGTCGATTTTAAATTTCTGTTCCTTAGCTAGGCTATTGAGCATAACTTTGGTCTTCTGCCTATTCATTCTTAATCCAATTTTAATACTTTCCCTGTTTAGGTCATCAAGCATGTTTTGTAGTTCGTCTCCATTATTGCTAAATAGCACAATGTCGTCTGCGAATCTTAAATTGCTGAGATATTCTCCGTCTATTCGAATTCCCTTGTCTTCCCAGTCTAGACGTTTAAAGATTTCCTCTAAACATGCAGTGAATAGCATCGGGGATATCGTATCGCCCTGTCTCACGCCTCTCCTGATCGGGATTTCTCTGCTTTTCTCATGTAGGAGTAGTGTGGCTGTGCAATCTTTGTATATGTTGTTGATGGTTTTCACGTATATGTCAGGTACCCCTTGTCTACGTAGAGCTTCTAGAACTGCTTGTATTTCTATCGAGTCAAATGCTTTCTCGTAGTCGATAAACGCCATATAAAGAGGTTTGTTATATTCCGCGTACTTCTCAATTACTAGGTTGATAGCGTGGCTGTGGTCCATTGTCGAGTAACCTTTCCTAAAACCAGCTTGTTCTCTCGGTTGATTAAAGTCGAGTGTTTCTCTTATCCTCGTAGAAATTACTTTTGTAAATAGCTTGTATATTACTGGGAGTAGGCTAATTGGTCTATAATTCTTTAACTCCTTTATGTCACCTTTCTTGTGGATAAGGATTATATTCGCATTTTTCCAACTGCGTGGTATATTACACGTCTTGACACATTTCGTGAAGAGCGATGCAAGTTTTTCAAGTATAATATCTCCTCCGTCTTTAATCAAGTCGGCTGTTATACCATCTTCACCAGCTGCTTTACCGCGGGACATGCCTTTGACAGCTTTTTTGACTTCGTCAGCGGTTATACATGGAATTTCATTGTCCTCCTCAGATTCTATTTCTATTAAGGTTGTATGGTCTGTCTGAGAACTGTACAGTGCAGAGTAGAAATCTTCTGCTACTTTTACTATTTCGTTGAAACTGTTGATAACGTTACCTTGTTTATCCTTTAGCGCATGCATTTTGTTTTGCCCTCAGTGCAGTTTCTTTTTGACAGTTTTAATGCTGGTGCCTTTCTCTACAGCTTTCTCTATTTCTCTCGTGTTAAAGTTTCTTACATCTCTTTGCCTGGCTTTATTGATCAATTTTGATAGTTCTGCGAATTCAATCTTATCTTTTGGCGAAGTTACTTTCATTTGTTGGCGTTTTTTTATTAAGTCCTTGGTAGATTGGGACAGCTTACTTGTTGTTTGCTTAGTTGTTGTACCCCCGACTTCTATCGCTGTTTCAAGGATTGTTTTCGTTATGGTTTTGTTCATTTCCTCTACATCGTCACCGTTTTCGTCTAAGGCCTCGAACTTGTTGCTTAGGGCTACTTTAAATTCTTCGTTCTTGGATCTGATTACCTCTAAATTACATTTTTTTCTGGTAAATAATTTAGTTCTTGTTTTCTTTAGGTTGAGTACAATCTTTGCTCTTACTAACCTGTGATCGCTGCATTTTATCTTCCCCACTACTTCTGTGTCTTGAATTATATCTGGTTGTTCGCACATTATAAAGTCGATTTCATTCTTTGTTTCCCCGTTAGGGCTTTTCCACGTCCACTTCCTGTTCTTGTGTTTCTTGAAAAACGTGTTCATTATACGGAGTCGGTTTCTTTCGGCAAATTGTACTAGCATTTCCCCACGGTTATTCCTATGGCCGACGCCGTAGTTGCCAATCGCCTGCTCTCCACTTTGTTTTGTCCCTACTTTTGCGTTGAAATCCCCCATGACTACTGTGTATTGTGTCTGTACTTTCTTTATTGCTAATTCGATATCCTCGTAGAACTGCTCTACTTGTTCGTCGTCGTAGCTCGTTGTTGGCGCATATCCCTGGGTTATCTTAAGTTTATACCGCTTATTTAGTTTTATTACGACGCATGCAACCCTTTCGTTAATGCTGTAGAATTCATCTACGTTGCCCGCTATATCTTTGTGAATTAGGAACCCCACGCCATATTCCCTCTTTTCGGGTAATCCTCTATAGCAGAGTACATGCCCATTGTTTAAGACTATGTAAGCTTCACCGGTTCTCCTAACTTCGCTAAGGCCAATGACGTCCCAACTAACTCCCTCTAGTTCCTCGAGTAGTTCTGCTAGTCTAGCTTCGCTGGAGAGGGATCTTGCATTGAACGTTCCAATGTTTAGTTTCCAGTTTCCAAATAATTGTACCGAAAAACTTCATAAAACGCCAGAATTTAAGTAGATAACTAATAGTATCACGGAACTACGAGGTGACATAACAGTTAGACCATTGAGTGTCCTGTGGTTTCTTCTTTGGCATCTGAGAGAGCAAACAGAGTTCGGAGGAAACTCCCTGCGAATGTTACTTCAAATGTGTTAAATACGATATAACCACAGATGTGTCGACAATGCTGTCATCAGATGCAACCCAGATGGTGATATAGCAACTAGACCGTTTGATTGAACTCCACAAAGCCCGAATTGTCCAGATATTTCTAACGTGAGCTGGTGCCTGCACATGTGTGTTTCTGCAGCAGACTGGCTTAATTTGGTTTCAGTAATGACGTCTTATACCCCAAGCACAGCTGCATGAAAAGCGTCGACTAACAAAACAAGCGAACCGGAAGCATCCGCGATCAGGCAAAATAAAATACATCCAAGGAAAGAAGTTCAACCAACTAATGCCTCGATTTGCCTGCGAATCGCTGGGCAGTAAACAACTTAATCACTCCATACCTGATTATACTGTGTAATCTCAGAGTACCTGCAGCATAAACATGAAGAGGATGCGCATTACTTGTTATGGTCGCTGAACAGAAAAGTAGGGCGAGCGAAGAAGAGCCCTCGGGACGCCGCCGCAGCACAATTGTGAGCGTTGCGCATTTGACGCCTGTTCATCGTCGCGGCAAATTCGACACACGGGGAATTTTCTTTTTGGTGCCAACGACAAAGCACGGCGCTTTCACACGCCTCTTCCACTAACGTGGCGCGGGCGCAGAACCAAGTCAGCCACGCAAAAGTTACGCACGGCGTCAGCTGCCAACATCGTCGTTTCCGTAACTGTACGCAAATGCATGTCGAAGGCTGTACAGGTGTAAAGTACGCTCCCAAAGCTTGCAACGCGCATAAGGTGTCACAAGCTTGATCGCGTAGTTGAATGCCTCGCCAATGAAATGCGCGACGCCTCCCATGGAAATCGGTTGTTCTTTCCTTTCAAAACCAGGCGCTGCGGGCGCATTTGCTGCGAAAGTCCTGAGCTGCTACTTGGAACGCTATTTGGAGCGGATATTTAGGATCTGCTAAAAACAGGATACTTATCAACCTCGTTGTCCTTCTTTCACTTATTTAGAAGGCAACTTTGTCAATCTGTAGGCTGACATCTTTAGACGCACTCCGAGCTACCTTTAAGAAATGCGCCACCGAAATTTCACAATAACCACAGCTTTTCGAGATTATCAGTCGCTTATGTAGGTTATCGCCGAATGAAAGACGGAAACGTCTTGGAATGAAGCCTTATGAGGGACAAACCGATGAAATATTTTTGCGATTTTTTTTTTCTGTATTGGCTTTTACACCCTTTCACAAAAATAAAAGTAATATCTAAGAGGTGGATCTGGTGAGGCCGTTTACATTGTAATTCTGGCAAAATTTTATAGCATTTATGAGGGTGAATTGGCCCTGAGCATGACACAGTTTCGATGCAATGTGAGAGCGTTCCTACATATATAATCTCACTGCTGTTAGGAAGGCGTACTTCGTTAATGGAAAAGAACAACGGTATCAAATTACAAAACACAGCGGAAAATTTGCCAATGCAAACTCGGCATCCTTGAAACTGAGACGCGCTTTTGAAAAGCAGTGTGATGAATGACGGGTACGGCGAAAGGCGCGACGAAGACCTTAAGGTAACATATTATGCCTACTACTCAATCTAAACACGTCGTCTTTTCCAGCAGCCACACATTACTCGGAGGCAAGCCATTAACCCAAAGCTTTTCTTCGCTTGATCTCACCGTTAAGTTCTACGCGGATCCGGTGCGGGCACCGGCATTGTTGCGCAGGTGTCCGAGCGACCACGGAGAGTTTATCCCGCAACGCTGCCATCGATTCGGCACGAAGCGATCCCGGCAAGGCGTGGAGGCGGAACGAAAACAACCACGCGGCTGTAATTACAATCGGCCAAAGCGCGAGGCCCGCGCTAAGCTCGGCCAAAATCGCATTGCTGCCACTCGTTTACTCGTCTCGCTCCGAGACAAGACGCATGATCACGCAGACCCAAATGGCCCCGTACCCCAGATAGAGGAAATACGGCCAGCAACACTGAAACGCGATTGGAGGTGTACCCCTGTGAAGAAAGAATAAAAGCCCAAACCAACTTTACCCGAGACGAATACGCTGCGGAGGAAGTCGGCCTATTACCTTACCCCAAGCTCCTGCTGATTCCTCGCTTCCGGAGACTGATTGGGATAGACTCGGTGGTCGTTGGCGATGCCGCCGATGGCCACGGCAGGGTTTGAGCTCTCCTCTACAGGAAGGGATTGTTCTATTCTCTCCGCTTCGCAAACCAATTTGCCCCTCCTCCTCTTCTTTCTCTCTCCTACGCAACCACCTGGTAGCCTTCGTCGCTTCTTGGGTGGTTGCTTTGTTTGCGCCCCTCCAGCGCAGAGAGATTGCGACGTAATTTGCCTCGTTAACCACCCGCCATGATGCATGACCCATGGTAGCACGCCGATCGATTAAAGCTGAGAGGCGATCGTTCACTTGCTGTCCAGTGTAGCCGCTCAGCGTTGGGTTATGCCTTGTACAAGCATGGTGCACGTATAAGTATGCTCACGCGACGCGATCGTTCGCTTAGCTCTCATAAACAGGCACTCCATTTGGAAATAGAGGGATGGCACCTCTATCGGATGCAGCCGCGCAAGCGTTAAGTAACTCCATCTACTTTTCTTCTTCATCATACTTGATACATTACTTTATCAGTGCTTGTGTTGCTTTTTTTTTTCTCTTGTAGACAACACCGGGTGCGTCGTTATATCGTTGATAACCGGCAAAAGAGCTCCGAGAGTAGGAATTCCTGCCTTGTCTGTATTATCGAAGAAACACAATCTCCACCCCTTAGTCAACCGATCAGTCAACTAACCAGTTAATCTCCATTGTTCTCTCACCTGCACTGAAGCTCGCAACGGATTGCCTAAGGGAAAACGATGATGTATGATTGCTAGCGTGGAGGTTACTGTATAATTTGCGCCAAAGCCGTTTCTGTAAAGGCACGTTCTAGTACTGGCACTGGAGGGATTGATATCTGTTATTGCAAGGATATTTTCCGTGACTGATACGCCAACCTAGATGTTATTCTCGCACAACAAAACTGAAAATTTACATGCACAATCGTGCATGACATGATAACAAGTGGGTCTACTCATATCTAAGAAACCAGGATGTTCTCTGTTCTATACACGACATATAAACCAGGATGATGTAATAATAATAATAATAATTTCTGGGGTTTTGCATAGGTGGAAGGTCGGAGGAAGGGTCGGAGACGCCGTAGTGGACAGCGCCGGAAATTTCGGCCTCCTGGGGTTCTTTAACTTGCGCTGACATCGCACGCTACACGCGCTTCGACATTTCGCCTCTATCGAAATGCATCCGCTGCGACGCGGACCCCGTCCCACGATCTGCGGATCAGCAGCCGAGTGCCATAGCTACTACACCGCCGTGGTGGGGCCAAGACGCTGTCATGGCAGCCATTAAAAATCTGGAAACAACGTTACTGTAACCCGTTATCCGCACATTTTTAAAACAGAAAAGTATGAGCGATCATAGATCGTAGCAGCAGTGCTTGTATTGTGTACCCATAGCTTATCTTCCCTGTCCTTTTAATCGCATTAAGTCTGCCTTTCACCTTAATCGGGACGAACCAACCGCCCTAACGGTCGCAACAAGATATGTAGTGCGAACATAAGTGCGCCTACACGCCCGTCCTCTTTACGGACACTTGACAAACACAAACACTGTTGCCCATTAAGCAGACCTTTTGTGAACTTCCGCCTATTGCACAAAAGCAATGTCTGCCAAATCAGAGCACACGATGCTGCTGGAGACCCGAAATGCAGAGCTCCATGGTGCAGAAAGTGGGCTGGGTAATGTTTCGAAGCAAGGGCACCGAGTGACGTTCTTCGTTTCTTTTGCCGCACCTTCCGTGTTTTATAGTAAAGAGGCACTTCACTGCAATAGTGATCAATGGAAATTTATGGTGAACATAATGAGCGTTACGAAGTAAACAAAGAACATTAAAACATAACATTTACGGTAAAGAAGGCATGCAGTGTAGAATACAGTAACTGTGATACCACAGCATACATACATACATACATACATACATACATACATACATACATACATACATACATACATACATACATACATACATACATACATACATACATACATTTTTACGAAGTCCTAAAGCCCCCTTTTGGTATAAAGAAGCAATATTTTATCTGAAATTATGAAAAATCACGCTAGATCCCGGAAAAACGTAAAAAATTTGGGTCATTATGCCAGTAAACGTTACCAAAGGTTATGTCTACCATTTGCAACATTCAATTAGCTTCACATTCTGTGAAGAAAGAACGCGGATTTTTATGAGCAGGAAGGAAGAGGGCACACATAGGACAATTGCAGTTCCTGGACACCATGTGTGACCACCAAATGGCCCAAGTGTGCACCCTTTCACAATATTTTGATCTATCCCTAGCCCATTTCCGGGCTATACGTAAAGATACCGAATTGCCTTTTTTTCTTCCTGGTAGTCGCGTGGTATTAGCCGGCGCCCACTTGTAGTCCGTCTAAATCGTGTATTATCATTTACTGTTCGGCATTCCTTCGTGCCATAATTCTCCAGGAAAGAATTACATGTATTCGTAATATGAATTTTTCTGATTTACGTGGATCACCTTAACTCTAAGTCTAGTTTCCACAAAAAAAAATTGGGAGAGTCGTTCTTACAGGCCGGGTTCACGACCTCCCCCCCTCCCCCTCCTCCCCCAACATGACTAAAAGCCGTCCTCCAAATTCACGCTGCTTTATTAGTCACTTCCTTAGCGTCAGGCTTGCGCACGGAAACTTCAGTCGATTGGTTCGCTCGACCCGTCCGCAAAGAGCAGCGCAACTTCTCACCTCCATCTTGTGCGTCACACCGAAGCAGCGACACCATCAAGTTCGTTTCCGCGTTTCCGGGAGAAGAAAAAAGAACACAGAAACAAAGAAGACGCAACGGAGCGCAACAAAGGCTTCCGCGTTTGCGCGTATTCCTCCTAACGCAATATTCGGGCGTCGGCCTAACTACAGATTGTTAGACCGTGAAACGGGAGTGACTGCCAACTCACCGCCTATAGCTCTCTCCTCGGGCTGTGTCAGCGTGGGACGCTTGCTCGCGCTCGCCCGGCGACGAACTTTTGATACGGTTAGCCGCGTCGGTAATTGCCTGAGCCTACGCGAAGAGCTCGGGCCGCGGGCGTTTGGAACCACCGTCAACCAGGGTCGCCAGGTCTCGGCAACGATGGTCTGTGTCTGTTGGTCTGAACGTGAAACGTGATGCCACTCGTCTGGCTGCGCTTGATGCCTATACCTCCTCACTCAACTGAGAACGGCGGAGTGCCGGGATGGAATCACTGCAAGCTCGGCTGGGCACGCGGACTCTCGTGGGGAATGACGAAACCGGCGGTGCGGCGGTGCCACGATCTTTCGAACGCGCAAGCGCGCGATGCAGATTCTTTGCCCGCACTGTCTCTCGGTGCGCAGTTAGTCGTCATGCCTTACTATGTGTTTGCTTGTAAAGGAGCGCCGAGCTGGGAAGGACCCTCGCTGTTCTCGAATCCAGTGTTCCTCACAGCATGACCGCTATACGATTGGTATGTGCAATTTAGTGCTGAAATTATTCGCCCGTTCAAGCAGCGCTCCAGATAAGAATAAAAAAAATGAAAGTCAGACACGCACATCAGGATAGCTTTAAATCAGAATAATTTCATTAAAATGTCGTTTGACTTATCCACATATTGTTGCAGCGAAATTTGATGTTGAGCTCTAAGCGACGATAAAATAGTTGCAGCGAGTATAGATTCTTTGAACAAAAAGCGCAGCTAGAGAAACCATGTGGGGAAAGTCTTTTGTAGATTTAGATGGCAAGCAGAAAATTACATGGTAAACAAAAATTAAGGCTGGCCTGAAGGTGGTTCGCGCTACTTGACGACTATGTCGGCTCTGTGCGCCTTAGCCTTGCAGTTTCTAGCTTGAGTTTTATGTCATGCATGTGTATTAAAGCACTTCTTTATGCTCTTTCTGTTGATGCTCACTTGCTTGATCTGTACTCACCTTTAGTGCACGTGCATAGTTCTCGAGAATACTCCGACGTAATACATCTTCAAGTACCAGCATAAAGTATAATTGCATGTGAGATATAATTTTCTTTACTCGTTATGTACAGTTTAGTAGAACTATGTACAATTATTAGCGAAATGTGCGCACACGTTGCGCTGCTGGGTCTGGGTTTCAAGCTTTATTTATTTCCTGGGTTTGTGGTGCTCGGGTGCTGAAACGAAGGAAGCGGATTCAGTGGGTGAACGTGCTAGAGGTCCGTGTATTGCGCTCCGTAAGGGTACGGTAAGGAACCTTACGTGGCCCAAGTTTCCGGAGCCCTCCACTACATGGCTTGCCTCATCGCATGGTCTTGTCACACAATACCTAAGCAGTTATTTTTTTTTTTATTTCCTGGGTGCGCAGGTCGGTCCAAGGAATTTGTTGGTGAAGCGAGCCAGTTGGACATTACTTTCGTACTTTCCTGTAACTCGACGTGATACTGCCTTTCACGTCTCATGGAAATTATAAAACCGCGGTATTGATAAATTCAATCATTAACACCAACTTTCCACTACATGTGAGTACGTTTTCTGCACCTACCCGCAACACAAGGCATGCAGGCAATGGCAACTTTAACCTTCTCAATTGTAGGAATGTATATGGCGAACGGTTAATCCAGTTCACTGGTGCTAAAATTTGGAACACAATTCCAATTGAAGTTAAACTTGCCCGCAAATTCAATTCGACTTGCAAAATACATTTTGTCAATCAGTCGTGTTCTTGACCACAGTGAAGATCACGTCCATAATGTCTCACCCGGTACATATCTCTCCCTTTCTTGTTTCTTTGTTTTTTTTTCTTCTTTGTTCTGATGCAAGTTCGACTGTTATTTATTCTTCAACGCAGCCTTATGCAAAAATTCTGCCCATTCTTTTCGGGTGCCCTGTCTTTTGTACTTTTTTACACAATGTATGCCATTAGTTCTTCTTTATTACTTGGGTACTTAGGACTTAGCAGCAATTTCGTATTTATTGTCATGCGCGTTTCATTATATATAATATACCTTTGAAGCTACTCAATCATTGAACTTGTATAAAGATTCATAATCATATCATGTGCTCCTCTGCTCCTGACATGTAAAAAATATTCATGTATTAGAATGGACCAGTAACTAGCCACACAGGCTAATGGTCCAAATACTTTGTAACCACTTTTGTATTAAGTTAATTGAATAAACACTGATTGACTGATTGATTGATTGATATACCAGAAGCCTGTCATTTGAGCACAAACTGTGTTAAAGAAAGAAGAAAAGGTTCACCAACGAAAAACAACAAGGGCGACAAATGTTTTCCCCGAAAGAAAAAAAAAGTCAAAAAAGGCAATCTTGTTATCTCTGACTAAGGGGGATTGACTCCGGTGGTTTAGCGCTTCAGTCCCTGGGTGGTTAACGTGTCACGACTAATACATCTAACGTCAATTAATACCCACAGTGAACACCTTCAGTCTCAAGTCACGACATTGCTCGTAGCATCGTGCATTTCTTAACGAAAGGTCCCATGCATCCTCGAGCTCCTCTATGTGTGCTTGTACAATCAAGCGGCTCCCGTGTTTCCAGCGTGATCGAAGCGTCTCTTTACCAGGATAATGCCTCGCGCCCAAGAATTCAGGCAAACCCAAATGGCTTGGCCATTATCATTTTTGTTTTTTAGAATATCATTGCGCTAGGTTACGTTATTCGATTAATTGAACGCTTGGTAAGTATATTGTTTTCGCAATGAATATTTCTATACAACACGAGTTTAGATCAATATTTCAATAGAAGCGAAATAAGTGCATGGTGTAGCTTTTAACCTTTGCGCGTTCTTTTAAAATCATAAGAGAGACTCGGCATTTCTTTAGCTCAAATGTATGGTATGTTGCTGCTTAGTAACAACATACCATACATTGCTATGGTATGGTTGAGCATATCTAATCGCATATGGACACTAAGATATAAATGGCACATGATACTATGGTGCATGGGAAAGGAATACTGAGCTGTTTTTTCTAGGAACAACAAATGGAACGACCAACACATCGACCTTCATGATTATGGCACCAGTAATCGCACCACAAGTATCATCTTTTTTGGTCAAACTACTTACGCAATTAGAAAGCTTAATAGGAAAAATTACTGAATGGTTCTAGATAGGTTCTAAATCTTCAGTCTCCTACAGAAAGGAAAGGTCACTTGGGCACCAGAGGGTTTTTAGCGCAATGGGTCCAAGTCCTCCAATGCAGTATATATTTTTTCTGTAATTGGGCTTAGAGCGCGTATAATTTTTCACGTGCATCTGCTTTCGTGTTCGGCTCTCAGCACCGACATTCAGGATAAGTTTTACTCATTTTCACCTGGATATTTTATATATTATGAATGCGAAACTGGATATTTTATATATTTTGAATGGGAAACTTTTTCAAACTGTGCATTACATGCACAGGAATTGAACTCGACCAGAGCGAAAAATCAACTCAAGAAGTACAGCTATGCAGTATTCATCTGCTTGCAACTCAAAACTCGGTTCTGCCTCCGGTAACCTGGTGCTCATTTTTCAATGTCAGCTCTCGCGAGAAATATTAATCATGGCGCGGAATATTCGCAATTATGTTTCTCAGGAAGGCTCACCAGTAAAGTTCTCATCCATCATGCCAACGTGCTGGCATAAACGAACGAAATAAAACAAAAGAAGAAATTTAAGAGGGCCTTCCAAATATAAATTAGGCACCCGGCTAAAATAGGAATTGAACGACCTACCAATCCTCCCTGAGCGCAGAACAAACGACTTCAGTGTAGTTACAGACCGGAGCAGATTTTATTATTATTACATGAAAATTAACGTCAGCGCCACTGAAAATGTAGATGATGCGACAAAGTGAACAAAAAACACATAAAATATGTAATACAAAAAGCACAAGTGACTCGTTCCACTTTCCAATATCTGCTTCCTCTCCCAAGTGGGCTACTTATTACCATTTCCGCGTGACGATATCGCGATGATACGTAATTACAAAATCAATACCCTCCTAATTTCAGCAGGATCGCGTACTTGCGTAGGCGTAGTAGTGAAATCACCGGAAAGAAAAGCTGCGTTTCCGAGGTGCCTGAGAACCAAAGCCAGGGTTGGTTTGCGGATTTTGAAGACAGCACACGTGTTCTGCAACACGCAGGTTCAGTAGTCCGCTTTTTCTTTCTTAAGATAAAGAAATCTACGTTCTCCTTTCTGCAGAATATTATGTTTGGGGTTTGATTTTATAAAAAAAAAATATGCGCAGCACAGATAAAGTTTCCTGGACTACAAAATAGTACAGTTCCGTCCATAAGCTTAGGCGCGAGTGGGTAATGGTTCACAATGTCTCTCAGTTTTCATAGAAAATCGCAATAGTCCGTGCAATCAGCGCCAACGTATCTGTTGATCTTAGAATTATCCTACTGATCAGCGGAGACGCTGAGTATACTAAGTTCGAGGGACTTCTTGGCGAACTTTCGCAACTTTAACCATATCTATTTACCTAGCCGTCTACGTCTCGATGGTTTCCTGGTGGTCTAGTTGACTTGGTATCCACCAGAATTCTCGTGGTAGGGTTTAATCGTGTTACGAACATGAAAGGTTGGCCACCAATTTGATATACTTGTCGACCACGTAACGATTAACGACAACACAATCGCATGTGACCTGTACCCGCCCGGGAGACGTGAGTGGGCGCCATAAGTGATTAAATCTTAACATTACAGCATAGGTCACAGAAGGAATAGCAAAAACAGACGTTGATGATTTGTTGAGAACACATTTTGCTTGGAACCCCGCTACGGTGGTCTAGTGGCTATGTCACTCGGCTGCTGATCAGAAGGCCACGGGATCGAATCCCGAGCGCGGAAGCTGCATTTTCATGGAGATCAAATATTGAAGCCTGTGTGCTGTGCGATGTCAGAGCGCGTTAAAGATCCCAGATCTTCAAAATTTCCGCAGTCTTTCACTGCCGTCTCTTTCATAATCAGAGCGTGGTTTTGGGACGTAAAACGCCAGAAATCAATTAGCCAATTTGCTTTGTCTAAACAGAAGACGAAAACATCATTTATACCAGCGTGTGATTTAAATGCGCACATAACAAGCTGACAGACGTCGGCAAATGTACAGTAATGACAGGAGGCAACCTACCACGCTGTAGGGTGCAGGAATCGAACCCGGGGCCTCCGCGGTGCCAAGAAAGCATGCTACGGAACGTCCACGGTAGGCTGTTGACACGCGGTTGTGGTGAGTGTCACTCTTATATCAGTAATAAGCATGATAAGTAATGCATAGTATTACTATCACACTACAGGCTATTGTTTAGCCTTGCTCGAACCCGTAGGAATACTCCAACGAATGACGTTTATGATATGCAGGTCAGCGTACCGCAGCATGCCTTTCTCTCCGATAAAGCAGACGTTTGTGAACTAAAGTGAGGAGATACCGCTGTGTACCGTTGTGGACCGCTGTGCACTGCTGCGCAGCACAGTACTGCCAACCACCCTCGTCTGACCGCATTATGTACACAACTACTCAATTTGCTCGATGACGTTCATCCTACTAACTCTTGGCTGAATGCCAGACACATCTAAACAAGCAATTTTCTCGCTGATTCCCTTGCACGACATCAATTCCCGCAACACGTGGGCTCCGTCAGATTTTTTTATTTCTTATTTATTTTTTGAAAAAGATGAAAAAGTCCAGACCTTGTAAAATTGAGAAGTACCTTTCCCCACTTAAAGAGTGCATATGTGGCGCTGCACGCTTTACAGGCAAAGCGTAGCGCGGACGGAATTGTGCGCCAGTCATCGAAATGCCAGTGTTACAGTGGATGCTAAATGTTGAAACCATCCAGAACATCGGAACAAGCAATTTTATCGCTGGCTCCCTTACAGAGCATCGATTCCCACAACAATAGGGATCAGTCAGAATATTGAAACGGGCACAGGGATACGCTTGTAATGGGCTATATTTGAACGACGAGGAGATTAGCCGGTGCAGCCCCAATGGCGGACCGTCAGCCTGCGCCCCACTGCTACGCATCCTTTGTTCCTCTTGAGATCGTCGTCGTCTTTGCTATTCTTGCACCATGACAATATTTTCGTATTTATTTTTTGAAAAGAATGAAAGCGTCGAAACCTTGTTAAATTGAGAAGCACCTTTCCCCACTTAAAGTGTGTAGATGTGGCGATGCACGCTTTACAGGCAAAGTGTGGTGCGGATGGGATTGTGCGTCAGTCATCAAAATGTCAGTGTTAGAGTGGGTGCGAAGTATTGAAACTATTCAGACACATCAAAACAAGCGCTTCTCTCGCTGAATCACTTGCATAGCATCGATTCCCGCAACACGTGGGCTCCGTCAGAATTTTTTATTTCTTATCTTTTTTTGGAAATGATGCAAAAGTCCAAACCTTGTAAAATTGAGAAGTACCTTTCCCCACTTAAAGTGTGTACATGTGGCGATGCACGCTTTACAGGCAAAGTGTTGTGCGGATGGAATTGTGCGTCAGTCATCAAAGTGTCAGTGTTGCAGTGGATGCGAAATATTGAAACCATCTAGACACATCGAAACAAGAAATTTTCTCGCTGATTCCCTTGCATGGCATCGATTCCCGCAACACGTGGGCTATGTCATAATTTTTTATTTTCTTATTTATTTTTGAAAAGGAGGAAAAAGTCCAATCGTTGAGAAATTGAGAAGTCCCTTTCCCCACTTAAAGAGTGTACATGTGGCGATGCACGCTTTCCAGACAAAATGTAGCGAGGGTGGAACTGTGCGTCAGTAATCAAAATGCCAGTGTTGCAGTGGATGCGAAATATTAAGAACCAAGTGGGAATGCAAAAGAGACTTAGGGGGTAAAAATATCAGCGGAGGCCACTCGTGCAACATCTGCCACCGCCTCTGGTTTCACGCGAAGGTCTTTACGCTGAATCCGGTGCGAAACAGTGAGAAGCGTTCGCTGGGCCCCGCAGTTTTACGCGAGGCGCTTCCCCAAACCTCCGACTAGAACGAAGTCTGGATGTGGCGGAAACAAACCCGGACCAGCCCACCAGTTTCGAGCTACCAGTGCGAAATTTGCAGATTTCGTTGGGATCATGGGATTGCACATGTATAGAACACTCCGGTATAAACAATGTTTTTATTCTGAACAAGCGCAGTCGCCTTTTACTGACGCGAACCCCAGTTTTTGCCACTATTCACTTCGCACCTATCAAAACACCTTCGATATCCGTGTAGGCCGTCGGAGCATTTGTGAAATCGACTCCCACTGCTATGTGTTTTTTTTTTATTTTTGTTTCTTTCGCTCACTTTTTTTTCTTGTTGCTAGTTCCCTTTCGAATTTGGGCTGATCTTAATGTTTTTTAATGCCAGTGCGTGTGAGTGAATGTTGACTGTGGTGCCGGAGTCGGCCGTTCCGTTTACCTTCCACAAAATACGGCACGTTACTACAATTTCCTCCACCCATCATGTGATCTAATCGACGCCGTCTGTAAGTCTAACACATAGGTACAAGCGATTTCTGGTGGCTATTTCTACGTAGCCAGGTCTAGCGCACTTCGACGTTAGTGATGTGGACGCTCATGATCAAACGCCGTTTGTGGGTTCTTCTTTTCGACACATCATTCCTTTGTTGGCAAAAAGGAGGCGCAGTTACTCGGTGTCACGAACAGTCGATCGACCTCATGGAGCCCCGGTAAGAGGGTTAGGAGCTGCTTTTGGAGGTGTGTCATTTAGCGGTGAAAACATTAGTTTTCAAGATAGGTGCCTGTTGCTCGGCCTGGTACACCGCCTAATAAATGTACTGCAGTCCGCATCTGATTATGTTTAATGCCAACGCAGTGCGTGTTACACAAGTTTATTTTAACTGTGTATCGTACTATTAGAATTCAACCCGAAACGCGGAAAAGGATAGGAGAATGCAGGTAGATGAACCAGGAATTTTAATCAGAACAGCCGGTATGATTGGCGAGATCAAAAGTTAAGAGTGTAAATAAAGGGGGAGAGACGCTGCGTGCTTATACCACATGTGACGTCACTCAGGAACAAAGATCGACACAAGTAGCCTACAACCTCTTGTGCAAGTCATTCGTCTTCAAAAATCCGGGTAGTGCCTTATTCAGCTGTGATAACTTCTGACGATGACAATCTAGGATTGTTTCTGCTGACATTGGTCAATGGTGAGTGTGTGCTAGAGCAATTGTGAATGGTCGTTTCTGCACGTTATAGGAATGGCAGTCTTAGAATATGTGCTGCAAGGTTTCCTTGGCTATGTCAACAGCTATGTCAACGCTATGTATAGCAAACAGCTATGTCAGCCGTTTTGATGCAGAATGAAAATGACTTCGTAAAAGCATTGGTAGGCATTTTAGTAGGACAGACTGCCGGGCTAGTTGGTTATGCATCACAAAAAGCGCCCGTCCTGTCTGTTTCGTTTCTTCTTGTGTCCGTGTGTATTTCGCGCTAAGTTGAACTTTTCGTGATTGGTAGGCATAATAGACAAAATAGAGTTGCCTCTCTTCGGCGGAGTGCAGTTGGCACTTGAAAACATTGCGAAGTCTTCAGATGGCGTTGCCACTTTATTTGTCCCGTTGGTGTACTTTTATAAGGAGCGTAATGGACGGCGCAAGCACTCTCGATTACTAGCGGTATTGAATCTTCATAGCTCCAATACGGCTAGCAAACTTGACGACTAACGCAAGAGCTTGTTTTCGTGGTTATTTGTCCCTTGTTCATCATTCAGCTGAACCACTCGTGAAATTTAATGGAATAACGCTAACTAAATTTCTAACCCTTTCAATACTCATGTCTCCTCCTTTATCCTCCTAGATGGAAATATACAATACGCTTCAGTTCTTACATTAGCACCTTTGCCATTGTCAGGCTAATGTAGTGTCTTGCACAACGCAGTTTTCTTAGACGCAACAGCTCAAGCTCGTCGTTCAGCGTCACTTTCCATAGTATGAGGTAAGGCTTGTCAGCGTGTCCGCCTCGGCAGTTCATTTCCGTGAGTTTCAAACAGCTTTCGCGAGGCGCCGAACGACGGGGTTTCTATCAAATACGTGTGTCATGGACTATTGCAATTCCGGTGGGAATAGTGTCCATGTTTTTCGAACAGCGCAGGACAGTACATTGTAAACAAACCGTCGCCCCGGCACACTACTTCCGATGCAAAGAGGCTAGCTCTTGGAACTGAATGCGACTTATTGATTCTTGTAGAAATCTCCGGCAGAGTGTGCACGGTAAGAGTCCGTTGCGTGTCGCCTACAATGCATCGTGCCTTTTTTTGTTTTTGTCTTTTTTTTGCGTTCACTGGTCTGTCCATTTCGCTCCTTCGGTAGCCAATGCGGTTCGTCCCCTGAAAGGCACGCCAACAAACTGAAGCCAACTACATTTATGTAGGTTATTAACTAAAGCAGCAGCTATGGTGTAGCAACGTTGTGTTCTTAATGTCTAAAGACTACTTAAGACATCCAACGAACAGTGCAAAAGTGAACAAATGCATGCTAGCTCATTACGTGAAACGCGTAGCCGCATCATCCGCTTCCTTTTAAAAATGTTTGTTACCATGACATGTTTTTTTTAACCTCATTGCTTTCCAAGCGGAGTAAGTATAGTTATTCTCTTCCTATTACATTCTATTGCGCGTTATCCTATGTTGTCGATTTTCATCCACTTCGTTTTAAGGGCCATTTCGTTGCTAGCAAGGATCATTTCTTTGTCGTGTGGGCTGCAGCACAAGGATAACTGTAACGGCCAAGCAGACTCAAACGCATACTCTTTGTCAAGCACAGCTGATTAGTCACCTTCATTTAGATACGTGCAAAATTTCATTGAAAAGATATCCACCGAAAAGAAATTGGGAGACAATGGTGCTGGTACGAACAGCGCCATATCATAATTGCAGTGAAGTGAGTAACGTTAATATCAAGTGAGCACAAGTCTAGAAAAAAAGACACTTAGGCAAAAATTTGGAACGCACCTTATTACAGGCGGCGCTCCTTTGTAACTTTCAGCTGCGTACAAAGCGTCAGAAACGCAATCGTTCGTGCAGTCCATTATCACTAGCTCAACGCGCGTTGATCTTATTTGAATGTAAGTCCCATCATGAGAGCCTTCCTTCGCTTTATCTCTCTGTCTGTTATTACTCATGTGTGCAAAAAAAAAGAAAAAGAAGGAATATCAGGCCTGCAGAAAGTAAACCGAGCCTGAATAAAGATTTTCAAAGAAACAACATACGAAGGAAGAACGAACATTTCCAACTGCAAGTCTCAGCTCGTGCAAAGAGCTACATGAAAATTCATAGAACTGTTCCACCCACCATTACCGCGGTCGTAATGAATGTGAAAATTCGTTCTCATAGGCGCAGCCCGCACCTTAAGTTCCAGCTCCACATAGACATGTAATTCTTGCTGTTTCAATTTGCCTTTCTCTCTCTCTCTCTCTCTCTCTACGTCATTAAGGCCACGATATTGAGGCAAACTACAGAAAACAGCTGCCCTTGATGAAGCTTACTGTGGGCACTTAATTTTGCTCGTGCCAAACCTTTAAATTTCCTGAAAAAAAAATAGTCTTGAATCAAATAAAAAGTGGTGGTCATGGTGTACGGACGTAAAAGAGCCGGGTCGTACGTAATATTTTCGAGATAATGCGACCAAAAGCTTTCGTAGCCGCACGGTTATCTCTTTCGAGGCACCCATTCCTTTCTTCACGGCGAATAATTCGTCTCTTTCTCATTCAGCTACGCGCGTCGAGAATTCACTGTCTCCCTTGCTGTGTAATCTTTAAGAAAAGCCGCTTGAGGCGCTTATTTTTCTTAGCCCGACTTGGCAGCGATTACAGGAAATTTTAAGCTCTGTGGTCGTAAAAGAAAAATGGGAGGAAGGAACTGCTTTTCTGCAACGGCGTGAAAGGAAAGAGCGGTCCTCTCAGAGCCGAATCATGCGCGAACGTGATAAACAAGCGCTTCTCCTTTCCATTTTCCTTCTCCAATTTACTAAAAACTCCAAATTTAACGTTTCTCGTTTTTTGTGTTTAAAAAATAAAAATAAAGGAAGACAAAGAAGAGCTGTGTGACCACATCGCATACAAGGAGGCCTATACGGTAAAACGGAATACGGAATGCCGTTCCGTCTTAGCCTTCCTTGATTGGTCAAGTCTGCTTGTCAAGGCCGGACTGACAAATCAGAAAATCAGATTGGTCAGGGGTTGGGCAATTCTGATTTGACAAGCAGAATTGGTCAGTCGAGGAGGAGCTAGACGGAATAGTATTCCGTATTTCGTTTTGCGCAGTAGGCCCCAGTTCTTACGTGTGTGCAAAACCGAAGAAGCTGGTGTCGTTGCAGACAAGGGTGTTGTGTTACCTCCGTCGTGTTGGGGACAGAAAATCGTATCCTACCAGACAATTACTATTATGTAACATGTATACACAGACATACAGAGACACAGAAAGAAAAGAAGCAAGAAAATGCAGGCGCTTAGGTTAACCAGACGCGCATCTGGATTGCTACCCTACATTGAGGGAAAGGATCAAGGGCAGCATTATTATCAAAGAGAGAGAGAAAGGCATTAATAGCGCAGACACTTGCAGAAGCACGTCGTCTACACGAGCCGCCGCGGTGGTGTAGGGGTTATGGTGTTCGGTTTCCGCCCAAAAAATACGGGTTCGATCCCGGCCCTGGCGGTCGCATTTTCCATGGAAACGAAAATTCCAGAGGCCCGTGTACTGTGCGTTGTCAGGGCACGTTAAAGAACCCCAGGTTGTCAAAACTTCCGGAGCCCTCCGTTACGGCTTTTCTTTCCTTGCTGTCTCTTTCCGCCCCTTTCACCTGCTCCCTTGGTCGTTTAGCCGTGCTGCCGAGACGGCCTGCAGAAATCATCATAAATAAAAGTGTGTTCAAACTTCACTAAGACACTAGAAAAACACTGTTTAGAGGAATGTTCTGATTTATTAATGACCGGTCATGTTTAGTGTGATGGCTGCCTTCTTCTTTGCTCTTTTCTTTTGGTTATTTCATGTACTGGGCTGCTTCTTTCCAGATTATTTATTAGATATTATATAACTTCTTTCGTTATGCTTTTCCGAAGTGCCATTATAAAATGTATCTTTTTAGACCCAAACTAGCCTATGGCTATGGGTCCACACAGTGTGTGCAAGCTTTATGTAATGTGAGCAACAAAATTCATTCAAAGTTCAAATTCACATCGTTACATGCCGTCGCATGGATCTGTCGCCTTTAGCCACGCTAGTGCTATTGCCTTCAGGTGCGCTAGTGTTGGCTTTGCGTACAGAATAGTGCACCTTATGTACCATCTTAGCGTAGGACATGATCAAAATATCTTCGTTGCTGAAAACGGCCTCCAGTTGACTGGTATAATACCATCCTAAGTGGTTATCCCTGGGTAGCTTATCGAGTGCAAGTTCACAAAGCCGGGGAGGGTGGTGCCGATAGACGCACTGTCCCTGTCTATAGTTTCGGGAAGACGAAATAAACGTAGGCAACATAGCGAGGAGGAAAGAAAGGGGAACGAAAATACGGTGTGAACGTGAAGACCAACCCGAAGGCGTAAATAATACACAAAATCGAAAGCGTTTTTTTCATTGACGACGGCTGCATACTTCCACGCAAAGCACACTCACTGGAATGTTGGCGAAAAAGAGCGAAAGCGGCTCAATGTCGAATCACCGAACTAGACATCTAAACAGCATTGCAAGCAAAATCACGTAAAAAAGAAAGAGAGACAGAGACTTCGCGACGCTTGCACAGGTGACGCAAGGCTAGCTAATCACCGAAGCTGATAGGAACTCTGGCTAATCCGGGTTTGCCTCCGGCACAATCGCTTTTCGTCGTGTTCCGAGGCTTCGGGAAACATCTCGCAAAGCACTAAGAGGCCCAGCGGGCAGAACGCTTATCAATGTTTCGCACAGAGTTCAGCGTAGCGTTCGTATCGATCCACAGACGGTGGCAGACGCGGAACACGTGGCCTTGGCTTCACACCAACCCGCCCCGTTGCTATACTATGCGACTTAATAAACAATTAAATAGGGCTAGCACACAATGAGTTTGTGCATATCTTCACGCCATGACATTCCGCATGCCCAGGTGGCGCGAAGCTGTGCGCAAACGCACAGTTTTGCGAGACGATGTGCACTGCACAAATCGACGCACACCGTATATGTCTACTTCTCTTTGCAAGTGGAACACGTGCGCCCCCCAGCCGCTGTTTTACCAGTGTAGTAGTGGACTGAGGTCTTGTGCGCAAGAGAAGAAAGAAGCGCGCGTGCGGACGCTGCACACTGGTTATAGAAGTGCACGCGCACTGTCGGGGATCAGGACGAATGATGATGGTAGTTATTTCTTTTTTTTTTTCGGATGGACGTTCTCAAGCTGTGCTTAACAGCATCACTGTTGTTAAGACCTACTACATCGTAGCCTCTGTCAGGCTTCATTGCAGGTCTTCTAGTATGACGAGACTGGTAAAGAAGTAATTCACACAAGAAAAAGAAAGAAGACATTTGCAAATGTCTTCTACTGCGCACATAGCGAATGGTAGGAGCGAAAAAAAAAAGTAAATAATACCAGTACGTGTACGCTAAATTGAAGCAAAGTTCTTTTAGAGAAGTTCACGGGCGTAATTGTACAATAAATTGAGCGCTACTATTAGCAAAAGAGACATAGCTGTCAGCGTTTACGAAATACAGCTTATTATACCGTGCAGCGCTTTATTACCCAATACTTAACTTCGATTGCTCCGAACTGACTTTTCTTTTTTTTTTTTTTTGAATGGTTGCATTGGTCCCAAGAGGCCCCTATAACTATTGCTCTTAGGATGTACCCAGGCGAAATCCCACCTTTCACCTTCTTCACAAAGAGTGCCATAAAGCCTACTGCTAAAACAACAGTAAATTTTAGAAACAATGTCCCTCTGTTCGTGGATATTGCAGAAAATAAGAACAAAGCTCTTTTTCTTAAAAGCAGCGTTCTCTAATCCCCAGTTGATTGGGGAAGGTTAAACTCTGCGCCTTCACTGACTGAGTCTGCTAGTCTAAAAGAACAAGTTTAATTGCGCAAAGAGAAGTTGCGCAAGGCTTCCCTCTTAAATGGCGTAGAATAATTTTCTTCTTTTTCACGACACAGCCTATGAATGAATAGGACAAGAAGAAACACAGCCTACGAATGAATAGGACAAGAAGAAATTTGCGCCTTGTGCCCATTTGGGGAGCCCCTATTTCTCGTGAGTGGAATACATGAATTCCTTCTCTAAAATGTGTTTCACAACTTTTTTTTTCCCTGCAGCTTCGAAATTGATGAAGGAAAGGTGTATGTCTTAATCGTAAAGTGTCTCTTCACTTCATTCCTCGTTTCTTTATTTCACTTGGTGCTGCCCTAATGTAGAGGCCTTAGAGTCTGAACAGACATAATCATGAAACACGCTCGCTACACTGAAGCAAAATAGTCATGCATAAAAGAAAACAGCAGAGATGCGCAAGCGTCAGTGCATACAATCGAGGCTCGAAGGGGAAGAAAAAAGAAACAGCTGCGCAATGACCGTCATCGTAACATAAAAGAAACAAAGAAGAACAGACATGAAGCAATAATGTGTGCATCAATGATTTTGGTATATAAGCAAAAGAAGTAAAAGCGTGTAAATGCAATAAATAGCAAAATTTCTACACACGAAACATGTCGTGACGTACTTCAAGCGAGGCGGCGCCTGCGGGGTTTTCTTTTTTTTTATTGGTTATAGCATTTCCTGCAACTGTGCCACAGCTTCTAGTTCATACGCGTAACTTTTGAATATTTTCTGCACATGAGACACGGGAATATTGGTACGCCCTCAAAACAAACGGGTCCTCATAGCAAATGACTGGCAATGCACGCTGATATGCCTGTCACTAAAGTGACATTAAAGGGACCCTGAAACGGCTTTGAAGATTTTGTGCAAACATGGTGATCCGGTAGAGCCATGCAAAATGGGGAACGAGAATGCTCGTGGAGGATATCTTGTTGTCGTCGCATGCCGCTCCACGCCGGCCAACGTAGTTTTCTATAAATGGTCATTTATATACCTCAACAAAAATGCGACGTGACCGCCGCATACCGATACTTTTCCGAGATTTCTACAAAGAAATAAGTACCATTTCACTTTGATTCCCTACACACATAGAACTTGCGTGTGTTACTAAGTGAAGACTCGGACACACTAACTTCGCTGGAAATGAAGGCTCGGGAATGAAGGGCCCGAATGCTCTTTGTGACGTTTTCGTCGCAAACATTAATTTTCAAGGGAAGGCAAATACTTACCTTATCACTGCTGTCTCAACGCGACTCTTTCGAGAGCTGTCCATTGCCTCGTTGTTGTGGTATCTCGTTATTGTGACTCAGCAGAATTATGGATGTATGAACCCTCTCCCCACCCCCCCTTTCAGTTAAGCTTTACTGTTTCAGCACTCAAAAAATACTGCCCTAAGTCCGTTTCATTTCTCATTCCCTTTTCTTCATCGAGAACTGTGTAGGTGGAAAACAATAGCATGACGATGCGTTTTGATCACAGATGAAACCTTTATGCTTCAGAAATGCACAGATAAAGACAAGTTAATTACTTGAGCCTTTATTCACAGTTTCAACTTTGAGACGGCGGTGCCTCTCAGCAGTTTCGCTTCCCACAATACTCATGCAGAGCAGAAACAACATCTGCGTTTGGAACGAAGCAACTTGCTGAGCCAGTAAATACACGTGTAAGCACTCAAATTAATAGCGTAGCGGCTTCTTTTTCATTTCACGGTCTGTAAGACTGCGCTGAGCCAACATTGAGCTTTCCCCACTGTATAGGCCGCACATATATTTATTCCTACTTTCTTCAAAATAGGAACGAGATAGTTACAGTAGCCGAAGAGTTCTACAGAGATCCGTGGAGAGTAGCCGTGGAGATCTAGTGTGAGCTAGGTGTATAAACACATATTTGTCGCACTGTATAACCACCTTAAATATCAGAGTTTCAATTCGCTTGTTCAAATCGGAGATCTCCAAAGACTGCATGCAAGCTCTTGATGCGTAATAATATTAAGTTTCATGATCGTAACAAAGAAATAGCTTTCGCAATGCTGCTGTCATTTTTATTGCTTCGTTTATTTCCATAACGGAAGAAACTTTTTAAAGTCCCAGTTACACTGTGTTTTCCATTACAGAAACTGCTGTGCCAAGCAGATTTATCTTCAATATCCCTATTGCTAAGTTAAAGCTGTCTGGAAAAGGACCACTTCCGGCAAGCGGCTCGGCGTTACAAATCACCACAATTACCTCCGGGCGTGTTGTTCTGTCATGAGCACAATTTCTTTCTTGTATGTGCATTTCTCAGTTTAAGGAAAAATACAAAACAACTTTTCTGTCGGTGAAATTCGCTCCCTATTCTCACGAATCGAACGAAGATGTTTTAATTACTTTGTATAGCATATTTATTCAAATCAGTTGCGTTTTTCTTTTTATGCTACCTTCCATTTGCACAAAAAGCAAATCCCTTCAAAAGGAGCGCTTCTTAGCGTTCTCCTCTCCTAAATATATTGTTTTAAAGAAACGTGGCGTTTCCTTACGTTACACGGCAATGAATGCAATGCTGATGAATGCAATGAATGAAGTATAAAGAATTGCGATTTCAAAAGTGATTTCAATAAACGAACAGTATTCATACAATAGCTCAATGTAAAATTCGATTGTCGCGAAAAACAATCAATAAAACTGAAATTCGGCTCCTTATGTTGCGTAACAGCAAAGACAAAAGCGAGTTCACTGAAAGTGAGGGAAATCAATTTCTCGATGCTATACTTGCAGACGACAATAAATAAAAAACAAATAATTGCTTTCGCATGGACTACATCTGCGAAGTTCTGATAGTCGTCTGGCCCGGGAGCGCGTCGATGTATCTAGAAGACGCCACCGTAGCGTCGACCCCTATTTGGGCGGAGCACTAAGCCCACGACGCAATAAGTGCGCGATTATAGTTGCAGCGGTATTGCTCCAATCGCAACCCATTTCTTCCCGTAGGAGCCCAGGAGAAATCCTTTAAGTAAAGGTGCAGACTCTATTCTCCACGTCTGAAACACTAAGCTTACCTCTTTCTCAATTAGCTTAACCGTGATTCTTTTTCTTTTGTTTACCAGATGCTACTGTTTTTTTTTTTGTATTCTTTGCTACCTAACACACGATGGTGCTGATGTGTGCGGGGTCAGCGATATATTCAAGTTGAAACAAACATTTCATTGGTACTTGTAGTAGCGGTGTAAACACAAAAACAGCGTCCGCTGCTTGTCCCATCCACTACCCCTTACATTGGCCTTGTAGTTATGGCACTCGGCTAATGAGTGGATCTTCGCAGGACCGAATCCCGGCCGCGGCGGCTGCGTTTCAATGGACGCGAAGTGTCGAAGACGGAAGCGAAATGTGTCGGTTGAAATTTTCGGAGTCCCCCACTACGGCGTCTCTCATAATCATATCTGGCTTTCAGGACGTGAAACACCAAAATCGATCAATTATGTCCCGTTGAATACGTCATTATATGTCGAACGCGGACCCACGCTGTGGAATTGAATGACACTTTATGGCAACATAGCTCTGACTTTGAGGCACGCATGCCTTAACAAGTTCCCTTACGCACTGCTCGCTACTTGTGGCAACCATTATTTGGACAGCCACTGCCGAAGTTTACAAATGGAGCGAGGTATCGAACGCTACAGCTTGGCATTCCCTGCATCTGCTGCATGCCCTTTCTCCCTCCCTCCCTCCCTCCCTCCCTCCCTCCCTCCCTCCCTCTCTCTCTCTCTCTCTCTCTCTCTCTCTCTCTCTCTCTCTCTCTTTCCGTCAGTCATTTAGACGTCTTCTAGCTCCTAGCAGAGAAGGAAAACTGGCTAGTTCACTTAATATTTACAAACATCTGAATGTATTATTATTTATTTGGGCTGTTGATATTTAGTTAGGTAGGTTGTACTCACTTAGCCCCCCGCTTTTACGTTGCCCTGTGTATTAAGGAGTCAAGACCCTTCAGGTTGTTGTAACATAGTTTACCTGTAGTCTTCGTAAGTGTTTTGTTTTCTTGCGGAATAAAATTCTAACTTCATTTTCAATTCAGTTATTGCATGCACCCTCACGCATGCAATAGAATGAAAGAGAGAGACGGCCACCAATCACGCGCACACTTGCTCGAGCACATTGTCTAGAGGCGGTCGCATAGACGTGTCGACTTCAGGTACGTCAGTACTGAGCCATCGAAGCATATGGCCAGGGTCCGAGAACCTTCGCTGCTAACAGCCAGTCATTGCTGGATGCATAAAATAATTGTTTGGCGAACCTTTTATAGGCATCGTTGCTGTTGGCTGATGATGACCAAATTGATGCGTTTGTTGCGTTGCTTTATTTCTTCTAGCTAGGTATCGCGATAAAATGGTCTTACCTAAAAAAAAAAAGCTGTCACCGCGACTGGTTGTTTCTGGAGGTCGTTCTTGCGTTTTTTTGTGCGTATGGGACAGTGACGTGAGACAACTATCCACTCGGTCACTTCTGGTATGTATAGGTTGCTACGGCGCGCATTAGTTTGGTTTTTATTTTTTATGTATGTTCAGTATTAGTACGAATGAAAATCCTCCGCGGTAGTCGCGTCCTCACCACGCCTGTCCTCCAGTGTCTCTTTTGCGCATCCCCTAGCTGTCCTACCTGTATGTGAGATTCGTCTTTTCCGGAGCCATTCCTGTTGTGTTTCTTTATGGCGGCGAAAACACGGCAACACGACGCCCCTTCACATATCATGCCACAGCGGGTACTCTTTTCTTCGACTAAATTCAGCGATGACGCCAGATGCGACTTCAGTTCTTACTTCTCGTGGCCACGCCGTTCCCAGACAAAATATGCTCAGTGAACCCAACCTTTCGCTCTGTCCCTTGGAAACGTAGAAGGTCTTTCCACACTTGTATTTCCTCTTGCGATGTCCCCTGCAAATTTTTTTTTGTCCGCCTATTTCATTCGTTTTTTTTCCCAGCCAATTCATTTCTCGTTGCAGAAACCTTTTTCTTTTTTTCTTAATTACGAATCCAGAGAAATAATTTCCGTGCCTTCACCGGTAGGCCTACTCACCGCCATGCTCGCGCTCTGCTGCTTGGAGGCGTTAGCTTTCAACAGCTTTCAACGACGCACATAGGCGTTCTCTCTCTTTCTTTTTTTCTTTTTTTGCCTGTCGACCGCGTGTCCCATTTGCCCACCAGCCGACATCAACCTCCATCTACGTGTTTTCCGTAATACAACTGCATCCAGAAAAATGCCGACTTCTCCTTCCCTCAGCTCGGAGATTGTTTTTACCGTTCCTTCCTGTAATACGAAAAGGCGAAGCCACACGTGTACGCGCTAGCAGCCGATCCCTTCGAGGACCGATATCCCGCCTCACTTCTAAACTGTCCGCTCCGCTCTGCATCAAGATTTTTCTCTCTCACTTTTGGCCGTAGATCTTGTTTTCGTGTACAAAACAACTTGGTTGTTCGTTTTCTTGTTCACCTTTCTTTGTCCTTTGATTTGTTTGCTGCTGCATGCGTCTCTGCATTTTCGTACCTGTAAACGCGAGCGAGCATAGGACGACAGCGGGCGCACGACTCTGGTGCCGTTTTTCTTCTGTCCGCTTGCGGTGGACTGCGAGGACAACTCGTGAAACCTGGACGCCGAGAGCGACGGAAAGTAGCGCTAGGATTGCGAGGCAACGTGTCGGCAGGGACGCACGGCTCGACGCCCGCTGAAAAAAAATAATAAATAACGAAAAAAAAATTATAGCTCTCTGGGGGCCTGTCAGTCTTCGTTTGGTAGAGAATGCGCTGCGCGTGCCCTCCCGTTTCTGCAAAAAAAGAAAAGAAGGAAAGAAGAAAAAGAAAGAAAGAAGCACACAGCGCGATGTCTTGAAGTCACCGGTGATGAAACCGGTGACACACCTGGGAACGTTAGTGGCACCCGGTCGTGAAAAATTTCGCTAGATTGCTTGGGGTGAGTTGTTCGAGGTCGATAAATTCTCAGGAAAAATATGTTCAGTTCACATTAAAGTATATCTTTTTTTTAGTAGGCGAGGTTCAGTTTTGCACCGAATGCCGTGGTTCGTAAGAAAATCAAGTATATCTGAAGGAGGTAGGCGCCGGTAGGTCACTGTAACTCCTGCCCACCCGAGCAACTTTACATTATCGGCATTGTTTGCCTTCCTTGCTTAGGTCAATCGAAGTTTCTAAAAAATATCGCTGATTTTATATGAATACGCGATTGCCACATGATACTCGTTTGCGCATAGTCAAATCATCCAAAGTTTTTGGTTCCTTTGACTGAATGAGTGGTGCTCTGTAGCAATTAATGTGTAGCTTTGTCGATGCCATCGTACTCATTATCAGTAAGGGCTGAAAGTGTCAGTTAATTTTACGAGTCTTTTCGATATAGCAGATATATAGCTTCGTGGCAATGCTGCGTATATTCAGTGCCCTACGAACCTAACGTAAAGTACCTGTGTGCCCCATCTTGTTACACTTAACAAGGTACTGGACATACCCATAGGCCGTTACTTACACTGTCTGGTTACTGAATATATTAGCGTGGGGACTATAGAAAATACTCGAGTCATAAGCGTAACTACACAACATTACTGCAGTTTTGCACGTTAGAGGGCTGCATTTCTCAAAAGGCACAAAAAAAAACAAGTTTTCAATACTCTGGAATAAAATGCTCAGTTCAGGTATATGCATATGTGTTCTTTATTCAGGCAAATGTGTTCCTGTCTTCTAGCGAATGCATCCAAACGGAGGTCTGCAACTTTTACGGCAACCTAGTCCGTTTCAGCAATCAAACGATTTACATAACCTCGTGTGTTTGAAACACTACCCAACATCGACGACACCCGACACGGGCTGACTTAATTTGACGTTTACATTCCCTTCTAACATGTGACTAAAACAACAAATGCTCCAAGGGCTCCTTTTATTAGTTATTGTTTGCTATAGCTTTACTTCTGGTCCAACGTTATACCTTTCCTTTAGAAAGGCTTCCTCGAAAGTCATCCTTTTGTTCGAGTAAGCTAGCGTGCGTATGTTCTAAGTTTAAGTATATATTGGGTATATCAGCTAGTCTGCTCTAACATTCGTTCCAGATAGGTTGTGAACAGCGTACTTGGAAGTAAACACAGAAGCGCTCTTTGTGAGTTTACAGTTCGGATCAGGCTCGCTCTAGGCTTTCTGTGTATTTCTTCCAACTACGGAAGTGGCTCTTTGCTTGCCTCTTTAATTGTTTTTCTCCTTACTAATCACGTACCTGCCAGTTCATCTCATGGACCGATGGATGCAACCTTATTAAACGTCCGGCAAGGTTTAACGCGACCCCACCTTAGGCTTCCTACGGGGAAGTTCTTTTAGGGGCGAAGCTCCTTAGGGCATAGGCTAGTCCGGCGTCGTTGTCGTAGTAGCCACCTCTAGGTCTCGGAATGATCACGAGATGGCGGTGCGGTGCTGCTTAGCTAGTACGTGAGTTGAACAATAGATGGCGCGGACGCGCTCGCTGCGTGCACAGAGCGTTATGCACAGAGCGTTATGGGGACACAATAGGTACGAGGTGCTTAGGGGTCTGTGGCAAGGGGTAATGGTACCGGGGCTTACATTTGGGAACTCAGTGGTGTGCATGAGGCCAGAGGTATAATCGGGAATGGATGTGAATCAAAGAACTGTGGGACGCCTCGCGTTGGGCGCTCACGGGAAAACGACAAACGAGGCTGTAAAGGGCGATATGGGATGGGCGAGTTTTGAGGCAAGGGAAGCGCAGAGCAAAATAAGGTTTGAAGAGAGGCTAAGGAATATGAAAGAGAGTAGGTGGGCAATGAAGGCCTTCCGCTATTTATATAGAAAGAGCGTTGACACGCAGTGGAGAAAGAGAACTAGGAGGTTCCCCAGTAAATATACGGCTCTAAGAGAACTGACAACAAAGAGCGTAAAGGGAAAAGTCAGAGAGGCGGAGAAGATTTACTGGAGGGCAGCGATGGAAAGAAAACCGACCCTGAATAACTACCGAGAGGGCAAAAACGAAATAAAGAGGGAGGCATTTTATCATAATTCAAGAGGAAGAGCTTTATTGTTTGAAGCGAGATCGGGCTGCCTTAGAACGCGTATTTATAAAGCGAAATTCAGTAAAGAAGAAAAAAAATGCACATGCTGTGAGGAAGATGCGGAAACGACGGAGCATGTTCTGATTGAATGCGGAAATATCCACCCAGGTGTACGTTTGGGCACCACCTTACATGAAGCCTTGGGTTTTAGGGCGAACAACGGGAAGCTGAACATAGCCGCGATTGAAATAAGTAAGAGACGGTTAGAATACTAGTGGCAGAAAACTAGAGAGAACGGACAAAAATAATTATAGGGAAAAATATGAACTTTCTGCCATAAGGGGCAGGGAACTGTACTATGAATTTCCGGTTTTTGACTATAGTATGATCGATTTGATTGAAGTAGATTTAAAAGGCATGAGGAAAATTTCAAGAGAGAGAAAAAAAAATTTCTTAAATCTTCTTACGAGCCTGGTGGCGCACATGTCACCGCCCCGTTACAAAGGGGACGCCCATAGCATCCATCCGTCCATCCGTGCTCTAGTGTGATAGGAGAGCGCTAGATGGCGGCTGCGGATTCACAGCATATCCACGGAGTGAATGATGATGAGTAGGGCGAAGCTTCCGTCCGTCTGTCTGTCTGTCTGTCTGTCTGTCCGAGCGCTGCGGTGCTGCTTAACTAGTACGTGAATTGATCAATAGATGGCGCGGAGGCGCTTGCTGCGTGCTCTAGTGTGATAGGAGAGCGCAAGATGGAGGCGTTTTGTGTTCGAATCTGATTGAATGGAAGTGTATTGCTCTTGTTTAATCGGATATCGCTAGAGGCGCCTCTCAGCTCGATTCTCATTGGATGGAACGATCGTTCGAGATCGTTCGATGCGCGACCGATGAACCTCCGGAGCTTCGCCCACTCATCATCATTCACTGCGTGGATATGCGTGGATTTCTTTTGTCAAACAATAGACGTATGCGCTGTCTGCATCGCATATTTTGTGTCTGGTAATGCCTGCCTCATTTGGCTCCCACATTCCCCTGCGTTGATGTGTCTGCTCAAAAATGCACGATGTGAAAACAGGCGAGAGTGCGATTTTCTGTAGTAAATAAAATGCTTTGTTTCTTTCAGATGCCTGCCTCTTCACGGCCATTTCACCTAGTCACTGAGGAGGTCTATGACTGTTTGGTAAGTGAGGCGGTGCACTGCGTTTTACGCATTTGATGCCTGAGCAACTTTATTGTGGCCATTCACACTCGACGTGTGTGTTGACGACATTTTGTATGCCGCAATACGTGTCACTGTATTCAAGGGCACTGAGACAGATGTTCGTCGCTTTAGAACAAGTTGGAATGTATTTAGGTAAGACACCAATATTTTTATGCTCTGCGCTGGAAATGGGAAGTTAGCTAGCGTTCTTTTGCTTCAGGAGACAACGTTCCGAGTGAAAGCGAATATCAAATCGAAGTGCGTGTCGTTGCTTATTTTGTATTACCATACCCAGAGAACATTAAGCGTCTAAAATACTACAAAATCAAAAAGCGAGGACGTGTTATTGCTTATAAAATAAAAAAAAAACTTCGGGGTCTCTTTTTCCTCTACGCCCTTCACGTGCTCGAATTTGCATAGAATGTAAGTTTAACGCTCAAATATGCGAATTTCCCATAGGACACTTCTTGTGTATCGCGCAGACTGCGTAATGTACATATCCCCATCTCTACGCAGCAGAGGTAGTTGGCCAGAGTTGGGTACGTTGTTCAGTTTTATAGGGTGATCAGTAACGCCTTCCTGCTTTCATTAGGATTTCCCAGAACTCCAAAGATCATTCCATCGCCCATGCACGAAGGGTAGCACGACATTTTTTTAAAGGCACTAAACTGGACACGCACTTAATGTACGGTCATGCTCTAGGAAACAATGAATAAATGATTAATCTGACATATTGTTGCCAGTAGCAACTTACACAGCCGTTGGGCCCGTCTAAAATTAATGCGCCAATTTTCTGGCGGTGCCGCTGCGGAATTGTTCGAAAACGATACCATTAATTTCTGCATAAAGATCGCGTTGTTAAAAAGTATAATTCTCACAATGAACATGCCTACCACATGCCTACCACTAACGCTTCGAAACAAGTCCCTGAACTAATAGTTTCGACGAATGCCACATGTTCCGTTCTTCTGGAGAGTCCAAATTTCGTAAAGAAAATGAACAAGGTAGTTCATTCACTAAAACACGCTGCTTATGTGAACTGTGACACCCCCGGGATGGTCTTTACTAGTGCACTTTAGCAGCGAAGCTGCCCTTTGTCGAGGTGTTACCGCTTTGATACGCGGGTCGCTGGAGGGCAAAGCCGATACAGTTCTGCCGTGGACACACTACCCAGATTCTTTTCCTCAGCCTACTGCCACATGATAGTGATCACGCGAAGGGCAAGACAGATAGATAGATAGATAGATAGATAGATAGATAGATAGATAGATAGATAGATAGATAGATAGATAGATAGATAGATAGATAGATAGATAGATAGATAGATAGATGAGCCCACTGCTACATGGTAGTGATTATGCGAAGGACAATGTAGAAAGAGAAAAAGAACGCGACAGAGAAAGGAGAAAGAAATTGAGGAAAACAAAAAAGGATGAGCCGTTCCAGGTTACGCAGAAGGAAGAAGCGGGTGCACTTTTGCCCTCGACCGCCTGCCCACACCCTCGCCTTCAGCCTCCTGCTGCATGATAGCGATAGTGAACATAACACCCTTGTTTGTTCCTCCGCCGTTGTAAACAAAGCGTGAAATGCAAAAAACAGATAGATAGATAGATAGATAGATAGATAGATAGATAGATAGATAGATAGATAGATAGATAGATAGATAGATAGATAGATAGATAGATAGATAGATAGATAGATAGATAGATAGATGCACATGGTGAGGGATCACATTCCTTCAGTAGATAACGACGAAGGGTGGCATGAAAGAGAGCAAAAAAGAAAAGGAGAGGGTATCACTCCGGCTAAGCGAACCGAGCACTGGCTACAGTGTTTCTTTCCCTTGGAACAATGCTCGCGTGTGATACTCCAGACTACAATTAAGCCCCTCTGGCAAAGAAAGAGAAATTCTTTCGGGCATCGTTTTTCTCTGGTGTTCTCCTCCCGCGCCGCTATCACGTTTCACTTGTGGGCAAGCACGATTTCTACATCTCTAGCAATCCGGCGTCTCTTTAGTACAACAGTTAAAAGCAGACGAGAACCAGCGCAATCACGCTGATTCGTCAAGCGCCGCAGATTCGTCACCGCTCCTTCGCCCCACAATCTGTTCCAGTTAGATATGCAATTCTGAGAACGCGGACATCCTCGGTTTTTGTTCGTTTACTTTTTTTTACGCCTCATCATATGGCACTCCCTTTACTTCCTTTTCTTTAAAGCACTGATTCTTTCAAGCACCTTGGTTTAACTTCACTTTCTAAAAGACGCGGCATCGAGTCTCTGAAACTTCTCCACTGTTTTTTTCAATTCGCCGCAGTATTCATCGCACAACAACTACGTAACACCTGCCAAAACAACATCCACCAGAAATAGCCATGCACTCAACGTATCTGTGTTTCATCATCGCACAGACTTCTTCAAATACACTTTTTTCCCCGATGTACTGATATGTGGAATACCATGCCAGGTTACATTCGCTCGTTACCGAAACATGAATTTTTGAAGGCACTAAAAGACGTTATACCCTAATCGTTGCTTCTTGCATTATAATGTTTATATAATTTTGTTTATGGTATTTTTGTATTTCTCTGACCTGTCATTGTTCGTGTTCATCTCACCTGTTTTCGGTTTTTTTCTCTTTTTTAAACCCTGTACCCACTCCTGCGATAGCCCTCTAACCGTGCTGCAGTATGTGAAAATAAATAAATAAATAAATCATGGATATTACTTTGCTGTTTGGTAGCGTCGTTCTTGAAATAGGTTCCGTTTCCGTGCAGCAGTTGATCCCGACATCGCCCCGGCTCTTGGCAGTCTGGCTTTTAGCATGGCTTACGGACGCAGTAGAAGAAACTGTCACGTGCCAACCAATTTCTGCTGTCTCTGACGAAAGAAAGAAAAGAAATGCTGACAGCAAAAGAACGTGTTAGCAAGGGAACGTGGAAGAGGGAATATACAAAACAGATTCATTTCTCTTTTTCGTGTGAACTGAAAATGAGTGTTCAACAGCAAGTACTTAGGTCAAGTATTTATCTATTGATTGATTTGCAGGGTTTAACGTCCCAAAACCAGCTCTGATAACGAGAGACGCCGTAGTGGAGGTCTCCGGAAATTCCGACCACCTGGGGTTCTTTAACGTGCACTGACATCGCACAGGGCCTCCACATTTCGCCTCCATCGAAATGCAGCCGCCGCGGCCGGGATTCGATCCCGCGACCTAGTATTTATCTATGCCTGCTTCATGTGTTGCGTTTCTAAGGCGCACATCTGCTGAGCACGATGTAACTGGTTTTGTTCCAGGCGGCACCGGCTAAAATAAAATGCGAAAACGCATTTCACATATAATTACATGCAAATGAAAGAATATTGATTCGGCAAAAATTATTGCAAATATCGTATCAAGGTATCTCCCATGATCATTGTATAGCTTGGGAACGTAAAATTTTACAATTTGCTTACTTTATTTATTTGCGTATGCAGCTAATCTCAAAAGCACCATCGCGGATGGGAAAGCAAAGTAGGTAATACATTCAACCAATAATACCAGTTGTAGTATAATTGCTTATGCAAATAACATTATCTTAATTAAATGCAAGGCAAGAGAAACTTTTCAAGAGCTGGTGTTGTTAACCTAAAGCAATGCCGTCATATGAAAAAGGCCCTAACTTTCAGCAGGTGGAAAATAAGAGAAGAAAAAAACATTCGGAAAGGCAGCTGTAAGCATTCGTACACAGTGAACAGACAGACCAACGTGAAAAGAGAGATACATGCTTTTACACTTCCTATACGAGCTGAGTTTCTTGAATTTTCGCATTCGTTTACCAGAGGAATAATGCTATAAAGCATAGACATAGTAGTGGGACATAGTGTCCTGCGTTTGTGTAGCAACGACGAGCTTTACGCTTGTGGGCAGTGGACAGGGGAAATCTTGGGACAGGGGAAATACAAACGTTGGAGTTCTTCACAGTCTAAGCCGTAACTAAACGTTTATCGAAACCTCGTCACTGACATTTACCAAACTCTGCGATTTAAGCTGTTTAGCTGCGACGTCTGATTAAGATACCTCCTCTGGGACGCGCGTGCTCTCCGTGTTTCGTTTTAACTCGTAATATATAGCGTATTTGTCAAGCCACGCTTCTAGGAGCAGTCTAACCTTGTGCGAAAAGCTGTATGAAGCAACTTTTTTTTTTCATTGAGCAGGAAACTTCAATAAAGCTACCATCCATTTCATGGCGAAGTTGCGAGCACTAACAACGAATGCGACATTTTTTTTTTTTTTCAGTACTGAAAAGAACTGAGAGGAACGAAGGATGCGAATGCCTGGCGCACATGAAGGATAAAATGAACTGCGCAAAGCAGAAAGATGAAAACGATGAGAAAAGAAAGAGAAGCAACGCGTGGAGGTTGAATACCTCGCGTTTACATTCTAATCACTCAGGGACGCTTGTGTAGGGCTTGCACTAAAGCTACAGCTTTCAACAGCCGCCCCTCGCTATAGAGAGAAGTCATTCAGATCGAGATCGCCTTTCGTCGCACTGAAACTTTTTTTTGAAAGACACCAAAAGCCTTTCGTTCGACTTGCTTAGTACTCCGTTGGCACGGTGTGCCGTCGGGAAAACGAGAAAGAAAGGGAGAGAGAACGGTGGCTGAATTGGCTACCAGTCGGCTAACTTATTTCTTACCCGAACCTGCCCTTATACCTTCAACGTTCTACGTGAAAATACGTTGTGTTGTTGTACTCCTGCGTGGTTTCTTTTTCTTGCTACTGAATGCACTGACTCTAAAGTAACGCAAAACTCCGTATTCACCGCAGTTGTGTGCCTGTCAAAAACGAGAGATCTATATTTTATGAATGAAACATTCAGGAAAACACAAGAAAGAGGATAGTCACTCTGCTTGGAAAAAGAGTAAAAGAAAAAGCGAGGTGTACGCATGAGAGGTGGTTCCTTTGAAGATAAAATGGAAGTCCTTGGTGATTGTGAGCACGCGTTGGCCTTTGCCGTATTTGGAACACTTTCTATCTTGCTCTGCGGTGACAGGCCGTGTCGAGAAAAGACAGAACTGCAGTTGCGAGTGTCGGACTACCGAAAAATGTCAGTGGCCACAATGTAACAATCAGTAAAAGCTATGTGGCAGTACATTCAAAGGCAAGTCACTTCACCGGAACGACGGCAGCTTTCTATGCCGTTATTTGACGTGAAAGTGAAGTTCAGAGTGGCGCAGCTGGTGCTTTCTGTTTGTGCGCCTCTTTGCAAACCGAATGCTGTACCTGTTTATTTATTCTGCAAATTATTAAGACTTTTTTATTTTTTTTTTATTTTGTGGGCATGTGTTGTCGTTCGCGACGTTATTCAAGAGGCAAGTCAGGCGATGGCGTTTTGAATGGCCGCAAAAGAGTGCACTTGAACACAGCGTTCGAAAGCTGTTGCTTCGCATGTTTTGAAGAAAAAGCCCCGCTGGGAGCATTTACTTTTCCTATCTTGACGATTTGTTATTTTGCGTCGTTGTAAACGACGTCCTGTTTTCTCATTTCTCTTTTAAGGCACACCTTTTTAGTGAGTTGGCATGTTTGCAGCAATTTCTCGTGGGCCTTTGTCATCGCTGTATATTGTTTTTCGATAGAAATCGAATTTAATAGAGTATATGTGCGAGATTATTCGAAAGATCACTTCAGGACTGAGTCCGTCAGTTTATGCATCTCACCTCAGCACCGATTCCTGAGGTGGGCTGAGGAGGTATCGGAGACCTACCACAACTGGTACACTGACGTGTACTTATACATCCGTCAACCCTCACCTTTTAAAAAGGGAAATAACATTCATTTATTCATTCAGGATCCTTATAACTAAAAAAATAAGTATCAAAATGTATTTCTAAGAAATCCTCCGCATTGGTTTCTTTTGATCCCTTAATCTCTTTCTCCCACAGCAGGATAGCAAATCGAACACCCATCTCTTTCCGTGTCCTGCCCTGCCATTCCATTCTCCTTCTCGCACCCCCCCCCCCCCCGCACTCCCTCTTTCAAGATAACCTACACCAGTATTCCCTCAGCTCTACACATTTCAAGGCAAAGGACTAAAACGTTATTTGCTGAATAAGGTGATGAGCTAACCTTAGTGCGGAAAGAAGTTGTATTCCACCATTCTATTTATTTTTTAAATAAGCAGTTCTCAATTAATCTCTTAAGGGGCGTAAATGCTAAATGTGATATTAACATATCAATGGCGGAGCTGATGCTGAGCCTTCATTATACTGCGGTTGGTTTACCAATAACCGCATGCTCCTATCGCGTAGGTTTACCAAAGGCTGTGACATTTTCGCAGTGCAAATCCTGTCCTTTTGTGCGAAAGCAGTGTCGCCTACACGTTGTGTATGGTCCCAGCTTTTCCAGGGCACGCTAACTCGTAAAAAATGCAACAACGAAATACAATGACGCAACCAGCTGCGTTATGTTAGTGGTTACATCCCGCATATCGGTAATATTGTTGTCATCAACACTTGGTTAATTACAAAAAATATAAGAGCCTAAATAACATTTGCACGATTACGGGAGCTTTCACATCTCATTCCCTAACGCATACGAAAGCATCATGAAACAACAATCCCGCTATGGGACCCGATGTATTAGCTAAGGCACAATTTTTCTGGAGTATACACACACACACACACACACACACACACACACACACACACTCGCACGCACGCAGACGGCACAAATCCCACTTCCATCACATTATCCCAAACACTTTACTGCACTTGTGACAGAATGCCCAACCGAGAACTGTGCTTGCGTCTAGGCTCATGCATCGCTTCGCTCGTTTATCGTGTTTTATCTTTAATCTCTATGATTATTACGTTTGTCCTTTGCACCGCCTCTTATGATCATTTCCCCGTTGGGAGCATTTTATTTATTTATTTATTTATTTATTTATTTATTTATTCATTCATTCATTCATTCATTCATTCATTCATTCATTCATTCATTCATTCATTCATTTATTTATTTTACATTAATCTATTTACCTCTTTCCATTTGCTTTTTCTTGGTGCGCTCATCTCATCTCCTGACAAAGAACGAGCGCTTTTGCGGAGCAGCAACTCAGCGCATAAGAAGGCTGTACGAAGGAGCCGCAACAAAGGCCGCTTAATCCGACGTATGCAAATAAGCCGCATTCGAATAAATTGTGCTCTCGTTCTTGCCACTGCTCCTCGGTGTTTCTATCTGAAATATAATTTCGCTTTGCGTGAGGCCGAGTCGAAACTTTTCTTAGCGCGATCACTTAGGGACGCCCACTATGATCTCTTTCCGTGAAACTCGTAATCCTTTTCTGTGCATCGCCTTCCGCACCGTGAACTCATTCTAAGCCTACCATATATCTTTGTTTTTACCTCTTGCCTCTGTGTTTCGAGAAAAATAAATCGTTAATAGGAGCTCCAGTACTCATCTTTCACTCTCCGCAGTCAGGCGAAAGCGTCTTCGTGATGTCTGAGTGAACTTTGCTCTAGCTGGGCACAGTTTGATAAATTGATATATGCATACGTAGTACTGATATTGGAAGAAGAACGCTTCGCTCTTTTGTTCTAAACATTGAAATTTGCACTATTCCGCAGTGTCGCAGAACACTTTGCACATCGGTGTCAACACGTCATCATTGTAAGAGTTCATAACTTAGGGCATTACAGAATCACGTCCCCTAATTTATGGGCTTCGCCAGGGTGCACTTTCGGTGCGCAAAATCTTTTAATTCCCGAGCGACTTCATTGCTTCAACGCGGCCGCAGGGCACGCCGATGGAGCACTCATGCTTTAGCGAGCACGGGAAAAAAATACGCCGTATTTTGCAGCGTCGGGAACCAAATTATACATCACAAAATGAAAAAGTGGGACGTTACAATAAGAAGCTTAAGCAATCGCAGTTTGGTAATGTGGAAGTATTTCCTAGCTGCCCTTTGCGATTAACCAGAAGTATTCGAATTGACCTCACTTATCTCCTCAACACCTCCATAAATGAAAACACTGACAGAAAGGGATGGTACCGCAGTTATATTGACAACGATGGTCAGCGTATGTGGTGAAACTGGACTGTTTAATCTTCCATACACAATGTCTAGTGAATATTATTTACTGACGAGATGGAAAGTACGTTGCAGTCCAGCTAAAATTACACGTCAACTGCTTTACACGAAACACCAGCTGTATAGACGGAGAACGTTCGTAGTTCCAAGAACTTAAGAGAGTTCACACATCCACCGCCCCACTCCGCTCACTCGCTTGTTCTTCAAGCAGTGTCTGAGAAGTCCTCCCAGTGTCCTTTATGGCACGTAAAGAAAGACTCATCAGGGCACTTTCCATTCCATACCCCTCTTCTGAGTAAGTCGTGGCCTCATTGCCTGCGCGCATGCACAGGCCTAGAAACAGGCCTGGAAACATGCACAGGCCTAGAAACATGCGCATGCACAGGCCTAGAAACATGCGCGCAGGCCGCGCTACTTCATGAAATAATGAAATGTGTGTGAAAGCTAGCTAAAAATAACTGGTAAGACATACCGATTTAGAAAAAGGTGCTCGGGCACTTTCATGTCGTTTTCTGTTCCGGTCCTCTCTCTAACGCTGTATCGACAGCTCCCCGCTTGGAGGCAATAAAGTGGAATCCAGAGCAGGACATCTGCAATACCCTATTACCCCCTTGTGAATTCACAGCTAAGGGACGCTTCGAGGCAGAGAAACCAAGTGATTGGTGGCGGTGTTTATCGTTATGACTCGTCAGCAGTGGTTTGAGCAGAAATCTTGCTGAGGTTCTTCTTCTTCTTCGAGCATCGGTGCAAACTGCGCCAAATCGAGGGAGAAGAATGCGCGGTTCGAGATTCCCAATTCAAATTGTAGACGCCATTTCTTTCAGCACAGCTATACATTAGACCAAGTTATGGGACGCCGTGTCACGTGTTAACTAACGGAAACGGGACAAGCGACGTCGTTGATCCCGCACGCCATCGGCGGAAAAGAGTCCCAGACGGAACGTCATAAAGCGCTAAAAAGAGACGTTGGTCAAAGCTGAGAAACAAACTTACAAGACGCTTTGCGATAAAAAATCGGTAGTTCTTGTCCTCGTAATAGCCTCCCTGAAAGAAAGGCAGGGTTCAACACAATCGAAAGTCGCAGGCGAGAAAAAAAAGCAACAGGTCATTGAATACAGCTTGGGACCTGTTCGAACCGCAGCTCTGCATGCTGTGACTGGCTGGGCCAAAATAAAGAACAAATTTATGGGGAGAATATTTCTTTATAAATTATTACAACAGTATTCAGATATTTTCTTATATTCAGTGCGCTCTGCTAAGAAACCATGTAGCCCCAATTTAGTTCTATTATAAATGGCAGCACAAGTACTGTTTCCGTAGCTTTACTATCCTTCACTCGACGCCTAAGCATACTTTAGGCGCAATCATCTTTTTGCGTGAACAAAAGCCGAGCACACATTCGACCAGACTCAAGCGCTTACGAATAAGGCTAAGTTATGGTAGTTGAATAAGCGTTATGCATAACTTCGAGTGGTAATGCGACTATAACTACTGTCCTGTCAGAAAAAATGAACACGACAATGGGATGGGGAATATAATGACGAAGGGCAGAGAGAAGGAAGAAAGGCGCCCTGGTAGCTAGGTTGCGGGGGAAGGGGGAAGAGGATGCTGCAGAAAGGGTAATAAAAAGATGAAGAAGAAAAGAGGCGAAAAAAGTCAAATCGGCAGCAATATTCTGATGCGTAGAGGATCACACGACTGCGTACAAGCCCGTCGGTCTAAAGAAGCGAAACAACGCTTCCATTGCCTTCTAGGCTTACGAGCGATGGGCACGCCTCCTCGACGGAAAGTGGCCGATTTTGCAGTTATCGTAACGCGTAAGTTTGTGTTCGCATTTGTAAATCAAATCGAGGGCACCTTTAATGTGCGTTTTATTTTGTAAGGTAAGAAAACGTCTTTGGAGCGATGTCGATAGCTATACTTTGCGTCTTTTGGTTGTCCACTTATTGAAGTAGATCCCCTTTTGAGGACGTTGACATGACCGCACTGAGTTGTCCAGGGTCTCGCTTAGCCAGCCCCACGTTAGGTCCAATGACTTCTTTCAGTAATCGTCAGTGGGAGAAAAAAAATAACTCTTTGAAGAAGAGAAGGTGAGCAACGCGAGTAGGGCCACCTAATCTCTGTGGGGGTGGTCTCTTTAGTTCAGATATCCCGTGATTTCAGTGGGTAGGTGTTCTTGAGGTGTAAAGGTTGTAACATTTCATTCGAGGCTATGTTGCGAGGCTAAGCGGTAATACAGGTTTTTACGAAGTTTCAGATCCCGCAAGCTTTTTCCTGACGACTGTATGTCCGTAGAGTTAGCACAACCTTCTGTCCCTATGTGGAGGGATGTCGAACATGCAGGCGACAGTTCAGCATGGTTATGCACAGGCATTTCAGGAAATTGGGTACATTGTCGGCGCTGCTGTTCGGTGCATCCCAAACAAATACGGTTCGACCATACAGCTAGCGCTGGACACCGTACTAGTTCCATTCAGTGATCAAGGTGCTCTTATTTGTGAGTTCTAGACAAAAACCAAACTGAACAATGACTTCCATATCAATCATTCCCCTGTCAGGAAAAAGTGGGTAGGACATGGCTCCTTAAGGAATCGACGCTTTCCAACAACAAGATTTCCCGTGCGTTTTGGCTAGAAATGCATGACACTTGACCTTCTGAAGAACCCTAAAGCCAAAGGCATCATGGCACGGGAAAATATAATAAAAGGAATAGTCGGACTGAAAGAGATGTCACAAAACAGGTTGACGATAACTGCTAGAGCTGACGACCCTGCAAAGCCATCGGGCGCTTCTTGCGTGAGATGACGGTGATGGCTGTAAATGTGATGAAAATCACCGAAGTTTTCGATTCGACCTTCTGTCGATTTCCCTCCAGTCCCGCGTGCCGACCTCGTAATCAACTCCATGGTCTAGCAATCTTTTTCATCATCCTCTAACATCCATTACTTCCTTCCAGCGCAACTGTAGCGCTGGAAGGAAGCAAAATACATTATCTTCTTTGCTTTAGCACATTTTCTTCCTTTCACTTTTCGCAGTGCGGGAAGAGGAACTGAGGCCTATGAAGGACAAACTGCTTCCCTTAGGACCGGCTGTTAGATTTATTAACTGTCAGCCGGGTACTACCACTCCAAGCCTGTCGCAGTGTTTACTTTGTCTCCTCTGACCCCTGCTGGGCGTCTGAGCTAGCGTTGGAAGTGACATGTCTGTACCACAAGGATGTGTTTGTCAGTGCTCCTGGGTCTTCGCCTGTGCCGGACGTACTGCGCCTTCTTTTGCAGCGCTGCATTATTGCTTTGCGTACAAGAGGGGTGTGCGTGTGTGTGTGTGTGTGTGTGTGTGTGTGTGTGTGTGTGTGTGTGTGTGTGTGTGTGTGTGCGCGCGTGTGTGTGTGTGCGTGTGTGTGTGCGTGTGTGTGCGCGCGTGTGTGTGTGTGTGTGTGTGTGTGTGTGCGTGTGTGTGCGCGTGTGTGTGTGTGCGTGTGTGTGTGTGTGTGTGTGTGTGCGTGTGTGTGTGCGCGTGTGTGTGCGTGTGTGTGCGTGTGTGTGTGTGTGTGTGTGTGTGTGCGCGTGTGTGTGTGCGTGTGTGTGCGCGTGTGTGTGTGTGCGTGTGTGTGTGTGTGTGTGTGCCACCGTAAGATAAAGCGCTGGTGGCCCTTGCAGAAGAATAAGTAAATATCACATAAGGAGGCTCCAGATGAGCTTGGAGCCTGTGACAGCACTAGAATCTGTCGCTTTAGACAAGGCGCTGAAAACGTTGTATCAAAATAGCGTAATTCCTTACCCGCTTGTCGGTTCTCCTACGTCAAAAAGACGAAGACAGATATTCCTGTTTCACCAAAAGTGCAGCTTTGTGCGAAGGAAGACTCAATATGAAATAGCGAGAAATGTAAGAAGCGTCGATGAAGGCGGGTGCCGTGCTGGGACTTATAAGGGAATGACGACCCCGGAATTCCGTCGCGGCTCTTTAGCGCTCCATATGTTTATTCTACTTGAAAGTTCAAGCAAGCAGCCATCATGACAAGGCCCCCGCATAATCCCTTGCTTTACAATGAAATCATGAGCGGCGGCTAGTGGTATTAAGGCGTTCTCCTTTGGGTGGAATATTAGAAATGACAATGACTGTAAAACGTGGTTCGCCAAGACATTTGCGCTTGTTTCTTTGCTTGTTTGTTTGTTTACTTGCTTGTTTGTTTAATGCTGTGAATTTACTGTGGCTTTACCAACCTTCCTGCGTTTATCAGACTTCCGGCAATTTACTTACGTGGACAATTATTCTCGATGGCCACCTCCTTATGAATTAGTTATGCTTCCTTTCTTACGGCCCGTCTGATTAGTTTCTACAGCGCTGTCAGTCATATTGCAACAATGCCGTGCCTGTTTGTGCTCGGATTGACAAAAGGTTTGAACAAATAAAATCGCCGGCTAGAATAGCGAAGGCAGAATAGGAAACGCATTGTTCCCCGCAATCTCGGGCTTTTTTTCTCAACTTTCTCTGTCTTGTTTCTATCCCTGGCTGCAGCTCATCAACAAAATACCTGTCTTTTGTTTTTTTTGTTGTTTTTTTGCTAATATTTCTAGGGTCATCATTTCTTATTCTATCACTGTTTTGCCAGAAGTATCTAAGGTCGGAGAACGATCACCAACGTTAACAAAAGTATTAAATGCTTTCTCAAACTTCTTGTACTCGTCAATATTGCTCACACACCCTCACCTTTTCCAAAATGCTTGTTGTATGTAGGTGCTTCGTTAAATAAACTAACATAATTCTTACGCGACTCCTTTCAACCTCTGTCAAATCTTACCAGAATGAATCCATATGCCGAAGGCATTTAGGTTCCAAATGCTAGATTACAAGCCATTTGAAGAGAATTTCGTTTGTTTTCCATTGCGCTACTTGCTTTATTACTGCTACTGTAGCTCTCTTCATCGCCAGCTTCCATTACAGAATTCCTGAGACATTAGCGAAAACGTTATACAACAGGGACTCCTTCCCTTCTATATTGTCCAAGTAGGAGCAGCAATTACTTATTCTTCCGCTTTAATAACGTCATACCATCCATTTCTCGTTATTTTTCCTCCACGAACATTCATTGAAATGAGAAACTCTATTTTCTTGAAACTGTTTCTTTCTTAGTTAAAGTAGCGCTATTTTGGAATATACTAAGGATTATGAGCGGTTTCTCAAGGAAGCACGAAAAATTAAATGTATGAGACACCCTTTTCTAAAGATAAAATATAGGGCTATAGCCGCGGATTCATATTAATACATGCTTTCACCTCTGTTTCCCGAGCTTATGTCGCCGTTTTTCTCACGACTACCTCCAAACCTGAGGAGATGGAAGACACAATTTTATTGATGACGTGCGAGATTATGTGGTTTTTTTTTTTACCCCAGAACCAGAAAGGAAAATGGGCATTAGTTCAACATCGTCGTAATACCACTTCTTTTCTCTGCCATTTCCAGTGCAGCTTTTAGTCTGTCTACCAAGCGGAACACCCTACCGGTTTTGCACGAAAGTACACCTTCTTAAACCGAAGTATGGTTAAGCAGCGAAAGCTTTAAGAGCTTGCACTCGTCGCTGCAGTACTTCCACTATAAATCCAAGCTCAGCGGAAGTAGGCGTGCTTCAACGCGGTGCTCTATTGCAAACGCTACCGGAACCGCATAACTAAGCAGAGCGCAATTCCACGCCTATCCACCAACGTGAACGAAGAGGGCGGAAAGGGGGAGCAAGATATGAGCAAATCAATAGAACGTGATGGGACGAAGCGCAATTCAAAATTTATGACAAGAGTGGAATGTTTCGTGCCCGAAGCAAGCACTGAACGTTCCACCTGGACGTTCTCGATAGATCGCATTATGTAAAGACCTGCTACGAGCAACAACGGAGCAGCAGCCACGCGAAGCATGAAACTATGAAAGAGGCGTCTATTCAGCTGAAGCCGGCGCCTGCGCCACAACGGAAAAAGAAGTTGAAATCGTGGAGCGACGCCTCGGTAGGGTCTCCAGAGCGTCACGTGGTAAAAATCAAGTTGATAAAATCTTTCCACTAGAAGTACTCGTAAGTTGATCACTGGTCAAAAGCAGTAATCACACTTCACGCGGCACGTCAGGGTTTGCGTATATCGCTGTAACCTTTACTCGCACACAGCGTTTCGTTAACTTCGTTTATGTTTGTTTTTTTATTTCATGCATTTTCTTTGCTAATACCAGCCGTATTTTCAATGTGCGCTGCTTGGAATGGCTGTACATAAGTAAAATAAAATGTGGTATCATCGTTCAGTCGTCGCATATATCGACAGGCTTCAGCACTCGTGGACAAACGACTCTGAGGAGAAAGGCCGAGAAATTAGACACTGGGAAAACTCACACTCTGGGGATTTTGGCCCGTACATTTTGCAGAGTGCATTTTTAGCCAGCGACCTATACGGCAATGTGAGGAAAGCAGGTATATCTGACGTCATGTCGCCAGCTTAAAGAGGACAGTGAAGCGAATTACGAGTTTTCTCGTATAAAAAAACAACCTTTTCATATTAACAAAAGCACCACTCTCGCGAGGGAAAGACGCTTAATAAGCTAGGAAATGACTCATGCACAAAAATTGATAGTCGTGCAACAAAAGACATTGAAGTTATTAACGGGAAGGCTAGGCAGTCAGAGCTACACATTTTATATCTTTCATGTAATGTGTTTTTCTGAGTGCTACAAGTTTAAATTGGTGGCCTTTATCTCTCACCGCATTACTCAAGACTTTTCATCCTTCATGAATGTATGCCTTAGCCGCAACAGTCATTATAACTTGCGAATGACCTCGCTCGTTTCTATCCGAGCGAGAACAAATTACGGCACTCAATCACCAGACTACAAAATAGAAGATATGCGATAGCTTTCCTTCACTAGCAGAAACTGTTCAATTAAGCAGATACCTTCATCATTTTAAAAATCAAGCCAGATTATTACTCGACACATGTTGAAGTGTTTCTATCTTATTGTTTTGTTTTGCCTTTTTTTTACCTTGATTGTTTTTCTAGTGTTTTTGTATGTTTTTGCTTTCTTCTGCTGATATTTGTCTTGCTTGTGTTTCTAGTGCTTATGCATACATGATCTTGTGTGCAATCGCTAGAGATATATATGTTTCTCTTTCAAGTGGCCGTTTAACTAGATTCCAAATTTACATCATGAACATCGTTTAGGTTTACTTTAGTTTCTTGCTTGAGATCTACTTTTCCAACTGCTTGCGTTCATTCATATTAGCAGAGTATGTATGTGAAATCACTCACTTCTTTCATTACTTTCAGTACGCAGGTTTGTATAATTGGCAGATCCTTTTTATTGTTTCGTAACAGATGTTCTTGAATAGTACTTTTCTTTCTTGAACGTTTTTTTTTTCCTCATCACTCTGCTGTTCCGGTTGCTTATTAGTCGGTATGCTGGCCAAGTCAGGCAATACGTTTCATGTGTGTTGCCTTTTACTGTATCCCGATGGCATGTAACGCTGTTTGTGCATGTACACGTGCCAGTGTAAGCATTTATTTATTTAACGCGATTTAAAATGAAATAATTTGCCCCGTAAACCACCACAGAACCTCGTCGGCAACATCGAAAGGACGCAACAGTTGGAACATGGTTAGTTTGCCAATTTTGTACGGACAACATGCCACATGTGGTTCGGTTAGTTCCTGGTCACAGCGAAATTTCCTAGAAAATGTCAGTCACACTGTTGAAACCCTAAGCTACCGTTACAATTCTGACTCGTTTGAGATGGAAGACAACCCCAACTAAGGTCTACCTGTGTCGCCTCAGAAGAACAATTTTACCGCAGAATCCACAGATGGCAGGAGGCAATGTACTGTATTTTCTTCGCAGTAGTGATTCGAAACAAATGAAAAAAAAAATTGAAAAGGTCTTCTTTCGCTAGAAAAACCATGAAAGCCGTGCACGTTGTCATCTTCGACACTCACGCAGGAAGTACTGACCCCATTGTTCGCTGGTGCCCCGAAAATAAAACTAGGTGCACCACCCGCAAGGACGTTTTCTTACAGCAAACGAAGGAGGCGATAATAAAGGAAAAGCTGGGATAGTTCCCCTCGCCAATAGCGGAGGAAGTAGAGCAAAGGAAGTGGTATTATTTGTGCCGGTCATCTGTCCAATAGAAAACGAAGAGGTACGGTACAAAATTGGGCGATCGTTCCGTGTCCGTAGACGCGCCAGCTGGACGCAGCATTTCAACAAACCTGGTACGCCAGTAGCCCAACCTTCTCATATCGCTCCGAGATCACGATTCGCACCCGTCCAGTTCGCCATTGTTTTTTCTGGAGAGTTGCCGACGCTGGCAGTGGTTTTGTTCCTTGTGTCATTTTCAACACACCGTTCTAGATACCCGCATGAAATGCGTGACTGAATGATAATAATGAATTCTGGGGTTACGTGTAAAGATCGGGATGTGATCATGAGGCTTGTCCCGTTGTGAAGGGCGCCGGAAGTTCCCACCGCCTGGGTCTCTTTAACGTGCCCTGACATTGCAAAGTACGCGGATCTCTAGCATTTTCGCCGGCATGGAACCTGCATTCTTCGGTTCAGCAGCCGAGCATCATAACAGGTGTACCGTCGCGGCGGACGAAGCCCTGACTTTTGTCTGTAGAAGAATGTATATTCAGTCGGCGTGAAAATTTTACGAACTGCACCATCTAAATAAACGCCAAATACTTTTTCATCCTTGCATATGAATTTCCACCTCTTGTATTTCCCCTCCTTTGCAGTCAAAATACAGCCAGCCCTGCCGTAGTGGTCTAGTGGCTGTAGTACTCGGCTTCTAATCCGAAGGTCGCGGGATCGAATCGCGGCCGCAGCGGCTGCATTTCGATGGAGGCTAAATGTAGAAGCCCGTGTTCTGTGCGATGGCAGTGCACGTTAAAGAACCCTCTAGGTCGTCGAAATTGCCGAAGCCCTCCACTACGGCGTCTCGCGAAATCATACGCCGGTTTTGGGACGTACAGCCCCGAAAATAAATCGGTCAAACTGCAGTAAAGATAATCATTTAATTCACAATTATAAGGAGCTTTGCGGAAATTCAAGTTAAAAGCTTCGTTATAGCTTAGCTAGTAACGTAACGCGCTGCCGATTTCAAAGATGTGGATAAAGCTTTCGGCCGCGGTAGCCGCATTTTATTGAATGCGAAATTAATGAACACACACATAGCTAACTATAGATGTGTACAAAAGTACCGCCGGTGTTTAAACTGTTTCCAGAGTTTCCCATTTTGTCTTGGCTCGTCATCGTATCATGGTACTGCGCTTCTTGTCTGCGCCGCTATTAAGACGTTTTGCCTTTCGCCACATGTTCACGCTCAACTTCCATGGTGGTTTGAAGGTTTTAAGGCGTAAAGCTTTTGTTGACCCCCAAAGTTAAAACGTATGACGTTCGGACGCAACACTATTCGTTTGGCCTATTATTCTAGCACTTTTTGTTTAAAACCGCGAAATTAGGTCATTGTGTCAAGGAAAACGAAGTTGACCCTTCTTTCAAAGTGAAAACCGATAAGGAGAACAGACGTTTAATAAGAAGCTTTTGCTGAGCACATTACGGGTCAAACTACAGCACTTCTAAACTCTCACTTAACTGGCGTGAGAATAGATATGATAGTAAACATTAACTGTAAAACAAAACGCAGCTTTTTCTTTTAAGTCTAAATTGTTTCTTGCCTTTGTTATGATGAAGTTGTTCAAGCGTCTGCTGTAACATGGTATACAACGTACTTTTGAATTAACCATGGAAAATATTTCGAGAGTCAATGGGGTCATCAAACTTGGGCAAAAGAACTCGTGACACGGTTTCAAATTATATGAAGGAAAAAGTTGGCCGATCCGTTACATTCCGGCTAATATTCTTTTTCTGCGTGCAAAGATTGATCGCGATACGGATGGCCGCGCTCGGTAGCATGATTCATCGTGGAAGCTGCTTAACGAGTCATTACATTTCAGCCGAAGCAGAGTATGCGAGGCTCATTGAAGGAGTAGGGCCACCGTTGAGTTGAACGATTCTGGTAATTTGCTTACGCTTTGAACAAGCGCTAAGCCGGCGTGCCGGCGTGCAGATTCAGGGGATTTTCCGAAGCAGACAGGAGAAAACTTAACCTCTTGAGAGGTCATTCTAGCGACAATCCTGGCCTTTCCGCGCTTGCTTCTTGCCATCCACTGGCTTTTGTGGAGGACGATTCTAAATAAAACGCCGTGCGTGCATGTGCATTCGTCTCTCTCTCTCCAACTCCTACTTTCCTACCCAAGCGCACGGTTGCGATCCAGGCCTTAACACGTTCTTAGCCACCCTGCCTTTTTTCTTTTATATCTTTTCATATCTCTCACTTGCGCTTGCTTCCAGGATGTTAGCAGCAGGCCTCGGCCAAGGAACTGCCGATCACTAAAAGTTAAGTTCTTCTCATCCCTGCAATCGCGCCAAGGCACACCGACATCGCAACTGCGCAGAAAGATTGGATGGCTGTTCGACTATGTCGCTACTTTTTATTTCTTTTCTTTTTCATGCAGTGCGCCTCAAAGTAAACGCCACCTCCCGTGAGCCATGAATGCGTGTCTTGGAAAGCTTTTACGGTGCTAAGGGGCGTGTGAAGCGCAGCACTCAGTGCCTTTTAACAGAGTTCTATGGTTGCCGCGGTTTCTTTCGAAAACCACGTCGGTAAGAGCTCGGCAGTAAACCTATACTTTATGGAAAAAAGAAAAAGAAACTGATGCTCTTTTAAGCAGCCCGCCTAAAGGTCGGCGTAGATCGGAAGAGCTCTTTTCTTTCGTGATTTTTCAAAGCTCGCGTAAACAGGCCAAGCATGCGCCATTGGAGCCCCGCAACTTCCTGGTTTCTGCCGCTTTCTTACCTTCGCAACAATCGCAATATAATTTTCTTTTTTTTTTCTTTTGCGAAACATTGTCTTGGTTCTCGTCTTCCTTCCATCTTTCCAGATTGAAAAGCAGACGTATTATCATGCCAAAAGTACGTGAGAGCGAGAAATGACGTAAATTTTGATATATTTTGTTGTTCCTGCGAATACGCCTTCTTCCATTTCTTCGACCGTTTTCTTCCGCCTCTCAACGCCAGACTTTTACGTTGATGCTTGAAAGATGCGTTCCTACCTTTCTTCCTCCTGTCGTAACGGAAAAAAAAGAGAAAGAGTTGGAAAGATAATGTGCCAACTGAAGAGTTCAACCCTGCAGAGTCAGGTGAGCGCGATGTTATAAAGGGAAACAGACACCAGGCGTCCTGCAAGTGTTTCAGGCCGTAACTTTCGCCTCAGCCTTCCTTATACACTGGGATCTGCGTTTCCGCGAGGCATTTCAAGTCTTCACAAATTCTGCACCAGCCCAACGTTATATGGACCTGCCATGACTCCTGGCATCCAAGAACCGCGAATTATAATTTATTTGTCCGAAGGTTACCCTTTCTTTCTTTACTCGCTTTTTGATCTCCGTAAAACTTCTGAAAGTGTGCTAGATAAGTTATGAGTCTCGGGTATTTCCGAGACAGGGGCATTTATTTCATCACATCTAGAGGGCGTCATATCCGGAAACTTTTTTTGTGTGTGTTCCATAAAACAACCGCTTTTTCATGCGTCTATCAAGAAGCCGGTCTGGACAGTCTCTTTGTCGTGATGTTCGCTTTTTCTTTTTCGTTGTAAGGTATGAGTTTCCATAGATTCTGCAGTAAACAGCTTTCAGTCTGTGGAACAGTGAGCAATAATCAATCCACTAAATGCATTCGTTTTTTTCAGGCTAATGTATTCGCTCAGTCTACTAGTTAATAACGTTGTTCACAATGCGGCTTGCTACTTCACGGCGCGTTGTTGTAAGGCTTAAAGCGCAATCGACGTGGATGCTGTGCTTTCTGCTTTACGTGGAAATGAACAAGTAAGATAACTTTCTTCCTGGAGCGCACGACAAATATTCTATGCCTTAGAGTGCGTGTGGCAACATGACGACGAATCATAAGTATTTTCCTAGGTTAGTATAGTGCCGCGGCGGCTAAGGTCTTTGAAATCGTCTGAGCTTCCAGTGCTTCGCTCGTATCTAAACTTATTTCGTGACTGTGTGCAGCGTGTACTAACACATCCTTCACCTTCAAGCAACCGGTGCACACGTGCCGCATTGCTTAAGATACCGTCGAGAAGTTTAATACGCGCTTGTCTACTTAACCGGGGAGCTATGGCATGCTAAAGTTTAAGACAGTGAAGTTAGCCTACAGTATTCTTGTGGAAGTTAGCGATTTAATCTAGACACCGAAGAGAATTGTTTGATCGTTCGTCCACCACGCCACTTTAATCAAGTAAGAATCAGGGTGGCATTGCTTGTGACACTGCCTGTTATTCCTGTAGTTGTTGAATAACAACAAATTCTGAAAAATGTTCTGTAATGTGTCGCTTCTCCAGGAAGCAAGCCTGTGCTTCGAGGCGTTGTCAAGCTAAGTGGCAGTAGCTCTTGTGGCAGTGGCTCATTCTCTCTCGCTCACCGCGTGCGTGCGTGCGAGCGCGCGCTCGCGCGCGCGCGCGCGTGTGTGTGTGTGTGTGTGTGTGTGTGTGTGTGTGTGTGTGTGTGTGTGTGTGTGTGCCCAAACTTATTTTACCACACCGTGAAGCGAAGTCCCTGCAGTTCCCTTAAATGCAGTAATTTTGCGAACCAAAGGCCGCGGGGATATGACAGCCGAAAGTGTTATACAACATGAGGCAACATCATGCTTAATTATGCAGTACGTGTGTCTTTAGGGTAGCAGCATTTTGCCAAAGCCACTTTGCTGGCTTGCTGTGAAGTTTGCTGGGTTATATATGCTTCTATCTAGCACTGCTGCAGACCTCCGACGGCACTTAAGATAATGCACGTGAACTAAGGATTACCTTCCCTACACACGAACAAAGAGTTAGGGTATTGTTCGTAAGCGTTCTGGCTACTTGTCACGCATAATAGCACGCAGGTGAGAATTCGTTTGTAGCCGAAAAAGAAAGATAACTACTCTGCCTCATTTCATGAAGACGGGGGTATAGCATGGGTTGTTCCAGCGACAACACAGCTGGAATTTCTCACATTTAATGCTTTGTTATGTTACCTTGTGCTAGAACACAACGTTTGTTAACTATAAGCGTTTTCGATAACGGCATATTTGGAAAACAGCTGTCTGCAATCGCCCCGCCACGGCGGTCTAGTGTTTATGGCACTCGGCTGCAGATCCCAAGGTCGAGGGATCGAATCCCGGCCACGGTGGCTGCATTTCGATGGAGGCGAAATGTTGAGGCCCGTGTGCTGTGCGATGTCAGTGCATGTTAAAGAACCCCAGGTGGTCGAAATTTCCGGAGCCCTCCACTCCGGAGCCTTCCGGAGCCCTCCACGGCGTCTCTCATAATCAGAGCTGGTTTTGGGATGCAAAACCCCAGAAATCAATCAACCAGCTGTTTGTAATCGTTTGTTTTATCTCAGTGCGTACCCGGATTACTGTTGTACACACGTACAAGTACTTGTACACAGGTAATTCGTACTCTGGGAACTGCGGCAGGGCCTTCTTCTCCATTTTCTATTTTTTATCATCAAAAGATTTTTCACCGCACTGGCTTTCAAATGTACCACGTCGAGCCAACTTTCAGGCGAACCTTATATAGCAGCACTCAAATTAACCAGACCAGGTTTTGTTCCAAATTGTCTGCCGCATAAATACATTACTTGACTCTGAGGTTGTACAGCCTCTTCATTCCATTATGCCACTGCCTCCTCCCCCACCCCCTCCCTCCCCAGCACCAGCCCAGGGAGTGTAAATGTCACAAAGCCTTCTATTTCTCTCCGAAATAATAATGCATTTTCACCTCCTCATGTGCACGCTCCACCCCCTTTTTCCTTCAACAAAAGAAAAAAAACACGCATGACTGTACTAAAACCTTAGTATGAACGCATGACTAGCTAGCAAAAATGCCACAGGCAGCGGAATAAAACAAACGAAAAAAACGAAGCATGAATAAAGAGCGGAATGAACACAAATTTTCGGTAAAACGAAGATTTGCAATACAAAGGAAACTTTTGTAATAATAGCCGGTGTTTTTTTACATGCCAAAACCACACTGTAGTGGAAGGCTGTGGATATTTCGACTGTCTGGAGTGTGAACTAAAAATAGGACAGCACCTGCCCTCTTTTCCTTTCTAGAGCTGTCCGTCGTGTTTTCGGCCGCTTTTAATCATAAATTTATGTCACCATGCCCGCCTCCCTGCCTTTACAAATGTAGAGCTACATTTAAGACAGTAGCCTGCTGCACAGCGCTCAAGTAGGCAGATAATGTTTCCCGAAGGGTGAAACCTGGAGTACAAGGAGGTTCGGCTCCTTGTACTTGTATATGCACGCAGTACCGCACTTATAAAACCCCTGGTGGGAAGCTCACGAAGAATGCAAGAGACGATTAAACGAAGCAGTCGCCGGCCTAGATCACTTCTCTAAGACACGTTGACGGGCCCGAACATACGATCAAGCGACCAAGTCATTTTAAGAGTGCAAAAATGAAAGCGACAAATAGATAATAAGTTTACAGAGCAGAGGCACGATTGAATCCGAACTACAGCGACCTTTTGCGAAGAATCATCGACTCCATATAAAGAGTATCCCCATCTTATGTTGGAACAGTGGCCACTATAGTGAGGCGAGGGACAGGATACGGCGAACAAAGCCTACCGAGACCACTTTTCCTAGGGTAACTCAAACATTCGTTAATTCGTTGTTCCCTCTCACACCCGAGCACGTTTGTCTTGTCTCGGGGCTCGCAGCTCCACTTCAGACTGCTCCACAGGCGGCGTCCACGCCTCTGCCCCCTTCATAAATACAGCGTATCACTCTATGTTTATATGATCATATATGGCTTCTCAATGTTTTCGCATTCGACGTTGTTTATATGAGGCGTCACGTAGTGCTTAATCTAGAGAAGAAGAAAGATTGGACTGGCCGATTTATATCTGTGCGCAGTAAGTAGCTACACACTGTACGCAGCTACGCACGCATTCTCCCTGTCATAGAAGGGCTGATCCCTCAGAAATTGCAACGCCAAAGTGCAGTAGCTATGTTCTTTTGATAATCCATGAAAACAGCTCCTGGATGTCTGTATATCTCAAGTAAAAAAAAACATCGAAATAACAACATCCTACCCACGCATTCACAACTCGATCAACTGATGTGTAAGGATATACCTGGGGATCACAGTAGGCGGGAGGTGCGAGCTTCTACAAAATCCCTCGAGAGCCTTTCTTCGTCGCTTAAATTGACTCGAAAGACTGATGAGATGTTGACAGCTTAACTCCTGGCTTTATTCCACAGCAATATGAAGTTCAAAAACAGGCGGATGTGGAAGTCACGCCCCCTGATATTTGGATTGGCGACTTCCTCAATCCTGTCCGAACCGGAGGCAGTTGATCTTCTAATATTGTTCAAAAGTACATTCTTTTCCATGCGAACTGGAGTCACATTCAAGTCCGCATCAGCGTTGGCTACCTCCGCCACTTTACCATGACACATCGTTCGTCTAGGCACGATTCATAAAACCTAGTTTGCTCTTGCTAACCTTGAACTCGGTTCCGTAAATCTCATCATCATTTCCTTGTTGTGAGCTTTGCACTCATGAATAAAATTTCCAAAAGAACACAAAGTTTCTTATGCGGTGCTTTGGCAACCGGCGGACACCGTAATCCGAACGTGTACCAGTTGTACTTTGGTGTCTGCAAACAAAACGACCCATCCGTAACGGTTTGTTGTATGGTTTGACATCACACAATGGGTCAGCCCCTTATATGCTGAACCTGGTCCATCCAACATTCACAAATAACGTACAAGGCGGTTCAATCGCTTTTTCTTTTTCAGAGTCTAATAAAGCGAATGCTTCTGAACGGTAATTCATCTGTTCCTAATATCGTGAAAATAACTGACATCTCTTCCCCTAGTTTTCAGTGTGCTTGTATTTACACTCTCGATATTGCCCCCTATCTACAAAGCGAGACAAATAAAAAGGGATGATTACAGAAAGAAAAGGACAATCAGTAATAACTCACAGCGCTTTGTGATGCGTAACCTATTAGAACCAGTGCACGACTTCAAGCAAATGCATGTATATTAATGGTAATAAAACATAATGAAGCAAATGAGAGTCTTGTAAATATAAGGTCAGTGTGGTCATATCCTCGTGTTTGAGAAAATAATTAGGTTATAATGAACCTTGTCTTCTGGCGCTACCTGCCACGTGCGAAATGTTTCTAGCCTGATGCATGATCCGAGATAAAAACGAAGGGGCTGGATATCATATTGATTTTACTGGTGTTATAAAATCACAATAATAACCGCGTATCTTTTGGAAATGTATGCGTATGTGACGTCGGCATCACGTGTGCGGCGTTAAACACCGGCTGTCCTGTTCAGCTAGGCTACAACAAGGATACTCTGTCTTAACACAAAAGAAACAAGTAAGGCAGAAACAGCTCAAAAATAAATATTAGTCAGATCTATCAAACCGGCAAGCAAAAAGGAAAAAAGAAAGATATTCAAGCGCGGTAGCCCATGGTTCACATTAAAGTCAACATAACTCGTTTTATGTGACAACACACAAAACGTAACGTTTCAGCGAAGCAAATTCTGGTTGTTCTTTTGCACTTCAAAGCATTCAACATTTTCTGCTTTATTTTTGTTTGTCCTCCGTCATTTTCAGGTATCTTCAAGAATGCGTAAGCACTTCCAGTATCGTAAAAATCATGTAAGTATTCATATGAATAAAACAATGCCATAGGCCTACTACGACACTAGCTTTTCTAAGGACATATAATAGACGCTTCCACTAGCGCTACAAAAGAAATAAAGCAAAGAAAAGCATTAGAAGACAGACCAATGGATGACCTTTCAAATCTTATGAACGGCGGTGACGTCCGCCTCGAAGACAATATTTCTTCGATAAACGCCGTGACCTTTACCGCCGAAAGGCAAGGCGCGTATGTATGACACTACCTGTTATACTTGAGGGAAATAAGAATAAAAAAAAAGGCTATATAGATTATTGTGAGCTGTTATAGTGCCATTCAGTTTTGAGATTCCCTTGTACTGTTAAGCAAACAAGTAAGGTGGTAATTAAAGACAAGAAATGTTAATGTATTGCGAAAAAAAAATGGCACTGAAACTAAAGGTTTCGTATATGCGTCACGTGATGCGAACCACCAGTTTAGTGGAGAGAAAATAACTGGTAGCCAAAGTTCACCATCTGAATTAATAGGTCTCTGACGCAACTAAACGTGCATCTTTTTATGAGATTAGCATGCAACGAGTTCTGCGTCAGAACAAGCAGTGCCGGTTTCATTTGTCCCACCCATGAAGGCATGCCGTGTTCCTCCTACGCAGAATGATCCCGTACAAGTGTGATATTTGTATTACATTGGATATTCATACCTAATGGATGTTAAAAATCATTCGCTATACTACAAAAACTGGCACTGACCTTCACTGAATTAGGAAAACCGCACAAGAGAACATATCTTTTCTACGTGTGTAGCACGATATCCTAGCCTCTTGATTGAACGGTGGCGTCAGAGGGACATTGGCAACGGCGTACAATTACATTTTATCTTTTTATATTTCTCAGCGTTATCCTATTCTGCTTGGGTAGCAGTCTATTGCAGTTCACCGTTAGCAGCTTAGACAAAACAAAGAGGCTCAAGTTGTGTCAGACGCGTCATGAAATCTGGAACTGCTACCTTGCGTGCTGTTTGCTTGCGGTAACTACTCATGGTTTCGCAAGTGTGCTTCAGTTATTTCCCCTGGTCACGATATCGCGCGCTATATGTGTAAAGCTTCTATATTGGGCAGGTTCCGGGGGAAACCAAAGCAAATAGGCGACGTCTAACGCAACTTTATTCAGAGCGGTGGGCACCATCGCTTATTGCATATTCAGGCCATGAAATAAAGGTCACTGAATAGTCGATCGACGCTCCCTTAGTGGTCTTGCGTCGGAGTTTATTTTTTGACGCACCCACTGCGTCTAATCAAAGCTCCAGTTACCGCGAAGTTAATAAACGAGGGAACCAAGAGGAAGAAAGAAATAGTAAAGCAACACGGCAGAAAATAGAAAGTATCTGTAGACACAGCTACGTCACTGAAATCGTTTGTTTTAGAGTCACAGCATAAAAAGAAAAAGCGCGGCGGCAAATAAAAAATGTTGTTCGGAACGGTGCCTTGAGGACTTTGTGGAACTGAGCCTTTTAAAACAAGTAGGTTTTCCTACAAGCTATTACAGGCGATCGTCTGCAAGGCTGTATCCTATTTACTCTGGTGTGATTGTTTGTTATCGTCTCGTAAGATGCCATCGGTGAGCACACCATTGTAAAATTAATTAGCTCGCGAACCTAAGGTTTCGTATCTTGCTGCTACTTTATGAAAAAGTTATGCATGGTCTAGGCGGGGGTGTATGCCGGAATAAAGCTACAGGTACATGGTACAGTTCCAGATGTCAGCGGCTACAATATTTGAAAATACTTGCAACAGTTCGCTTGTTTTAGTCTAACTTAGTGGGCACTAGAGGTTTCACAACAGCTCCTATATTCTATTCGGCTAGAGCTTTGCTTTCTTTCCTTGCGTACGGTGAAGAAGTGTTGGCTTTGTAGCTTGACGTTATTCTTAATCTTAAGAAACAGAAAATGCGAAGAGCAGCAGCATCGTATAAGCGTGTTAAAATGACTCCCACGTCTCAATTATTTGCGCTGTCACTGAAATACACGCCACACACGGTGCTGGTTGCGTTCCTCCTAACTCATGCCGGTTCCATTCTTGATCGCTCTTATCCACGGTTGCCTAGCACTGACTATACGCACTCCAAACACCATTAACGTTCACCATATTTCGGCCAGTTATCACAAATTTTGTAGCATATTTGTACGCCTACAGATAAAGGAAATACGTGACAACGTACCATTTACTGCAGGAAACACCGCAATGATATTTGTAGTTCAGGTGTATAAATTTGGGCGTGCTGGTATAGTTTAGCGCTGTAACCTTCAACTGCTTCATGATATATAACCACGTAGCGTACGAGCTCCTTGGAACTTAATTCATTCCTACCTTCGGATTAAGACAGGCGGTGGTTCTACTGGTCGTCAAAAGCAAAGTCCTCGTCAGCTGTGTCCTTTCCGGTCAAAATTTTCCACTCCGCAGGAGACACGTCTTTTTACACGCCTCAGACGTGCGATACGCTTGTGAATTAAGTCATGTCGATACGAATTCCCAATAAAATGAAGTACAAAAGGAAAGCACAACGTACGTGTGCATGCGTATACCGCAACCTTCCTACCATCTATAACGAATTCTGGCCGCGGAGTCACTTTGACAAGCACGTATGCCCTTTACACGGCTGGTTAATCCTACACGGCGTAGCACTTTGGGCGTGGTCACCCCACTGACCCTCGTGCGCATGCTATCTCGGCAACCGTGACAAGTGTACGTCGCGTTGTTACCATGCGCTAGAAAAGCGTGGCTTCCTCGTTTTGTTTTGTCTCCTTATTTCCAAAAGCAGTCTGCTCTCGTCGGATAATGCGGTCGTACACAAGTACGAGTGTCACACACCAATTTTATGACTCACCGCTACAGTTGCCAAAATGTGAAGTACACGACCCCGTGCTGCGACCCGCATAACGCGTGTAAGTTCAGCAACATGTTCTAGTGTGTTTGAGATGGAAGCCTGTTAAATTAATTCAGGACAAGAATACTCTCGGTCATATAATTCCACCTTTTATGCGCGTAGTTTACCAATGAGCTGTAGTGCAAGAGCCACGCGAGCCCGTAATGTGCGGTTGCACAAACGCGTTCTTAACATAACGCCTTGCTTCGCGTAAGCCAGTAACGACCGCTTGCTACGGCGCCACGCAGGAAGCACGGTCGTCAGTAGGTGAATTCTTACACAAAACTTATAACTTCACCGTTCTGTTCAGAAAGTCGCAGTTTACTGTACCTTTTTATCATTAGCTTGTGCAGCGGCAGTAAGACCTCTCTTACTATAAGGTCATAGGGTTCCTATTATCACAATAGCACCGACTTGCTCCGCACCAAAGTTCTTCACTACAGCCTGGCCGACTGAATAAATAATCAGATGTTCTTTAGTTTCATAGAACTGAAACTACAAAAGAAAGCTGTGCGAAGAGGACATTGACAGTGCGAGAACGAGGTATCAAAAATGGTTGCGGCTTAGCTCAACTGGGGTCGGTTGTGCAAGGGAAAGTTTGCTGTGCTGTGTTGCTAAGCGGGGTTGGGCTCATATAGACAACCACATGTTTTGCACTGTTTTGCATGGTTTATTCAAGGCTTGGTTTTACGGCAGCAAATACAGTTCTATGGTCGGTGAAGTAGTTTGCCGCCGTTTCAATCTTGGCCACAGGGTAAGTCGAGCCCATCGACTCTGTGAAACACCACCACTATTACACCAGGACTGTAACATCCGCGGGGCGGTCCGACGCAGCTTGCCGTTTTCGCCGCAACCAGCGCGCACACAACTTTACCACAGAAGGGCCAGCGTCCTCACTCACTACTTCCATCGCGCGACCATGCCACAACAGCTGAACAGACGCGACTGAAGCGCTAACCCGCTTACCGACATGGCAGAGAGAGCATGGAGAGAGCGGTGCGTCGCGTGGATGCGGCTAGCGTGGTAGCGGTAGTCAGCAGCAGCAGCCGTCAGGGCAGCAGCGCCGACGGAGCAGAACCAGTCAAGCGCGCACACACACACGCACATACATACATACATACATACATACATACATACATACATACATACATACATACATACATACATACATACATACATACATACATACATACATACATACAGACGCGCGCGCACGTACACACGGCGGCGGAGCGCGCTAGTCACGCGGTATCTGCTCGTCGCTTCAAGGCCAAGCGGAGATACACGGCGAAACTCGCTCGACTAGGCCAGACAAGCTTTGGCTTTAAAACAAACACGTAGTAGTGGTTGTCCGGGAAAGTAAAAGCACCTTTAGCAAAGCTTCGTTCGCAAAGAAAAAGTTCTTTTTAAACCATTATTTACCTCAGCTTCGTGCCACCGTTTTGTTGCATTAGGGAGCCGGCGAGGCAGCCGTTCCGGCTAAACCGACATCGTGCCTTTACTCTTCAGGGACTTGCCAAAACACCCGTTTTGTCCATGGTGGTTAGTGATTTAAAGTAATTGTCTCATCAGCAAGAGCAAGTGCGAGAGTTTTCTTTCAAGGAACACCGGTTTAATATATAATGTTCTTTCTGTGTTCCAGTTTGAAAAGTTATTAGGCACTCTTGCCCAGCACTTCATACACTCTGTCTCAACCTTCTTGAGCAAAACACTTAAGCTAGCGCATCCAAGGGAGCCATGTATTCACCCCTTTTGTGTCTCTTTTTGAGTTCTTCAATCTTCCATCTCTTGGTTCTGACGCCTGCGCGAAGTGCGCGATATGGAAGGTACGGGCGAAGTTGAGCTAATTCGAAAGTCGGGAGCCGCATGAGCTGGGACAAGAGCATCCTGGGCATGCAAGAAACGTTATCTTCGCGAGCATAGTGCTTGTGTAATTAATATAGGTAGCTTCGTCCTGGCCTCTATCTTGTTTGGCAGTGTGACAGGCACTAACTGAAGATTATATGCTTGGATAAGCAGAGCTAGGCGACGTCCTTTAACTAGAGCTGATTAACCAGTTCCCCTGAGCACAGGCATCGCAGAACGCGCCCATTAGCGCATGTAAATTAGCACACGTTTAACGTACAACAATAAAATGGTAGAAGACGTAAATGAACGACAAGGGGCTCAACCGGGATGATGTGCGGTTAGTTACCCCGCACTTTGGAAGCACAAGAGTTTGAGAGAAGCAGCAGCAGACCACCGCTAGTGACGTCAATGCAGTAATACTATTCCAGGAGAGCAAGTAGGGGCTGAAACTTGGCGGTGTGTTAGGCAGCTGCTTCTAAAACGCTATTACTCTATCTACAGCCCGAGGATATTGAAGCAGCAAAGAAAAGAAGGTGGAGAAATGCACGGAAGAGAATGTACAGGGAAAGGCGGAAAGAAGGGAGGGCACTGAAGGTTCCAGGAATACCTCCCAGGCAGTGCGCCCTCAGGTGAAGGTATTAAGTAAGCTTCACATTTTAGTCCCTGATCACGATATTTCATACGTTTTCTTCAGGCTGACCTTTCCCCGTTGTCTTCAAGAAGCAGGGTTCGCAACATAGGCAGGGGGTGTTTTACCATAATGACGCCTAATCTTTTTTCTAGCTTGTGTCGCTTATTTTTCTATATTACGTGATTAACAAAGGAATAGAATTGTCCTGTCAGGGGTCTTGTTTGGCGTCGACAAATATTTGGGCGAACAGGGCGCACGAAACCGCACTTCCGGGACTGAAATTAAAATCGGTCCTCTGCACCGAAACAGAGGGAAAACGGAAAGCACATAAAAATAGCAAAGAGAAACTTTTTGCACATTGTGTGCATTGCAAGACGTGTACTTATTAGGAGCGCTGCATCGTTAAGGACATGTCTGCCCTAAAATGTCATATATAGCTTCTTTCTTTATTTTGGTTCGGACTCATTTAAAATACAATGAATGGTAATTATTTTCAGCCTACGCTGGTAGCCTTACATGTACCACAAACACCGTGAAACTGCACGCTAAAAGTTTAAATGATCTTAGTGTCATCGTGTGCTTAATTATAGCCATTGTACGTAAGTTTAGGAAAAGTGGGGAATAACTTAAATTATCTGAGATGGCTTCGCTCTTGCTTGCCCTGCATGAGTACAATACTAATACCAACCTCAGGATACCATTTGCTTTGAAAATTTTCCGAGGCGTACGAATGACTTCTGAAAAATTAACAGAATGTGTGTGAAACATCGAATAACAAGTTAAAAACGCAAAAATGAAATTTAGCACTAGGCTTATAAAAAAAAAGCCGAAACAACGGTACCAAAATGAACATGCGCATGGCGAGTTTCAGGGTGCTTTCGAATCGTGCCTGTCCACACCTAATTACTATGAGTTCCAAATTAAACAACGTGCGCTAAATAAATATTCTTGTTTTTTTTTAGTCTTTTCGTCACTTGATGGTGGCTCATATGAGAATTGCCAACTTCCGATGTGCCCGCATTGTTTTTGTTGGGAAATAAATGAATTGGACCTGTAAACACTCTCTCAATAAGCTTGGGACCCTCAGCGTGTACCGTCGCGTAAAATACGCTGGCAATAGAACATTCCTTCAGATATGCAAGTTGCCCCACTTTCTATCGAGTCAATTCCAAGGACATCGTTAAAGACTGTCCCTTTTAATCGCACATCATGCACGCACTAAAATACATTACGCGATCGCCTTAACAGTTGACACACGTACACATACTTTGTATTAGAAGTGCTTGGTACTTGGTACTTGGTCTGCTTTCTTTATTTCTGCTTGTTTTAACATCGCTCATATATATATATATATATATATATATATATATATATATATATATATATATATATATATATATATATTGTAACGAGGTGTAATTAAATACAAGACGTTAACAGGACACGCTCACTATATAGAACTAGCTGAGCTCAGAACAACACCAACGTCAACGTCGTCTTCTTTTTCTTCGCGATGAGTCAGAGCTGCTGCCGGTGTGCTCCACTACAATATATATATATATATATATATATATATATATATATATATATATATATATATATATATATATATATATATATATATATATATATATATGTGTGTGTGTGTGTGTGTGTGTGTGTGTGTGTGTGTGTGTGTGTGTGTGTGTGTGTGTGTGTGTAAGGGGGAGGAAGAAGACACGTGTTTTGCGTGCAGAAGTGTTTTCACACACTGTTGCGCATGTTTACACCTATCTTCTCATTTTTGTGTTATTGTAACTGCGATTCAATCGGCTTTTTCAAACCCATAATTTTTGTCATGGATGGCCCCAGGTCTTGAAAAGCTTCACTTTCTTTTTTCTTAAGATTTTATGAAAAGAAGAAAGCCGTCGAATGACGAAAAAGTTGCAGTTCCTAATCAAATGAACAAATTCGTACATATATCGCAAAAAGCTTTGCTCGTGTAAACGTGAAAGAATAACACCCTCGAGGAAGAGCAAAAGTATTCGTCTATGTTATCCTTCCTTCCACGCGCCAAATATGCACTGGTTTTACTACAAGAAATATTTACCTTGTCGCAGTCACTCACGATAAAAATGTTTAGCTCGGAATCGACAGGAAATTGTTTTCGTATTTCATACTAGCAAACCTCGACGAAAAAAAAAAAAAAAAAGAAAAGCTAGGCATGCAGTTTCCTCTTATACGATTTGCAAATGTGGTGCGCGTATGAAAATTTCTAAAATATCCGATCCAATATTTGTACTATTCTGCAAACAGGAATGTATGGTCTGTCAGAAATTACTTGGCCACCTACCGAGAACGTCTGGTAATGCCGAAATTGCGTGTCTGGTAATTGAAAGCAAATTTCATTTACGCGCCGACGGAATTACGCCTTTTTTAATCTTATTTACGCTATTCTCTCGCTATGATGGGCCAGCAGCAAACACCCTGCCTTCCGTGTGTTCAGTTCCTTATCTCCTTTGTTGTAGCGTACACCGCCGCCCGACAATGCAGCTGAAAAAGAAAAATTGCATGTGTTACGTTCCCTACGCCCTCAGCACAAGTCAAAGAAATTTTGCTGAAGTCTAATGGCTTTCGGAAGACATGTCTTATTACACGTTCGCGCTGGTCCTCGCGTCAGACCGAAACGAGACGGAATGACTGCACGCAGTGGCATGTTTGCATTTATACAGCAGCAATTTCTTAAACATTGTCGTGCTTCGTCTATTGAATGTCTGCTACCACTACAAGAATAGAATAGCGTAACAACGTGCGAACGAAGGTTTTTCAGAGCGTTTTGTTTATGAAATCTAGAATATTGCGCTTCCGTACCAGAAACATTCGCGAATACAAGATGCAATGTCCACTTACTTATAAACATTCTGTACACGGCTTCCTTCCAAAAAAAAAAAAAAATTCGTTTATGTGCATGAGAATGCACCATGCGATTTCTCATTGTGAATGGCAACTACATGATACTTTCTATGTGCGTGCTCTATGAAACACGGGAATATAAGGTAATAAATATAGCTGTAAGAAATTTATGTGATGAAATGTACGAAGAAACTATATCTTTTCTTTACCTATAATACACTTATAGTGTCTTTGTTGCTTCATTACGGCGAGGCGTTGTCTCCTTTTGGCTGCGTGAAGACATTTTTTTCTACATAGGACCAGTGCATCCGAAACATAAAATTTGCCAGCGCTTAACCAAAAGAAAAACATAAATATTGGATTGTTCACTCGTCTCTTGTACGAAATGAATGTGAATCCCTCTTTTGCCCTAATTATAATTGCCACTCGATCGAAGCACTTTTCTCGTAAAAACAGCCGCAGTTTTGTACGACGTTAAAATATACTGTTTGCAAAGAGTGGAGAGAGAGAGAGAGAGAGAGAGAGAGAGAGAGAGAGAGAGAGAGAGAGAGAGAGAGAGAGAGAGAGAGAGAGAGAGAGATGACTAGGAAAGGCAGGGAGGTTAACCAAGCGCGTCCTCGACTGGCTACCCTGCACCGGGGGTACGGGAGAGGGAAATAAGATAGAGGAAAGAAAAGCAGGAAAAAGTACACAAGAGGACAGTTCATTAGAAGACATGCACGACGCGCTAAAGCACCAGCGCTGGCGAGTCACAAGCATTCGTGGAGCCCTATCGACTTGAGAAAGCGCAGTAGCACCATTGCAGTATTGTGAGGAGAGTATATTGACATGAAATCGGTGTTGCAGCTTTTAACGTGGACTCGCCCGCTTGGCACTTTGTGTCACTAATCCCTTACGCGTCGTCTAACTCTTCAACAGCACTTATTTTTATAACTCTAGTGATGTAGCATCTCGGCGCGGCTGATAGCAAGGGCGCAAGCAGGGGTGTTCGCAAACCGCAATAGCCAGTGCGAAGGAGCTGTCTGTAAAGCGCTTCCCGAGCCCGAGCTACGCTATCGCGAAGGGCATAAATACATTCTGGTTCGGTATAACGTATGTTATCGATTGGCGCTCGGCGTCTTGACGCATTGTTTCGCTGAAAGTACAGACATTTTAAGTCACACTGTGACCCCTCCCCCCCCCCCCCCCCCAAACAAACAAGCCTCAAACAAGCCTCAATCTCAAACAAGCCTCCAATCTCAAGCCTCCAATTCTCAAAGAAGCCTCCAATCGAAGTGTCTGATACCACGCTTATCAACAATGCCTGCCAATTATTCCTGAATGCACTGGATACCTCTGCTAAAGGGTGGAACTGCCGTCTACTTTATGGAGTCGTTGAGGGACATTAATGAATGCCATGCCAAGTATCTATGGAAGCCCAGTAAATTGCGCCATCCCCAACATGTATGATACGTAATTCAAAGTCCGTAGTGTACGCCCGACACACAGGAACCCGTTGTGCCTCCTTTGGCTTGTCCGTCGCTTATTCAGCGGGGTCATGACATCTCTCGGACGTCATGGCAATGCTTCTCTTAAAGCTACAGACTTGTTACGGGGCGTCATCGCAAGCGAATCACAGGGCGGCTTGTAAACATTACCACCGAACAGTCTTTATTTATTGTTTTATTTAGGAATACTGTCAATCCCGTCAGGGATTTTTACAGGAGTGGGTTAAAGGGTCTACATACATTATAGTACAAAATTATACGGTAGTTAGGTAAGGTAACAAAATCATAATGAACCTATGTTATTAAAAAAAGATACAAAAAAATAAAGAAGGCGGAAGGCGGGCACATGAATTATCAAGTTGAGAACAATTACCACCATTTTATGTCACAAATTTCGAATGTACACAAGAAAAAGACAAAATATACACAAAACCAATAACTCTTCCAACGTATTGCTGATAGCACGCTTTCGCCAGCAAGTTCAACAAATTTTTCGATAGTGGACTGCGCGACCACCATCTCAGCTAGAGTGTTCCATTCCCGAATAGCCCGCGGGAAGAAGGAAAAACTAAATGTATTGTTGGCGCAAAAGTATTCCTGGAGTGTACTGCACTCTAAGGACATCTAGGTAGTATAAGCTAATGCGATGTGGAAGAAAATCTATACGGCAAAGCTGTGCGTTACCACTCGTGAAGATGGTCCAAAGCTAGCCTCAGCCCCGTCGAGACGCTCCTTCAGAGCTGCGTGCAGTCACTACTATATTGATGCTGTACTGCGCTGGACTGCCCCCTAGGTGACGGCTCCAATCCTTTCAAGAGATGTGAGGACAAATATAACATGCGTTGGCGCGCAAAGAGCCTGCGTGCGTTGGCGGCCTTACAATATTAAGCTAACATCATTACTTTGTGCATCAGGCGACTATAGTCATATCTTTTTTTTAGCTCCTGTGAGTGTTCGGACGTCTAAGTCAGCGTGTATGACTCCGCTCACAAAAGAAGCCATGCAGAGTATAGTCGAACGCATTTGATGTCACCTCCGTTAAAGGTACCAAATACGGAGACTACAGATAGCGACATTATATCTAGCAGTTTCAATACCTCTCGAGGTCCTACGGCTTTTTTTTTTGTTCTTTATACCAACAGCATTGCAAAAGTTCACAGCGCATGGCTCATCGCTGAGATAAAGAAGTCAGTACTTTCCGAGAATTATTGACAAAGACAACACTAATAGCAGTTCGCCGAAAATATCCGGTGAAGGAGCCTTTCTAAGAAAAGAGAGTGTGGCAGTCTTATGTGCTAAATAGAACATTTCACCGGAGTTGTGCAATATCAGCCAGTTTTCTTATAGAATGGGAACGCTGCGTCACCCTATGCGGCGTTTCCATGTTGCGGCAATGACGTATTATAAGTCACTGCCGCTTTATATAGTGTTATCCACGTGGCAGATCCTCCGTTAAATCCACCACTGAAGTCGAGATTGGCAAACGTTTTTTTACGGATCGAAGAAAGCAATAACATTCAGACGAAAATCTCAATGAACTTGTAGTTCATTAGAATGTTCGTCCATTTTTCAAAGAGAACTCTGACTCCTTGTGAACTCCTTTTAGAAGCTTCCTTCAACCGACACATGCCAACTCGCCGAGTTTTCAATACTGCTGCTGAACTCTTCGTTTCGTCGCTTTCTCTTTCTTACCAAAAAAAAAAAAAATGGCGCAATAAAATGGACAAGTGTGCCACTCACGAGAATGCCAAGGATGCCAGGATGGAACTTTTGCAGGGGGAAGATGTCATCTGTGCTTGTCTAACGCAAAACGTGGTTGTAGTTCGTGATTGCCAAGGCAGAAGTAGTTGAGGAGCGGACGGATGCTTGAAATGATGAAAAAAAATATTGAGCACGAGATTTCGCGTGAGGCAACGTTGCAAGAAGACCTCCTTCAGACGAAGACAAGTGCTGTTCTCGAGCCGCTGGCCCTGGTGACTCTCTGTTCACCGCTTTTTAACAGGGGAGCTGTTTGTGGCCTAGCAACGGCTGCCGTCCGTGACGCACCATGCCGAGCGTTCGCTTGCCCTAGACCCACCGCCTAAAGAAAGAAAAAGGAAAAGGACGGAAGAAAGAAACAAACAAAGAAAGAAAAAAGAAAAGGACGGAAGAAAGAAACAAACAAAGAAAGAAAAGAAAGAAAGAAAGAAAGAAAGAAAGAAAGAAAGAAAGAAAGAAAGAAAGAACTACAGCTAAGCTGCTTTTGCAAATTTCACACTGGGTGGTACTAAATCTACTTTTCTTTTTTATTGTCTGACTACAAAGAGCACGAGAACTAAACCATGTAGTGTCTCCAGTAAACATCATCTGAAGGTACGACGGCTTTGCTTCGTTCTGAGTATGTAATATCTCAAGCATACTCACTCTGACTTACACATACAAAACGCTTTTCTTTCTGCTTTTTGCTAACCCTCACTTAGAAACACTAAAGCGGATACTATTTACCCTGACTATGGTTTAACACTGCAGTGTTTAATACGGGTGTAAAATAGCAGTAATTAAAGGGGACAAAGAAGGCACTAACACAGGACGAGCACCTTGTTCATGTATTCTTTGTACATGCTAACAACAAACGAACATGCCAAAATCAGAATACCATTAAAAAAGGGCGCATTGAGACTGACCGTTTTGCGATCTAGCCGTAGGAACAGCGAGTTTATTGACCTAAGCTGAAACTAAATATGCAGCACCAAGTAAAGCGGCTTTGCAGCAACGGTGACGACAATATCCCGCATATTTCAGGCTATAATATACGTCATAATAAACTCTCGTGACATATAACGCCGCGAGAAAAACGACAAGTATATGCGGGAACAGTCACACTGAACAGCCAAGCAGTGCACTTGGTTTCGTAGCTAGACGGCGGGAAAAATGATGAGCAGTCGACTAAAGCCGATGGCGGTGAGGGAGAAGGCGCGTGCGCCTACAAATTCTGTTCTGTAGCTAAGACATGCAAAAGACAAGAGGAAAAAAGTTACATCTAAAGTGACGTGGACAGAAACAAAATATATAAATACGAGAAACCTGGGTTCTCTGACCGCGGGTAAAAGCTAGAGCGAAGATTTATTGGTCGTCGTGTTATTTCAGAAGCAGCACATTAACGTTTGCACCGAGGTAAAGATAGCGGGACAAGGAAGGCAGGGATTGGTCATTTTTCTTTGGTCGCTCGCAGCGGCCAGTATGACGAAAATATACAGATAAACCGACGCTCGAAATGCGGTCTGTTGGAGATTCCCGTAGGCCTTTCAGCATCTCGTATCAACGATGCGTGCTCCGCCGCATCGCACCCTTCTGTCCCTTCATGAATAAGGCTGTCGTCTTTCGGGGCAGTCGATCGTGCTTGCGTGCGGACGGAGGACATTCGATTGGTTCCTCCCGTGGTCGCTCGTCTTCAGCTGTCCCTTTAGTCGTGTGATTTCGTTCCCTATTTCCTCATCTTAGGCAAGCCAGCTTTGGAAGAAAAGAACGTTCGTGGTGACGGCACGATGGAGCCAGCCTTCCGTTATCTCTCTTCCCATAGTGGACAGAGAAGTCATGTGGGCAAGACGGCGAAACGGCGCCTCCGACGCAGTGTTTGTTCGAGGAGACATCTCGACGCCTCCCAGAGCTTCCTGCAGTGCAATAACGAGCGCCCTGCACTTTGAACACCATTTTTTTTTCTTTTGTTCGTACTTGTTCCTTTGGATGGTGTGCCAATATTTAATATGTGTAAGCTCTGCGATTTTTATTTAATCTTTTGTGGATGGTTAACCTCGTTTTTACTTTACGTTTCTTTCTCTACAGCAGGCACATTTTCTTACTCTGTGTGGCTCATAAATTACACTTGCGTTGTTTGTAGTGCCGTCGTTCAAGCCTCTTCGAATAAGGAAAAAGAGCATCAGGCCTTCAATATAGCGACTTCACTCGAAATCGTCCAACACAATCGCCCTATCCACTAAGTTCGTCTGCACCAAAAACTATAGAACGTACAGGCTGCTTCTTTACGGTCATCGCCTGTAAGGTCATCGCCTACGCTCCACGGTGGTAATGCAGGCGCTGCTTAGAAAGCGAGCCAGAGGAAGCACGTCTATCTTTAACGCAATCTACTAGTTTTCATAACTCGTCCTGGTGGTTTAGCGGCTAAGTGTTGTCTTGCGAAGGTCGAAGTAGCGGGATTGAATCCCGGCCACAGAGGCCGCATTTAGATAGGGGTGGAATGCAAAAAGAACACCCGTGTATTTATATTTAGATGCACGTCAAGGGCTCCCAGCTTCAAAATTGCTCCTGGGGCCTTCACCACTGGGCGCGTCTCACAAGTATAGTGGTTTTGGCACGTAAAACCCCGTTAATTATTACTTATAGCGAGGCTTTATCAATAAGCAGGCGCCTGCTAGGCTCAATTTCCGGATAGACTTTTGCGTGAAGGGCGGGACCTGCCACGCTGCGCCCTGTTTACCCTTGCCCACAATAGGTAATGCTAAATGTTTCCACGTGCTACCTCTTGCTGAAGTTCTCGCCAGCCACCTTAGAGAAGGACATGCGTTGACATGCTGCCCTCTATAAAAGACTTGCTCTAACCCACTACTATGTACCAATGGTATGGTTGAAAGAAGAGTGAGCACTTGTGCCGTGCTCGTGTTTCTATCATATAAGCGCTGGAAAATGAATGCATAGGGGATTGCCGACATTGCTCGATATTTATGAATGTATCACATGGCATAGCCACGAATTTCTCGCAAACACTACAGCCAGTCGGATCAACAAATCTTGCCCTAAGCTAGTCCCTTGACGCGCTTGGTGGCACTGTAACGCGATCGGTATTGACGTGATTCAGTTGGTTCTATTCTGTATCCGGGCGCTCTGCATGCATGAAGCGATACTAGACAGCGAGCTACCAGTAAACCTCTTCGCATAGCAGGGATTTCTTTGTGTGTGTGCACTGAATATGCATAGGTTTTTTTTTTTTTTGCGGGTACTCCTGTTCGGTGAAAACTAAATGGATAATGAAAAAAAGGACACATTGTGTCTATAAGTGGTGTAGCAGCACTGTTACACTAAGAAGCAGGAGACGTTATGCTTTATGTTCTCTTTGCAATGTCACACATTACAACCTGCGTCTGCACGAAGGGTCCTTTGAAGTGCGCACCACTTTAGGGGCCCGCCTTGTCGACGACCGTGTCCTGTCGCATCCTCATGTCGCCTGATCACGCTCAGTAAAAGTTGCAAAACTAGGATTGAAAAAAGAAATATGACAGCTCAAAACCAGGGGCCGAATTCACAAAACTTCTCTTTCGTAAGTACCTTTCGCCATTGGTCTGCGGGCTTCTGTAATGATATGTCCCGCATCAAGATTGGCAGAAATTTTCTCTTACGAACATTTTTGTTGTAAGTTGTTTTTGTGAATACGGGTCCAGGTAAAAATGAACTAACAAGGTCTAAAATAACTTAACACCAAGAACCCACACTTAACCACATTAATTAACTAAACTTTGCTAAAATGCTTCTTAAACATCCCGCCGATATCCGTGACCGGCAAGCGTATGTTTCATTAGAGAAAGCAGGCTGATAGAACAGGCTATCTCATCGAAGACAGGCTCCACTTACCGAAGCCTTGTTTGCAAACGTCGATTACGCTTTCGTTGACCTTCTATCTGACTCTAGTTGGCCCGTATTAGGTGCACAGGTTCAACGTAAAGAAGTTCGTGCTGGGAGATGTAGTAGAGATATAAAAAAGCTCAGGGGAAGAACTTTGCTCGAGTTGAAGAAGCATAAAAAGCGAGTAATCATGAACCAAGGCAAAATAAAAGACCAACAATTATAGGTATGAGTCTCGGAGTCTCGGTTTGATTGCTCGTGGTTCCTTTCGCTGAGCTGAACTGAACGGGGCGCTCCGTCAGCGCACTCTCGACAGGTGACAAACCCTTGCATATGCTTTATGGGACTCACATCAAAACAGACCCCATCTGCCGCATTCAGGCACCGAAAGTTTCGACATCGAATGGCACCGTGGAGCAATTGCAGCAGAGTATGGGCTTGTGTTTCGCTTTCTTCGTTCTTGTCGCATCTGCCTTCTTTCCCAGACATTTCTGTGCGATTGTTTATTCCGCCTTTCCCAAGCTTGACCACCCACACAGCGTCAAAGAGGTAAGGGTACGTTACAACCCACGCACCCTTAAATGGCCAAGACCGCGAGGTACTTCATAGAAGTGTATAGTATATAAGTAGATAGCGTAATCCATCTGAGGGTCCGCTGTTGCGTGCAATCGCAAGTGCCCATCCGTCTTTCAGTTGAAGACGCGGCTTGTTCCTGCATCGCTACAGATATGTGGGTGCTATCCTTCAGCGTCGTTCCAAAACGTGGCGAGTATTTACACTGCAACGATATTGATGGGCGTGTGTCTTGGACTGCCCGAGGTGATTTGCTCGCAGTTGGGCAATCCCCTCGCCAGGCATCTTGCGTTGGCATTTGCTATGTGCTGTTGTTGCGAAAGCGATCGTTACGAAGGTAAGACAGTTCTGTGCAATATGGGGGCAGTTTGGGCGGTCTCTGCCCTCTTGCGTCGTTTGCGAAATACAACGGTGGCGATGTTTTCTGGGAAGGGCGGGCTACGGCTACTCATTTTGAGGGCAGTTACTGCTATAATTAGTTCCTAAGTAGGACGTTTTAACGCAACAGCCTTGAATAGCTCATGTCACAGAAGATTCGGTGAAGGCAGTGGTGTCGGCGTACGCGTCCACGACAGAGATAATCATTGCCGAACTACCCAGTCACGCAAGTCCTGCGACATGGCGCAGGTGGGTTAGTGAATAAAATTAAAGTTGTCTGAAAGGAACCCGCAAAAAAAACTGCGATTTACGACTTAACACCTGCACACACGCTAGCTTTGACTGTAATTCTATCGTACGAGAAATCATAATTCTGTCGAGGAGGCGATGCAAACGGAGGATTGGAAAGCAGATGTAGACCAATGATGCTATTCGGATATAAAGGCGAAACTTCAGCGTCATCCACCTTTATCTATTACATGTCCTTTACTTCTCACAGCCTTGAACTGTCAGCGATGCCACGGGACTTGAATGTTCCTGAAACCTTCAGAAACCCGTACCTTTTCGTTTAATGAGACTCGGACGCCCAGGAGATCACATTATAGAGGAAGGTACATCATGGGGACACGTAGTATCGGCGTCAAATCAAACGTGAACAGTGGAGAGTGTGGTTTAAACCTTATCTATAGTTCCCACCGACCATTCATCACCGTTACAGACGAAGACGTCTGGTTTCGCAGCCCTGCTCGATGCCGCTATTGTTCAGTAAATTCCCGCCATTACGCCGCTAATTCTTAGGACGCGCGCCCCACTGTTTGCGTCTCATCTATTCCAGCCGCATTTGAAAAAATAACCTGAAAATAAAAAGTTTGTTAGATTTTTATTATCTCCCGCACCGCTTCTTACGAACTATAACAAGCTGTGAACTTGGAAAAATACTGCACCAGCTGCAGAGCTAGTTAGTTCCTGGGGTTTTACGTTCCAAAAGCACGGAATGATTACGAGAGACACCGTACTGGAAGGCGCCAGAAATTTCGGCCACCTTGTGTTCTTCAACGTCCACTGATATCGCACAGTGCACTGGCCTCACCATTTCGTTCCATCGAAATGCAGCCGCCGCGGCCGCGATTCCATCTCGCGACCCTCCGATCAGCAGCCGAGTGCCATTGCCACAAGACCACCACCTTGGCGAGGCAGGCAGCTCATCATCACAGAGGATTGGAAAGCAGATGTAGTGCTTCTCTCGCATTGGTAATTTCTCTAAATAACATATAAGACGGATGTACGCAATAATATACAGCATAAATCTGTTGCATAATATTGGTAGTTACTTCTAAAGGAAAGTGGAGACGTACAGAAAATTTTATACTTTCGCACTTTCTTGAGAACCACAAAATATCATGTGAAGACCTTATTATCCGAAGTCCCAAGACAGTAAAAATACGTTCACTCGATCACAAACCCAGCAGCAAATGTTCATGCGGATTCAGGTGTTGTTGCCGGCGCATTAATAGTAGGTTGAGTCTGCCCATGCCATACGAACTGCAGTTTTACGCAGCAACATGGAAACAGAGCGTCAGTTTGTGCTGGCCTTTCTTCTTTCAATGTCTGCAGAGAAAAGCTTTCATGAAGTCAAGAAAGGAAGCAGGTCTTTTCTCGTTGAGCCGTTTATATAACTACAAGAAAAAAGAAGAAAACGTTTCTGAGTTAACTTATCGCCATGGACACTTCGCAACTTCGTGATCGGTTCAGTTTGCTCTCTCGTGTGCGGCGCTGTCAAATTGCTCATATCATGGCCAACATAACGATCGCATTGGTCAGCACCCTACCAAGTTCTTTTTTTATGCGAAGCGTCTCTTGGCCATATGATGTGACTTTGATCGTGTCTGTCTGTCTGTCTGTCTGTCTGTCTGTCTGTCTGTCTGTCTGTCTGTCTGTCTGTCTGTCTGTCTGTCTGTCTGTCTGTCCAGCCGCCTACGCCGCGGTGCTCTCCCGGTCGTCCGGTTCACATGGTGTACACCAGAATTCGCATGGTAGGGCATAAATATATGACGAACATGAATGATTAATCCTTACTTCACTAATAAGACATACTTGTCATGCACATCAAGGTTAAATATACTGCAATCCCGTGTGGCTCATACCAGTAGTACTGGTCCTATGATATGAGAGTACGCGCTACAGATGTTTGAATTTTATACAACCGATGTAAATCAAGAATCAATTAAAGTGTACATTTTACTTATCTATGGAACACACTAAAAAAACAAGAAGTGCATACAGTATGCCGTAGCTTGCAATTCAAATAACAAGCATATAGACAAACACGCTACGATCTTCGAAGGTAGCCTTAGTGGTAATGGCTTGTACTCGAGCGTGGGTCTCATGTGCGAAGGAATCACGCTACCACTAGGCTATGGCGGTTCCTCCCACAGGGCACATATAGGAACTAAACCCACTGCACCAATGTTCATGATGATGATGCTCTGTGACGTCAGTTACGCTCCTTGTGTGGGCGTTAAACGCTATCACACCAATGTAATAAGCAATACTCGTGCTCTGCTATCCCTGGGCATGCCTTCGTCCAACTCTGCTCCACTACGTAGGAATGCCTCAGCGAACGAAGCTCGTGGTAAGCACATCAGCTCATCGTAGCGTGCGCTTCTCTACGTAAACAGACGTCTGTGCACTAACGTGAGTACCAATGTTAAGTCGCACAACCAGCTACCATTCAGTCGCCACGGTGCTGTCGACGTTGCTGGTGAAGCCCACGTTAAGCATACGCCCACTCATGTACTCTGCGCAAAGACTTTCCTCCTGTTCGTAACACCTATGGCTCAATGCCAGACAGTTAGCCATAGACAAATGTCTCGCTTACTGCTTCGCATGTCACCGATTCTTACAATGCGAGAGACCCGCAGGACCTCTCTTTCTCTTTTTTTCTTTCTTTTTTTTTATCTGCGGTGTAGCAGTCGTCGGCACGGCCCTTGAAGTGCTGTGCACATAGGAAACACCCAAGTGCGGCCATTGCTCTCGCTCCAAGCTGCTGCACCGACACCCCCGACTCGTTCCCACGTTTCTATTTTCCACTCATATATTTGCGTGAAAACTTGCCCGAATTCAGGGTGGCAGAGGCTGCCATGTCGTCATGATGATACTTCCTTTTCATCTTGTGGTGTTGTGAAAAGTGCGAGGTGTAAAATAAATCATCGAGTTTTACGTTCCAATAGCGCCACAACTTATTGAGGAACACCGTAATGGGGAATGCTGGATTTATTTTAATCAGCTGGGATTCGTTAGTGTGATCCCCTTACTGAAAACGGGTGTTCTTGCGTGTCACACATGCTGCAGTGCACCCTCATGGCCACGAGGCAAACCTGCGCTCTGGAGCTTAGCAGCGCACAACGCCTTGTGAGGTGAGGTTTCAGTGTCTGCCCAGTCACTACGACGTCATCAAAAGCCAGCGCGCTGACAATGCCACTCGGCCAGCACTTGAAGGAGCAAAGGTAGATACTTTCAAGATCTGACGCTGCTAGATTGCGCTGTCACCGTGGAGTCGCCCAAGTAGCCAAACCATTCCGACCAGTCGACAACGACACCTGTGGTCCTCGTGGCATTTTTGAATGCCAACTGGACTCCGCCGAGCAGAGGCCACCCTGCTTTTATCGCTTGAGGCTAAGAGTGATCCTTACGAAGGCGTATTCATTTCTGATTGGAATGGCGCTCATACCTCTTGGTAATACCTGTGGTAGCGAGGACGCGCTGCAGCACATCTTATGCGGCTGTCCTGAATATAACGGGCAGAGTCAATCGCGGGCTTCCGCTCTTGCTCCCACGACAAGTGATGGATGTCAGTCGATGCCATTCTGTAATGCGACCACGCAAGCCACCTCAGCTGAAAGCAACGAAGGCAGTGCTGAAGTCTTTGAAAACAACGCAGTTGTAAAGGCGACTGTAGCAGTGCGTACAGGAGCGACTGACTATGACGCCCTCCTATGTGCTTTTCTTCTCTCTCTTTCTTTTCTTTCTAAATTTCAATCTCACCTTCCCCTTGTTCGTGTTAGCATTCCGGTTTGGCTACACTCTTTATCTTCCCTGCTCTCCCCCCTCTGCTATTTCCTTCCTTTCTCTTCTATTATGGCGGACAACAGAGAAGCAAGGTGTTCGCTCAAAGATGACACTAGCTGAGGTTGCCGCAGGCTTTGCTTCGTAGGGCGGTACTGTCTTAAAAGTAACACCGTAAACTGCCTAGTACTCCAGGCACTGTATGAGGGGCAAATGTTGCGCGCCCTGTCCGGTGTTTCCAGTGTGGGAGATCCAGCGAACGCTCTTGCATGCACTACGGGCAGGCAAGCTGAATTTGCACAAGTCTGCTCTGCGCCTGCAACAGTCCTTGCCTCAGCATGCGACCTTTGCAACCTTGAAGACACTGTTGAACACGTATCGCGTTTCCATGATTGCTTTATCTCTGAACGCCATGTTATTCGTAATGTGCTGAATTACTGAACCAGCGACCATATTCAAAGGGGAAAAAAAAGAAGATTCTCCAATGATGGGCCTGCGCGTGGCGCGCCAGCGAAAAGAAACGAGCATTGCTGCATTTTTAACAGAACGGGCTTAGTGTCGCATTGCAGACGTGTAAATGGCGATCAGTGCCGTATGGTCTAACGCGATAGTGCCTTCGTCTCTCCTCTTTTCTTTTTTCATTCCTTATCATTTTCCAGGGCAGGGTAGCTAAACAGACGGGAATCTAGTTTGCCCCTTAGCATTCCCTTCCTTTGGTCCCCCTCCTTCTCCTTAGCTCCTCTTCAAACAAGACCTTTTCGACACATTTATTCCTAGGAGAGAAATTCAGCCAATCAAATGAAGGGCATTCTCTTAACGAAAGTGGTTAGCCAACAGGGAAGGTCACTTACGCGAGTCTAGCGTCGTAAATTCGGCGTCTTATTCTGAACTGCCGCTTCACCTCAAGCCTTCACGCACACCTACCTATTTTTTTTTTCTTGCAATCGCGCTGTCTCCATGTTATTTTTTTTTTTCTGGTTCGTGGTATTTCGCCAACTCGCGCGACCGTGAGTGATTTCCCGAAAATTGCGTTTATATTGATTTTGCAATTAGGCTGCATTGCGGAATCGCAACGTGAGAACGTTAACACATTGCACACGGTCGAGAAAAGTGCAGTGCAATTTGCCGCCCACGACCCATTCTACTCCCCCCTCCCTCCCCCCTCCCCCCTTTCTTTTTTTCACTGTCACCCCCATGCTATCGTTCAGCTACCACAATTACCAGCCCTTGTGCAACACTTCTGGTGATGATCTCGGAGAAGAACGAATGTAAAAGCCTAATGGTGCTCGTATTTGTTCATTACAGCGAAACATATTCTTCAGAGGCAGTGGGTGCTCGAGTTGGAACAGCTTCCTTCCAACATGCAGGGCTCTCCTCTTCAGCCATCGCTGCTGCAATTCTTTCGTTCAGTAATGAATATGGTAAGGCTGTTTAAAACTAAAAGAAACACGGCATAGATCCTCTCTTTGTACGGCCAAGGTAGCCGCGTGCCTATTACTTTTCGTGACGTCTGACAGTGAAAAATGCGCACATGATCGCCGAGGACGGGAGCGCTGAGTTATGAGTCGATACTTCCCGACCAGCTAATTAAGATCGATTGCTTTCGATTTCTCGGATGCACTATCCTGAGCTGGAATATTTAGTAACGTTGGTTGTTTCCAAGTGAGAACGCAATTTAAAAAAAAGCTAATAAAAAGCAGAAAACATTTGGGGGGACACAAAGTGTTCGCAGAAGAAGCAGTAGAGCTCCCAGCAAGCCTGATACATTTTACGGAGCAAAAGATAAGAGAAATATTGTAATACCGTTCAGTACTACACGCGTAGTACTGTAGCCTGTAGCCACAACATCACTATGATTATCACTATCACTGCATGCGTAGTGAGCGCTGCTTGTTGAGAGCTGGCGATGAAATTGAGCTAGGAACGTATTGGCTGGATAGAATGGAATGAGGTCATTAGAGGACGCGAACGGATTCGTCTTTCAGGAGCCAGCTACCTTTTACTGGGTGTGCACGCTGTAATGACGGTGTTGCCCGGTGTATCTCTCTTCTTCTTCTTCTTTTTTTTTTTTTTACGAACATCCGGTGGCCTTCCATCCCATTGAGAAAGTCATAAGTGTCCTGCACTCAAGAGGGTTGTACGAGGACAACAGCGCACGTAGAGCAGGATTTCCCCGGTAGAACAATGGAGTGGACGTGCACTTACAACAGGAAACTCGCTCCCTTTTAATTCAGGCGTGTACCGGGCCACACTTCACGTAAACTTTAAGCGCTGGTAATATCTTTCTTCCCAAACGAAAATCGAAATTTTGAGCATTGCGCGAAGCTCAAGCGATCCACAACGGTACGTTATAGCCGCACTTCAGAGCCCTCAATTGTCTCATTACAGAAGTACGCTTAATAATCTGGCCGCAGCAGTTGAAGTCTCGAACGGCCGAGTTGCCATCTGTCGAACCGCTGCTCTCTACGCTGTATTCTTCCCTGGTTCCCAGTACCCACTCAACAACGCTGATTATAAAGAACAGTTGCATTAACCTTCAAAACACCCTTGTTGAGTATGTCACGCGAGGCCTAATCACAAGTGTGGACAGGTCGTTCAGATTTCCGAGCTCAGCACCACGTATATTTAAAGACCTAAATTGAACGATTACGTTCAGTAGAGTAAGTTGAAAAAAATATATACGTTGAGAGGAAAGGAATGGAGTGTTGCATTATCATCGAGGCACTTGTCTACGCATTGAATGTATAGAGTAGTATCAGATGAGAAATATCATCGACGAATAGTTTCAAATGTGCAGGCTTCGGCAGGTTAACAAATTTAGCAGGCGAAGACGTGAACACATAGAGAACGGAAAACGCACGTGAGGGCGCTGGACTTTCGGCTGAGGTTTAACGAGCCGTGCTCAACAGGCCGCGTACACCAAAAAAACTACTCTAGTTATGGAGGTATAGCCGTGGCTTGAATATGGCGCTTCGAAATTGCTCATATAAAGGCGGCTACATTATTTCGATCATGCTTGTTCTATCAATGGCCTGGGTGGGCGATCGTGCTAGTTGTTGATTGGCGATCTCTTCAACGCGGCCGCATTAAAAAGCTCGGACCACGAAAAGAAAAAAAAAAAGTGTTCGGGACGCTCACTGCAGCGATAAAATAGCGGTGGCGGCAGTGTAAAAGAATAAAATGACGTTGAATACTGCTTACATTGGCACCAAATTTCTCGAGGCAGCTTCTGTAAACAATGTAAATTAATGTCGGAAAATAAACATTACCCGAGTCTGTCTTGTAATTAAGCCTAGGCATTCCGCGTGTGACGCAAGCGCACCCAGCGAGCACCACCTCGGCTTAAAAATATATGCGAATTAAGCGGCGGAAACATTTAGTTTACAGACGTGCTCTCCGTTGCCGCGCTTCGTGCTGGCGGAGGAATTTCGGAGCAGCGATGGAGTTTTTCCTAGGCACTGCACTAGATTAGCTGCCCAAGAATGTTGTCCCAATAGCAAAATGTTGGTAATCCACCCATGTCATGGCCAATCCCCTGTGCTGCGTGCATGCCATAACAGAGAAGAAGAAGAAGAAGAAAAGAAGAGGAAGAAGAAGAGGGAGGAGGAGGAGGAGGAGGAGGAGGAGGAGGAGGAGGAGGAGGAGGAGGAGGAGGTCAGCGCTCGCTCGTGCGTTGTGGTGGATTCAGTGCCGTTTGCCAACGGCACACGCGATTGCTTTCTGTTCTTGAAGTGGTGCTGCAACACTTCTTCAACAGTCTCGAAACTGCTTCAATGAGTCGTGGGGGCTCCTGTGAATATGTGAGCCAAATATTATTGCCCGGTACGCACCAGGCAATTCGCAATTACGTTTTGTACACAGCTCGACAGCGCCCGTTCTTCTTTCGACATATGACGTTCCATGCGGTCTCGACTAAGTCGCTTCAGGCAGAAATAACTTTTATTTATTTATTTATTTATTTATTTATTTATTTATTTATTTATTTACTTATTTATTTATTTATTTATTTATTTATTTATTTATTTATTTATTTATTTATTTATTTATTCATACTGCAGCCCAATTGGCTTAGTGGGAAGATCATATCTGCGATTTGTTCGTTCGTCTCGAACTGAACAATTTTTCTGTGCTCTGTGCTTCGCAACAGGCTATCATGAACCAAAGAACGCGGAAAAAAAAACCAGCAGGCGCATGAAACATCACAGCCAACTCCGTACTCAGTGTATCAACAATCATGACGTTCACCAAAGCAAAGCCTAAACACAAAAAAAAATGAGAAAGGAACTTATCGCCGTGACATAAATGCAATGTTTATACTTTCCATCTCTTTTCTTTTTTTTTAAGGCATATTTGGTGGTAAAAGCCAGGGGGGGGGGGGGGGGGGGGTGAGGTTAAATGCTTTCATGTTAGCAAACAGCACTCAGATATAATCGTCATCGCAGTTGTTTTCCTTTGCATTTTACCGCTTTGAGAATCAAAGTGCTCACTACTGCAATTGGTGATCAAAATCAGCACTCTAGATACTTGTTTTTAATTTTTTGCCGGAAGAAGATGGCAATCGTGGTTCGGTGTATAAAGAGGATGAGGGAAAAAAGAAGAGCAGCAGCTAAGTTCAGCAGCGGAATGAAGGTTCGAGCCGCCGAAAGAAAGAAATAATATGATGGCGCAGCCGTGTTTTGAGTGCAAATCCTCATAAACCCATTATTTTACGGTTCGCAAACACTACAACGTCGCGCTAGTGCGCCCACACGTATCGAGCGCTCCAGCCTACTGTGTGCCTTTTAGCTAGCTTTTTTAAGAATTTATTTTGTTTAGTGGGCCCACAAAACTCCATGGCAGTGTTGACGCACTGTTTTAAACTTCCTGGTGGTAGAAAGGGCGAACCAACATAACATTATTCCCTGAACAAGTAAACGTCCCAAATCGGGGCAATTTCCACCATGGTAGAAGAGTACTACGATGCCTTGTTGATCATGCAGCAATGCCTTGTCGAAGTCAGAGCTGCGTACTTCGGCTATGAGTAAAAGATGGAGCGAAATGTGGTGGGAAAAAAAAAGTCAGAATCCACCTGTAGTGGGAATCAAGGAAATGCGAAACACGCATCAGGAACGCAAAATGGATCTGCATTGTTGTCTCGCTATACCGATTTTGGTACACATGAAGTTAACGAAACGGTCGCAAGAGACCAGTACTGTGGCATGTAAACCATGTCGCACACGACACGCATGTCATGATTGTAATTTTATGACCTGTCATTTACGTTCGTCATGCAGTCGTGTTGTTGCATACCAATTTTCGTATACATCCCATTAGCGAAACGGCCAGGAGAGCACAAAGTCGTAGGCGGCTCAGATACGCTCAAAGGCGCCGAAGTTCGCTAAATACTTCGCATTTAAAAAAACAAATTCTGAAAGAAGGCAACCATATATAACGCGGACAAATTTGTAGTACATAGCTCGGGTAACAATTCTGAGCTCTTTCGGCTCAAGAACGAGCAAAAGTACGTTCCCAGGCCCGTACGCAAATACGAGCAATATGTTCTTCCGCAGACAGATTCACGTAATGAGTTGCTAGAGCCCGCGGCTAACTTTTCGTTACGGTTTGTCCTTTATGGTGTCCCTTCTGTAACCACTTGGTTACCTAGCTCATAGAGCTGTAATGCACCATCGAAGACATAAGCACGTCCATCTCGTTCACATTTGAATGTCCCGCAGTTTGGCCGGCACGTGTTCCTACTCACAAGCTCAGCCTTCACTCTTAGGGACGAATGATCCCAGTTTATGTCTACAGTGAGCTGCATACGTGGGCGGCATGGGCCGCGAATTCTTATCACAGGACAGGAATGACTTCTTCAATGAACAGGAGAATGTTGAGATTTCAAAACTGTGACTAAGGCGATTCGCTCGGCGAATGGGCTCAAAGCGAACTATGATGGTGTCTGTACGTTATGCGAACTAAATCCAAACCTCAACCGCGCTGGCAGGCCACGGCTCCATTTCATATCTAAGCGGGCGGCGATCCCTTGGCGACAGTTACTTAGAAGTTAGGTGAGGAGACAGAAGGAAGGGCGAGAGATTCATGTGCACGGGCTTTCGGTTTGCTAAAATGGGTAATAAGGAATGAAAACAAAGAAAGAAGAGAGGTGAAGGTGCTATAGGGACGGAGCATGTACCTGTATGTCCGTTAGACGCCTACAATCCATCACTAAGCCCAGTCGGTGAAAACATCGTTGAACCATTGCCCAACCAGGCGAGCGACACGATGCGCCCATGCCTACTGTGTCACAAGAATATCAAGACTGCCGAGGTCCTACTCCATAATAAAATGCATTCGCAAAAACATTTGGGCGCCCTATTACATCTCTCTAAGTTCTATTAATTCTCCTGTTGACAAATAGGTGATGCGTTAACATTCCAAACTTTCAGCCCTTATTGTGTATTATTTTCTTCACTAGCTTCTTTCGTCTTTCTATTGTTGCAGCTGGAGCACAGCATGCTGATCGCCATTCGGGATACTTCTGACAGGAATCACTTATTCCTCGATATCCGCATAAGATGAGGTGTAGCACCAAGAAAAAATATTCCCGCATCTCCACGAAGTGAACCATGACGAGTGGGCGAAGAAGCGCTGGGGATCGCTCGGTATTACCGTAAATCACCCGTGACATTGCCCACTCACGCATGTAAATTAGTGACAACGCGTGCGTATATCTACACATGCGTTGTCATTCATGCTGCTGCTGCTGCTGCTGCTGCTGCTGCTGATGATGATGATGATGATGATGATAGTGGTGCTGTTGGGGGTCTGGATTTTCTAGTGCAGCAAACCCAGGCGTATTCTTTGTATCATGTATTGTTCTGTCATATGCGTGACTGATGCACACATATAGTCGGTTTTTTACACAGATGTTTTCGTTGTGCAGGTGTTCAGTTTCGGTTTCGGTTTTGTGTAGCGTGACTGACGCGGACAACGGCAAGGCTAGGCCCTAAGGAGCGTCGTTCCTATAAAAATACAATGTTATGGATGTGCCTCAAACGAATTAGAACACAAATATTAGGTGAAAATGCATCACCGAAAACAGTTGATGAGCAAGGCCCCTCTGCTCTTCCGTCAATGCCGCAAGGTGTCTGGTTTTCGCTCGGAAGGGACTGTCTGCATCTTATTCCCGACCTTCACCCACCTAGGCATTGGAAGTACACGTGAGGAAAGTGTGTTATCAATCTTCGTCTAGGGAATATGGAGAGACAGAGATGGCACATAAAATATCAGAAAGGAAGGGCTGTTTTTTTTAAATAAAATTTACCAAGACGACACGAACAGACACAAAGCGAAACGTCCGAATGTAGCAACGCGCGACCTTCAGTCTCAAACGCCTAGGATTTTCGCCGGTCCTTTTTTTTCTTCTATATTTTACTTCTTTTCAAGAGACACCCTTATGTGACGGATGACTTGCAGAACACGAGCTCACATCGGCTAAAATAAGAGCTCAAGACATGCACCGTCGGCTATGTGTAATAACGGGAGCGGAACACTGAAACGCACAAACCGACGTTCGTTACCGAACAAGCGACTGAAAAGCGCAGTATGAGAAGCAGCGCCAGTGCAAATAAAACTAACGAATGCGTATTCTTTCTACAAGCAAACCTAAAAGGCTCCGCGTATAATTATACGCCAGTCAGGCATTCGTTTGTCGTTAACATTGCAATGTATACAGTCTTAGTGTAATATAGTAATCAACTTGAGCGCCCGCGTGGCTAGCGTGCATAGTGAGACTTCTGATGTTATGGGTGGTTGCGTTCAAGGCTTTAAATATCCACGAGTCGTCTTCAAGCTCCGAATAAGAGTTATCAAAAGATAAAAAAAGATTTTTTTGATATCTTGATATCTTTGATCTTAAGATTTGATAGCATCTATCGGCATTCGTTAGCAGGACAGTCTCTTTGCTGCATTAGTATCGCGTTTGCTTCGTTTCCTTAGTTTTCACAGAAGGTATGTTTTGATGTCATGTTTCAGTTCTTATGTTACTTATTGTTAACAACTCTTTGTAATTTGTAGGCAAGTTGCTTTGGCTTTATTTTTTTTTTTTTTTGCACGTCTTGATTAGTACATGAGGTCCCCCGCAGCACAGTGCTTTGGGACATCTTCATGTATGTAACCCAGTTTGTGTTGTCCTGTTTGAATGAATAAAGTTTTTATTCCTAAAGGTTACCAATGTCTACCACAATAATGTTTACATGTTCCGAAAAAAGATAAGACAGCTCAACTTAGGGGATTTGTGTAAACGAATGGTTTTTGTTTTCCTGATTCTGTGTATCGTTAACATTTAAACCACTTGCCTCCTTTCAATCGAACAAGCATTTCTTGAGGAAGATCTTTCTTGCTTCTAGGTGTTGCACTCTTCCTACCAAAACTGATTCCTGACGTGTGTACGACTGGCCCATATATCAAGGCTTCTTTCTCGTATTATTTGTGACGGCGCCTTATGAGCTAGCGTCTAGTGTAGTTCACACTGGTCAGTTTGAACTTATCATTTTGGATACACGCCCAAGGCGAAATAGAGCTTCCACATGTAGAAGTTATACGAAATTTCTTATTTTTGTAAGCATCGCCCAGGATTAAGCATACAAATAAAGCGTCAGAGCACACACGAGTGCTGAAGTCGATTTTTTCTGTGTAACAGTACTCCAAAAATATAGACGCAACACACCACAGTTAATGTCTCAGCGCTGAAAAATACAAATGCAGATACTATAAACTCATTAAGCATGCACTCAGCAGCTTGTGCGAAGGATATTAACACTATAAGAGCTGTTTGTTTTTCGCAAATAAAAAGATTCGAAACCAAGATACCTGAACAAGACGTAATTGCCACTTGTGGTGCTCTGCTCTGGGCATGCTCTGTACCCTGTCGACAAGCTCATGAATGTGCATCACACAAGCGACCCACAAAATTTATTTCTCTGTATGTCACACCTGTTCTAGAAAATATAGGCGTTGAATATCCATATAAGCCACGTCGACGAAAACTTTCCTTGTTATAGCTACTGCAATCGACGAAATAAGATGTCGATTCCTAATACTATTGGTGCATTACACTTCCAAGACATGGATGCGACTGACTCTACATATTTTATTTTTTGCCTTGTTGCACGAAACACAACCCGTCCTCCTTGCTTCCATCATCGTTGGACGCAAACTTATTCTGAACAGCGAAGCTGTGCAAGCCAGCGCAAGGCCGTTAGGGGTTGCAGAAAAATTATCATCACGAAAAGTGCACGTGCACTCCTTCTATGACATGCCCTACGTGTAGCACTTGCGCGCGCACTTATTTCTACTCTTGCACCCATGCCTTCAGCCTGCGAGACCTTTTGTCACGCTTTTTTCTTCTCTTGCGCTCATGCACTCAGCCCACTACTACATAAAGGCGGAAGCGTTTCATCAGACGCTATAGCAAAATAGCAGCGCCACAGCTCTGTCTAGCTTCGCCGAACCGCGGCGCCGACACCTGCCACGCATAGTCTCGCCATGGCGGCGCTACCGCGCCGGTTCTCGTAATACCCTTTGTTGTATATTGCCCCTTTTCAATTGTTTCCCCTGTAACCCACTCCCCTCTGTAATGCCGAAAGGCCCTGAGGGTAAATAAATGAATAAATAAATAAATAAATAAATAAATAAATAAATAAATAAATAAATAAATAAATAAAGGCTCCGCGTCGCCAGCGCGGCGACAGAATACCCCGCTTATCCACGCATAGCGCATCGTCACGGAGATGAGGTGGCCAAGAAGTGCGTCACTCCCGAAGAAGTGCGACGCGAAAGCCGTAGCAACGCTACTAGAAATCTATAAATCTGCTAGAAACTTATGTCGACCTCATACCGACCCGGAGTACCGCGCCGTTGAAGCGGCGGCGACACTTCGGCGACACGCAGATCCAGAGCCACGAGCCTGTGAAAACGAGCAAAACCGTTTGTGTATGAAAAGGCGTCGCCAGAAAGATCCCGTCCTGCGAGTCGCACCACCGGACAATTACGAAGAAGATGACTGGCAATGAAAAAATACCTTAAAATTGTGATGTCGCTCAAGAACATCGCGAAAGCCTAGCCTAAGACCAACACATAAAACTAGGTGGGACCGTCAGCGTCGCTGTTTGCACAGTCCTCACATCTCTGAGCGAAGCTGGTGAAGCTGCCCTATGATCTTTTAGTTATTCCAACGCGGTGACTTCGAACGATAAGACGCTGTTTTTATCGGCATACATTGCAATCGTAGCTTCCTCCAGCCTTCGTAAAAAGAAGAACCATGTGGCCTCTCTATATTGCCTCGCCAATCCTGCACATGCCATTCAGAAGCACCAAGATGCCAAGCACGTTATCAACTATCAGCGCAAGAGCTAACTACACGTGTGCATTTCTGTAACGTTATTCGTGCTTCTTGATTGTGCCCTCTGTAATACAATATTTTCTGAGACCTTGTTTCAACCAAGTGCCACTTGTTTTCCTGACTCTAAAGCAGTGCACAACGATGGAAGTCATTCTATGTTATACACATTTATTTATGCTTACCGTCTTTCGTTGTATGCTTATTGATTAGTTAGTTAGTTAGTTAGTTAGTTAGTCAGTTAGTTAGTTAGTTAGTTAGTTAGTTAGTTAGTTAGTTAGTTAGTTAGTTAGTTAGTTAGTTAGTTAGTTAGTTAGTTAGTTAGTTAGTTAGTTGCAACGGTAGTAGACAGGGCTCATCAAAGGCGTGCCGATGCGGCTTCCTCATCATCTTGTATTAATCATGTCAGTGGAAACGGCTGCAATGGACCGATAAGAAGTGCGCATCATTCACCACCGCTGTCAGCTGTCTCGGGAACAAAGCGAAAACGAAGCCGACGTTTCCACTCGTATTGCCTCGCTTTGACGCTGAACTCCGCCAGACGTTGATCCACAAATCTCCGCTGGATAAAGAATGAGGGGGGGAAAAGAAAGAAGAGCAAAAGGGAACTTTCGGCTGTCCGTTGTCCCAGCAGCCGAGATGGCTAAGGATATGTCAAGTAACGAAAATGATTCTGACGATAGATGAGCAAACGCCATTTGTGGGAGCCACCAGAGAAAACGCCGCTCTTCTTATTTCCTTTTTCGCTCTCTCTGACTGCATGTGACGTACACGTGCTTAATCTCACCCCCATTGGTACGACGCCTAGGATAGTGCGATAGTTAATGGAGTAATCAGCTTGCCTGTTATACGCGTTCTTGTTTACGTGCATCCGAAATATTCGGCAGCACAGTGACGACACATTATTCACCAGCTCTCACGGGGCAGCGCCTCTAGCTTTTATGGGCTACAGACACTGAAAGAGTCATTGGTATCGTTTATAACGTTATTAATAACAGTACCATGAATTATAATCAGGTCTCCGCACCTTCCTTATTGCTCTCGCTGTGTGCTGTTTCTTTCTTTTTTTCTTTTTCCAGTGACGAGTCTGCATGAGGTTTCATACGGCGTTTACCCCGCTGCATATCTTCATTGCTGTTTCCGGGCATACATTATCGTGTCAGCTTTTTCGCTTGCACTGGTTAAAGAAAAGGAAATGATCAGCTATATATAGACTTTTTTTTTTTCATGTATAGGGAAGTAGAAACAACGACACGAGCAGACACGTTCAATCTGGAAGATCTGATAAGCAAGGAAAAGAATAAATGCAGCAGTTTTACTGCAAAGCGGCGACTTGCAACATTGTGAATTCTAACGTGAATCTAAAGCGAGGTGTTCGCGAAACAGCGCAGTGAATATTTGCTGTGTCATAGTAAAGCCTTCTTAAAAAAAGAATCGTCCTCTAAAACACGCTTTTTCCTTGAATGTCCTTGATGGAAATACAACTAAATAAACCTAGGCACCCTGAGATCATGAAAGGGCAGAGTTTCTGCCGAAGTTTCCGGGTACCGCTCTTCTTAAAAGTGCTGTGCGCAACAGCTTGCGTTTGGCATTGAAGCTCGTTTTTTTCTCAGCACGAAATAAAGCATGCATGCCGTTGCTTGCCCTGGAAAATGCCAGCGGGGTGCGGAAGCGAGTCCTATCTCGGTATGAAAGAAATTCGAGAGTAAAGTTTGCAACTTTCCATACGAACGTGTTGGTGGAAGAGGCAAAGGTGAAACAAAATACCGAAAATTTCGCTCAACCATCACTGCTATGGCTTCGCTTTCGCGCTGCCTAATGAAGGCAAAAGCTGTCACCATTCCGAACACGTGTGCACGTTTGAATGGAGAGCTCGATTCAGCTTTTTCTAGGTGCAATAACATCATGAACTTTCTCGTTACTACCATGCCTGTGAACGAACGTACACGCTTTCTTACATAGACTCCCGCTGTGATGCAAGACGGAAGTGTTCTATAGAGGATCAGACGACGTGCAAGAGAAATTCTTTTTATAGTTAAGCTTCACTCCCGAAAATAAAAATAAGTGACAGTGTGAGTTTCAGGATGCCGCCCTCGTCACGTGACTCTTCCGCATTCTCTTTACAGTTGATGTTTCTTTTAGCCTTGGAGGTTTTACTGCTACGCTGTTTCATATTCTCTTCATGTATTTTTTTAACATAACCTCGCAGTGTGTAAAACCTGCCTCACTAACGGCGTATCACGGAAGACCTTCACAGAAGAAGAGGGAGTCTTCCCACAACCTACCATGGAAGATTCTGTACCGAAGTTCGTCGTGCCTGCATACATTGTTTTTTTTTTCTTGCGCCTTGGGCACTTACCGAAAACATCAGGAGAACTTTATGTTCTGGTTTAATATGTTCTTAGCATATTAAACGCTAGCATTTAAAGCGCTAGCATTTAAAGTTTGGTGACTTATTTTTACACGTGTGACTCACACCATTATATTCCTCCCTGGCTTATACCCTTATATCCTTTTTTCTGCTGTGGTTCTTATAACATCTATAACGTCAACCCATAATATATCGTGTTCTACCCAGCATGCACTTCCACCAAAATGCCACGTGCAGGAAGAGAGCGCTCACTAGCAAGAACGATGAATAAATATATTTACAGATTGTGCGTATACAAGGAACAGCCGTTGCAGCCAAGATGGACGAACAGCAACAACACGAGCGGTTCCCCAGTCGTCGTCTTTCTCACTTTTCTGTGCACGCTTTCACGTGTAGCATGGCGCCCTTTCGCCGAGCAGGAATGCTTCGTAACAATATTGTTCAACATCAACTTCCAGTTGTCTGGCAACAGGTGCGCTCCTTGAGGAACATAAGGCCGCTAACTGCTAGCGCAGTGAAACCAGAGCATCTCGTTCGCGCTCTCTTTGAAGGGCGCAATATTCGAGCTGCAAATAAAAAAAGACGCTTTCGGTGAGTGTGCAAACATCCATAGGTAGGCCATATGAAGAATCGTGTGTGTGTGTGTGTGTGTGTGTGTGTGTGTGTGTGTGTGTGTGTGTGTGTGTGTGTGTGTGTGTGTGTGTGTGTGTGTGTGTCATGCTACCTGCGCTCACGGCACCTTAGATTCCGGTAGCATGATATTAGGCATGCTACCTGCGCAGGAGCGTGCCTGCGGCGCTATAGGTAACGTTTTTTCTTCAAGGCAAACAGGTGGTGAGGCAGCCTTCCTAGCATGTATTGATGTACGCAATCTCCACCAACCCTTACCCACGCCCCCCCCCCCCCCCCTTACATCCCCGCACTCTGCATGCATGGCAGCACAAAGAATAACATGCAAATGTGGTGCATGGGAGTGCGGATCTGTATTCCGTGTTGTTCTTTTCGTGCATGCATTTGCACGTTTTCCAAATTTTCTCCTGTCATAGCGCGCAACATTTTTATCTTCCTTCAGTGATCTATCGTTACACTAGAGTTTCCGTCGCTAATTCAGTCCTCCTTATCTGATGATCCAGTTCTTGGCCAATATCACTGCTGATTTTGTGTTTCTCTGTTTCACACCTCAGACGCTCTTCACGGTCACCGAAATCAGTTATGCCACCAGCCGCTCTCCCCTTTCCTTTGTCCTCTTTTCTCTCTGTCTAATGCGCGAAGCCTAAATGAACTATGAACATTCTCTAAAGCTCATCTCATTTTAATGCTCTCTATACGCAACCTGTGGCGCGCCCTTTACCGCTTCTTTATTTATATTTTATTCAAGCATACATGCACACAAGAATAAGCTTAAAGGGCCCCTAAACCACCCAGAGGTCGAAATTTAGTTGCGGTGCTTCAGTTGTGCGTGAGTCGGCAACGAACACGCAGCCGGGGGAATTTTTCGATACGGTGCAGTAATAACGGAATCACACGCGTTCTGTGATCGTGTGATAGAAAACTGGTCCCCACTCATATCGCTCTTTCCTTCGCTATGCGCCGTATGGCCGGTGCCGTATTTTCATCGCCGAATACTCCTCCAAACGTAACGTGTCAGACTACCGCCAATGAGCCCTATTGCTTTGTACCGGCCTGTCGTCCCGCGAAGGAAGCAGCTAATGACCTTTCCAATAGAATGAACAGTATGGTGACTGGCTGTGCTGAAGACCCTCACAGGGAGGCCCATCTGTCCGCGTTTCTGTTCTTTGCCTCCGCTGGTTGCCTACAATGGCAAGGCGAGCAACGCGACCAAGGAAGAGGGAGCCTGCGTCATTTCTTGTAGACCTTGCCGGCAGTCGTTCGGCCAGTGAAAGAACCCGACAAGGGTGACATCATCAAGGCTGCTGGCGCTGACGTCAGGACGTCAGAATAGCGAACAATGTAGTTTTCTTCGTTTTGTGGCTTTCCCGCGGCACGTAGCGCTGCCGCGTTTGGCACAGATGATTGTGACGGCCTTCTCATGTCGATGCACGTCTTTACGTGAAATGTTTAAAAAATATCGAGGTGTGGTTCAGGAGCCCTTTAATGGTAACCAAAGAATAAATGCATTCTTGTGTAGACCTCCAAGCGTCGTTTCCTTTTTATTGCAGTAGAGCGAGAGTGCTAAAATCAGTCCAGTACATTATAAGCATCATAAACTGGCGTCAGTGCAAGCACTGCCTCTCTTTGTCTTTCTGGGGTAGCTAAGTGCGCCGTAATGCCAAACTGAAATTAGTCCGGTACATTACAAGCGTCATAAATTGGCATCAGTTCAGGCAATCCCTTTGTTGTCTCTCTATGGCAATTAACTGCGCCCGAATGCGAGATTGACATTATGCGCGTGAACTCTGCTAAGGGCGGAGAAATGCGAGAAGCTTTGCGTTGCACTTACTCTTGCTGCATATTCTGAGCTCCCCTTAATTGTCCAAATCAATGCCGACGAACACTGGAGTTTGTGTTTATGCAAAATATTTTTTTTTTCAGCTGAGCGATGTACTACTCTAAAGACACTTCAGCATATTGAGGGCGTAGACGGAGAAAGGGCCCTCTCTAATCGTTCTAATTTAGATCAGGAATTTTCTCCAAAATATCCCGCTAAGATAAGCGCCCAGCTAATTATAGCCGCGAATTAAAACGTGGCATGAGCGAGTTACATTAATTAGTTCCTTCGCACGTCGCATGGGAATGGTCCTTGCGCACGCCTTGATGTGCAGGGTGTGGCCTGCGCAGAAGCGCGCGTGCCCCGTTTGCATCTTCTTTTTTATTATTTTTATTATTTTTTTTTTGCTTTTAACTTCCTCTTTGCCGCTTTTGAGGATGGGGCAGCCAAAAGGATGATTTTCTCGTTAGCATCCCTGCATTCTCTCTCTCTCTCTTTCTCTCTCCATCACACGCGCGAAACCTCATACCAGTGGCGTCTATACGCGTGAGCGAACGAGAAAACAGTATGCAAGAGGGAGCACGAATGAAAGCAATGAAGGAATAAAAAAAAGTGTTCTGTTGTAGTACGTGCTCAAGGCGCATTCTGGTAATTTTCAGGCCTCTTTTTAGAGACCCCGCACGGAGCAGCAAGAATCAAAGAGTTTTAGTGCGTACGCTTCCACCCCCTCATGCTGAGCACGTGTCGTGATCGGATGAGTGCTTCCTCATCTCGCGTCTTTCACAACAAGCAGCAATGCTTCGACGCGTACAACTATTCGCATAAGGTTTATTATTTAAGGTAAGCATGTTCCTCGGCGCTCGAGAGGGTGCACGACAGTTGCCCGAGTACTTGACCAGCGTACTTGCTACGGGAACACGGGTCACATAGTATATTATTCCAAAAAAAAAAAAAAAAGAAGGGAGGCTGTCTGTCTCTTTATGATAAAGTCCTCAAAGTTTTCTCTAAACTGGTATTAATGTCACGTGGCTGTCGAACGTACGCTTTTGATTCGTTGCTGCGAAAAGACCTCTCGAGCCTCTCATTACCGGCAGTGAATGGCATTGCCGGGCAGTTTATGCACAAGTCTTTCGATGGGTTTCTTTCGTGTTTGAGCTGCATGGGACTCCACTCCTCGTGTTCCTCATTTCTGGCGTTCAAATAAACGCATAAGTGTAAGCAGGACGTGTCCACTTAGATCCCGAAGTGCTCGTGTATCGCCGCGAACTTCGCTGGGAGATTCGTGGCACAGCTGGCTGAACTGTCTGCGGGGCTTTCCTTCAGGAACCTCTCTAACGCCGGCCCCATTCCGGTCAGCACGCGCAGGAAGAAGTTCAAACGGTTTTCGGTTTTATTCAAGAAGTGCCCGAAAGAAAAAAAGCGCGATACTAACATGGGGCTAAACAGGAATAATTGCTTGAAATAGCTGAAGAATGTTAACCACTATAATACTTCAACTTATGTCTAGTCGTTGAACTGGGAATGTCGGCAGAGCGAATATTTCAACCAGTGGTCCTGCTTTCGTCAGAGCACCGAAGGCTTTCCTTAGTGACGTGCTCACAAGCGCTTCATTCAAACTTCACAAATAGAGGAGCAGGGAGATCAAGTTTTGTGCATTGGAGAGAAATAACTAACTACAAGCCTGGATTTTCCGCTGAGCCTCTCCTGTTGTTCAGATACGACATTGCTCTGAATATCACTGCACGCTCTCGCTCACATTAATACCCAGAGTACCTGTTTTCAGGATGGTATGTATTGGGGCCCAGCACGGAGTAGCATGGTGCGCCTATGAACCGGGAATGTTACCAAATGTTTCAAAAACGTATTCCTACGCGTGCTGACGTACAACTGAACGCATGCCCGCTATTTGTCGGTGCCTGTGCAGAATGTAGCGCGAAATATCGCTGGAAGGACGCACATTAATTGCGCATGCTGCTTTAATCACCAGTTGCTAATGAAGCGTGCCATTGTGCCGTCTTCACTCCAACTTGGTTTTGTTTCTCCCGTGAATGCTGGTAATCCATTGTAATTAAGGAGTTCCTCCTGTTAATTCATGCCGCTGCAGGACGATGGAAGAAAGCGTCTAGGTCGTTCATGCACTGTTTCAACTGAACCGCAAGACAATGAGCTCATCTTTTATTTTCTAAAACAATGAACGCACTTGGGATTCATTCGCAATCTGCAGGAAAGATTGCTTTGGTTAAAATGGCGAGAACGATCATAACATCTCGTCGCTGCCACAGTTTCGAATACGCGCTCAATCTGTGTTACCCCATATTAATTTGCAGCCTCGTACTACCTGAGTTTCTCTGCCAAATTCTATGAAATGCTCAAAAGATTGATCAAGAAAACGCTAGCATTATATTTATTTTGTCTTGTTTCACAAGAGCCGCCAGAGTTGTTCTGATTTTGGCACGAATGGGCATGTCCACCAACTACCCACACTACACAGGATTCCAGACTCGTTTATTTTGCTTCTGTAAAATTTTAAAGGATTCCACACAAAAAAAAGGAAACCGTTAAAACGAATTGACGTGTAGAGGTCATAGAAGATAATTAAGCTTCTTGAGCCTCTGCAGTAGGAATATCAAAATTGTCTACCAGATGGCATTGTTGATTTATTGCCCATTTTATTCGAGAACCTCGGGTTTACATGAGTTTTGTCTTTCTTTTACTAGATATGTCCGGCGAAAATTGGTAGGGGAGTGGCACGGAACTTTACCACGTATAAGCTGCCTGTTTTCTATTTTCGCAATAAATATGTCTGCCTTTCATCATCATAATTTCCCTGCGCAGGATACCTACAGCATGACTACGCAGGACAGGCGGGATGGATAGACCGCAGAGCAAAAGCTTACGGGAGTGTTTTTGACTTGCAAGAACGTAGAAGTACTCCAGAGCGAAAGACGAAGTGTAGTCTCAACGCTACAATGAATACACCTCTTGCACTCTACCCCCTTCCCCACCCCTCCCAACCCAAACCTCTCCACCTCTCTCCTCACCCTTCTTCACAATTTCTGTGTGTCACTGATGCGAAAATATTTGCACGAGCACTCTGCGTCAACCCGCACGACCAAATACGTCAACGTATAGTGCTAGGTACGATGTCCAGCAACACAGCAGCACTTATGTTTGACACAAAAGTCCAGTCAATGCAGGACACCAAGAAGGTTACGCAAAACGTGACAGAAAGCGCAACAGGATCACATACTGAAATCTACTTTTGCTGTGTGTTAAACGTTTTTCTCAGTAATTTCCGCGTATGTCGCACGCTTGCAAGAACTCGTTTAGTATCAATATAGCCTGCTTTTGTAAAAAAAAAAGTGCTTCGGCCATGGAGCTAGGATTTTCTTGAGAATGATGTGTCCGAGGTTCAATTTCATTAATCACACTTCTACAGGGTCCTCCAGATAAGGGCTCCGTACAGGTACTTAGCTTTAATTTTCAGTAATCCCTTGCTACGTTATATTACTGAATATTTCTCCAAACAGAGCAGAAAGAAAAGCATTTTCTTAGAGGTACAATCTTAAATGCGAAGAATTTCTGGCTCGCATATATTATGGTGCGTATCACAAAACTATCATCATCATTAGTTCAGGTTCCCAAGAGTACGCGTGCACTTCTATGCAACGCCCAATGTGCGGCGTTCGCACGAGCGCTTCTTCTCTTGCGCTCATGACGAAATGCGGGTGTGCCGTAGACAAACCCGGGCCAGACAAATGACTGCATCTGGAGAGAGCATCCTCGTCTCCCCACAACAAGCCGGTCTACGCTACAGTGCTTCGACAAGCTATGTCAACTGGACGCATGACAACAGATGTCACAAAACACTGCTTCAGTTTATAAACAACACAGGACTTACAGCACACATCTAACACATACACACCGTCAGCTACGCCTGAAAGCCAAGTCCATTTCGCAATAAAAGAAAAATGCCCATCAGCTTCGCTGCTTCGCTATCCTTGCGCAGCTAGCGCAAGCTTTACTAATTTTTTGGTACTTTCTTTCTGTTTATCTTGCTTGTATGCTTGCGCCCTAAGTTCAGCCTGATTATAGAGGGAAAAATCTAAACCAGTACAACCGATAGTATGTAGTTGTAACTACCAATAACGAACTTGATGTGACCAGTAGCACAAAGTCTCGAAACTACTACGGTAGCTTTCGAAATTGTATTTCTACAATTGTCGGTGATTCGTTTAAATCAACGTTTACAGATGTACGCTTTCAAATGTACGCAATCATTGTGCTCGTTTGCATGGCACGGCTTAACCCCAGCAGACGCTCTGTTCGTGATAGACGCGCAAAATTCGTATTTCCAATACGCGTGTACCGGCACCATATTTTCCATAAACGAAGAAGCAGCCTCGCAATATGGCCTTATAAAGCGTATGTCGCCATTCGTTCTGGCGCCAGCAAATATTTGCCAGCGCCCGAAGGAACAGCACCAAGCGCCTCCCGTCTTAACCACGAGACAGGAGGAGAATGAGATGGAAGAGGAACCTATGTGAACTCATATAGCAACAAACGCAAACTCGTAGTAAGTAAGGGCATAACATACCCGTAGGCGCAACTGCGCCGCACATGGGCGGTCGGCATGACAGGACACGCGGCAGGGGGAATAAAAAGGGCCTCTGGGATAGACGGAAAAGATTAATTATTGGTCATTCATGACGAACGTCTCGATGGATGGCATTTCCCTTTGCCATCTTGCATCCGTTTTGTGCTGCGACGAACTTAATAGAAAAATGAAAACAAGGCTTTCTCCCATTCTGTTCGTCCATTCCTTTCAAACCATGAATGGTCCGCGAAAGTTCCATTCGCTGCTAGCTTTGCTTCTCTGCTCAGGCTTCATTGGAGTTCCTTCTTCGACATTGACCCCCGTACGGTACGTGAAGTCGCCAAACTCGCACAATCTTTTATTACGCCGCTCGTTTATAAGCGGCGGCGTATCTCTTAAGGATGAGCCACATTCGCGTTGCCAAAATCACGGCATTGTTAAGAGGTATGACATTGCGTGGTTTAATTTTGGCGACATGATGTTTCTTTATGTGTGCTCAAGCCTCTGTACGCGGCTGCTTATGCAGTAAGGCCTGAAAAAGAAATATGGCCGCCATGGTTGGTAATAAAACTTGCGCCCCCAGTTTATCAGCCCAACAACATAGCCACTAAGATACCGATGTGCTTAATCTTTGTACAAAGAACTATCTTGCACCTTAATTTTAAACCTAGAGATTTCTTATCGCGTCGTCTGAGTGTGGAAAGTCGGACCAAATGTGTAGAATTTTCTTCTTGCGTGGGAAATATTTTCTACAAAAGGATTAGGCGTGGCTCTGCTATCTGAAACACCAGTGACCAGCGGGGCTTTGGGGTCTTAGCAAAGCATTGCAGTGCTAATCAAAGGATAAGCGACTTTTCAGCAAAATCACACCTAACTCTTCCTGCACGCACGCCCGCCCGCCCGCCCGCTCGCCCGACCGCTTGTGCACACACACACACACACACTTTCTCTTTCTTTACACGATAGCAAGTTGTGTTACACGCGTAAAAGCGTCGCTACATTGCAATCATGAGGCTCCCATAAATGCATACCCTGCTAAAGTGGGAGCATATCCCACTGGTGGTTATGCTCGCCTTCGGACCATGGTTACACAGGTCCAAATGCCATCTCACCGCAAAGTTTAGTTTCTTTCCTTTCCTCCTTCATTCCTGTGAGGTACTGTATTGAGGGTGAGCGCGGGTTGGCTTTTTTCCTTTTTTGTTTCGTTTCACTGATTATCCTAGAAACTTTGCGCACATTCAGGGAGTTAACTGAGCCTAACTGAAGACAATACTGATGTTATAGCAATAAATCGCGAACATTATCCGACTAAAGGTGACATAAGCCATAAGTTACCCAACCTTGCTCAATGTCATCAAGCGCTGGTAGTACGAAAGCAAATACGATAGCTGAAGTCACGTGACTGCGTGACTGCTCTAACAGACGCAGTCACGTGACTGCGTGACTGTTCCAACAGACGCAGTCACGTGACTGCGTCACTGCGTCTGTTAGATCACCCTTACGCCAGCGTCGACCATTTTATTGTTTTTCAGCAGCGCCGGCAATAGCGTACCTCTTACGCCCCGGCATTACAGTTCCGTATTGGCTACCACGCTCCGCAAATGTTTTGACCGCGCGAGCTTCTCGCTGCGCACGGTGACTTTATGCATTAAATGTCGCCAATAGATATCTTGCGTGTTAAAATGGCTTTGCGCCACCCATGACGGTATGGTAGTGCCATGCTTGTGATGTGGTAGGTCAGCGGATACTAAAGATCCACATGCATTACAGGCATCAGAGCATCGCAACCTTCTGCAGAAAGAGGTGGAAAATGGGGAAACGCACCCAGCCTCTCGTCCTTCTCTGCTCGCCGAGGACGTTGGAAGCTCATTACGCACATCAGATTTCGAAAACGTCGTAGCGTATACCGCTTTTTTTCGCCTGCACCCTCATTACGGGCCCACACGCGTTCACTGATTTACTCTAGTGTTGTATGAACTGGGGTCATTTGGGCTATACACCAACGCCTGTAACAATGCGACACTAGAAATCCGCTCATTCGTGGTCACATCAGAAGCTGGAACGTCGCACCGACGTTCACTGCGAAGTAAGCCTTTGTTGCGGAATCTCCTCTTCACTTCACTGCGAATCCGTACGAGAGCGGCCACCTTGCTTCTACGCCCAGCTTTGTTGCCGTTCAGAAGTTTTCGTGATTTAGTGTGTGTATATCGCCGTTTTACTTTCCACCTCACGCGCTCTATTCGGGAAAACTGCGCAAATATTGATATTTACAATAATGCCGTATTGCCTAAGTCTCGCCATTTGATGTTACCGTTTGGTAAACGGCGTAATAGCAAAGAGAAGAAGAGTGAGTTGTATTCAGTCGAGCATTTTATTTATTTCTATTTTGATTAAATGAACGTTAACCGTATCATATTCGCTGTGCAATCCGGTCTTTTCGTAAAACGCCTCCCTCCCAATCTCCACGCCTAATGTATTTCAAAAGCCTTCTCAACGCTCAAACAAAGGTTGGCGTACTTGTTTGTTCCACTACACGCCATATTGATGTCGTGAACTTAATCAATTTCAGGCGTTTCTTTTAATGCCAAGCGCGCATACATTTTATCTTATTGTCACGGGGTCGTGACGATGAAGGACACTGCAGAACTCAAGGCGTTGCCAGTCGAACTGTTTATTGGGCGAACCTGAGCCCAGCAAAGCAAAGCAAAGTCACACTTCAAGGCGATAGCGATATGTCACGGAAAAGTGATAACGGCACTCCCCTTAAACAACCCCAGACAAGAGCGCGTGTCATTATTTTCGAGGTGGACGATGTTCAGCGTATGCTCTTGTTTTTCTTAATTAAAAGTTACCTATCCAATAGATTAGCGTTCATGCGCCCACGGTACAAGCAAGCTCGCGGACGTCTCGTAATTTCCCGTTAATCATGACATTGAGAGACGTGAAACAGGCTATTAAAATAAAAAGAAATTGTGTGCTAGTAAACATTGCTATGCAATCGCTAACCATGAAATGCAGGCGGAGATATTTTACTGGCTTTTATTTTTCCAACAGTGCTATCTGCATCTAACCTTGGCAACGCCGAGAGAGAGTGCCGAAAGTCGTTGACGACTGGAAAGCCTTAAAATTTCGCTTGTAAAGTGCAAGCTTTCGTTACTCAGAAACTGCGCGCTGAGAGCCTTAAATAGTTATCTACGTAACTGACGCACCACTGTGAACTTTACTGTGCAGGTTAAGCGCTGCCGTACTTTTATCATAGCTTTATATCGTGGGTTCAATATCAAAACAGAAGTGGTAATTTACGTGGTCCACTAATGCAGTCATCAGAATTTCGCCAAGTAACCTCATTCTAGAAATAAAAAAAAGTTGGTTCGAATAGGAGAATGGGAATCGAAAAATTCTTTTGAGCACTGGGCTATATGAGGAGTTAAGAAGTGAACATTAAAGAGAAAGTTTTCTGGGAAGGCGTGGCATTGCGTCACATTAATAAATGTTGGTTGTAAAGAGCCAGACGTTAACTGAAAAGGATGCTTACGTTTATGACGTGTCACCCTCGCAACGAGGTACAGCTACTGAACAGACTGAAGCGAATCTATCAAAAAGCGGTCAGGAGTGAGTTTAGGTTTTCTCTTTTAGATACGAAGCATCTTATGGTCGGGGCTATGTCATTCTCTCCCTCCCTTCCTCCATCCATCCATCCGCCGTGCGGCGTCCACACACGCACTGCGCATTCTCCTCCCCCTCCTCTCCTTGTCTCCTCTGCTCTCGCCATTCCTTCCCTCCTCATTGAACGGCGCGCTTTGACTGTGGAAACGCTCTTTCTTCGATGAACGCTTTACCAGCTCGCAAGGAACGAGAACGCGCCCTCTCTCGCGAGAGACAACGCTGACGCAGGCAACGTCTGCTAGCGTCAAACCGATGCAAACGCGGTGTGCACCCCCCGTGCTGCTTCGCATCGCCTCATGGTCCCATTTAGCGGGAGATGGTGTAATTTTTTGCGTTAACACAATCATTCCTTTTATATATTCGCGGATCTTTTCTTTGTCAACGGCACATAGCACCTTGTCACTCAGTAGTCTGAAAGTTCAAACTTTAGATGTACTATATCAGCCAATGTGCTATATTATAATACCAGCAATTTAAATTATGCTTTATCGACCCTAAAGCTTTACTTTCTTGAATGCGTTTCCGGCTCTTCCGTCTTCTTTATTAGCGAACCTCGCAAAACCTTTAATGAAGGGTTAGCTCATTTTTAACCATGTTCATATGTAACTCTTCGGTTCATACTAGGTTAAGGTCAGCTTGTGGCTGTGGCTGTTACACGTAGCATAACGTTAGATGTTATATGACTACAACATGGTTCAAATTATTGGCTTTTCTTATGACGATCATTTATTTCGATATACTCTCAATATATAGAGAGCCTGGTCTGTATCTTCTGTCCGCAACCACCAATGTACTGATGAGTATCTAAAGAACCAAAAAGAAAGCCCACTTGGTTCTGTTTTTACGACGGTACTTGCCGAAATCTTATAGAAAATGTTGTTCTTCGTACCTGCGTATCAGAAAACGATAAACAAAATGTGTTTATGCATATTTCTCTAAAGCAAAGCGAGAAGTGATGAACGCGGCGAGAGCTTATGAAACTCGTTCTTACGCAACTTTTCCAGACACTTCCGGCGTAAGTGAAATTCGATACAGAAACGCGGAAGCAAGACACGGCAACACTATAACGCAACGGCAAAAGCTCAACTGCACAAGGTGGCATAGCGAGCGATCGCATTCGATCTGATCTCTTCAGTAAAGGCGCAGCGAGTGAGACGTTTAAAATGAGATTCCGACGGCGGAAGCGATAGCGAAGCACTGATCCCTTCACCGGTGCACATGAAGGTTTCACTGTAACAGGATACGAAACTTCCGAATCATCCTCTATTCTCCTGACAGTCTTTCTCAGCGTCGCCGCATCCCTAAAGCGAAGCGCTTAAATCTCACTACAGTTCGCGCATTAGCGCAAACGTCCCTTTCTTTATATGTTTAGCCGTCTTACGAAGCGTTTCCTATTGCGTTTATTATTCATTACTTATTCCGCCTTCAGCAATGTTCTCCCTAAAACTGCTCGTGTTATGTACCACTCGCTCACTTTTCAATTGTTACGCGCTTCCCACATTGAGTTACTTCGTCTTTTTAAACCCTTGTTACTGAGACCTGTTGGTTTAAAGAAGAAAAATCTGGCCTTTCTACCACTCGTCTATTTGAAAGAGTGAATAGTACTGTTTACAGAAAACTGAACAAGAACGCCAGAATGTAATGTAAAACAACAAGTTTTGCATGGTGGTATATAAAAAAATATAAGGATTTTTAATGTAAAGCCTATTTGTTAGCCATGAAAGCACATAAAAGCCTAATTAATACGGTAAACATATCGCTAAAAACGATGTCGAATAGGGAATGTCGCTGGAGCCAACGTTTCAACAAATGGACTTCTCTTCGTCAGGACGGCGACTGCCTTCTCGAGCGTTCATTTATGTACGCCATTGCACGCTCCCCCTCGTCCACAGAATGAGACGAAGAGAAGAGCGGCACGTGTGAACAAAAAAAAGAAAAGAAAAAGAAAAGGGGGGGGGGGGGGGGAGAGTTGGATGACGTGTTAGCGTGACTAATATAAGGGGAAAAAATGAAAGATTCCAGAGAATCCGTTCATGGTACATATCTTGGAAATGCATTGTATGCGCTGCGCTAGAAAGCAAGATGAAGAAACACATACGCTAGGTACAGGCATTGCACCCATCGCATGTGTCCCCCCTACCACCCCGAAACACCTGCGCCGCACCCACAGTGCATTTCACCGAAAGCTTGTTGCTGAAAATGTGACTACAGTGCTTAACGCCATTGTTCTCGTCGAACTGGATTGGGGATCCGCACCTGAAAGTAGACTTTCGGGAAGAAACATTGTTAACTTGCACAGGCGAAATAAGTTAACCATTTGTCGTCTTTGCTAACCCCCTCACCGTATCTAATGGACTCAAGGATTCCCTTTGAAACGTTTATGCTTATAGGCTGGAGAATATTGAACTTGTAGATGATATGGTAATACGAACTTGTATAAGTATGGAACTTGTATTAATATCGTGGTACGAATGCAGTCACTAAAGAGACGATCAAGCCACAATATATTAGTTTGAACGAGCACTCAGGAATTAGGTTGTTCCCAAGGCAACTTGATCGATCAAAATGAGGTTAAACTATTAACTGGATTGAAAAGTATACGCTGCGTCTATTATTGAATCTTGACAAACATCACTCACTGGAACTGCTGGTGAACTTGACTAAGATGCTTTTAAGTGTCCTAATACAACATTCTACTTGTCACCTCATGTAGTTAAGGTGCAGGCAGGAGCTTAAAAGCCAGATTGGTCGAAAGTGATCTGGAACCTGTCAACGTGTTACACCTTGTAGCATTAGCGACACCGTCACCAGCCATGCAGTGTTTGTTAGAGCTCTCGGCGTTTATTTTACAATCTCTTCACACCACTCTCACTTACCTGTTTCTCTTTAAATGCACTGTCCTTTGTCGCATACCAGATCCTCATTAAACTTTCACAGTGCCCATATCTATAGCATGTAATCTTCGCCCACGAAGGCAAAATTGATTCACTTTAGAAACATTGTAAAATGACCAAATCGCGATAAAAGACATATAAATGCGCAACACAAGCATGTGGCGCTTCCGACTTATATATGTTTCACTGGGTTTGCGCCGTTCCCCTAAGTTGTTTTATTATTTCTTTATTGAACAGCTTAGCGCGCCTAAAGCCACCCGACAAGGCACCTCCCCTTTTTTTTTTTTTTTTTTTTTTGCCGAGGTCAGCCAGACTGCCATAGAGGCAGAGGATGATGAGAATTGTAATTCGGTTAAGGAAAGGACGCTAATTTCTGCGGCCGAAGTCGGGAGCACGGCTAAGCGTCCATGGGGGTGGGGGGAAAGGGAGTGAAAGTCATGATCCAGTTGCCTTACAACCACTTTCCATGACTCACGGAAGCCAGCAATCTGCGCTGTCTAAACAGAAGTTTGTCGGCCCTTTCTCGACAATGCCTGACGCACCCGGTGGAAATGTTTCGTAGGCGCGGCTCACCGAGATAAATTTGCGTGAACGAGAGCACACACGCCTCTCTCTCAAACTCTGTTGCTCAGTATGACGCCACATAAACCCACGCGTGCAGCTCTACCGTACTCGTCTTTCGAATTGCGAAGTATAGTTTTAGTCATGTTTTAGTCCTGGGTTGAAAAAGACGCCATGCTTAGGTTCAAGCACTATTGCCATTCCCATCACGTGGCTTCTTTACTCATCCCTTTTACGCCATCAAATTGATACTTCGTTCCCAGTGTTTCTTTATTTATATTACTTCACTGATATCTTTAGTGTACAGTTCTTATTAGTCATCCATTTTTCATTGATCGCCAATAGTACCAAGCAGAGCGCTCTTTTAAAGAGAGAGAGCGAGATTGCGGTAGGCAGGGTGATTAACTAGAAGAGGAATCCAGTTTTCTACCCTGCACTGGGGAAGGGGTAAGGCCAGACAAATATGTTAGAAGGGAAACGACGTGGGAGAGAGTTATGCGGCCCTTCAGCGCGCACACATAGACACGGCAGTGTCACAGTCGTTCTATGAGGCCGGCTGATTGTAAAAATTTCAAAGGCACCTTCGCGGATCTGCGATTTGAGGCTCGATTGTTCCGGCATTCATCGATAGATTGTATGCATGTGTTATTGCTGCCTTAACGTGTAGGCGGTGCATTAGCCGCACTCCTGGCTGCAACCTCTAGCTAATGTTTGCATCGAGAATTTTCAAACAGCGTCGCACGCGTATACGATCAGCACTGCTTCCACCGTTTTTTTTTTTTTGTGGTTTTTGTAAGCGTACCTTCATCACTACGCTTCTCTTATTTCCCAAGCGCTGCTAAATAAATCGAGCGAAAAGAAAACTGGGGCATCTGATAAAGACACGCTCGAATGCTAAAAAAGAGGAAGAAATACAATGAAGGCAGTGACTGCATTTCGTGCCGCCGCTAATAAATTTTCATTGCCGCTGCAGCTCTCGCTTCGAAGATACTGTTGGAGCGTGCGGCTGCAGGTCCCCTCAATATGAGAGCTCCACTAGGGATGAAAGGGCTTTGAAATACTGATTGTTTTTTTTTTTTCGTATAGTTCATTCTAGCACATTTCTCAAAGACAGCGCATTCATTTGCGATACGGCAATTTCGACCTGTGGTTATCCATTGTGACTATTCCTTTAGCAAGTTCATTTGCTTGCACACGACTGAAACGTGGCGCTTATAAGAACAGCGTTTGCAAGGAGCGCTTAACTTTTTTTTTTACCAGTCAAGATAGTGGAGTTCAAAGGATGACCAAGAAGTGCTCATTATCGTACTGCATCGCGCAGATCTTTGCAAATGATCGCTATGCTTCAAAGTCTGAGTAGTATTGAACAGAGAGTATTAGTTTCGGGATAGTAATGTGGGGCCATATTCACAAAACTTATCTTTTGTAAGTGCTTTTTGCCATTGGTCAGCCAGGTTCTGTAATGATATGCCCAGCATTAGGATTGGCTGAAATTTTCTTTTACGAACATTTTTGTCATAAGTTGTTTTTGTGAACACCGGCCCTGTATTTTCCTTTGAAGATTAGGGGCACCTAATTTTCCAGATCGCACAGCTCATTGAAGCCAAAAACGTTTAAAAAATGAGTTAATAGAAAGGGTTTCTTGTATCGATGTATTTAAATTGAGAATAATGCAAAATAAAGAATTGCCTATAGTGTTGGTTTTGAAGCGTAGTTGCGTACAACTGGGAATAGTGAGATATGAAGGACCTTGGACAACTTTCGTTGATAACCAGGCTCACTATTGTTAGTAGCCCCGCGGCGGTGGTCTAGTGGTTATGGCACTCGGCTGCTGAGCCGAACGTCGCGGTATCGAATCCCGGCCGCGGCGGCTACATTTCGATGGAGGCCAAATGTTGAGGCCCGTGTGCTATTCGATGTCAGTGCACGTTAAAGAACCCCAGGTGGGCGAAATTTCTGGAGACCTCCACTACGGCTTCTTTCATAATTCAAAGCTGATTACCATAATCCTAAGCTGGCTAACAATAACTGGTTGATTGATTTGTGGGGTTTAACGTCCCAAAACCAGCTTTGGATTATGAGAGACGCCGTAGTGGAGATCTCCGGAAATTCCGACCACCTGGGGTTCTTTAACGTGCACTGACATCGCACAGCACACGGGCCTCAACATTTTGCCTCCATTGAAATGCAGCCGCCGCGGCCGGGATTCGATCCCACGACCCTCGGATCAGCAGCCGAGTTTCGTAGCCACTAGACCACCGTGGCGGGGCAAGATGGAAATAATTCCCTCCTGCAAAAAAAAAAAAATTACATTGGCTGGAGCTTTGAATACAAGATTATCTCATTTAGCTACGGTTATTTTTATGGAGGTGAACCTCATTTACGTTCCTGCACTTGTATTCGAGTGAATAACACCTCAGAATAACACTGGCTTTTGATATTGACGATGTCTTCATTATCGGAATATATGTTTGCCCCTAGTTTTCTACTTATGAAATACATAGAAACGCAATGAGAAGAGGTGCCAACGTCACGGAAGGCTTGATTGTGCAAACGAGAAATGTTCGTTCGGCTAAGTAAATGTTTATATAATTGTGCAGTTCCCCCTAGTGGTGCTTATTTTACGAGGGGATATACAGAGGTTAGAGAAAACGTTGTTGTAAAGCTTGTAATGCAAAACCGCTCGATCCTTCGCGGCTTCTGTCAGCAGACTTTCGAAAGGGTACCGCACTTACCATTTATTGTGAAGGCAGAAAAACACAATTTGTCTACCTTCATGTAAAAGAGGATAATGGAAGAGTGGGAAATAGGAACGGAAGCCTGAATATACACCGCAGAAAAATAAGTGAGTGAACTCTTCGCAACTTGTCGACATAATTTTTTCTGACAACTTCAGAAGCGAGAACGGTCTCTCCTTTCCTGCGGTATTATTCTCTCGGCACTCGAACGGGCGGGACCATTCCAATTCGTTTCAGCCGATTCTTTTCGCTCATCACAATACCGACAGGAGATAAAAGTCTACTGCCAGAGCTTGGATCCTGTAATGTATGCCGCCACACTCACGAGGCGGTTCCATGAACTGCAGTTGAAACTTAATTAAAACCGAAAGGCTAGCTGTGGATCGCGTTCTCCTTTGCTCAAGCTTCACGCTCTGTATGAACGGCAAGGACTAAAACCATATAAGAAAATGGACGCATGGGAGCGTCTGGCCAGCAAATGAAAGGCCGATGAGAAGACATTTCTGTTTGCTCGGAACCTGTGACCTTACTTGAGTGCAACGCTCAGGTAGCTCGCTGTAATAGGAGCGCGAGTTCACAGCCCTCTATAACTGGTTGTCATGGGCACGTTGGTATGCACGTCGCTATAGAAACAAAGCCTTGTTGAATACTATCTCTACAAGGAAAAATTACAGTGTGAAGCGATGAATGGCCCACGTGCTGGGGCGAGGTGTTTCTACAACGTAACTGAGATGGCTTCACCTTTCGACAACAATGCACGGAACTTCTCGACAAGGGAGGCGTGCCAGACACAGAGGTAATCTCCCGTTGCGCGATGCCTGCGAAAGTGTTCCATTCGAACGAAGCGCCGCGTTCCAAATGGATCTTAATTACACGGCGAGCATTTTCGAAGCCTCAACTTCATTCCATTGGTCGCCGGCCTCGTGCTGGTGCCGTACTGTTGAGCAATTCTCAAAACTGCGTCAAATGTAACACTCTGCGTATAACGAAAGAACAATTTACGATAGAGAGCCATAACGGACTTGTTTGTTCAGTGCGATTGGATACCGAGAAATGAAAAGACCTGTCGCAGGTTTAATCAGGTCGTGATTGTACGCACGATGTCGCCAACGCAGAACGTCTCGTATGAAGAGTTCCATTGTAGGCTCTCCTTTGTCCAGGCGCACACGCAAAACCAACCCACCTTAATGTTGTCTTCGTTTCTTTGCGAAATGGTTCAAACTTGAGTTATGGACAAATAATTCAAACGATGTGAGGCACTGCCAAGTCACAGAAGGTGATGTGTGTTCCTTGTTATGCAAGCTATCTCTTCAGACAGGATATTACTGCATACTTAATTAAACCCGAGTTATAGAGGCTTAAATATAACATTTTTCATTCATTAATTACTTCTATGCGTATTCTACGTAAAATGTATCTTATGCTCTCGCTACACCTTGGCATAGGTCATTAGATTGAAATGCATGCATTGTTTAATTAGCAGAGTATAGACCTATTGTATGCAATATTTTACGACAGCAGTTAAACGTGAGATGTTTCAAATTTTTAACAGTATAAAGAGAGTAGTTCGAAGTATGGTAGGGAGAAAGCGGCCTCTAGTTAATAATAACGCTATAAAAGAACACTGAGCTAGCATTCAAAACAGGAAACGATGTTCAAAAGTGCTTCGACTGGCGCTAGCTGATATGACATATTGAAGAAAGAGGAGCAGGAGGGAAAAAAAGAAAGACGAAGAGGTTAGCCAGTGCAGAGACGAGCTGGCTCCTTGTGCAGTACAAAAAGGGTAAAGGGAATAAAAGGTAACAGAAAGGAAGCACGACAAGAAAAAAAATAAAAAGATCTATAGTGGAGTTGATGAAGCACTGCACAGATGAACACACCCTAGGACACACGCAGACAGTCCGTGTCACTTCCATTTCTGTGTGTGTGTGTGTGTCTTTTGGGTGTGTTCATATACGCAGCTCTTCATCAACCCGAGTATGTAAAACACGCATTTCTATAGCCCTACTCTGCTTGGGTAAGAGGACTTTTTGAGGGCCTAGTTGGTGCATATTGACGCACCATTTTTTTTTTTTTTGCCTGCGCTAAACAATTTTCGTCTGCTTGGGTAACATTGGGTATTTGAAGTTGTAAACGTATATTATGAACGAGAATGTCGTTGAAGGTACATTGCAAATTTCGTACACCAGGACGTAAAGGGTGTACTAATAAGAAAGTAAATTGTCGAAGACACATTATGTACAGCCCATAAGGCACCATAGTGCCCTTACTAGAATTAAAAGCAGTCGAACTCATACCAAAGGCGGTGCATGCGTGCGTGTGTAATGAAAGAACACGTGCCTTGTTCCTGGCCCTCTCTACACTTCTGTTATGCTACACCGAAATGCATTGTCTGAGGTTGTCCGCGTGGCGTTACTGCGCAATAAAACAGATGACTTTAAATTTGACATTTAAGCCACCTCCTATGTAATGTACATCATAAATACAGGAGAATGCACTATAGATACCGTGTGTATCAACTATATCAATTGGAATTTCATGTTCCGAAAAGCTTTACGATTATTTTACTTTTTTTTTTTGCTTAGGGCGTTCCGCCTTTATCCCCCTACAGCTGGAACATTACCACGCATTTCTCTTCTGCGTTCCGTTTCAGAATATTTAGAATTTATATGCAAAAGTGACAATGTTACACGTAAATTTCAGTAGGGGGAAATTGTCAAGTATTTCTTACCTGTCGTATTCTTCAAAACTGTCTTTCTTCGGGTGTGAGTTCATTTTCCTTGTTCTCCGCTTTTGCCGGGAAGCTCTCGTTTTCTTTCCCACTTTAATGTCTGCCTCGCCGTCTACCTGTCTGTCATTTCTCAATTTCTCAATCCAGCGCTCTCTCGGTTATGTCTTTCAACATTACTATCGATTCCTCCCTCCTCATGCCCAAGACGCTCAACCACTGTCCCTTAAACTACTGCGTAGAACAGCGCCTCTCTCTTTCAGGAATCATTTTCTCGAAATATATGGTCGTTTATGCAAGACTCTCGCACACGTGCCGAGGGCAGACCAAAGTGTGCGCACCTGGCCAAACCTGCGTGCTTCGCTTGAAGATCCCGCCATTATGGCCATGATCTCGCCATGGGCTCATAACCCGTCCTGCACGGTTTCACAACCACTCATTCTGCTGTATGAAGGGCACCGCCGGAGGCTTGGTCCATTATACACGTAACGCCGAAAGAGGGCTGTCTGGGTCCCTGACGACGATTGTACTCAATTCGACTCACGACGTGCTCATCACACAAACCGCCATCTGCGCTTTCCAGAAAGCAGCGCAGTAATCTAGAGTGACTGGACACGTGTTGTTCGTAGCAGAAAGCAAAATTCACGTCTCGGGAGCAGAAGCGTTGCTGCAATATGAAAAGATGAGTCCTTCCCTCTAGACGCGTATTTTCTTCATCGTTACCTCAGGTTCATTGAAAATATATGCTCTCGGAACCATCATTTCTTGTTCGAACGTCTTCTGGGGGAAGCCAGAGCCGAAATAACTTTATTTTTTTGCGGGATATAGCCGCCCACTGTAGATTGCTGTACAGGGAGTTTCAAGCTGTAAGAGTGCAGCTCGAATACAAGAAGTCTTCCTTGAATTCCATCAAAAATTGAGCATGCGCGTTTTGACTATGACTCTTAATGAGCACCGAATTTACAGGGAAATGATAATTTACTAGAAGTATGCAGCATCAAAGAAAAATTGGAACGGAGTAAAAATTCAGATGTAAAACAGGCATAATATGGCCTTTACATTGGGTACCTGTGGTGTAGTCCTCGTTCACGACGTCCTCCCATACACAGTGTCCCTCGTAGCGTTAGCGCATCGTAAAGACCATGAAAAACCTACTAGCCCAGTGCTTTACTTCGCTGAAGCGTGATCAGCTTTCTTTATTTTTTATCTTTGACGCAGGTTGTATGCGGCCCGCTTTGGAGAAAAATTTCTTTTCTTTTTTTTTATTTTTTCAGTTGTTTGGTCTCAAATTATGGCCTGAAACTTACGGATTTCGTGAAAACAGTTGTTGTCATTTGTCTTTTCAAGATCATCACAAATAAGACGGTTTTTTATCAACGAATCCTTAGAGAAAGGTCTTATTGAAGTGGCATGCGCACGATACATAAACGGACGGCGAAGTTACACAGTTGTGAATAGATTTCTAGACTACTCCAAACTGGTGTAGTTATCTTTAAAGTTGAAATTTATGATTAAATGCTGGCGAACACACTGCCAATATGAACTTTCCGTGATACAAATATACCTACAAGCATATTGTCGCGACGCAGAATAAACTGGCACGGGACCACAATGCGAAAAGGCATAACTAGATCTGTATTCCACAGAGAATACTACAGAGACTACTGGAGCAGCCGCAGCAACTTCGTCTTCATCCAAATGCCGGTGGGCGCAGCTTGTGCTTCTCAGTTGGTGGGCTGCGAATGCCTTCTTGCATAGTGTAGTCGTAACAATATTATACTAGGGAGCACTTCGCAGCATTCAGATCGCGAACCGACGTGCGCAGACATTGCATTACTGTGCTGAAATTGTACACATTTGTATCATATTTGCCCAATGTCGAGAAGGCACTCGATGTTGTCCTTTAATTTTATTTTGTTTTTGTTCTCAAATCACACTGAAACTAAACGCCCTGTGAGACAACATTCAGGCCGCAAGACTCTTCCTCTTTATCGTCGAGACCGAGCCCCGCTGCCCCAGCCTAAGCGGTGATGATGAATATTTACAGGTGAGAAGATGAAGCAGATGAACAATGCTCACACATTTTCCCCGCGGGCCAAAGCGGCCAACCTGGCCGTGCCTTAGACTGGGGAGATACGCCGAACGAATGGCTTGAGACGCGAAACATGGACAATCTCTGAGCCACGGCAGCGACGGTCGGGAGAACCCTCAAGGGGAGTGATAAGATAGTTAACAGGGGATGTTTGCTGAATAATTATGTAGGGTCCGAGGAATCGCGACAGAAACTTTTCGCACAATCCGGGAACACGAGTGGGCGTCCATAGGAGCACCTCGTCGCCGGGATGGAAAGAGACGTCACAGTGAGTGCTGTCATAGCGCTCCTTGCGATCATGTTGACTGGCTTCTGTCCTGAGTCGAGCAAGTTGCCGACAGTTTTCAAGGCGGGAGACAAATTGTTCAGGTAGAGTTGCCGAACTGTCACTTGGAGTGTTGAGAAGATGAAGCCCTTTTAAATACACCCAGAGGCTTTTCTATGAAGATAAAAGTAGCTGAGAATCCTCCGTTCGTACGGCAGGTAGCTGTCTTCCAAAACATAATTTGCGCAACTAGGAAGTGCCAAAACTTTATGCGTCACACGACGTTCAGGGGTAAGCCGATGTAGGTGACGCAGCCACCCCTCACAGCGACAATTATTTTGCTTTGCAGCCGGCAGTTTCACCCGACTCAAGTTGTTTCCGAGTTACCATTTCCAAGTATTCCCAGGCGGAGGTTATATCTTGGACTGTCATCCGCCACTCGTATTTTTTTTTTTCGACTGGACTTACAAGTACCCTTCTAACACACTTTGATTGCCGTTGAAATTTTATAAAAGAGTCAAAGCTTACTAGACGCCGTGGACTGGCCATTACAAGGGCATATTAGGCGTACTGTCTTAGCTTATTCAGTTCGATCAATAGACGTTGCTTTACACTGACTTCAATACTTGTCTCTGAAGTTTAGACAATCTTTACAGTACACAAATGTTCACCATCCAAGAGTCAATGAACGAACGGCAGGTGTGCCCTGTCGCACTGCAAGATGTGCCAGTTCAGGAAATAATTATCAGAGTTAACACTCCTGCGCGTATAGAAGCCAATAACGATAGCTATACAACAGGAAGCATCTTGTTCTGACGTCAAAGGTCGGTGACGTAACATATAGCCTTGAGAGTACTAGATTCACTAACGGGGTCGTTGTAATGCTCCGTGTTTCTCTCTACACCGAAAACACGGTTCACGTTGCCTTCAGTGGGTCTTCATCCGGCTCTCTGCCGGAAGTTCAGCGCAGGAAAACAAGCCTATCCATCTTCGTCTGAGGGATATAGAGAACCGGATAACATGTCGCAACTACCAGGAAAAACTGGGAGGACGGGAGCATTTCGACGGTGCGCGAGATTGAGTGCAGCATCCTAACGTCAGTTTTTCGCTATACGAAGCATCTCTGGGCCGCACTGCATCGCTTTTTATGCTTTGCTGGCAGAATACACTTAGTTAAATGCACAGCGAGTGCGGACGTGGATGTATACAGTCTTCATTTTTCTTTTTAAGTAAGAAATAAGATGCTTAAATTGTTCGATATGCTCAGGTAAACGGGGGACAGGTTATCAAAAAGGCGTTCAAGTTAAACAACTAGCCCTCACGCGAAAGTGAGCGCTGTGCGCCCGTTACACTCAAATGCGCACATAAGCTTCTGCGCCAATGCATTTGTCAGGGACTCACAAAAGTCTTGAAAGAAGCTGAAAGACAAGTCCTAATGCCGAGATAACTGCCTGTTCACACTGAACACGTGCAAACTTGAGTAATACGAGTGCGTGCGTGCGTGTGCGAAATATGCCCTCCACTGATGCTGGCAAGTAGCCCATTGGAACACATGCAAACGCGAAGACTTGTTGAGATCGAAAGCGCAGCCCATATTTTGTTCGCATAAGCATTTCTTCAGGTATACCATCGCATGGTGCTTTACCTTTTATTACAGAATCCTCGTGATGTCGTGACACTTGAAGCTCCGTACGCATTCGCATCCACTTCGCACAGCATCTTTACCACTGTGCGCCCGTTTCATCCCCACTTCAGCATTTGTTTACTTGGCATTGACGCTGAGTGTGCCTGGCATTGAATATCGCAGCTTTTGTACTCTATTGAGAACTGCGCTTGTAAACGGTAAACAACCTAACTTATGACAACACTGCGAGGGCCCCCTCTTTTTACTTTCCACGCGTCTTCCTCGCAACTCTCGTGCACTCGTTGTCACGGTTCATAACGAGAGTGCTTGCAGCAAGTGTCGCATCAGGGGCGCACATCCCAGAACGGCGAAGAACGCAAGTAGAAGGCTTCGCCTTCGCAATCAACACACGACCCTAAAAAGGTGAACCTTCGTCGTTAACTTACAAGTTGGCAAGCCCCGAGTGCAGCCGAATAACAGGAACGTCGAGGTAAACTGAGCTCAGATGAAGAATCGAGTTTCCCATGGTGCCAACAGCGTAGTGCAAGTTGAAAGCTGAGATGAAAGTAACGCCGGTGGAAAAGCCCGAAGACGTACTTACTTCGCTTTCGGGGGACCACTGCAGCTAGAGTACTCTCTTTTTCTTTAGCCCCGTTCATTGGTCCGTGCTTTCGTGAGGAGCTTCGTGGAACTCAAACACTCCCAAAAGCTAGATCAGACACGCTGCTTGAGTTAGGAAAGAATGCCGTTTTTGCTCTTACCTCTGTGTTTACCCGCTTGGACGAGAGAAGCTTCCTGTCATATCTCTGCGAAGTAGGGAGCACACGAAAAATAATAATAATAAAACCCCGGTAGTTGTTTCCATTCTGTCTCATTCTCTTCCTGTGGTGGTTAAAATGTTTTATTCTTTGCTTTTACCCTTTACTTACGGGCTTTCTTTTTTAAGGTTGTAAAATTATGCAGTGTCTTATCGCGTAGTCTTCTGCAAGTTATAGAGCTAGATGCCGTAAACAATGTGCCTCGGTAAACTGACATGACGAATGTGCGACTTCCTGAAATGCAACAAAAGAGAATAGTGTGAAAGCACAAAGCTAAATCTTGAATCAACATGCGAAGCCAACACAAACTGAGTTAATTCGTTGTACAATTAAAGTATATGTCTTATTTTTTAACGCAGCGCGTAATACATTGTCGTGACGCTCAAATGGACAATGATCGTGATTTTTTAGCACGCCCCTACATTTTTTCTTAATTGGAAATTTAACTATGCACTTTGCGTTGTTGCCAAGTCCTCGTACGATAAGTTATTCGCGTAACTGGCCTTTTATTATTTTCCCAGGATTGTATGAACGTAGTTATTGTGCTTAATTGCAAAACGAGCACAAAAATCATATAGCGCGATGCAAACTGAAACGCAGTGGCAAAATTATAAAGAACGGCACGTCGGGTGTTGAAATTTTGCCTTTGTAGAGTGAGAGTGTGGTGAGTTCGAGAACGATTATTCCCATTTCTGTGTTCCGGGCATATTTCACTCGGCTGACTCGCGGACCACCACCGGAAACGCCTCCAAGACGCCGCTTCGCTCCTTCCTGTCACGAGTATAGTACGGCACAGCTCGGAGGCAAGCTGCGGTCGCCCTGCGTTGTGCGCCGCCAGCATTTGAGAAAAGCAGTGGCACGGAGCGTGCCCAGAACGTGTATTTGCATAATGCGATCTATGTAAAGGAGCTGGATACAAGAACCACTGAGTTACAAGAGAGCGCCTCACTGTCGCTCTGCATAATAGCGCATTCGTTGTTTCTTGTGTTCCATGGTCCAGTTTTTCTTTTGTTCTTTTTTTTTTTGTTCGGGGTATAGCGTCCTCAGTTTTTTTGCGTGCTTCCGTGTGAGTCGACGGCGATAAAGAAGGGTTGTTGCACATGGAGTTCGTATAGCCGCATGCAGTGATTTAGGCTCGACCAGCTTCGAGATGAGGCACGGCGAAGTTATTGGGTGTCTGTTGGGGCCTGCTGTTGGCATGGCGAACCGCTGTAATATGCATTATTTACGGAGTTCACGTTTGGCCTCTGGCGACATAAAGCGACGGGAAAACGCTAGAGAAAAACGGATAAAAAGCGCTTGCGACACTGTAAGAACGACACTTAAGCTTGCGACAGGCCTGGCCCAGCCGGCGGGGGCCGGAGTCTTGCCTGTCAGATGTGAAGATCGAATAAGACGCGCTCGTTTCGTTCATGTTACGGAGCTCATCCTGCAATTCTCGATCGGGACTCTCTCGTGAAAATTAGGATCGTAGTGTGGACATTGCTAATGGCGGCGCCGTACATAACCCCCCCCCCCCCGCCCCCTTCCACTTAGGCTTCACTGTTGTGTTCACAGCATAGGCATCGGGAACGTGTCGCACGCTGACTTCGGGTTTAGGATCCCGTGCAACGACGTCGCACCCTCTTTCAAAACGAGAGGCACGGAATGAATTGCGTCGAGCGCGAATTTCGAGAGCAGACTAACTGCGATATGAGCTTGTCGGATCAAAACGCCCATTCGGAAAGACCGACACGACACGGAGAGGCGCCACATAATTGGACCGTCTGTGTGACTCGTCTCTCGTCACCGTTCGCAAGCACGAGAGGCTCTTCACCAGGCTAAGTGGTGAAGGACCCGTTTGTGATACCTATCGAAACAATTGTAGCTTGTTCCACGCCATGAAAACCAAGGAGATATCGAAGCTGCTCTCTTATCGTTAATTTGGAGCCTTGAACTGTGACCTCACGAAACGTCACAGGGAAGCATATCTTCATGAAACATCTGGGGAAGCTGCTACCAGGAGCGCAATTAATAAGTAACTTGCGCAGTACATAAGGAAAAGAACAAAAGGAACCACGTGGCGAACTACGCGAATGAAAGTGGCAGCGTGCCTCCTTTGAAACGTGACCCCAGGCCCGTCATCCTCCCCGACAGACAGATTATCGATGACTTGTTCGACGAGACGCTATTGGCCGGCATTATTCGCCGCTCGCCTATTTCCTGGGCATCTCCAAATGCGTGAATGAGTAGGAAGGAGAAAGAAGAAGAGGAAGGAGACGACGGCGACAGAGTGAAGAGGAAGAAGGCGATAACAACGACGAAAAGAAAAGACGCAGAAGAAGGAAAAAATGAAGAAAACGAATACAATGAAGAAGAAGAAGCTGAAAAAGGAGACCATACCTCAGCACTTTCAGGAAACGCCGACTTATATGAAAGTTTCACTCTTACCTAAGACATCGGCCAGCGGCGGCTATTACCAACAAAAGAAGTGCAGAGGCTGCTATTTACCTAGCGGCCAACGTGCTGACCGATCGCCTAAGGCGAACTGACCCTGATTTACGGTCGTCTTGAGGTTATCGCGCAAGTTCTTCCTCGGCTACGCCACAAGAGACGCTTTCAGCGTTGACACCCTTGTTTGGAGTAGCTCTGGCGATAGCGTCATGGAAGGACTTTCTCGCAGCAGTGCGCGAAGGTACCTCCGTGTTTTATTACCGGCGCATTGAGTGTTATGGCCTGCCTTTCGCTCCTCTCGATCACGTCCCCCTGAAAGAAAACAGCAGGTGGTTCCGACGAAGAAGCGATCTACGTCTAGCGTAAGCACCCACGTGGTTCCTGTTTTTCCTTTCCTTCTGTACTGCGTAAGCGACTTATTAGTTGCACTCCTAGTGGCAGCGTCTCTGGAGGCTTCGTGAACATATCGTTCCTTGAGACGCTCCGTGAGGTAGCAGTTCAAAATAATACATTAGCGATAAAAGCACAGCTTCGATATTCCCTTGGTTTTCATGGCGTGGGACCAGCTAAGACAGTTTTACTAGATAAATGCGTTTCGGCATGTGCTACAGCGACGACTGTCAGAGCGTGGAGTTAAGACTAAAGGAAATCCACAATACATCTTAGCGCAAAAGGACAACACAATACAGGTGACAGACTTTTCTCTTTAAAAATGTGGTGAATTCACAACTAGGTCCGTCAATGCGTTGTCCTGCGTAAAAAAAAAAAAAAAAAAAAAGAATAACTCCATCTTTGGTGAGTACACTGGAGAGATATGTCACTGCCCTCTTCTTTATTCTGTTCTTGTGGTTCTGCTGATGCACGAGCGATATCTCCCGACTCCACACATATTGCTTCCATAAGCACGATAGGCGTTTGGAATGTATCGAGAGAATGATGGCCTAACGAGAAGTGGCGTAGAAAAGTTAAGAAAAGTTTTATTTCATGAACAGATGAAGAAATACGAGAAATGCTATCGGGCTTACGCTTCACTGTATACGCCGCTTTACAGTCGCCGCCTTCTCGGTGACAGCATATTGTTAAAGGTGTACTAACAGAAAAATATGTATGGTTCCCCACTGCAGGCACTCTGTGAAATTAAAATAGTGTAATACTATACTGAGGAAAGGAGCTCTCATGGACATTGCATACTTCCTTTTTTTTTCTAGTACAGTAACGGCGTAAATAAAAGAAGCAACCACAGCTGCCGTAGCAACTGCTTTTGAATCAGTCAAAGGCGGTGAGCTAGCGAAGTAAATAACTGTGGGCAATTCGTGATGTACTATGATGAAATCATTCTAGAGTATCATGAGCATGTGCAAAATGATGGTAATGTCTGCAGTGCTGTTTTCTTTATTTTATTTTTTTTTTCGCTGAGGTTTGCGGCCAGCCATTTTCTTTACCAGGTTCGACGTATGCGAACCTAAGGCTGGGATGTAAGCTGATCGTTGAGTTTCTTGCACCATGTTTAGGTTTAAACAGAGCTATAACGTTGATGCGAGTGAATATAGCACGTTTCATGCGTATGCAATGAGAACAAATAAGAATTCCATTGAGGTAGTCAAGGAGTCCAGTGCGGAGGCGTCATCCACCACTCTACCGCGCAGCTTAATGCTTTAAAAGGGAGCATCGGCGCACGTTATTCATTTCTTATTATTCTCCGTGGCTCCTCTTCTAAAACGAAGTTCTTCAGCCTGTCTTCTGCAAGGAAGTTGTCACAAATGAGCCAGGGAAGGGGTGGAGCTCAGCTGCCACGTTAAGTGCTGGTAATGACGACTGCGGGGTAGGTCGATTCCTGAACACCGCGGCCGCGATTTTGAGTGTGATGAAGTGTAAAAATGTCCGTGTACTACTTAGGTTACGGTTATCGTGAATTAACTGTAACCGGGTGGTAAAGGTTAATGCCGAGTCAATCGCTATGGCGAGGCCGCAACGACGTGCTGTCGTTTTGTGCGTCGAAAGCTGGTGCCACTGCTCCTGCCTTCTACAAAACGGGGCGACTTACTCACGCTGCAACTGGTATGCCATTCCTTGGAGGCCCCATTCCAATATAAATTTTTAATGGGAACTATCGACGAAAGTATAAATTTTGTCTTGTCTGCACGCCTGTGGTGTAACACATTTCTCAACTTCTCTGTTCACCTTATTATGCCGATTTCCCCACCCCTGTGCGAGGTAGCAAACAACCGGATGCCAGCTTCTGGTTAGCCCCCTATCTTCATTCTCATCTCTCTCTCTCTCTCTCTCTCTCTCTCTCTCTCTCTCTCTCTCTCTCTCTCTCTCTCTCTCTCTCTCTCTCTCTTTAAGAGTGATTAGAAGAATGATAAAAATTGATTTCACAAAGACGTTATGCTTTCTGCGTATAACTTGGTAGGTTCAACGTGTTGATCATATCGATATCGAATTAGTTATCTAAGTTGGCGCATTTTAGTTTTAGTCCACGCAATCTAACATATTGTGAGGGCCCCTAATGTGGAAACCACAAAATTTTCTCGCAATTATTAGTTGTGTAGATTATTATGGTGGGCTTTCTTTTCGTAAAATCAAAAACATGAAGTGCAGCGAGCCATCGTTATAGTACTCTGAAAATCTCAATATCTGCAAACCAAGCTGCACAGTTTGCATTCTAAAGCAAGGCGACATAAGAACGTTCATGCACTTTTGCGCACGCACTTCGCACAGGGCAGTCAGGGTATTTGAGAGTGTGCACCTCTGTTTCGTCTCTGTATCCCATTTCGCAAAGGCATAAAACTTTATCACATGCCGCCCTATTTTTACGGGAACGGAAAGCGAAATACGTCTTTTCGACTCCCTAAGTGACGCGTGGAGCAAAAATGGCCCCTTCAGCTGCCAGCTCACGTAACACTCAGGCGCTACTTGTCCGACTTTATTTCAGCACACAAAGAGAGATAATTTCCTTCCTCTTTGTTGACAGAGTTTTAACCACAAATCTAGCGCTCTGCCGACGCTGCCTCTCTGCCAATAAAACAGTGTGCGCTCTTGATCAAACAGTCATCAGAGACACCTCACACCCTCATTCGTATTCTGAGAATCGTGACGTTGCGAAAATCATTGGTAACCCATGAGGTGGCTGCACAACACCGCGTGGATGGACTTTGGTAATAGTATCTACGTAGTGAAATAAATCCCACCGTTTCATCTCTTTTTCTTTAATTTTACAATCCCCGACGTTTGGAATCGCCGACTGTGTTTTCCTTGACTCCATTGCGTACAGGCAGGTCTACCCTGGAAACAAATTTCACCCCTATATTGATTTATTGTGGTTCGGTTAGGAAAGGGTGCTAATTTCTGCAGCCCATGTAGGGAGCACGGCTAAGCGTCCGTGGCGTGGGGGAAAAAGAGTGAAAGACATAGAGAGGAGAGAAGAAAGGCTGTAGTGGAGGGCTCCGGAAATTTAGACCACCTGGGGTTCTTTAACGTGCAATGACATCGCACACTACACGGGCCTCTCGCATTTTCGCCTTCATCGAAAATGCGACCGCTGCGGCCAGGATCGAAACCGCTTTTTTTGAATGGCAGCCGAGTACCGTAACCACTACACCACCGCGCTGGACAATCTCTTGATCTCACCTAGGAGAGACCTTACATCAACACCCGGCGACACAGATAGAAAAAAAAAAGGCCAGTTAAGTATAGCATAGTAACTCTTTATTGAATCTGCTATCGATCTTCCGACGTCTACCGGCGTGCACATCGCTTCCAGGAGAACACTGCGAACACGAGTTGCGTGTTCTTAATACTGTTTTTCTTTCTGCATGCAAACATAGCTTATGAGTGTGCCGTTAGATGTACACCAAAGCCGCATACTTGTCCACATGGGTTGCTTTCCACTCTCTCAAATCGCAGCAGCCGTTTTTCGTAGCTGGCGATAGTTTGTTTGCGCCCTGCTGCACTAGTTTGTTACTCTTCTCCAAGCACGGGTAAAACACATCACTGTTGGCACCACGAATGGCTTTTTTTTTTTTTGCACTGGCACGTTAGTTTTAAGCTCCGCGTCCTTAATGGTTCAGTGCAAGCCAAGCAGAACGCGCCAGTGCGTGTGCAAAGCGCCTTTCTGCTCTGGAGATAAGCCATTCCGAACTTTATTCTACATAAAATAAGCAACTGCGAACTCGAGGAGGAATAGCTTAGCGTTAGCAACTACTTCTGCGCGACCTTGTTTTCTTCGAAAGAAAAGGGCCAAAAACTCGGAGCTCACGAAGGTTTTCCTTTACGTTCTGTAGTGCGGGCGAAAATGGATTGCCGGCAGAAATGTCCCGGAATGAGAGGCAGTAAAACAAGTATCTTGAACATCTGCTACGTGAAGGTACACATAAGAAGACATACATATAGCAGTGCCTATTTAGACCTACACGAAAAAGAAGATCTTTACGGCTGCCTCTGAGTCAGCAGGACAGTGCAGACGATGGGCCAAATACAGAAGAAAAAAATTGGATGTGCAAGGCCTACAATGAACTAATATCCTTCTAAGGTGAAACCTTGGCGTGGTTGTTTTCTGTCCTTATTTTTTCGCGTCCTCTGTCTTTCTGTGATGTTTCTTTTTCAAGTACTAAGAAGAACCTCGTTTTCAGCAAGGCCAACATGTGTTTTGAAAGCGGGAAATGAGATGGTAGCTGTAAAGAAAGTAGGCAGAGTAAAGGGTGTCACTAGTCCGGCTTGTTTGTCTCCTTCCGGTTGAGGTTCTAATATCTGCCTGGGGATCAGTGACAACGCAGCCGTGGATGGAATGGGACACGGTGCGAGACGTGAACAGCAACTAACAGGGGTGTATTTTTCTTCTCCTATTTGCCCAACACCAAAAGCAAGCATCTTCATTTTCATTTGTTTTTCCATATACCCTTCTTTATACCACAGATTCCATTGCTGATGAGTGATTTGGTCTTTGTGAAGTCGCCTTCACTCTTCTAGAAAGACAAGAACGAGCATTTTGCGCATCTTCTGAAGATTGCACTCGCATGATCGGTACATAAGGAGCGTAAATGTGAGTGGCTGCCTGCCAAGATTTACGATATTTCTGGTACGAGACTGGTCAGTATGCCGCTCTGTAACTAGAAAAAAGCTAATGTGAACGAGGAAAAGTACTTTATGTCAGTGTAATTGACAGGACACCATAAATGTCTTGTTGCCTTGCGAGAGACGTCGTTTTCTTTCTTTTTTTTTAAACCAGCTCCGGAGATTTTTCGAAGTCAATAGATTTTCCGAGGTCAAAAGATTACATGCTCCAGATATGCGCAGATCGTTTGCATTCAATTTTTACTCTTTACCTCAAACAGCCTACCTGGCTTCCTACAATTATTGGCCACACTGTGTTTGACGTCGTCTTATGCAAAACGACAGAAGCGTACCGGTATCATACCATGGCCTTCGAGATCTGCCCGCGTCGCCAACCTTCGCGGCATGGCCCCGCCACGGTCGTCTAGTGGCTATGGGACTCGGCTGCTGATCCGAGGGTCGCGGGATCGAATCCCGGCCGCGGCGGCTGCATTTCGATGGAGGCCGAAATGTTGAGGCCCGTGTGCTGTACGATGCCAGTGCACGTTAAAGAACCCCAGGTGGTCGAAATTTCCGGAGCCCTCCACTACGGCGTCTCCCATAATCAGAGCTCGTTTTGGGACGTTAAACCCCACAAAACAACAACCTTCGCGACATTACCGCAGGGGGAAGGGCGCACGCGCTGTCGCACCATGCAAAAGGCGGGTTGGCTGATTTGACGTCCCTGCTAGGTTGGATTTCGGTATCGGTTTCGCGCTTTCTTGCTCATTAAAAATTCTTTTCGCATTTGCTGAGCATTTCTACCATGAGGAGCGTGACGGGAGCGCCTCAGGTACATAGAATCGCCATTACCTTGACATGCTCAAGAAATCTCCGGAGTTGAACTTTAAGCTTCCACGTGGCGCAGTTATGAAGTGATGCACAGTGCTACCAACAGCAACCGCTGCCGTTTTTATGCGAAAATAAAGCGCAGTCACTATGCTCATTAATAAATGAACGGATTACAGCAGTAAAGTGATTACGGCCTTAAGTTGATGAGCTCGATGTCGTGATCAAAGTATATCAACTAGAGGCACAAAAACCTGAGAGAGATTTCAACGCACGGCAAAAAACAAAAGAGATGCTTTATGTAGAGCTGGTGCTTAATCATTGCAGAGCTTTGTTAACTATAGAAATATTTCGAGCGGTTTTAGGGTCAGGCAAGCGATAATTTGCGTCATCAACGTATACGCCTGTTGCGAAAATCAGAGCCGTCCATTTCTGTAAAGTATTGTCTAGACGCAAAATAATGAACATTACTTCAATTTGTTATACGCGGCTACCTTTAAATGTACACTGTTTTGATTATGCCACCATACTCATTCATTTTCCGTCGGGACGCTTCTACGGTTCCTTTTGTACGATTGTGTGGCGTTTTGCATTTCCTCGTACGTCTTTTAGCTATTCTACCGACAATTACTTGTTTGCCTCCCACTGATGCTCTGCCCCAAAATACGCTCTATTTATAAATGCAAGCTAATGTGCGTTAACATCTGTGACCCTAAATGGTACGCACTATTGACAAAATACATTCGCAAGCTATTTGCTCAACATCAGCACTGAGTCAAACCTCTTTTTTCGTCGTAGTAGCCCAAGGCTGAAGCGTTGTGCCGCTAAGCTACACGAGGCGAGTTAAACTTATTTTCAAAGCTACAACCTTTCTACGAGAGTAAAAGTCAAAAGAACCTGTGTACTTAAATTGTGATGCACGTTTAACCAAGTTAAACATATTCCGGTGTCCTCCGCAACGGTGTGCCTCGTTTTCATATCGCTGTATTGGCATGTCAGACCAGTAATTAATCTCCGAGGATATGTGAACGCAAGCGAGGACGCGTTGTTGCTTGCGCTAAAATTGCTCCTCATCTTTAATTACTCGGTTCCATCTCTGCTATTTCTGTTCCCCATAAACAGCATACCGATTCCCTTAAGTTTTCATTTCCTTTGAACCTTCCACTTCCTAGCGCAATTCGTATACGTACGCGCTATATATACGACAGCGCACTACCGTGGAAACACGAAAAAGAAATACACCGCAGTGCAGCTCGCCACAAAGCAACAGGCCCACCAAAGACGGATCACTGCAAGGCCACGCGCCACTGGTACAAAATAAAAGACCCTTACAGGAAGAAGAAATTCGCTGTCTGCAACTGGGCAGGCCAGCTCCACGAGACCATCCTCGTAGCAGAACAATTCATTTGTTAGCGCTCCCCTGCCACGGAATCCTGCCCTTCTGCGGAGTTTCCTTGTGCTACGAAGGCCGTTCTCCCAGAAGGTCCCTCGTTCGAGGGGTCTGCGTCCAGATCCCTCAGCGATTTCCCCGCGGAAGCTCGCCGACCCTTCCCCTGCGCGATCCTCGGCTGACCACACTGAAATCAGTGGCGCGTAAACGGTGGGGGCCACTGAGCTTAATGAACGTCAGGACCGGGCCAGCGTTGGTGGAGAGGCTGGGCCTCTCCTGAGCGATGTCCCGCGTTGCTGCGGTGTCACTGCTCCCCTCTGTGTTGCTGGCAGACATCGCGGCGCTCCACCATATAGCTCGCCCCTCTGCTCTCATGAATGTTGCCATTACGACGCGGTAGAGGGAGTAGGTGGACGTTCAAGGCGTTTCTGGGCGTCTCCTCTCCCACAGTACCATACGTGCAACTTATTCTTTATTTTTGCTGCCTGCAGTTCGCTGTTAGGTGGCACCAGTCGAGCTGCTGTTGAGCATCTTTTAGCCTTCCATATTACGTTCATCATCGGTGAACTTCCGTGGTGGTTGCATATATGAAGTACGCTAGTTGAGCCCGATAAAGACTACTCAGGCTGCAGCGTTTACGTGAAACGTCAGTATGGAAGTTTCAGATTCATTAGGAGAATGAAGGGCACTAGGCTAATTGCTCTCTGTCTGGTCCGAGTAGTTTTTAAAGAATGTTCTTTAAAGCTAACCCTGCATAAGTATTCACGATGTGTGCGTGCGTGCGTGTGTATGTGTGTTGCGTAGGGAAAGGGGGAGGGGTGACAGGTTGAGCCTTAATTTTTCACACTGAATTAGAATGTTTCACGGTGTGACAAGCAGGCAGACTTTGTGGAATACGTAAAACAGTTACCTGTGATCAAGTTTTCCCCCAAGACGTTAGCTGTTCTTTACAGCGCATTTTAAGCACTAAGAAAACTAAACGAAGTTACAGGGGCGCAATCGGAGATCTTTGTTCGGAACACAGGGCGTTCGCTCGCCGCGACGTCACGAAGTGGAGGGGCGTCTTTTGTTGTGCGCGCTGCGGATTTGCGCGACTGAGTGCGGCGCAGGCTTCTAGTATTGTACCTCTCCTTTGTTTGAGCAGGAACTGCTTGATGACAGGATGAGCCATAAAATATGCGAGAATGGGAGGGCGAGCAGTCAATGGGCAAGCGGTGAACATGCCAAAAAATGACGAGCTCCTTTTGTTGTCTTCCTTTAGACAATATAATGCAAAACGAAATCTTTTTCGTCTTCAAATCAATAAGACTGTTTTACGGAACCGAAGAATCTTTTTTTTTTCACCGGCGTAAAAGCGTGCGTGTAGAGAAAACTTGGTAATGCAAAAACGCAGCCGCGCCCCGCTGCTTACGAGGTGAGCATGACCGTGGCTTGCCGTGAAAAGCGAACAACCTCGCCTGTGTTCGCGAACAACCGTCTCCGATCTCCCCCCAATTTGTTTGATCCACAATGCCGTGTCATATAATAGAAATCTCGCTGTACTATGCATGGTTTCTATACTGCTGGAAGGAGTGCAGCGACACTTTTAGCTTTAGCGCATTTTGGTAGCAAGTACTTATGAAATCGAGCGTTATTTTGCGCAGACAGCGGTCCAGAACAGACGAAATCAACCGAACAATGTGCACGTTGAAACCATAGAAGATGAACTTCTATGTCAGCAAATCTGCCAAGGTATCCGTCAATGCTAGCATAACATTATTTTTCTGGCTTCCCGAGCAGCGCATATTTTATAAAGATAGCGCTTGCGCCTTATCCGTCTAATATATCAATACGGCTATTTGATTAACGTTTAATAATTTAATGTCTGAATTATTATTGTGTACGCACAATGTATTCTATTCACCTGTTGGATCCCGGCCGCCGCGGCTGCGTTTATATGGAGGCGAAATGTTCAGGCCCGTGTGCTGTGCGGTGTCAGTTGGCGATAAAGAACCCCAGGTGGTCGAAAGTTCTGGACACCTCCACTATGGCGTCTCTCATAATCACAGCTAGTTTTGGGATGTTAAACCCCCCAAATCAAATCAAATATTCATGTATTGGGCATAATTATTTTATTATTCTGGAGTGTACTTGTGTGCCTAAACGGACACATGAAGTGCAATTCTCTCAGTGACTGGAAAATTCACGAGGCTGTATGACTAAAATACACTAACATTTTCAGACATATAGATGTCGTTGCCTGGACATATTATAACGTCGTCCATGAAAATCGTTTCTATTTTAAAAGAACTCCCCTTAATGCAGACGAAAGATCTAAGTTCTTCGTGTTCGAGTAAGAGTGGAACAGACGGCTATGGCTACACAACTTTTTAACGGAATATATTTCACATGTTCTCCGTTGGCCTCCGAACAATCGCTTCACTGGTTATATCCACTAAAAGCCGTTTCACGTTACAACAGCCTGTAACGTTTTCTCCCGAGACGTCTTCTCCACCGCCCCTTATCAGCATTCTACGGGCACTTTAGAGAAATTTTCGCAACTACCATTGTACAGGATTTCACAATCTGAAGCTTGCCAGCTCCACGCACATTCTTAAAATGTCGGTGTCCTGGCTTCGCGTCGAGCCTAATGGCTTCGACTAACTGATTGAGGTGGCCAAAGGGCAGGAAAACAAGACTTTCTCGCCAGCACGGCGTAGCCGAGGTTACGAAAGCAGTGCTCTTAGAGTGAAGCCAGGCACCCGCGTAAAGGACATTTGCGAAAGTAGCGAGGATTCGGTCACAAAGACGCCCCCGTGGTGCGCAAGACAGAAGAAATATAGCGCCTTGATCCTGGAGGTCGTGAATGTAACCACGGCGGGGGCTTTCTATATAAACTTCTGATGCCTGACCCAAGACGGGATGTGTCGTAGGATGAAGACTTGGATCCCGAGTGATTTCGCTGATGTCGCCATCTCGTAAATGGGTGGCCCGCACTACAGGCTGCTGTTTTCCTTACGCTGACCGCTACCTTAACTCTTTCGTTAAACGTGTCCTGGTGGAAGATATGTCTGACGGCAGGGCATACAGGCGTTTAACATGGTCGCGGTATGTGCACTTTAAATCTGTGCTTTAAAAAAAAATAATTGATCCCTTCCACTGGGCAATCGTGAAACTCAAACGATCAAACAAAAACGTTTGGGCATTCTGTGAGGTCACTGGAAAAGTTCACTTAAAGCACTTTCCGGAGACAACCAAGCACTTCTACTCCTGTTTCGTTTAATTTTCAGAAACTAAGCATGTTGCGTACTGCTTTGCGCAATGTACTTCTATCGCGCCTCACAGAACCTGAAGCATGACTTTTGTAGAACAAGTTACCAAGTCGCAGCTCCCTGCATGTGTTTGCGTAAACGTTCAATGCTGACGTACACTTGTCACACAGCGCAAAGCCCACCCAAGCTCTTCTCCTTTTCCTCCTGACCATATATTTTATTTTGCGAATAAGTGCAGCCAGAATGCAATGAAGTAAATTTCGAAGAGCACTAACGATCCGAAGCCGCTGGGAAAAATCCGATTCCTGAGAAGCACATGATTAAGAAAGCGACCTAGCGAAAAGCGCTAGGTCGCTATGGCGAAAGATTTCTTGAGTATCTTTGTCGATTTCTGCAAACCGTTGCTCCCTTTCTGTCTACATAATACAGTGTAGTTGAGAGTCTGAGACAGCTTATTCTTCATCCGCGTTGCCGGCGGCATCGATGGCGGTTCTAAGCTGAACGGCTATTTGCATAATGTGACCCATGTGGAAAAAGCCCCACTACGACGATCAGTATACGCCGGCCAGTACGTCGACTAAGACGTCCTCTTCAGCGAGCATAAATTTTGGACGACCTCGGTTCCCCTTCACTTTTCTCCTCACTGCCTCAGGCCCGACAGTGGCAGCCAGTGTTATTCACTTAAGCTTCGTTATGTGCAGGAATAGCGCGAAGACGGCTTCATCGTAAGGTTTCCTTGAGGCGACACGATGGGATTCGGCGCCTGCCAGTTCCGGTCGGAAGCATTCGATAGGGCTTAACATCTGAATAGCGATAGGCAGGGAAGCTTCATTGCGTTAGCGTAAATCAACTATGTGAGAGTATGGTTCCGAGTGTGGCTGGACAAGAAATGTAGGTCAGCCGTATTCAGTTAAGTTCCCTTCATTTCCTTTCTTACACTAAAATTCGCAAACACTCAGGGAACCCAGGAGGCTGATCTTGGTAAAAAATATTTATTTATTTATTTATTTATTTATTTATTTATTTATTTATTTATTTATTTATTTATTTATACCTCAACTACCTCGTCAGAGAATTGCGTGAGGTGTGAACAGGGCTAACTGAGTCAAATTCACTTGCATGTATGTATGTTACCATTGTTATACCAGCTACGTTGCGCATAGCTGGTATAACAATGTGCGGAAAATCTAGCCCAACGTTATCCAAAGAAAGCATTGTTACGAGAAAACCGGAGAACAGCATACAGTAACCTTTTGGCTCTCTAACCGCGGTGACGACATTCGTAACTGTAACATTTTTCATTGTGTCCTTGCTGCAAGCGTACATTCCAAACAGACAAGTTTATCTTACGTTGTATCTGCTTCCTGGGCAATGTCCTGAGAAATATTTTCCACAGCCATTTCTCCCTAATAACTGCATTCTTCTTTTGCATGCGGCAACTCCTATGGTCAAAATCCCGCAAGTAGCTAAGGAGATGTCTTTTGAATTGCTTAGTGTATTGAAACAACTTAATGAGCAAACAGACAGTGAAGCCTAGGAAAACATAGGGGAAGTTACTTGTGGTATTGTAATTGTGGAGAAAGTAGAAAGGAATTAAAGTGGACGAAAAGACAAACCTGCCCTCGGTGGGACCCGAACCCACGACCTTCGGATGTCGCGTCCGATGCTCTACCAACTGAGCTACAAGGGCGGTCGTCCCCCCGTCCACTTTGTTGTGTATTTATGTAGGTATTATCCTGGGAGTGTTAGGCAGGGCCACTCGAGGCTAAGGTGGCGTGTGTAGAACACACTTTCTTGCCAGGAGGCGTCACGTAGAACGTGAACTTAGATGAGATGGCTGCTGCCCAATAAGCCCTCGCATGCTACCTAAGGCACCAAGTCTGCCACAACGAGGCCCAAGCTATGAAATAACGAAAGGGAAGGGGTCAAGGGCTCGTTCTTTATTTGTTAGAAACAACTTAATGAGCAAACAGACAGTGAAGCCTAGGAAAACATAGGGGAAGTTACTTGTGGTATTGTAATTGTGGAGAAAGTAGAAAGGAATTAAAGTGGACGAAAAGAGAAACCTGCCCTCGGTGGGACCCGAACCCACGTCCACTTTAATTCCTTTCTACTTTCTCCACAATTACAATACCACAAGTAACTTCCCCTATGTTTTCCTAGGCTTCACTGTCTGTTTGCTCATTAAGTTGTTTCTAACAAATAAAGAACGAGCCCTTGACCCCTTCCCTTTCGTTATTTCATAGCTTGGGCCTCGTTGTGGCAGACTTGGTGCCTCAGGTAGCATGCGAGGGCTTATTGGGCAGCAGCCATCTCATCTAAGTTCACGTTCTACGTGACGCCTCCTGGCAATAAAGTGTGTTCTACACACGCCACCTTGGCCTCGAGTGGCGCTGCCTAACACTCCCAGGATAATACCTACATAAATACAAAATAAAGTGGACGGGGGGGACGACCGCCCTTGTAGCTCAGTTGGTAGAGCATCGGACGCGACGTCCGAAGGTCGTGGGTTCGGGTCCCACCGAGGGCAGGTTTGTTTTTTCGTCCACTTTAATTCCTTTCTACTTTCTCCACAATTACAATACCACAAGTAACTTCCCCTATGTTTTCCTAGGCTTCACTGTCTGTTTGCTAATTAAGTTGTTCCTAACAAATAAAGAACGAGCCCTTGACCCCTTCCCTTTCGTTAGTGTATTGAAGTCCTTTAGGATGCGAATCACAGTTGCTCTAAAGAATAAGGCATGGGTTTACTGCGCACTTGAAATCAAAATCATTTGCGAGTATGATATGTGTGAAAAGGTCACGTACGTTAGCATAATTATGCCAAGTCTAATTTTGCATAATTTTTGTTAATGGGACTTCTTTTCTTCCTAATTACATGCCACTCTCTTTCATTTCGCAAACAGGGAAAGAACTGCAGTATAGCTCTCTCTCTCTCTCTCTCTCTCTCTCTCTCTCTCTGTGAGGTAAATTGTACTGCGGACAGACAGACAGACAGACAGACAGAGAGAGAACTTTATTTGGTCCTGAGGAGCTACGTCGGGGCAGCCCCATCACGGTGGGTCCTAGGTAGTAGCGGCCTGCGCCCGCGCAGGGATAGGGAGACCGTGTACTTATGCCCTTTCCCAGGCCGTACTGCACTAGTTATGATTTTTTGAGCCATTTTGGGAAGTTATAATGGTGCCATCTGTAAGATAAACGAGGTGACTCGAAAAAAGCCGTGCCACGTTTGTGCCCCGTGGAACCACGTACTCTAACCTGGAAGGCGTTGCATTAGCTAGTCATGGCGGGTGACTATACCAAGGAATAAACATTTACGAAAGCAACCTTATTCTCCAGTTAGGAAACGTAGACCAGGTATAGGAGAGGGTTGCGTTGCTTGGGCATAGCAGGTGGTCAGAGTGCGCAAAACTTGTTCTAACAAAGTTCTTAATGGTCGAGAATACGCGATCCAACAGAACTTAGTAGTGTACGTTGTGTTAAGTACGTCTGTGTAAATAAATGAATGTGCCGCAGCTACTGTACTTCGGTGCTTAATGGTGCGACCCATCTTTCTTCTGGCTCGAGACAGCCAGCGTAAAACAAGAAAAAAGACGCGCTGATTAATACGTAATTGCACTCGTGTCTTCCTAACAAGCGAGAATAAACGAGGCCTAATCGACTTGGCTCAGTGCTGTCGCTTTACTCCCGGTTCAGCAGCACATTTGTTTCTGCCACAGTAGCCACGTGGTGGTGCCACTGGAGGCATAGATCGATTCTAGTCGTTCCTTGTAGTAATGGCGGACTGCGCGCAAGTTGACAGTGCGCCAATACGCCGGTCACGCAGTGTAAACAAGGTCGGATAAAAGGCTCCATTTATTCCAGCCAGTTAAGTTTCCCATCAACTGAGGCCAAATGCTCTGGCTATATCAATGTCTAATGGAAGGTCGCGACCAACTCAAGAAACATTATTTGAACTTCGGATTGCATAGAATGGCGATACGTAGGCACTTGCTATTGAAAGCCTCCAGTGCGGCATTCTGCTGTACACAGTACCGGGGAGTACGTTCCATTTGAGAGCGGTACTCAACGTATTGTTTAAGGCGTGCAAGAAATTGCATGGGTCTTGGTCTCATATGAACGAAACTGCCGAGAGCGTTCACTCATTTGGGCAGTGCGTTCGGGCTTGCTGCAACTCCTGTATTAATTAGAGCACTGAGGTCACGTCACTATGGATATTCATCGGCTCCATAAGGGCCAGTGGCCAAATACTCACCACCGCCAAATTATAGCGATAGGGCTTTTGATCTCCCGAACAAAACCTAGTCTCGCAAATTTTATAGACTTGTATGCTCGCGACCACAGAACCGTTCCTTGACGTAAAGACTGTGGCTGGTCTCTGCTATAGCTTGATGCTCCCGACAATATTTGAGGAGTAATCTGGAAACATTTTACGGACCTCCTTGCAATTTCGCATCGAACTCTGATTTTGATAAGCTTCGCATCCCCCAGTAGCCCGGCGTTGACTGCATGCATCGCATTGAGCTCCATATCGCTTTCATGACCTAGTTCTTTAAGTTTCGGAAGTCTTATATTGCGGTGGGCATTACGCGTAGTGTTCGATAAGACGGTCGCTCGCGTAATTAGAGCTTACAAGTATTTCACATCTTCAAGAGCCATTAATATCTGTGTGGTTTATTCGCGCAGTACAAGGAAAGATGTGCAGCATCAGAGCGGCTGCTTTTTTTATTTTATTTCTTTTTGTGAACCTTGTCCCCTTACAAAAATGCTATATGTGGCCATATCAGGAATTGGGCAAATGTGGCTATATATGGCACGTGCCCGTACGTGGCCGCATTTGCCCAAATCGTTTTAGAAACATATGTGCCAATGAAATACACACACGAGGAATGCCATGTAAGACCCTGATGCGTACTGGGCAAATACGGTCACGTGCGGGCACGTGCCATATATAGCCACATTTTCCCAATTCCTGATATGGTCGCATATAGCATTTTTGTAAGGGAATTCTTTATCTCTACAACGTAGAAGAAGCAATATTACGGCCTTTCACGTTTTACGAAACGCTTTCGTTCTTTGCGCAGAGAAATTCTCTAAACTTTATTCTGCTCCCGTATTCTTTTTCTTGAGTATTCTGCTGTATATCATCGGTGAGGCTTGTGCATGACAAGAGCCATGTTGATATAGACTGCGAAAACGGCCATAAAACTCATATAAAATGTAGCGAGAGGTCATAAAACTGAAATGAGGAAGGGGTAACAACATCCCGACGGAGCGTCCGAAACTGGCTAAATGAAGCAATCACTTGACCGGAACGGGCCGTTTACCGTATCCAACGTGTACTTTCCCGACAACGATACAGCGGTAGAACACACGCATGGGCGTTTTTATAAACAAAGAGGGAAAACTGATGTTCTCTGCTGCCAAACTCGTGCTATACTTTGCAACGAAACTTGAGTGAAACTCTCAGAATCATTTTCATGGTAACAGCTACTGCTCCCCACCTGACATCTTACATTAGGCCTACTTTCGCTCTTTCCACGAACTTCTTACCAGATGACTTGGCGAAATGTCGCCTTCGACAAATACAAGGTCGTTGCTAGCATTTGCAAACAAAAAAAAATGTCAGCTGCTCGCCGGAGCTGGCGTTAGGCGGTCGTGATCTCGGAAAAGGTATATGAGAAAGGAAAGTTGCCAACCAGTTTCCCGGAAAAAAAAAAAGAAAAACGTCGTGAAATATTAGCGTAAGCAATACGGGGAAATAAATGCGTGTGCTCGCGGCAACGCCTTGGAAACTCTCCGGAGAAAAGCCGGCAGCTGTGAACCACTCTCGTGGCATTGCGGCCGCTACTTCTTGCCTCATTGCTGTCCCGAACAATTCGCAAGAGCCATATTCGCTATTTATGTACTCTGATCAGCTGCCTAAGCGTTCTCAAAGTCTCCATGGCAATCGCACGGCCAGTGCAAGAGCGGGTCATTAAGATTTAGCAACCGCCATATACTGTTGCTCTTAGCCAGGCTGCCAAAGATGGATGTCACGCGATTTCCATAACCTCTGCTGAGCCTGTTTCACTGGACGTGTACTGTCATCAAGTGTCCCGTTTGGTAAGACACTGTTATCCTGACAGGATATATGTATATACCAATGGGGTTGCGCTTTCCATGTCATACTAAAGAGCTGTTTTGCATTAAAAGCGGGCATTCACGAAAGGTTAGGTTTGTACGTGGGCCACGTCCGTGTTTGTTAACCGCCCAGCACTAAATCGACTCTGCTTAACCTGACCGAGAGAACGAATTTCATGCGCATAAGTAAGTTTGCGTGGCTCAGTGCTAAACCAGACTGTGCCTCCACGGTTCCCGAATGTGCTTTCTCACAATGCTGCCTTACTTGTGGAGCCGAACCATCTCTGATTATCCTTATATGCACATGTAGCTCATACATGGTACGCTTATCTTCCTTTTAGTACTTTAGAAGACGCCGCTAGAAAATGAATATTTTGTACCTGTACAAACTAAACTAGATGCCCCGCAAAGTTTGAGCCGTTTGTCGGGCCGTCTACACTGCATCATCGTCTTCATGCAATTTTTTTATTGTTATTGTCATCGATGTATCGGTTGATAGCGATCAAACTTCGATTGCTTGGAGGTGTTTATAAATATGCTCCCTTTCGATCGAAAGTATCCTTCCCCATACGTTGTACAAATGGCAAAATAACTTTGCATGTTTCCTGCCAACTGAGTTTGCCGTTTCGTGCCAAGGCTGAATTCGGTAGCGGACGACGTACCTTGTAGGCGCGTTTGCTCAAGTGTATAGGCTAATTTTGTCCTTCACAGCCGGTTTTGGGACGTTAAACCCCACAAATCAATCAATCATTTTGTCCTTAGTCCAATGGAGCGTCTGTATAGGCATTACCGGCAAAAGCTGTAGCAGGCTCCGCGGAGTCCTTAGTGGTTTCCTACTTTAGCTGCTCGTTGCAGCCTACTGGAAAACGCGCACTGTCTGGAGGACAAATTGCGAACGACCGTTGTCCTCCTTCCTTCCACACTCACCAAGCTTTGATGTGGTGCTTTCGCAATGAGATTCCATCCAATAAAATTCAGGCTTCGCTGTCGTCCGCTGCATGTGCAAATGTACTGCATCGTAGCATTTCACTTCGCGTTCCTGCTGGCGAATTCTTATGTGTACCTATGCTTTCTGCGCCGCCGTGCGTGTTTTTTCGTGTACAGCTTTTCGCTCATCGCTTGAAGCCATTTCTAGCGCTCCATTTGGCTGATTATTACTTGTGGCCCATAAGTTGTCATTTTTATTGCTCCTAATAAAATGCAAGTTATTTTCTGAAGAAGGGTGTGTTACTGGCAAGTTTGTGTTTGCTAAAAGACCTATTGTAGCGCTAAGTCACACGCACACACTAGAAGAACACACAACCTGTCCTGTTATATATGTGTGTTCTTCTAACGTGTGTGTGTCCTTCAGCGGTGCTACATGTGTCCTTTATTAATGTTGCTTTTCCGTACAGCTACTTCTTCACCGTTTCATAGATTGTATTTTTGTTTACTTTTACGTGATCCATTACGGACTAGTCATATGATTCTAAACATAATTTTTAGGGCACAACATTTATTAAATGCAACGTGGTGTCGTCCACTACTGAAGACATTGTCTTCCAAGTTTTCAGGGGAATAAAACGTGATAAATAAGTTATAAATTCACTATTATCTACGCTATAGCAAAAAAAAAAAAAGCTATGACCTTTAAATCGGCATAAGATAAAGAGATAAGGGATTTTTTGCTACTAAAAGGTGAAACTTTCCTAATGGCGTTTTACATGCGGGGAACCGAAATTCCATAAATGAAGTCGTAGAATTATACAGCATAACATCTCGTAAATGTTGAAGTACTTGGTTCACATTTTACCAATTATTTTTCCTCGCATAGCCAGGTACCATGCTCCTCCACAATTTTTCCTTTATTTTTGAATAGAATCCGTAGGTCGGGAAAGTATAGACTATGCTGTAAATATGGATAAAGGTAATTTCTTTTCTCTGACATTAATCTGTACAAAGCGAGCGCTTTCAAAGTGAAACGCGCCTCGTAAGTGCTTAATGTGTGAACTCTCTTCCAACTCTTCCAGTTCTTCAGGGAAGAGAAATCAGCTTAAGCATAGTCACCAACTTGTGCTCGCCTTGCCTCCTTTTATTTATGCGCACACTTTCTTCTAGAGGAGACGACCAACAAAGAAATCACAAGCGAGATCGCGCGACATGTTTTGGAATGCTCTTTTTAATTAGACATGAATATCACTGGAATATTTTCTTAAGAGATTTCACTTGCTTTCGCTTGGTTAACACCCCTACCTTTCCCTCTGCATTTCTCTCTCTCTCTCTCTCTTACACACACGCACACGCACACATGCACACACACACGCTTGCTTTCGTTCCTTCTTCGTTGGTTCTCTTGGCATGCTAAAATAAAGTTCCAGTGGCGAATATCACCCCAGAATAGCGCCGCTAAATCAGCTCCTCTGCATCTCAAAATACCTCTCACAGAGCTATCCGATGTCAAGCCCAGATGCGAGCCGCCACCACGGTAATGCAAGCAGCCACTGCCGTGGGTTTGGAAAGAAGGCTGAAATGCACAACTAATGCGAACGGAATCTTTTCGCTAGAAAGTTGAGAGCATGGAAAATTCAAAGAGAACAAGACTGCAAAAAAATTTGAAGAAATGGTCGGAGAGGCGGAAAAAATATGGGAATGTCAGAACTTAAGCCTACCGGGGAAAACTTCATCTTCCTTCGTAGGTGTGCTCTGCGGTCGTAGTCGACTTCCATATACAAGGATCATATGCGGATCACTGTATGTAAATTCTAGTCTTAAGCAGCAGACCTGATGCGTAAGCTACAGCTCTGCAGCACGCATCGCAGATGTAGGGAAGTCATTGAAAGTCGTCCCTTGGATATAGGCATTTCGAGTGGAGAGAAGCGCTACTGACGTTCTGGGTTCTTCTTAATGGTACTGCATTCAAACCCCTCTCAACGCATTCAATCATAAGCTCAGTCCACCATCATCACCATCCTCTTGTCACTACATGCCCCTTCTAGAATTGCTGAAGACCCCCTGAGCACTCTTAAAGTCTTAATGTCTACTGCAGTGAAATATGCAACCAGTGTGTAACGCTGGCTGAGAAGTCAGCAAAGGTCATTACAAGTGTTCACGATTCTGCGTGACATCTTAACTAAGGCCGACATAGCTTAACGAATTGATTTATGTGACGTTCACGTAGAATCATTCACACAGACGACGGATCTTTGTTGCCCTCATATCTACACTAAACATACAGCATGTTTACATTCGCAGTTTAGTGGCTAAGGAGTGCAGTTTCGATTTTCTGCCGCAGCGGCCGCATTTCGATGCGCTTAAAATAAAATAGTGCCTGTGCTGTCAGTAAGCATGGTAATTAGCCCGTTATTAGCAGTAATCTAGAATACACTACTGCAGCGTGCCTTGCAATTATATTGTGTTTCAAGTGAACCGAAAATTTGTCTCTAGAGACAAACTATAATCAACACCGTTTACGCAAAAAGAAGATCCCTAAAACTGTAATGCTTCCCGTTCTCTTGGGGCTAAGTTTGTATTCACCCTTGGAACAACAGTCATATACTGCTGGTATCTCATCCTGAAGTAGACTGGTCTCACCGGCCATTAATAGACGCGACAGGCAACAACACTTCGGCTCGCAGCTGGTACCAATCATACTGGAATGCTTATGTTCATCTCCCTTTTTGCGAAGACAAACTGAAGAAGCAAGAATGTGCGCCTGTAGTTACCGTCTCTGGCTTTGATCTATTTCTGATCCTTTCTATTACGGACGATCCTAAGGAACGTAGCCATTGCACGAGATTACGCCGAAGTACCACAGATGCTGGAATAGAAGCGCACGATAGACGTACGGCGTAAGCACAGAGAGGGTACCCCATACGACGTTTTCCACGCGTCACCAACATCAGTAATCTCTATATTCCTGTAAACGTAATCAACCCCGCCGGCAAGAGGGTGCAATAACCTCGAAGCAGCTGGGACACCTTCATAATTACAGCCGATTAATAGACTCGCTGGCCCATAGTCATCCACCCGTTCCTTGCGTTTCTATGAATTGGTGTAGTTGATCGGCACGGGCCTCTGACATTCGGGATAAATCCCGCCGAAATCTCTCGGGCTTGATAGCTCTATGGTTTCAGTCGACACCGACGCAGGGTAGATCATATAAACCCACAGAGGTAAAACAGAAGACTATACCCAACGACTGTGCTTGCTGTTCCGGAAACGCACATCAATTAATCGTCTAGTCCATGATCCCAAGTTCCTTATCTCTTTCGTTCCGGTGTGCCTTCCTGTAGTTCCTTCCTATACCCCGCACCAATTTCAATGCGTCGTTTTTCCATCCTGCATGCTATTGCCGAGATTCCTTGCTTCTTACTCGCGGAAAACTTTTTCTTAGCAGTGAAGGGAAAGTTACGGAGGACAAAGCTTCTCTGCACATTACGCCTGAGCGACGTAGGCCGGTCGAGTTAGGGGTATTTTTCACTTCCAGCTCACCTTCTCAACCTTTTCTAACTTATTCACATGAATGAGGGCAGGCTACAGTAAATTCCGTGTGAATTTCATCTCAGAAAATAAAGCCAGCTCAACTGCAGTGAAAGCTGTACGAACTCGAACTGTGCAGCAGTGATTCGCCTGTATTTTCCTTGTGTTTCTGTTGCCTTTACACCTGGATGTTTCGAAATTTCTTTTCTTAAGTTGATCTCATTATGTGACAAATTACCCTTCATATGTACCTTTTATTTTATTATAATGACGGTGAGTCTCGGCCTCCCCGTTCCCACGTGGGCGGCGCGCTGCGCTGCCGCCCTGTATGGCGGCAGTGCTCCTCAGGACCTTTAATAAAGTTCCCTGTCTGTCTGTCTCCTGACTGTCTGTCTGTCTGTCTGTCAGTCAGTCAGATTTTTCTGAAATATCCTTTGTATCCTTTCTGTTTATATTTAACAATTATTCATCGATCTTATAGGAATTCATTCACAGCACGAAACATTAGATGCCAACAGGCCGGACCCTAAAGTGCTACGCACTGAAAAAGATCGATGCTTACAGGCAAATGCTTTATCTTCCGTAGAAAGTGCGCGAAAGCTGCCGATTTTTGTTGTTGGGGTTGCTAACAACATAGGTAAAAGGGATGCATGGGAGAACTGCTTCTGTATTTAAGAATGATAATTTTGCTGACGTCCTGGCTTTATTTACAGGCTTCAGATATTTTTTTGACGAGAACCAATGTGCTTGGTCGGCGTTTTGGTTTGTCTGAACGTAAAGATGATCGCAGTGCACATATCTACGCGGTACTCCGCAGAACCCGCGCACATAACTAACAGGGTGAGAGAGGCATTGGACGTTGCTTCCAGCCCCAGACTTATAAGTATGCGGCTGCATACAAAGCATTCTGTCGTTTGCAGCTGCACTGTCGATTTCCTCCGAATCGGCTGTCCAAGGCCGGGATCCGCAATCTTACCTTTTGTGGGGACCTCTTAATATTAACGCCTCACTACGCGACCAAACACCAGAACCTGACAAGGAAAGCCTTTCTACGCTATCGATCCTCAAGGGGCCTTGTCTAAAGATGGCCGAACCAGCACGGGTCATTTATCCTCCATTCTCTGCCCAAAGCCCCGCCATATCCAGCGTGCCTGTCGACCTCTTTGTCTTTAACACAGCAGGCTCTTTCCTGTAGTTTCCGTTGCCGCTCTCCTAACTAGATTGTTTGGGGGCGTTACCATCGCCAGTTCTTTATTCCATAGCCCTTATGCATTTGTCCGTTTGTTTGAACGTTGTGGGTGCAGGCGTACGTCTAGCACCAGGATTGGAAAGCGTAACTCTGAGATTTTTTCTGAAAATTGAGCTAATTGGGGAGTTAACGATATTAGCACTGTGCGTTTCAGTACGACGCTGCTATTTAAAACAGGCCTAGACTTAGGCGGGAAAATACTTTGAAAAAGAAATAGAGGGAGTCGTACTTAGAATGAAGTGTGAGCAAAAAGTTTAATTTTGGGCAAATTCAACATAGCAAACATATTCTCCGAAGCCCGCAAAACGCAGCGATCGCAAAGGGGAAAAATTCCTCCTCGGCCGGATGTGGCACAGAGCTACAATAAAGGAGAAAAAAAAATTAAACATATTTCTGGATAAATATGTTTTGCCTACCCCGGATTATGACAAATTTTTCATCGATTATCAAGCTTTTATTCCAAAATATCTTTTTTTATTTTTCGTAGCTTCATGCCGCAGTCGACCTGATCGTAGTTTTCCCTTCCTAACATATCTTAATTAGTCATGAAGAAGCACCCTATGGAAAATTTTGCATCCTGTTAAGACAAGAAAGAATAAATAAGACCATTGTAGTTGCCAAATGAGAACCCCGCACCTCCACCACTTGTGAGGCACCGCTTTATTCCAGCCGAGCGCGAGCTACTGCGGGCAAAAACGAACCGGGAAGCTTATGATGATATGTACAGATGAGGAAAATGTACAGGTAATGATGATATGTACAGATGAAGAAAAGGCGACCGTTCGTTGCCCTCACAATACAAGTGCCCTAAATTTACATCGGCCGTTTTATTTATACATTGAGCAATATGTCAGTACTTATCAATGAGAAAAGGTGGAAGTTAGTGGAAATATGCCAGTACGTACTGCAGAAATACCTTAAGAACGGCAGTATGAATAGAAAAATTAGCGCCCACCTGTGTACCGTACAAAGCTACAAGTAAGTCTATGCAGAGCTCCACCACGGTGGTCTAGTGGCTATGGTACTCGGCTGCTGATCCGAGGGTCGCGGGATCGAATCCCGGCTGCGGCGGCTGAATTTCGATGGAGGCGAAATGTTGAGGCCCGTGTGCTGCGCGATGTCAGTGCACGTTAAAGAACCCCAGGTGGCCGAAATTTCCGGAGCCCTCCACTACGGCGTCTCTCATAATCAGAGCTGGCTTTGGGACGTTAAACCCCACAAAACAACAGTAAGTCCATGGAGCTTCCTGACAAATGAAAGATTAAACGTTGGCGAAAATTTCGTCCTTGTCCGGGGAATCAAACCGGGGACCAAAGCGTGTCCGAGGTGGTCACTCTACCAAATGAGTTAACCAGGCGGCTAGCAATTGGTAGTGCGATAGTGAGTTGACCGACAATTCAATGTACATGGGCAATGAATTATTCGTGCATTTATACTGCAAAAAGACGGATGCCAATTTTAGCTTTCATAACCCTTTAGCTTTCATAACCCGTATTCCTCTTTCCGGCATTCCGAGGAACTGCTGTAATGTCTAAGCAACGGGGGAAATATAAAAAACAACCGTTCATGCGCGCTCCAAACCTTGTACATGTCCGCTGATACTCTGAAGACAGTAAAAAAATTTTCCTGGTCAACCGTACGTAAGTGAAGCCACCGAGAGAATATTCCTTGGGGTCATTTTCGTAACTCTTCGAGTGTAGATCCCATTGGTAACTGCCGGGCTGATATACGTTAATATCTTGTTTATAAGTTTATGGACCCTTGCCGGTGCTCGGAGGCTATATTTCATACTGCGTGGAATAGAACATTTGGGTAACAACACGTTCAAATAATATAGTAATTCATCCATCTGTTCATTGATTGTGTCCTCGCAGGCACTATGTCCCTTACTGATCGCCGAGTTGCTTGGTTAGCGTGTCTAGCACGAGCAAATAGATAATGTTAGAAATTCAGATCTTCATCGCAATAAAAACATAGAACCCTATACTTACTGCTGCAGTTCATGCTAAATTATATCAGGAAAGACCTGCTGCATACAACCTCAACTGATCACCCCCCCCCCCCCCCCCACCCACCCAACTGTACCACTCCGCTGACGTGCACGCAAGTAGCAGCAAGCACTCTTAGCAAATCACAAAGGTATTTCTATGTCGCCCTTGGACGACATAAAAGTACCTCTACTTAAAGGGTTCCTGAAACAGATATTTGGCTTTGTATCACTGTCTAGGCTACGTCTTTTTCAAATCATTCACACCATAAATTGAGCGAAGCACCTTGTTTGTATCGAATTTCCTCTTATCGCTGGTGTTGCTCGGCAACTTACTTAGCTGCGGGGTACACGCTCGCAACGGCTGGGCCTCCTGCAGCAGTCGGTGTGCCGAAGCCTCAGAAGCGACATGGTGCGACCATGTCGCTACTGAGGACCGCCGGCCTCTATTGTGCTGGGGTGGCTGCAATAATCCCAGCAGTGCGCGGCGACGCGAGTGTGCGCCGCCAGGTTCCGTGACGATACCGTTGGCTGTAAAGCCCCTTGAAGGCTTTGGGTGGCTGGGCCTCGGGTTTTTATCACGTTGTTCGGGAAAGTCAATCACATTGCTCGTTGCGTGCCCATCGCAAGACCCATGGGCAGGGGCGGTTGAAAGCCCTTTATGTTGACTGTCGTCGATCTTTAACGATGCGCATGTTTAAAACCTTGTAGTAATTTACCCACTTAACCAGGGGAGCTAATGGTCAGATAATGATCTGAAGGGCTTGGGCTACCGGCGAAATTCATTTGCACAAAATGACTAGACTCTCCTCAGGGTCTCTTTAACCGCTAGCATCAAGACGCGGACTACAAGGTTTCCTATGAAACGTGGCTTCCAGCTCAACACTGATTAGATTAGACTGTGCAAGCAACTTTCCAGGAGCCTGACAAAAGGCGGGCGCCGGAAGAAGGCAACCGCATTTGAAGAAACTGAATTCCTTCTGTCCCATTAATCTCGCGTACGAATTTCGCCTCACTTGCACTGCAACACCCGCAGGAAGCCCGACTACCATCGCGACTTTGCAGATATTTTAGCTATGTACTTCTTGCTCAAAGAAGCCTTGGCATCTTGCGTGTAATCTGCGAGTACGCCACAATGAATTAGCGCTTGTCTTTCTTTGTAAAGCTGCTTCGTTACAATTAAGCAGACAAGTTTTAACCGTGACTCGAGATACTTTATCTCGCATATACTGACCATATAATGACCGTGGCCTTGCAGAAGATTCGGGCGAAGCAACGCGTACGTGACGTCTTTTGCGTTTTTTTTTTTCATTTCAGTGGCGTAGGGACTACAAACAGCCTAGCTGCGAAGAGCACGGCGCTGAGGTGCGGTTGGCTGCGAGTACCTCTCGGTCGTGAAGAGAACATTTTAGTATTCACGTATGTGGGGCGCAGTGGCTCCTCGTTTACACGCTATCTTTTTATTATGCTGAACGCTATTACGCACTATAATATTATCCCAACAGTAAGCTAGTGTGTTTCTAACACACACAAAGAAAGAGATCATGCGTAATAAGTTTCCTGTGCTAAAGCACTTGATTGCGCAAATGGACGCAGCATGTCGAGATCTTAGTTTTCAATTGTAAAAGCAATAAATTGTGCAGATACATAATGCGGAGGTAGCTTAGCAGCTAGTGCGTTGACTCTCAAATCTCGAGGTCACGGGTTCGAATCTCGGCCACAAAGGCCACATTTCCGTGGGCACGAAATGCAGAAAGCACCCGTGCACTTAGATTTGTAAGCACGCTAAAGAACCCCAGGTGGTCAAAATTACTTCATAGCCCTCCCCTATACCGGGAGCTCGTCGTATTCACATCGTGGCTTTTGGCACGTAAAACGCGCTCACTTATTATTACGGGACACGAACGTGCAATAAAAAGAATTCTTTAGCTACAATGTTAGCGTGAAGTCGTAATGAAAATAAGACGACAGCCTTTGGCTTCAGCTAAGTCACGATGCAGTGGCTCGAGGTATGGCTTATGTGTAACACGTATTAAGCACTCCATGATTGGCTATTTCTATATAGACTAATAATGATGTGCATCCTCCGTCAAAACTGTCACGTTTCTTTTTTTTCCTGCACTGCAAGATATATGTGCTTTTTTTTTCTTTTTGCTCTGTGTCACGAACTTTTAATAAATACAAGTAAGTAAAATTCCCAGCGTAGAATTTACCGATGTCTTTTGTTTTATCTTTGCTTTGAAAAGATTTTTATGACATACGCATTTCCGCTGACCATTTCCCACTTCATTTCGCACTAGTCATGTTCCTACGAAATGTGTTAAGCGCAACGGACGGCATCCTTGGTACAACCGGGAAATCATTCACCTCCTGCGCCGTGTTAAACCTGTTCGTAAACGCTGCCGCACAGACCATCGCTTAGTTAGTCTTCTAAGCTCACTAAAAACCACACTAAAAGCAAAAATGTACGAGGCGAAACATTTCTACTATAACGTCACCCTATCAACTGTTCTCAAAGATAACCCCTCGCAGTTCTGGAAGACAATCAATCCTAAACTCTCTGGTACTTCGTCCTTCCTTATTGATGGCACCCCCTCTTCTGAGCCTTCCTGTATCTCCGAGGCGTTCAATGACTTCTTTCATTCTGTTTTCGTCGATGACGATGGCTCCACTCCACCTTTTAACCCTCCCTCTCTCCCAGCACTCCCCGACATTGTTATTACTTATGAAGGTGTACATAACCTTCTGTTGAATGTTAATACAACCAAAAGCAGCGGTCCTGACGACATTCCTAACGTTTTTCTTAAACGTTACTCTGAGTGGAATGCTCGCTACTTAACAATCATATTTAGGAAGTCACTTGAGACGTCTACTGTTCCTTGCATATGGAAGACAGCTAACGTCATCCCAGTCTTTAAGTCCGGTAACAAACAAATAATTTCTAACTACAGGCCAATTTCATTGTTATCTACCACATGTAAGTTACTAGAACACATTGTACACAAACACATTGCTAAGTACTTAACTGAGAATAATGTGATCTCGTCCTGCCAGCACGGTTTTCGACCGGGTTACTCGACAATCGCGCAACTCGTCGAGTTTTCGCATGACATTGCTTCGGCACTTAATGATCAAAGTCAGCTGGATGCTATATTTATAGATTACGCCAAAGCTTTTGATTCGGTCTGTCATAGAAAACTTCTTCTCAAGCTTCGTGAGGTAATAAAAAATGACGCGCTGATTTCTTGGATCGCTGATTACCTGCATCGTAGACATCAGTATGTTTCTTTTAACAACGCAAAATCTAATACCGTTGAAGTTAAATCCGGCGTCCCCCAAGGCTCTGTTTTGGGTCCGCTTTTATTTGTCATTTATATTAATGACGTCGTGAAGGTCATTCAAAACACGCCAGTTAAACTACGTGCCTATGCAGATGACTGCGTTCTATATTCTGTAATTTCCAACAGTGCTGACCAGTTCCTATTAAATGAGGTTTTTTCTAGGTTCTGTACCTGGAGCGCTTCCTGGCAACTATCTACTAATCTAACGAAGACAGTTTCTATGACTTTCTCCAATAAGGTCAAGCCGTTACGCTTTCCTTATGGTTACAGTGGAACAAACATTACACACGTAGATGAGTTTAAATACCTTGGGGTGACTTTCACACATAATTTGAAATGGCAGAAGCACATAGACCGCACTCACTCGAAAGCTCTTCGCAAACTATCCTACTTAAACCGTACATTGAAGGATGCTACTAAGGACTGCAAATTAACTGCATATAAAACCCTAATCAGGCCAATCTTGGAGTACGCGTCGATTGTCTGGTCCCCGTACCTCTCTTGTGACGTAGCCAAGTTGGAATCTTTGCAAAGGAAAGCCATAAGATTTATATATAGCAGATATGATCGCCACTTTTCTCCTTCATCACATGCACATAACTTATCGCTCGAAACACTAGCACACCGACGCACGTGCGAACGGCTTGTCACTCTACATAAGATTGTACATGAATCATCGGTAATCGCTGCCCCACTTTCATTTGTGAAGCGTCCCACTCGAGCTACTCGAAGCTATCACCCCCTTAATCTTGTCTCATTCCGCCCACGTTTAAATAGTTTTAAATACTCATTTTTCCCATCCACAGTCGAACTCTGGAATGGTCTTGACGGCGCACTTCGCCAGTTACCTACCGCACAATTTGCAGAAAGAATTCATCAGCATGTGCCTCTGGAGTTCTAATGCGTGGTGCGCTATTTGTATATTTGTGCCTCTTTCCTACCATCTAACAAGTGTTTTTGATGCAATGTTGATTTGTTATATGCGCATTTGTATAACTTGCTTTTTTTATATGCTTGTTAAATCACGCAGTTTAGCGTTCCCTTGTATGCTAATTTGTTTTGTGTCATGCCTGATTTCCAAGCAAATTCTGTACCCACCCCTGCAATGTCTCGCAAAGAGACGGCAGTATATGTAAATAAATAAATAAATAAATAAATAAATAAATTTTTCAGAATCATATTAAGATTTACTACTTCACTGCTTCACGGACCGTCAAAGATCTCCTTGGGTATGAATATTATTCTTTTTGTACTTTTGGCCTAAAATATTACTTCACGCATATATGTTTGTTTTTTATTCATATGTATACCTCTAGGCATAATAATATATACCAAGGTTCAATGGAAAGTATTATAATTGATACGCATCTCCAAAAGAATATAATGCATTTTTACTATTGAACAAGGACTACTCCTCTAGCGGCGGTCTGCGCTGCCGCTGCTTTTTTAAAAGCATGTTCAACACTCCTTTCCTTTTCTGTAGCTTATATACGAAGCGCCGATACGAGGAATTTCTACGTTTTGTAGTGACAGATATATTTTTCAGTCACAGAGCAAAGTTAGTGGTATCAGCAGAATATCTGAAAGATCAAGCAACCTTAAAGGGTCCAAGTAACTCTGGCGTGCGCGTGCGTGCGACACATTGAACGCGCACTGAAACATTCATGTAAATCCCATTACAGAAAGCTGTAGTGCAAAATTCATTCTCATGCATACACGCAGTGATGTAGGTAATTTTGTCTATAACGCTCCTACCGCCTCAAATTTTCCTTAAAATGAAGGAAAAATGTAAGTGCACCCATAGTTACTCGGGAGGAGCTGGCAGCATTTGATAACAGAGCGTCCTTGCTGTTCTCAAACGGCCTCGTTCGCATTTTTCAACGTCGAGCTCCGCGCAAAGTAACGACATGTCGAATAATTCGCCACTAGTAGGGCAGATTCTTGTTATTGAATAGCGTCGCATATATGGTAAAGTAGTCTGCATTGTAGCCGGTTTGCACACATATATGTGGTAAACTGAGGTTAGAAAAGAGGTTGTTGTTGTTGTTGTTGTTGTTGTTGTTGTTGTTGTTGTTGTTGTTGTTGTTGTTGTTGTTGTTGTTGTTGTTGTTGTTGTTGTTGTTGTTGTTGTTGTTGTTGTTGTTGTTGAAAACGAGGTATCCATCTACGCCTGCTTCGAAAGGCTTCAAGAGAATTAAAAAACACTGAAGAACACATGGTACGAAATTTAACTGTGAAATTCTAGAGATAGACTTGCCAGCACTAATCTGACTTCTAGCTAGATGCAACCAACATCACAGCAGTTGGAAGACGGAATAGGCTTTACTTTAGCTCTGGCAGGAATAGCGGGACGAAAACGTTTGCTTTCTTATTCTATGTTCTTATTTCTTGCTCTCACTGCCCCACCGTCAGACACTGCAGTTCACTGACTGGAGGTGGCAACTAGACCTGAAAAAAAAAAAAAAAAATGTCCGCGTGAGAACAGAGGGGGGTCCTGCACCTCTAATCTATACTTCTCTCCGCCGCTTTTCTTACATGCGAACATTCGCACCCGACAATTCCGCATTGCAAGGTGATTGCAAAATCAATACTCGCGTAATTTTTGTTGCCCGCCGTCGTCGTAAGAATGAAACCCGAAAATGAGCTGTGGAAAGAAAAAAACAACAGAGGAAGGCCTTAAGGGGAAGCGAGCGTGCAAATGTGGAAAGCGGGCGAAAGGCTTGTGCCGTGGTGCGGGATGAGATCGCGGAAACGTGAGGACGGAGATCCCGGAACAAAAGCCAGTTCCCTGGTCGCGGTCGGGGCAGCCGGGTTCCGGCTGCTGATGTGACTACTGATGTACGGGGAGCTCAAATGCAGCCCTGATCGCCCCTGGCGACCGCAGCCAGAAAGACTTGGCGGTCGCACCCCCCAACTCCGATATACTCTAAATGCGCGCGAGAAGCTTTCAGCGTGGCTCACAAAGCGAAAGCAGTTGACGCTCTGCCGTTGGGAACACAACACTTCCTCTCTCGCTTTTCTTTTTATTATTATTATTACTTTGCGCAGCAGTCCTTTCCAGCCCGCGCGTGCGAACAACGTGCGGTAGCCCTGCTTCTCTTGGTTTGAGTCCATAGTATGTAGCATGGAAAGCGTCACCTTGCATTTTCCAGGGTGTATCCAGACCGGTATTCGGAGGACGTTCCTACGTTACAACTATTTGTAACAAAGACGAATGTTTAACAAATCTTGACGCTGAATGCATCATAAGCAAAGGCGGCCCTGCCATTGGGAAATGACACTTACGAAGACAAAATCCTTTGTAATTTTCGCCCCAAGTTCTCTTTGTTTTTTTTATTATTAAATGTGATGCATTTGCTGACGAACTCAAGTCACTTTAAGCATATCTATCTATCTATCTATCTATCTATCTATCTATCTATCTATCTATCTATCTATCTATCTATCTATCTGCAACCTACCAAGCGGTAGGGGGATATCGAACATGAGTCCCTATGGCGTCAAGCAAGCACGCTACCACTAGGCTACAGGGCGGTTCCTTCCACATAGTATCTATCTATCTATCTATCTATCTATCTATCTATCTATCTATCTATCTATCTATCTATCTATCTATCTATCTATCTATCTATGCCGCTTACGTCTCGGTGCTCACATGGTCGCTTCGTCCACCTGGTACACCCCAATATCTGGATGGTAGGATATAAATGTATGGCGAACATTAATGAGTATAGTGCTCGTCTTATGGCCTGCAGGTACGCGACACAGGTGTTTGAACTTCATACAGCTTGTATCAGTCAAGTACCATCTAAAAAAGGCACTTAATCTACGCTTATAACGCACTTAAATGTAATAAAGGCATACCGTTTGTCATAGCTGGTTATTGAAACGTAGACGTAACAAGCACACTGAAACAAATGCAACCTACCAAGCGGTAGGGGGATACCGAACATGACCAAGCAAGCTACAGGGCGGCTCCTTCCACATAGTATATAGAGTAGATAAACCTTTTGCTCGGGCAGTTGTGGTGATCATTATTGTGCAACGTCAGTTGCGCTTATAACGTGTCTTTATAACGTGTCTTATAACGTGTCGTCAATTTGATAAGAAATACATATGTTCTAGCATCACTCGGCATGCCTTTCTCGAAACTTGCGCGATACCCTAGAACTACTCTGAAGAACTACGCTTATAATACGCATATCGGCTCATCGTAGCGGTCACCTCTCTTCGACAAAAACAGACGTCCAAGCACGAGCACGAGTGTCAGTGTTAGGTCGTACCATGAGCAACCATTCAGTCGCCACGGCGCTTTCGGTGTTACTGGTTAGCCAACGTTAACCATAAGCCCACTTATGTACATTGCGTGAGGGCTTTGGCCCTACTCATAACACTTGGTGTTCAACGCGAGGCAATTAGTGATAGGCAATTTCCGCGCTGGCTGCTTTGCCGATTACCACAACGCGTGAGATCTGCACTATTATTTGATTTTCGGCACGGCCCCAGGGGTCATAACGGAGGGATGAAAGAGTGCAAAGGTAAGTTGATTGGTCATAATTTTTTGCTCTGTTACCCTACACTAGGGTGGGGAGAGCTGTAAAATATGACAAGAAGTATGCTAGAGCAAAAGAGTCCACGCAGGAGTCTCTCGCTGGAGGCATACGTCCACGCAGGTTTGTCGTTGATATTAACTCCAGTAATGCATAGGTAGCTTTCTGCATGACGCCTTGTAAGTTCGCCGTCCTAATGCTACATCAACTGGCAATGGTTGTTATATACGTGTGAGTGGTATCATGTAGTATTATCTGCCACTCTGTTGCAGATAATACTAGTTTTTAGTGGCGAAGCTCCTTAACGTTTGGGTCTGTCCGTCCGTTGTTCCTAGTAGCGCGTTACCTTCAAAGAAATGAATGATGCTACGTGTGGGAGGCGCGCCATCGGCGCGCGAGCTCTCTCACTCTTCCATCTGCTGTCTTGTGAGAGAGAGAGCACGAAAGGCGCGCGTTGTACGGAAACGCTTTCTTCGATGAACGCCGCGGTGGTGTAGTGGTTACGGTACTCGGCTGCCACTTGGCTGCCACCCAAAATACGCGGGTTCGATCCCGGCCGCGGCGGTCGCATTTTCGATGGAGGCGAAAATGCCAGAGGCCCGTGTACTGTGCGTTGTCAGTGCACGTTAAAGAACCGCAGGTGGTCCAAATTTCCGGAGCCCTCTACTACGGCCTTTCTCTCCTTCCTATTCCTTTCACTCCCTTTCCTCCACCCCCACGGACGCTTAGCCGTGCTCCCTACATGGGCTGCAGAAATTAGCGTCCTTTCCTAACCGAACCACAATCATCATCACAATCATCATCACTACCAGCTCGCAAAGAAGGAGAACGCGCCCTCACCCGCGAGAGACAAGCTTGACGCAGGCAGCGTCATCTAGCGAGTTTCTTGATTGAAAAATACCGACTGCTCGCGCTGGAGAACCGTTCACCGGCCACCCATATATATATATATATATATATATATATATATATATATATATATATATATATATATATATATATATATATATATATATATATATATATATGCATTGGATCTTGACTTGCAATGAACTGCCGGTGGGAGATTTCACTTGTGCATAGTTGAACCATAAGGATTCGTAGCGTGCGCGTTAACTAAATTAATCCGGAACTCGGCACGATCTACGATGAATGTCCGGAGCTTCGCCCACTCATCATCATTCACTCCGTGGATATGCTGTGAATTTTTTTACTGCATTTTACCATTATATACGCAGCCAAACAAGAACAAACTGTTCTTGTTTAGTCAAAAAAGAACAAAAAGGACATACATAGCAGTCACGCAACTTAGATTCCGAACATATGTAGCTCACGTAGTTAGCCAATATCCATGACATCTATGGGAATTTCAAGGGGAATTACGATTGCTTCGTTATATCCATTTGTTCGTTATGTCACGCTTCGTTATAACGAGTTTTTAACGAGGTATATGCTCCGAAGGTTTGTTGTTAAAGTCGACATAGAATTAGCTTCAGAATCATTAACTACATCTGCATCTCAAACGTTCAAGGTGGCATATTAGGCATACTGTCACGTAATCCCCTACAGTGCGCAATACTCATTAAAATTCTTTCTCTATATATCTCTCTCGCTAACAATTCTACTTGAACGTGTTATTGCAAAACACTGCCAGCCAATGACAAATACTTCGTATGACGAGAAGAGGCAGCGGATGAGACCGTTGCTTTAGCAGTACTACGGCGAAACTAAATTGTCATTATGTGCATATTGTGGTCTGTGTGTCGATGCTATTTCACTGCTCTACCCGCCCCCTCCCCCGCCTTTCTCTTCTTCTCCCTGGACTCGATTTAAAGAAACTGCGACGAAACAATGAAAACTTACCTCAAAATCAGAACGGAGAGCTGCGAATGCAAACGAAAGGAGAGCCGGTAACTAGAAAAGCGCATTGTTCGCTACGCATCGCCGTGCGGCAGAAACAAAATAAATAAAAAGAAGGGTGGCGCAGGAGCGAAAGAAGAGTACAAGACGCCGCTGCAAGTGTTAATGTGCTGCTTTCGAAATCAGAGCCGGAGCAATAAATTCACTCGTCTTAGTCGTCCGAGACGACCGCTCTTTTGTTTTTCTCCTTTTTTTTTCTTGATGGTGCTGCTTTCAATTTACTTTGCCGTCTCTGTTAGCGTCTTCTGTTTTGTGTTTGTACGGCGTTCGCGCAGCAAGGAGCAACACCTGTTTTATTATAAGGCGCACGTCTCTTCAGACAGTTGGTAAGAATGCAGCGGTCCCTCATCTCCTACGCTACGGCCACGCGTGAATCTTCGTTACATCTTCATTGTCTTCCTTCGGTATTTCGAGACAAAGTCTCTACGTAAAGGAAGACTTATCTTCATGCATCACGGATTACTTAGACACTGCAGCGTTGGCCCTGCAAAAAAAAAAAAAAAAAAACACGTACCTCCCTTTGTTTCTATTTAAAAAAGCGTAGCGCGAAGAGAAAGTTCCCGGAACAGCCTGCGCATGCGTTGCCACTGACAACCGGGACCAGCACGCGTAGGTGCTAGCAAACAAAAGCCATTCAGACATTTCTATAGGATCCGCTGCAAGCTCATGCGGGTTTTTCGAAAGCGAGAATTCAGGAGAGTTAATTCTTTACGCGATTTGGTGATGCGTGTTAAATGGTAACCGTGCGAAAGGATCATGGATGAAAGAAGACGAACGAAGTTGGATGCATAGTCTGATGTCTTTTTGTTTTTCTTCTGTCTACTCACTATTGTTCCGCGCTATTACGTGTTGACGAGTTTTACTGGTAAGGAAATATTGTTTGGGACGTGATGATTGGATCCCGGACTGATGCGTTTTTTTTCTTTTTTCCATTGCCCATCTATACCTGTGCATAACGAAAACAAGCTGGAACGCAGTATGGAGGCCAAACTAAGGAATACCTTCAAGCGCTGGGACTCTGAAGATGGCGAATCCCTCCCGCATAATTTTTCAAAGTAGGCTTTACTCATTGAAAAGACGTTTTACGAAATTTTGTTTCTTTTCAAAGCTTCTAGTATACAGATATACCTTACAGCTGGAGCACATACTTTTATGCAATGTTCTCATTTTTTTTTTGACATACAGAAGCGATATAAGCTGCCTGTTGATAATAGTCGCTAGGAATGAGATTTTAAAAGCTATAAAGCTTTTGTGTTGTGAACAAATTTTTCTCTTAATACGCACCGTAAGATTCGCAATGGCCTTGAGGAGAATACTCGAAAAAATTATTTTATTTTCTACACCCCGCCTAAATTCAACCAGGAAATTATTGATTCGACTCAGAGGCACGCGGGAAATAACCATAAAAAACACTTTCAAACCTCTTTTGGAAAGCTGAGAGTGAGAAATCAGGGGTGAGAACGGCGGTAGGATGTCAGTTTGCTTGACCAATACTCATAGTCGTCGTACATGGAAGTACAGAACATCTTGAACGCCCGTGCGTTTGATTAATTTAGAAACAAATATCTCGAAACACGTCTCACATCAAAAATTTTTAATGGTGCATACGTCATGCGGACTCATAGAGTGAAATTCGCAAATTGCAGTACGAATCGTAAATCAAAAACCATTTTTCATTTATTTAAGTTCGTAATTAACCGATAAGTACGTAAATATTTCGTGCAAGCAGTGCCCGCCGCTTTATGTAATCGGGCAAAAAGAAACTATTGTGCTGCCTGTCACAGGCGAAAATTCTTTTCTATATTAAAAAAAGAACTCGGCGCAAAATTCACTTAAACACTTAGCAATAATGTATAAGGTTTGCTACTGCGCCTCCTGTGTGATTGCTCATGATTCACGGTAAAATTTCAGGTTATGTAAGTTGTATCCGCGCAGGTTATGTACGTTATGTAAGTTGTATGTTGTATGTAGTTGTATAAGGTTGTGTAATTGTATCCATGCAAAACAGATATTATTCACCATATTCCGAACCATAGATATAGGCTATGTCCGAACATTCCTTCCCAAGTCTGCTGTCAAATAAAACACTTACGTTGCTGTTAACATTTCCTACAAAAGCCGCCCTTGAAAAATGTACGATGAAACTATTTAGGCAGCAGAACAGTTCCTCAGTCTGATTTCAGCGTTAACAATCCCATGTCTCCTTACCCAGCCATTTTGTCATTTATCGAGATTTTAGAAACTAAGTTTTGGGGTCTAAGATCTTTTCGCTATTATGTAACCGGCTTTGCCGCTTGTTACATCCCCATATATTGCACATACGTTTTAGTAAGAGTATGATTGACCTATGCAATGAATACGATGATATTGTAGGATGATTTACTGTAATACAGTGAGTGACCCGTATTTTTACATGTGTTCGTATTCCTACGTACTAGTGCGTGTTATTTGTGAAGACCGATTTAATTTGCCGACTTTCTTCACTGCATTCCATTCCTGTCTCATCGCCCGCCACTCAAAGCCGTCCTATCCTGACAAGACGTTTCTTTTTTTTTTCTTATTGTTTTCTTTTTTTTTTGCGGAATGCTGGCGGGATTATAATAAGTGCATTTATTTATTGCGAGGACTAAAACTGCAACGAATATGTTGAAATAGAACCTCAACAAAAACAGCGAAACCAGAGTGCTCGCAGGCGCAGCCCAGACTTTTAGTCATACCACTGCACAACTCTGTCTTCAGACTGTGATGCACGATTCGTGCCTGAATTGCCCCGTCGTAACCTCATTCGGCAAAGTCCCTTCTAGAGAGGATGAACGCCTCACCGCCGTGCTTAGCGCAAGCGCCTCTCGAGAATTCGGAGATAGCTAATTTAGAGATACTTTGAAAGCCTTAAATTACTCAAGTCGAAGACGGCTGAACGTGAGGAAAGCTACGCATTCCCATCGCAGTAATTATATGTGCAAACTGTTTCTCAACGCCAGCCGTAAACATTGATTTGCGCCCGCCTGAATGCGATAGTATCTCTCTCTCTCTCTCTCTCTCTCTCTCTCTCTCTCTCTCTCTCTCTCTCTCTCTCTCTCTCTCTCTCTCTTCTTCACCGTCTCCTTCCATTTTCCTCCCTCAGTCTTGGCTGTTTCATCGTATCTGAGAAAACTATCCTCGTCAAAGTATGCCCAAACGATCGCAGGGATTTCAAATACCATCGAGAATTTAGGGTGTGCTAACTGTCTGGAGCCAACGCATGCTATAACAGTTAGGGCTTGACTTATTTATACGCCTGTTCGATACATTTTCATCCTTATGGTCAGCTTGACGAAGGGGATTAAATATGGGATCCAAGGTTATTCGGGATCTTGATCGTGTGGCAGATAAAATCACGAACAGCTGCTACATGCCTCTAGAGTAAAGAAAACTCACCGAGCATGTGTATATATAGCTCAAAACAAGCGATCGCGTCAGAGGGGCTTCCTTTTTTTTTCATACGACTATGGCGCGATGACTAAAAACAAGCACGTGTATTTGCAAATACTCCTCCTTTGCTCTGTGGTGTGAGAAATATCGTCGAAGAATGAATGTCGTTGGAGCCTACCTTTTGACAAGTGGACATCTCGAAACGGACAAGTAGACGAGTAGACTCCCAGGACTCGGAGTTCCATCTTCCCTTCAAAAGTTGTCTGTCTGGTTCGCATATATATAGTAGCAGAAAACTTGCCGACGTTTTTCGGATATCTATAGCATGCTTAACCAAACGAAAGCCGCCTTTCTGGCTTTGGAAGGCCTGTATTTTCTCTCTCATACCTGCAGGTTATATATGCCCCTTCGAGTAGCGCCTCTCGTATTTCATCGGCTCTTATTATTAGTAGATAGCCAGTTTTCTTGGTGTGATGCCACCGTTGACATATTCTCGGTTCTCAGAAAAAGTAATAGTGTCGCCAGAATGGCGACGCGATGAATGCGACGGCAATGCACGATATAATAACGAAGTAAGACTAGCAGCCTCAGGGGCAATCTGAATTGGACTGAACGTGGGATTATTCAGTAATCATGCAGGTGCGTAAAGTACGGTCGAGCGGCAGACACAGCGGCCCAGCAGAGCTAAGAGCTAAGCCATGTTGCCTTGAGTTTTTCTGGCACGCGGTTCGCACCACGTGATCGCGCTAAGCAGTGCGAACTGCGCGCACTTTGCGCCATCGAGAAACGTGGCCCAGGACAGCAACATCAAACGAACACGTTCCTTCCAGCTCGCAGACGCATTTCGGGTTCCTTCTCGCAGGCGCATTTGATTGAACGCTATGTGGCGAGCGCATTGCCAGCGTTGCGACGATATGTGAGGCATCTGGAATGAAGCACGTGATCAAGACACTGCTACGCAGTGGCAAGCATATCGTATTAACACCGTCGCCGATCCACACGATGTAGTCAGCTAACCGGCGGAACCACCGCACTCTCTCCGACAGAATTGCATGGGAGCACAGTGCCTCTTCGGCGGAAGGCAGCTCAGAGATTCTGTCACTGTTGCGAGCCTCAGTACTGCTCCATTCCCGTTAATAACTTTGCACGACCTCGTGATGGAAGCCCAAATGAGCCTCCGTGGCCACAGCAAATGGTATATATATAAAATGCGCGCCCGCTTGCATCGTCGGCAAGACTGTTCCGCGGCGTAGTTGTCTGAGGCGCTCGCCCAGGCGCTAGCTTAGTTACTGAGCAGTCGTGGCTTCGAATCCCCGATCCGGCGTGTCGTAAAAAATTACACCATCTCCCTGAAGGGGACCATGGGGTGATTCGCTGGGAGTTTCAACGGTGCATTTAACGGCGGTGTTTGCAGGTTTGCAGTGTTTTCGGTGTTGCCTTTGCGGTGAACATTGCGTGTTATTACGTTGTTAACTTGGTTCGTTACCACGCGTCGCGTGACCATTGTCAGAGTGTGGGTTGATGCTGATGCGTACTTGCGTCAACCCACTCGATGACGGAACTGTTGCTTCCATCACACAACACCACCAACTTCTTTCATCGGAGAAGGAGGAGATACTACTGAAGCGAAGCGAAGCGCTCTCTCTACCCGCTTTATTTATTGCAGCAGCTGTTGGAGAGAGGGAAGGGAGAGGAGAGTCGCGCATGCGTAGTGTGAGTGCGGACGCCGGACGCGTGACATACCGCGAGCAAGAGATGCTCCGCATCTAAAACTTTCTTAAGGCTGTTTTCTCTATGATATTTTGATTTATATATGCTTACTTTATATGTATTTATACGAGGCACGACGGTGTCGGCGAAAACCCCGTTCTGATGTCCCTGTAACTGTTGTCGCAATAAAACTAAAGCTGAACGTGGCCTTCAATGTCGTGTTCTCAAAACGAGCCTATGAGATAATCCTTTCCCCAGTTCAAGGTAGCAAACCGGGCGCGTATCTGCATAATCTCCCTCTAGCTCTTTGCGTCTCTCCTTGACTGCGTCCCTTAAAGTGTCATCTCCCAAGAAAAACACAAGAACACGAACAAATCACTAGAGTACCGCGGTGATCTCTCTGATCGGGACGGCACGGGACAAAAGAAAGACGCACACCGAACAAATAAGACATTGAAAGGTGAAAACGAAAGGTCTGGTTAAAGTTTCATTCGCTCGATACACGTCTTTATGGTGTCGTAAATCGCCTTCTATTCCCGAACCAGAGCGCCGATTTCCGCGTATGCACTCCGTCGCTATCGCTGCCTGTTCCCGATTATTCCCGACTGACGCGCCCACTGTCCGTGACCGCGACACGAGTTCCAATCACTTTCCCATTAGCGCTAAATTCGGCGGGCGGGCAGCAAACGGCATGGCGTTGGCACTCGCGTCAATCCCTCGTTTCCGCTACATCTAACAGCACTCGACTCTTAGGTAACGACCTCGTTTTCTGCAGCAATCTGAAGCCTCACCTCAAGGGCAGGACAGAACTTGGCCTTGAGGTGAGAGTTTAAAATGGGAATAATGGTCACCTGTCCGCCCACGTAGACGGCCAGACTTGGCTTCCGTAATTAAGAGAGAAAAGACACGTGCCAGCAGAGTAATTTAGAACTGCTCTATGAGAGGAAGTCGACTTATTTCGCCGCAAGGTTCTCTTCGAGGAAAACTGAGAATGGAAGAAAGCAGTCTCAGAGCAGCAGAGGCACGAAGTGTGAAAAAGTAAGCAATGCGGAGGTACTGTACTACAGCTACACATGAAGAGATCGTAGGCGGGAGATGCGACGTTTATGTACTGTTCCTGTGCAGTCGACTTTTGCTAATACTACATCAAAAGGTCGAATGTTCATTTTACGGTGTTTTATTAAACGCTATAGCTCGGTGGAGTGGCATGATGATAAATACAAAAAAAAAATTATGGTAGAAGTTGAGTGATGTTACTTATTGTTGTTAACTCGAACAGAACAGCGCTGACTTGACGACACTCCGCCGGAATTGTAATTTCGTGCAAATACATGAATACAGTGGCTTACGTAAAAAAAAAAATATCTAGCTAAATCGTCCGTGTAGATTCAAACGCGCCAAGTGTATAATAAGAAGAAATAATTGCGATTCCCTTATGCAAAGTATGTTGTTTAGTGCAGCCTGCGTTGGAAGCGCGGCTCAGCGTCCGTGGGTGTGGTGGAAAGGGAATGAAAGAGTAACACAACGTAGAAACTAGAAGGCCGTGGTGTAGGACTCCGGAAGTAAATCGCTTGCTTACTATTGGGCACAGACGTCGAATAATTGCACGCTGGACATCAATAAGGGTGTCCCATCCCGTCGATGCCGCATGCGCCCGTGGCGTAATGGTTTCCAAACTTTTCATCGATACTAATTTGTATTTAACTTGTGTATACACGCGTTACACTGACGTCACTCTTGTGTATGTTTAGCAGCGCAGGTGACGTCATCGGCCGTTCACATAGACCATATGAAACTCGCAATGCTAAAGTGCTATTTCATTATCATCATCATCATCATCAGCCAATCTAGGTCCACTGCAGGACGAAGCCCTCTCCCAACGATCTCCAATGCACCTTATCCTGAGTAAGTTGGTTGCTCTTTATGCCCGCAAACTTTTTTAATTTCGTCGTTCCATCTACCCTTTTGCCTGCCTCTGTTGCGTTTTCCCTCTCTTGGTATCCATTCCGTCGCTGTTACGGTCTATCTGTTATCTTTCCTCCTCATGACATGTCCTGCCCAGATCTACTTCTTTCTTTTAATTGATACAATAATATCGGCTACTCCTGTCTGTTCCCTGCCGCTCGTTTTTTTTTTTTTTTTTAATCTCTTAGCGTTACATCTATCATTTTTCTTTCCATTGCACATTGCGTGCTATTTGCGCAGCTGTAATAACAGCATCCTCCACTTGCGCTGAATACATGTGTCTTGGCCCTTTCTATCTCGAACGCCATACTGGTGAGGCGTCTACTAAACCAAACACATGTATCTATTTGGCCACGAAGCATTCGAAAAGCCCCATTCAATAGTCACAAACAGCGGGCTGGTTTCCAACGCACCAGCAAGCTCTCGCGCCGTTGGTGAGAGAACGCGCAACGCACAAAAATGTTCCACTTCCTATTATAGGCCACGGATGACGGTAGCGCTAGTAAATCAAGCGTGTTAACCCGCTTCTCCGTCCTTGCGCTGACAATGAAGAACAGCAAAGGGACGAGGCCGCGATGGGTAACAAAAGGGAGCTCTGTTTCCCTAGTGAATACTGCATTACGCATGCCATGAGAAGCTGGCACGCGTACGCTCTCGAAGCATGTACGGCGCGCTAATGACATCCTGCCCGAGTAGGCACTCCACGTGGCTGCAGGCTGCAGTGTGTACTAGTGTGTGTGTGTGTGCGCGCAGTGTGTTTACGACTGGATGTGAGAGACGCACCGCGTGCTCGGCTTTGCTTCTTGTCTTTACTTTGTGTTCTTGAACTTTGTTCTCGCGCGGCCTTGTTTCTGTGAGAGGCCTCCACCCACGGCGTGATGCAAATGAATTGCATCGAACGACGTGGATGGGCCTCTGCTGTGCAAGGAAACGCCCACATAACAGGAAATCATAACGCGAGAATCTGTATACCAACGGGGACGCACGAGCAAAAAGCTTTTCACACTGTTTTCTTGGGATATAAAAACACGCGAACAACACTCACGGTGCAAAGAAACCACAAGGCAAGTGTGGACTTTCATCCGGCCGAGTATTGTTTATGGGCTTTTATTTCCCAAGAAAACAGTTGTGCGGCATCTCGCCTAATATCAGGTTTCGTTACACTGCCCTTCACGCTTATAAGGCTTGCTTTTTCATCATAGACTTAATAGTTTGTTAATCTATGGCTCAAGAAAGGTGCGTCCGCGGGCGATTTGTTATGTCTCTCCAATGACACCCTTCCCATCGGTGGCGCTCATAAGCTCCAAACACACACACGAAACCTCTCATAACTCCGTAGTTATATTATTGCGTATTTGCGACTAATTAAATAATATTTTTATCTATATATACTGCAGGCCGCAGTCGGGCTCTAGCACGAGTGGTGAGGAGAAAAAACAACGCGTTATTATACTTGATTGGCATATAAGAGCACAAATCCATCGGGAAAAAGAAAAGAAGCGCGAGAAATTCATATGTACATTACACAGTACGTGTTCAATTTCGAACACATCAAGCGGAGGAAACAACAGTCTTGGGTAATTGAGTTTCGTTCATTGGCGGGGTTTGTTACATTTGGCCTATAGTTCCGTTACCGTGTGCCTGTCAGCCATCCTGCTCTGAGCTTAAAGTTGGCATATTTTTGTTTAGGAAACGTTTATTTAACCCAGCCTACTTCAACGTGCATGTAACCCTTCTACTGGCATCGCCATATCGTCACTTCGCAGAAACATGCTATTTCAAGTCCCAATGTGACTTCGAAACAAGACCTGCATTATACGTGTGAGTAAGTAGTTTAATAGGCAACTTCTATCGAAAAGATTCAAGCTGATGAAAAATGCCTCCTTGAGGCGTATGTGTTCGACCATGAGACTTAAATGGCTACTTATGAAACGCAGAAGCTAGACTCTTCTAAATGCTTAAAACTCTACGCACCTTCTAGAAAAACAAAGTGTCGTACAGCAATCGAGTCTTCACTTCCACATCGACAGATACCAGTTCTGCTACCACGGACCCGCACGCTTTCTTGTTCCCACCGCAGAGTCTTCCTGAAGATATTTCTGCCCTTTCTTGGAAATGTCTTATTTCGCCTTTTCGCTAGAGGCGCCTGATGCTGAGCAAACATACGCCAATATCTGCATACACTCGCGCACGCACACACTCACGCTAGTAAAGTCGCGGGCGCTTCCTTTAGCAAACTGAAAGCTTCTGCTTCCGGGGTGAATGAACCGGCCTTGGCGAATGAGTTCCCTTACTAAAGGACGAAGTTCCAAAGCTATTAAATTATGTTCCTCATCCCATAACTGCAAACAACAGCGCGAGGACGGTCGGCTGTTGGCAGTGACGCCGCAAACAGCTTAGAGAACACAATAAAGCATATTTGGTGTGTAAAGGTAAACTAGAAGCAGGAAGTAAAAAGGCAGTGGGTCATGACTGAAAGGAAGTGAGAAGGTAATAAATATACAAGCAGAACGGCAATCTAAAAGACACTCACAAACACTGTATAACCAATGCGACGCAACTTTTCATTGTTGCATGTATCCATTTGTGTCACACATTGACTTTGAACGTTAGCGGGCGTGCCCATTCTGAGGCTCTTTCCTGGACGACGTTGAGCACTTACTGCTACGCTTACGTACGCAATTGCAGTTGCTCAAATGCGCCGACGTGAGATTAAACAAAACTAAACCCACTTCCACTCAGCGTGAAATCTCTTGAAATAGCGGAATGCTGGGCACTCTTCTGTTGCACTTGTGATTTTCTATGATCCGCGATTTTTCACCACCTCCATGGCACAATCACAACTCTTTCTCTCTTCTGTATCTCTTTCTTTCTTTCTCGTCCTTCGCATAGTCACTATGCAAAAGGGGGGGGGGGGGGGGGGAATGATAACAGCTCTCAGACTTCTTGCAGGTCTGCGGGAACACATTGCTAGCGAGTATATACACTCACTACGATTGAGTGAGCAGGAGTTGTACTGAAGACAGTTCATAACTCATATCTTAACTTTAATTTAATCGTTCTTATGCCTTGACGGGGGGGAGGGGGGGGGGCGGTGGCAAGAGCAGATGGCAGAAGTTTACGTGTTAGCGATTAGGAGCTGTGAAAGGCTGAACGCATCGCTGAGATTATTCGGCACAGCACTCTGCGTCCCTTCAAATTTCGGAAAGCATACGTTAAATGGGAAGAGGGATCTAACTCAGGAAGTTTCCCTTCCGCAATTCGATCCTATGCAAACGACAAGAAAAATATCGTATTAAAAACAGGTATGTGCCTAGAAAACTAGGAAAGTAAGTATATATCACGCGCACTAGATGCTAAAAATAAACACTCAAATATAGCGAACAGCGTAAAGTTTGTAAGAGGTATCTTCGTGAGTAGTTCAACGTTTCTAGATTCCAGCATTGGCATTCTTCGTTATATTAGGCATTTTATGTATATAAGTGACCCTTTCAGCTTCCCGTAAATTTTACTGCTTTTCTTTTATATTTAGCTTCACAATATATTCCGCCTGCTATACGGGAAAAAAAGCGGCACTCCGGCAAGACCGCTGCACCATATTTGACCTGGTGCATCGCACAGTGTCTGCACTGCCAGCTTCCCAAAACCGTCAGTTTACCGACCGCTGCGTCCCTCTGACGGCTTGCAGACCCTCTAGTGGCGCTGCCCAGTTTCCGAGCAAAACAACGGCCTTTTACATTATGACCCCTTCGTCTTTCGAAAGCAGCGTGTTCCTCTCTTTGTAGTGCATAGTTCTTTCTCCCATATCAACCTATTTTGCCCCATTGCTGCCGGATTCCTTTTTTTTCTTTTCTCTCTCCCTCTCTCTCTCTTTCTTTACTTTCCTGCTGGATAAAAAATGATTCCCACCAACTCCTGCCCCGTCGTGCCTTCATTGGCGGGCGTTTTGCTTTCTTTCTCGTTACTATTGATACTCACACCGCCCAAAGACAGGCACTCTTCTGTTTCTCGAAACGATATCAAGTCGCCGCTCAAAATATTCCTTGTTTAAGAACACTCATTTGCTACTTATTCCAACGGTTTAAGCTGGCGAATTATTCTTTGCAAAATTTATATTTACAAAAGTGATATAAATGTTTACAACCACTCTTACAGTAACTAAGAGGCAGCACAAGTATCACTGCGGTAGCAGTGAAGGCTAGAAAATCATGGCGTTTTTTTTATATCTAGCGCTTCACGACCATTCAGAGCTTTCAAAGACGATGTAAAGCAATACTGTGTTTTCGCAAGGCCTTCGCAACTAGCTTCTTTTTAAAGCGATGTAATGTCAACGACGCGTGGTTCATGCTACAACCTGTAGTGCCTCTCTTCATCGGAACAAAGCCTGCATGTCACTTGAGGGAGAATATGAAGGGACGGGGGTTTTGTGAGTCCTTAAAATACTGGTGCCTGACACTGCCTCTAGTGCCTGGCACTGCACGTGGAAGTAAACTTCCTACATTTATTCTTATAATACTGCTCGAACATGTAATCAGATAATACAGCAACCCCGCTTACACAGGGCAATATCAAGGCAATTAAAACAGAAGCCTTCCTTTAGCGTAAAAACCTTTCCTGTGGTTTTCAGCACTTATGAGAAAACAATGCATCGTGCGTGGAAATGTGCAATTGCATTACACATTTCTATGCGCGAAACATGCGTGAAATATTTGTACATGTAATACAGAATAGTTGGAGGACGCTTAAGCTTCACCTTTCACAGTGGAACGCAATAGCATCGTTGAGTGAAGTTCGCGTTGCCTTCTCAAGATACATTTATTAAAGCCAGCGTCTCCACCTATAATGCTGGAATTATTCGCCTTTTGTCGTAACAGAATAATGTTTTATCGTGCATCCATATTACAGTCCTAGCTATCATTTGCGTATGTCTTATTTGAGTCGTGTTTACCATTTTTCTGATTAATGTAACATTAAAATTTTCTATATTGATCACTAAGGCACCTGGGCTACGTCGGAGGGCTTACGTGGTCGGGCGCGCGCTGGGAAGCGGTGTTAGTTCGAAATACTTCCGCCGTGGAGGCTGACGGCGGATTATTGCGAGATGAACTCTCTGACGCTATCGTGTTAAAATTATAATTTAAAGATATCATTTGATAAATATCAAAACGATATTTTATAAATATCATTTTGTGCTGAGTAAACCAATAAAATCGCCAGCACCAAACAACTCTACGAGAATTGAGCAACGTTTCAATGTAAAGCTAAAGCGTAGAGGTACAAAACACCGCAGGCTATTTTTCATGCAGCATCACAATCCTAGCTTCGATTTTATTTGAATCATTATATAGTGAACAACAGGTCGTAATCCAGCGGCCTTGACATACTTCTCGTGAGAACAATGAATAGCTAAACTAATCGTTATAGGAGAGGGCTCGAGATAGTGAAATCAATGGCTCACGTCTGCTGTAGCATCTTGCTGCAATAGGCCCCTACCAGCAAATTCAAACGGGAATTACAGACTAGGTAAGCAGCTCGCTTTCCGAAATTGCAGTCACACAAAACTTTCACCAACTAGGAACATCTAACTAAAGAGGCATTAGCCGCAGTGATCAGAGAGTTCCACAGGTATCCTGCCTTCTTTTCATTCTCAATTTAGCCCACTCTTGCTTTCTGCTTGTCTTTCGAACTACTCAAACGTTACTCAACCGTCAATGGTGACACAATATCTGTCTTCTATCAAACTAACTCACAGAACTCGTTTACTTTCCCTCTAGTTGTCATTTTCATCTTTTCAGTTTCGTGTCTCCAGGCATCGGTGCTCTTGCAAAAGCGCGGTATTGTCTCAAAAAGCGGGCACGAATTCTATAGAGCAAGACCGTCATTGCGCATTGAGAAACCGTATTGCAATCTGTGAACTCAAACACAAAGCTTTCAGCTTAGGCTTACCAAGCCAAAAAAAAAAAAGAGTGGTTCGTTTCGTTGCTGAATAACTTCAAGCATGGCCCAATCGTACCGGTTTGAGTTCAAAGCCTCAACGTTACACATTTTCGAAATCCCTACATACGTCGCACAGATCGTTAACCTAGTGTTTGAGCGCGAAAACGCGTACATTCACAGGACGGCTCTCTTGTTAAAGCGTGCGAATCTAAAACTGAGGATTTCGTGAGAGCTCTACAGAGTGAAAAGAAAGAAAGTAGTGATTTATTGCGTCGCTCACCCAGCGGCACGTCCATGCGTGGCACACAAGAAGACTACATCTAGTACTCACTGTATAATTCTTAATTTCGGCGCCGTGACCATGAGCTTGCTTTACGGTACCTCTCACTTCAACCGTATAAAGTTTTTTCTCCCCAGACTCGTATTTCTCCTTCAGGCAACAGCAGCGCCTTGAGCGAACAGAAGGATGAAAGAAGCCGGCGGAAACTGAACGAAAGAAATGGTGCACGTAGGACTTTAAGCAAAATGAAGAAATATTTCACGCTCCTGAGTGTCGCCTGGGGAGTCAACCCAGTTTTACGCAATTCGTTATTATAACAGTAAAATTTCCGCCGGAAAGAAAAGCGAAACAGAGCCTAATGGCTCTCATGAATCATCCAGCCTAAGTCTTAAGGGTAGCGAAGATGTGTCATGTAGCGAATGCAGTTAATGCACGAGGAAGGAAGGAAGTTGCTCGGGCAACATTTTGCCTCTTTTTTCGGGTTCCTTCATTGCTTTTCCAGCTTTTCGCAGATTGCCGTTAATGAACACTGCGCACGCATGACATCGCCATTCTGTGACTTCGGTGGTTCTTAGATGCGTTTCTCACAGGTTATTTTACACTGGGCTTCACTATGTTACTGGGGACGTAATAAGTCTTGAGAATGTATGCAAACCTGGCACGGCAAAATTTATCGCTCTTAACGGCGAACCTTAAGAGTGTCACAAAATAGTGCCAATTTCGTCGAGAATCCCGGCGTCGAGCTGAAGGAAAGCCGAAAACAACAAGCGGCGCGCACGGAAGAGGCGCCCAAGGTCACGACGCAAATCTCCCAAAAGGGAGAATTTTGTGGAAAGTTTCATAGAATCATCTTATCGCAGCGAGCAAGCACGCGACACAGACGGAGGAAGAGAGAGGAGGCGGAAATTGCATACCGACGCTCCTCGCGCCTTGAGAGAAAGATATACAGACAAAGAGAGAAAGGAGGATGACGCAAGTTCCTATGGGCAACAGAAAGATAAACTGAGAGAGGGGAGTGTACGATTGGGCGCGTTGGCATAAGATGAGAACCAAGTCTTAACAGCGCAAGAGACGGAGATAAGAAGTGGGATGTGGGAAGAGCTTTGATAGGCCTCACAGGTCCGCTGGTCGTCGGTGTTTGCAATAGCACAGCCACACCCATTTTTTTTTTCGCGTTGCGTTGTTTCTGCAAGCCTCTCGATTAGTTTTCCATGACTACACAAGAAGGCGGTGCGTCGTCAAGTGCCATATTTCATGTTCCAAGCTTGCGGTGATCGGCTTCGTTATGAGCATCTCTTTGTTGTTATGTGGGGTTTGACGTTCCAAAACCAGCTTTGAGTATGACAGACGCCGTAGTGGAGGTCTCCGGAAATTTCGACCACCTGGGGTTCTTTAACGTGCACTGACACCGCACAGCACACGGGCCTCAACATTTCGCCTCCACCGAAATGCAGCCGCCGCAGCCGGGATTCGATCCCGCGACCCTCGGATCAGCAGCCGAGTACCATAGCCACTAGACCACCGTGGCGGGCCTATGAGCATCTCTTTAGTCAATTTCAGGAACCTGCTGTCCGCGGGTTACGCGAGAGAAATACTGAAACAGCGTAAGCGCCGTGACCAGCACGTCAGCACGGCCGTAGTCGCCGTTATGATCTTCAGTGTAATTAATTACAATTGGTCTTATCAGCGCCATCGTTATTATGGAGCCGATACTGGAACGTAGTTGAACTACAAGACATTGTTCCGACGTGTGCAGTGCGCACAAGTACTGCACGGTGGCTCCACCTATGCATTTCAGCTCTACATAGCGGCCGCAAATGGAGAAATTACGATGGATAGGAACAGTAGGCAAACAAATACCAGTGAAAAGTACAGACAGATAACAACAACGAAACCCTACTTAAATGATGCAGCTTCAGTTGATTCTTCGGTGTTCTTTGCGTGTCTTCTTCACTGTGGGATTACAAATTAATTCCCACGGAGCTGATTACTGCGCAAACTATAGGGTGATCTTTTCTCCCACAGTTCCAATGATTCTTCGCTTCCCGCGACATGCAACCTCACTTCTCTGCCAGGCCGGCCCGAATTAATACGAAGAACTCCCTAATTACGCAGGGCGAGCTCATACTGGGGAGCGGCAAAAAATAAAGGCGCGATCGTAATTAATGCAGCACCATCGCACGCCGCCTCAGCTACTAATTAAGACAGCCTGTGTGTTTCGTGGTGTCCCGCGGTTCATCATGGAAATGCGGGTGCGTCCTTGAATGGGTTGTATGTGCGTGAGGGTCGGCTTCGTGCTTGCACGTGTAATTGTTTTGTCTTCCGGCGTGAATGTGCCTGGTTTTGTCTTGCCTCAGATACACTCCAAACGTTAAACTTGTACCAACGCTCTTACAAAGCGAATGAGTGCGGCTAGAAAAAAAAAAAAAGGCGTGTTTGGATTTTACGTTGGATTTCCCCAACTCCCAACTGTTCTCGAGTGAAGGGCACCCGGCAGCCGCCCGCCTAGAAGAATAACGAACAGCAGGACGCGTACTCATCGTTTACAAAAACGAAGGAATCGAATATAGCAGACCTCCGTCTTTTTATACATTCTGTGCAGCGAACGGTAAGTTTGCTGCACAAGCTGTATAACGAGACGTACTCTGGCGTACTTAACGTACGCCATCCTACGTCTCGTTGTGCCATTTGCCAGCACCTATTGCTTGATCTTTGTTTCGCCACACCTCCGTGGGTCTCGCCTAAGTCGTTACTTCTCATTCCTCATTGCACTGCTTGGTAGGTATGCGAGCCATGATCGAGGACCTACATTGTAACGCCAGGGGGCGTACTTGCGTTCTGCGCAGTTACGCGTCGCGACGTGACTACCTCCGCTCATGAGGCCAGTGAGGCTCGTATCGCGTGTGAGCCGACCACTTATGAGACTCATGAGGCTCACGTCGCATGTGGACCGACCTCAGCTCATATGCGACAATCTGTAGGCGATTGTGATTCCGTCATAGAGATCCAATATCTTCTATGAAAAGGGGCAACGGCCGCCAAAGCTTGGCTACACTAGTTTTTATGAGGTGCTATCAGCCGTCGAAGTCTGTGGTAACGATGGTGACCCTTTAATTACCCGGTTTCCTCGCAATCGCCCCAGGGTGGAAGCGAAGGCGGACGCAGTAGGAGTCCTGAGGGACACGTTCGACTCGTCTGGTCCGCGGGATGGATATTCGTGGCATTCTCTTTGCTAGGTACATGAAAAACTACCGGTTCAATTAAACTATAGGTATCCTAACGTTGCCTAAAGTGCCGTTCCGGCACCAGCCTCCGATACATGAGGCTCTACACTTCGGCTCTACTTGAATCACCAGTGGTATTTTCTCTATCTCAATTTGCCGGAGAATTCAAGCACTCGTGGCTCATACTCGCCTATACCTGGCTAATACCAGCACATGCATTGTATGGGCTGGTATTATGTGCATTATGTGTTGATATTATTATATATGTATTGGTTCAATAAATTACATTGGACAGCATAAAACGTTTATTCGTGGCATTTGTACAGCAGTCACCTGCAAACTTTACTGAAGCGTCACTTCCATCTTCTGGCTGTGCACGCTATTTTTTTAAGCTTTATACCTCTCTTTTATATTGAAGTCCCCTTGCACAGCATCCTCGAAAACGGGCACCTACCGACTAAGCACGTGTTATCCTTGTCACGAAAGCAGCGCATCGTTTTTAACATATACATACCCCGTACTGTTACGGCGGGGTGGCCGTTCTGACTCTCAACACAAAAGCGGGAAATATTCCACCCCATACAATGCATCCGAGTTGCTGTGTTCCCGCAGGCAGCGGTCGCTATGTGTAATCAATGACGTTCCGCATGAAATTTCAATCAATTGCGTGCAAAAGTCATTGCCTCCGAACACCCAATTTCACGAAAAACATTGACACGAATAATATTCATGCGTGGATGTGCCTATGGCGAAGATCGAAGTTATCAGTCGTTTAATAAGAAAATATTACGTAGAAGCACTGTTAGAGCTGCCGTAACAAATATCAAACATATGAGCTCGCTCTTCGTTCATTGGAAAGGGTCATCGTCAAATGCCATAGGCGGATCGGGCCACGTGAAGTTCGTGATGAGTAAGTTTTGCGGCAAGCAGTTGAATGCCCGTCGGAAACGGGGCGATGCGGGAAGGGCGACGTTGCATATGGCAACCTGCAATGAAGACGAGAGAGAAGTTGGTGTCGCTAAACTGTATTGCTGCAGCTTTGCTGAGTGGTAGTTCCCGTGTATTGCTGCATGTTAGCGCACGTGAACAAGCCAAGCTCCTTAATGCGAAACTATTTACCGCAACCTTCGCGCATTGTGTTACGCATATGATGGATTACGTCGTCTGTAGGATCAATGGAACATTTATCTGTTCTATGTCTTGTACCCGTATTCCTTTAGGATCACCTGTGAGAACATTCCTTTTATAAAGGCGTATAACCATGCTACATTGTGGCGTGGCGCATAAAGGTGGCACGAACCTTTTCAATAACTACACCTTAATCAAGGCTGATTAGAGCTACACACTTTCATACAATTGCTCCCCCCGCGCGTGCGTCCTTCTTCATGTATTAACGCTGCGGAACCGTAAATTAAGGTATTCATTGAGGACAGTGAGCGAACGCACGAGGCTTAACTAAATGAATAGCTCTTTTCGTATTTTGGCGTTAGCGTCACCGCTCCATGTGCGCGCTGCCCGCAGCGAATGCTATAGTCACCTACCTGCAAAATTATTCACATAGCAAGGATTGTCTCAATAACAGAGGCTTGCATAATTTCTTGCATTATATGTATGATAAAGCCATGCATGAAGCATGTGAACTATAAGGAATCTTATATATAATGTTTCCCCGGACAGCATACCAGAGTTTATATAATCATCAATACAGCATCATCGGCATTTTGCATTTTATGGTGAGGCAATAGAGAGGGGAATAATGTCCTGGCAATAAGGAACAAGCTAAGAGCAGCGGCTCACAACTGCACCTAATAATGATGAAGACATGAAGCTCTCCAACCTTGCAAGCATGTGTTGGCAGCAGAGCAATACCATAAAGACAAAGACACTGGCATCAGAAATTGCCAGCAGCAATAATGAGTTCTGGCCAATTCAAAGTGGCCCTTCAACACTTTGAATAAAAACGATGCTGATCAGTCGAGGAAGCTCCTGAGAACATGTGACCCAAATATTATTGGCACTGCACGAACCGGGAAATCGGCAATTTCGTTTCAAACTCAAATGGGAAGCGCCTGCTCTTCTTTCGACATACGACGTCATATTCATACGAGACACCGGCTAACAGCATTGCCACCGGCAGAAATAGCGCTGAATTATTTCGTTTCTTGATCTCTCATGACCACGCTTCATTTGCTCATTTCGAATTCAACAAATAAATAAAATGTGCGTATTTTTCTTGAAGAACAGCGAAATAAGTCAAGCGACTTGGTCGGCACCTCATGTGACAAGAAGAGCGGGCGCTTTCCAGCTGTGTTCGAAACCGATATGCGAATTCTCTGGTGCTTGCAGTGCAATTATATTTGGCTCGCTTGTTCACCAGGAGCCCCCACAGCTGATCGGTACCTTTTCTGGCTATGTTAACAAAAAAGTGTTGCAGAGCTTCTTAAATCCTTTACGTCACCGAAGTCTCTTACCACCATCATCAGGTAGCGTCACGCGACAGCTTGAGCACAGCATACATGCGCTTTTGACGTTTATCCAACCTCCTTCCGCCTTGATAGTCGTTTTCCTCTGCGGCATCGAGACTAGCCGAAACTATGGCGTAGGCCTAACTGTTTGCGGTATAATGGCGGATAGAGGGGCGTGAAGGCCACGCGAACGACGAACACAAAATAAGTTCTGGGGTACTACACCCAAAAAACCCGACATGATTAGTAGAGACGCCGTAGTGGAACCTTCTGGAAGTTTCGACCACCCTGGGTTCTTTAACGTGCAATTTATGCCGAAAAACGTGCACTCGAATCTATGGTGACGAAATACGCACTTATCTGTCTTTACACTCACTGACACACGTGTATTTGATGCGGACCTCTGTGGTCGTTCCTGTTCAATTGATATGTACACAGTAGGCTAGTGCCCTCGAAATGTTAACTGAACAAAAGTACAGCGTGCTGTAGCCGTAGCTTATGTCCTGTGCATCCGCTGAATTTATGATGTTTCGCGGTTACGTTATAAGCTCGTGCACACATAAGCCGAGTTATGTTTATGAGATGCACACTACTGCATGACCCTAGTTTGATTTTGGCTACTTAGCGCCCTCAGGCTACTCGCGATTTAAGCGTGAGTAGCGCCTGGCTACTCACGCTTAAATCGAAGTACGCGAACGTATTCTAGTTTCGCGCCTCGTTGAAAGCGGGCACCGTGGCTGAGAATCGAACCGACATCCCCGCGCTCAGTCAAGCGACGTCAGTGCGGCTAAGCCAATTCGGTGAGTACACAGCCAGAATTTCCTTTCGTTCACGTATGCTCTCATACACAGTGTTAGATCAACAACGTTAGGCTAGGTTAGGTTAGGTATATTTAGACACATTCTTCTGTAGCATTGTTTTTTCTCGGATACTGATACTTATCTGTCTACACCGGTTTATGTTGCAGTTGTAACCTAAACTAACCTAACCTAAGGCTGTTTCTGCTATCAACTGCAACATAAACCGGCGTAGACAGACAAGTATCGATATCCGAGAAAAAATGCCACAGAGGAATGTGTCTAAATGGGCAATAGAAGCATATAATATTACTTCGACGGCGATACGTTTTCGGCCTGTTTCCAAATTATGTTAATTGTTCTGCTGCAGCGGTTCATTGCTGTTTATTTGACTTCTTAGAAAACTTACATTAGTTCAACGTTTAGAGGAAGAGTGCGCATGAAACTTACGCTTTTCTGACGCTGACGTCCGCGTTTTCCGCAGTGTGCGAAACAGGCGAGATAGAAAAAGAGCTGCTCAGGCTGAAATCTCCGGAACGGGTTTCGTACGTCCTCGTCCATGGAAGGGTTGTGTACGCCGTCAGCAGCAAAGCGGCGCCACTCAGGCATTTCCGGCACCCTGCTCGCGGCGTGAGCCGCGATGCTTGCTCTGTACAGGGCGCCGTGATCCTGCTTACTCGCATCGTGGAAGATGCCGCTAACCTTGAGCACATTTCTGAATCTGTACACGTCCAGGGCCAACCGCATTGTCTCGGGTGTGCCGTCCTCAAACCGGATGTGCTGCGTGAAGTAACACGAAGACACGTTTAGGAACTGGAAGGGCGTTTATCACGTGATTCGATAAACACTGTGGTGATCAACTAACGTAGCACACTATCTTCTTTTCCTAAAATATCATTCGTATGCGGCTATCACTAATACGCCCATTCGATGAAATTGCACAAATATGAATTTTTTCCCTTCCTTGCCTTATTTGAGTACAATCTGATTATGAGTCAGAGCGACCGACCGACCGACAGGCCGGAGTGAGTGAGTGAGTGAGTGAGTGAGTGAGTGAGTGAGTGAGTGAGTGAGTGAGTGAGTGAGTGAGTGAGTGAGTGAGTGAGTGAGTGAGTGAGTGAGTGAGTGAGTGAGTGAGTGAGTGAGTGAGTGAGTGAGTGAGTGAGTGAGTGAGTGAGTGAGTGAGTGAGTGAGTGAGTGAGTGAGTGACGGTTCTCCGACCGCGTGCGCTAACCGGAAAGCCAACAAATCGCAGTGTGGGGGACATTTAATGGACATGTCCAGCGACTAAGAAAATGAATGCGTCGAGTCAGATATGTGGAGCGCCACTTGGGAGAGCGATATTCATGATGAATGCTCCTAAAAAAGATGAGTGACCGCTGCGTAAAGGCACGGGCCCTCGCACAAATCTCGCTACGGGACATATCTTTCTGCAGCTGCAAAGGTTTGTTTCTTCGATCGTTGAGTGCATTTCGATTGTGGCATCTTGCTGCAGTTTGACCTTATGAAGATTTGCTTAGTTCAATGAGATCTACTTAAACGAGCCTTGGTGGACTGCGTTACGTAGACGCTGTTCAAGTGCGAAAATTTATACTTTGCTCTGTTCTTTACAGACTGGCTGTTGCCGTAATTCACACTAGAAACGAGTAATGATAATCACTGTAGTTTTGTATGCAAAGCACATTATATGAATGGGAGGTACGCAGTAGAAGAGGGCTCTGAAGGTGTCAAACAACTGGAGTTTTCTAACATCCTCCGAGATCAGGCCACCAGCATTTTGCCTCCATCGTAGCTAAACGGCCACGGCAGGGATTGAACTTTCATATCTCAGCTAAGCATCCAGGTACGCAGTAGCCCCCTTGCAAGCTATTCCCTTCACCATTTGTGCTGAAGCGCTGCGTATAACATGGCATAATAGATAACGAATGTATTCAGGATCGCTAATTTTATGTCGTGCATTCTAAACACACGGATTACTCACTTGAAAGTTCCTATCGTAATATATTGCCATTCGTAGCAGAGCCGTCATTTGAGTGGATACAGCGGTTCCCGCTAGCGCTGAGATCACGGCGGCCGGGTACCAGGGTTCGTATAATGGCGAGGATGTTAGGTAGTGGAATACCGAAACTTCCCGATTCACCAACAGTCGGTACACATCAAAATCGACGATTCCAGGCACGTGGTGGATATTGTGCTGTGGCCGCCTCAGAGACTGTTTGAAGAACGTTACTGTCGCCTTTGCAGCTCTTCGATAAAGGTCGAAGAAAGGCTCGTCAGTGTTGTTTGGAAAGTAGGCCAGCGCGTTGTCTAGCAAATGCCACGTGTTCGTCATGTTAAAGGCGTTTACGCAGAGCCGCGACAATACAGCGTAAGCGAATGCTTTTGGTAAACCGCCGTACGTGTCAAAGAACGAGACCATTGAGCGCGCAGACAAGCGCGCGACAGTCCACGTTGGCCATAGGTCCTTCTGGGCATCTCGGTGCAGTTGCTCCTTCACTAGAGGCATCAGCATCTCCAAAGCTTGCATGCACTTGGACAAACGATGAGCAGCTTCGCTGCTTCGGCCACCGATATCGACGAGCAAGCGGGTACCCAACCGCCTGGACACCAGCGGCGACAACGCCCAGACCACGTAGGCGCCCAGGAAGAGCTTGAAGCTCTCCTGATACCCACTGTGGCTCAATTGCTCCTCGTCCAGCTTGACGATGAATTCGGGCTGAAGTACGACAATCTCGTCTTCGGGCCACAGCTGCGACTCATCGGGCAGGTGGCCGTTGACGGCCCGCCGTAGGTCAGGGTCACTAAGGTTGTAAAAACGTGGCACGGCGGCATCATCCCACAAGAGGCGCTCGAGGTCCACGACCTCAAAGTGCGTCTGAAGCACTTGTCGGATCATGCTGGAATAGGACTGTCCCTCACGGCCGACAGTCTCGGCGCAGCGCCTCAAGTAATCGTCCGCTTTGCCTCTTTCGGCGAGTGCCTCCATGTCCGCGGTCCAGTCGCTGAAGCGTCCTTCCAGCGTTACGTAGATGGTATTCACGAAAGGCCGGGCTGGATGACGACCGACGTAGAAGGCCACGAACATCGGCATGCCGAATTCCAATGAGGCCTTCACAAAAATATCGAGCAGCTGCTGCCGGTTTGTCGGGGACTTTTCTGGCCACGGAAGACCCAGTTCGTGGAGGAAAGAGGTGACACTCGACAAGTCGTGTATTTCCACCTGCAGTTAAGTAAACATTGATGAATTCTGGGACGTGGAGAACATCTAAAAAAACACAGTTTCACTCGAAGAGCGAAGCAATCTAGGCGATATCGACTAGTGAACTAATGTAGGAAGGAGGCCATTATCAACTGTAACAAACATGATCTTGCTCTGAAAGTAGCTGTGCTGCAGTGTATGTGTACCGTTGGAGAGAAAGACTATATAACAATAACAAACCGCAAGCAGAACGGCAGTGTTCATGAAATATAGCTCCAGTAGGCAAGTCGTAAAAGGGCTATGGGTTCCCTATTGCCGCTACGCGCTGCACGCTCTGGAAAATAAGCAAATAAGATAGCCTTCACGATACGATGTTAGAAAATATAGCCCATGTTGCAGGGACAGTTGTTGTAGGCGGTAAACTTCGCACCTCACTTGCCGGATAAATGCAATGAACACTGCTTCGCCATTTCAATTTAACGTATGTCTACAACTGCGGTCGACGTACATCAGTGTAGCTTTAAGTTATTAGCTTTATAATTTTGATGACAATGTACCCAGTGTTACTCGCAACACAACTGCTCCCGCTAGGCAGCGTTCTACTCCCGGCGTTGGGAAACTATTAGCTGCATTAAAGCTGATCTTGCTAAACAGCCTAGCCTTTCCGAAGAGAATATCTTCCTTTGCCTTTTCCACGCGTCTTCTGCAACATAGCAACATAATTCATTGTCGACGATTATTTCTGGTCCGATTCGACGGCCTTATTTAATCGTACACTACCAGCTCTGTTCATCAATGCCTAATGTTGGGTAATTGGACCAGTATTTGTTAGTGTTACGTAAATGGTGGCCATTGTTGGCTACAAATGACTACGAGATTGTTGTGTGCCGATTACTGGCCACCGCTGTTTATGTCAGTTCTTTATTTTATACGAAAGAGTCCTGGGTGCGAGGCAAAAAGCAAGTGTACCCCGCCTGACGGGACTTCGCACCCGAATGCACATACTTAGAGCGTACAGCAAAATAAAATCAGCTAACGTCCCGTAATACTCGCGATAGGTATCTGCGATGTTGGCTAAATTATAGCTAAATGACGTAAAATCCTGGCTAACTCCTGGCTTATATCGGCTAATGCTAGCTATATAGTTTTAACAACAACATAGTTATCATTTAATATTAATCCAACTACTTAGTCTTCTACCAAACTCTTAATGATATCGCCTCACGCCTAAGCAGCCAACGTTCTTTTCTTGCTGATCCAATGCAAAATTCGTTCAGCGATAAGCTTTGACAGAAAAGGGAAAACACATCAACCGAATAAAGGTATTTATAAAGACGTTTAGGCTTCCATGGGGACGACTTATTCTGCTTCCGTATGAAAGCCTAAGCGCCTGTCACTTTACCCTTTATTTGGTCGGTTTGCTTTCCTTCTTCAGACATATTCCACCCCTACCATATGAGGCTTTCGTAGAACTTTCGATTAAAATAGAACAACTCGTGTCGTTATCTTTCCTGGAATGGAATAATTCCGGAGAAATAATTTATCAACGTAGATTCGTATTGGAAACTTGATGCCCCCATCATGTATGCACTCGCTCACCCGGCTCAGGCATCGGTAAATGAATCCTGCAGCCTTTCCCCAGGCGGTGGTAGAACGCGAGGGGATCTTCTTGAGCATCATGTCCTTGACGATTCTGCGGCTGAAGGCGGCCTGGTAGTTGCTCAAGGGAGACTGGACTTTCGTACTGTCCCAGCCACTGCATACGTGCCTACGAGTGAAAAAATTTACCTGGACATTGCCCGCACGAGCTTAACAAAAAGAAAACTAAATGTTAGCCTGTTGCGAGTACACTACTGAAAAATGTAAGTGCGACTGCCATTTGAGGTAACCAAGTCAGACTTTACTGCCCTCTTTCGATAAATCATTGCAAAGGGGAAAAATTAAGGGTTTCTTTGTTGTCCCCGATCGTATCCTATTGTTCCTTCTTTCGGAGTATTCCTTGCTACGAAGTCGTATTGCTATATGTCTTGGTAGTTTTTTGTCACCAATCGATAACAGCCATCGCCGAAATATATAATGGAGTTTTTGCCGGTATGAACAGTTTGGCTATTGTTCACTACAAGATTAATTGAGGCCTCCTTTGTGTCAAGATATCCGTCGCTTCATTTTCGGTTTCCTTCTTATAAATATATCCTAACTCTACCGTCTGTCGTCCTTTAGTCCGCCTGACACTTTAAAAGCGTTGAAATTATTCTCAGCAGAGCTAGAAGTCCACTTTTGCGCAGGTCATATAAGGAAAACAACTCCCATGATCGCGCCGATAGCCTTGCTATTCCCATTCGATCAAGCTGATGAAAGAAAAGCTGCCCTGATCCAACCACAAGAACTGTGCGCCTTGTATGAGAGCTCAAATTTCGTCATGTAAGCGTGCAGGAGCACAGGAAAGATGACGGCTCAAAGTTAAGCGAAATAACCCGATGAGGAGCAATGTCCTTGAAGCATTCTCCGACGTTATCAGTCGTACAAGCGCTTTATCAACATTAGACCGTCCAGTACCATAAAGAAGCTTATTAAAACATCAATGAGCTGACGCTGAACTGCCTCGCTGTATGCTGTAAGCTGTTTCCGCCACTCTGTCAAGCTAAGCCTAACGTCTCGGTCTCGGAGTCTCAAATCCGCGCTCGCAGAAGAAGAACAGGCGACTCACTCGTAAAAGTCATCACACGGGTGCACCTTGTGGCTGATCGAGCGACTCAGGTCCTTGGCGAGGGACTGGCAACCGCGTTCGCAGGCCCCGAAGCGAGCCATGAACAGGAGAGGCGGTGTGAACAGTGCCGCCGAGACGGTCGCACCTAGGCCTAGCACGAAGGACACGTAGCGCAGGGAGCGACCCGCGTGCGATTTGTCGAAGGCACGGGGCTCCTGGCGTGGCAAGACCGCTTCCTGTCGTTGACGGCGTCCTTGTACCACCCATTTCGTGGGCAGGCAGTTCGAGCTCGTTCGTCTCTTCAGCTTCGCGGTGCCTGTAGAGGTGCCCGTACTCATGACGGCCAGCTCCTGTAATCTGCGAAAACGTGAGCGAAGTACTGCTGCAACCAGCTGCCTGCTGTCTTCTTCTTCTGCTTCTTCTTCTGTTCTTGCTCTCTCGCGCGCGGGTACGTGCAGTGGTAAAATAAACGGGTAACCCACTACAATGACTTACTGTACTTCATGACAGATAGTGGCGCACAGAAATGAAAAAGCATGGCAAAGCAGCTGTAGAAGTTTTGAAGCAGATGCCTTTCTGTGAAAGGGTGCGCTGGTTGGGATACTCATTAAGGTTAAATCTCCGTTAATGAATTATTTTCTAAGCTATTTACCATGGATGCTCGCTTAGCACAGGCGCTGGCTTGTGTCGGCTACTGTTGGCTAAATTTTAATTTGTATCGACGGAGTGATGACTAGTATTGGCGAGTGATGGTTAAAGATGGCTATCCGCTGCTGCAGCAGAACATAACCGTTCTTTATTTCCTACTGTTTGTATATGTGTGTACTACAATTTATCCTGTTGTACAAAACAACACGTCCAACTACATCTAAACGTCTGCTGTGGACTGCAGGTGGTCACAGTCGCGTTCCATAGACCTCGTTTATGGTGTTCATCATAATCACCTTCTGCGCGAAGAAGTTCAACCTTATTTAAGTAAGTATTCTTAACGCAATCACTGATACGATAATGATAAAGAGGATCAGCAAAACATATTAAGTAGTGTTTCCGTACATTAGTACACAGAAACACATTCATAGCATTAATAACGTAAATGTCCCCGTTCCTCATTAACCCTGCACGAACGGTAATATGAATACGTAGCCACTTCCCAGGCTAGAATCTTAACGCACAGCGCCTTTCGATAGCTGAGTATGACAGCTAGGTGAACAAAAGAAGCTCGGGTATTATTCGTCAACAAAGCAAACTCTCTTAGTTTCTCACTTTCACGAGTCATTACGAGGGAAAGACCACGAAAGAAAGCAGCTGAATCTATCGTAAATTTAATGACTTGTTTCTAACTTCCCCGCTTACTAGGCGTAGTGCTTCATATCACAAAGCGGCCACGTTTACCATCCTTTGCAGCATGAAGAGCCCGTGCTCGACATCAGCCAGGCCCTTATTATTTATGGCGATGTCGCATCCCCTTTCCCCGCGTTCAAATAACTACACAATATTCATTTCCTCATTTGCACCTGCAAGTATCAACAACGCGTGCTCGCTTCTACCGTTCTCGTTGAGTGAGCTGGGTTAAGCTCGCATGGACGACCCAGACTCATTTGTCGCTTACAGCTAACACGTAGGGTTAAATGGCTGAGCTTTTCTTTTTTTATTCTATCATCGTTTTCATATGAAAGGGTACTTCGCTTCCCTCATCAAGTGGTTGATGAAGCTTCGCGAATGAGAAGCGAACAAAGCACGTCCTCGCTGGCTCATCGTGAAACCCTTCATCGAAGAGTTCGTTATGCACGTGCATAGGAAAGGCTATCCAATGCTCATAACGAGGGACTCGGAAGCCCATTCAGTCCCGGTGTGCCATAGCAACGTGCGGCCACAGGATCGCGACTGTATTTCCTTCCGGCAATTTCAAGGACCGTATAACGAGATGACTTTGTTCGTCCTTCGCTTTACATTTCAGTAAGCGAACCACGTTTTTAGTGTGTACTTACTGGCCGCTATAACTGCACAACAGCTTGTTTATTTAGTTGGGAGAAACTAGAGACTTTGCGCAGAGTTGTTCGATCGTTCTTGCTACGAAAAATTAAAGATAAATACTTTTGTTTGATTTGTCGAGCAGTCTGCACATCGCGACATGGTTCGCACATCGCAAGACTAAAAGACAGCTGAGTAATAAGAGTACAAGACAGATAAGGCTAAGATATCCGAGTGCCAAAAGAAAGGAATGGGACGAAAACGAACGTAAACACACATTGTCTCTGGAGAGTGGACATTAATCTGCCAGATAGTCTTTTCTTCCGTGTCCGTAGCGTAACTGTACATCTCTACAGAAGTGGAGACATTGAGGGAACGTACCGAGCTACCAGATCCATCGCACTGGTCCAGCCAATGTGTACGTACGGGCGCGAGATTGCTAAGCGCGCGGTAGACAGGCGCTGCGCGAGAAAGATATTCCCATTGCGACTTTGCCCACCTTCGCTAATATTTTTCTGGACAGCGACGTTTGTTTCGTAGCGTTATCACCGTCCCGTAGACTGCTCCAACTCACACGAGATGCACGTTGTTTTTGCTTCGTTATCTCAGTAACGCCTACTAGTCGTTGCCGCCACTAGACAAGGAGGCGAAATAATCCCAAGGAGAAGTCCTCCGGGTGTTTGTCTACCTCTGAAACAACTGAACATGCTGAATGACGCGTATTTCTTATCGGATTGCTGCAGGCTAGACGAGCGGAGCAATCAAAAAAGGCATAAAAAAGAGGCATTTCTCCGTGTCTCCAATAATATCCAGCTGTTGTGAGAGACACTGCGGCAGTGAAAAGCCTATGCTACGAATCTTGCAATAGCTTGCTTTCCAATACGTTTGGTTCGTGCAGAAACGTGAGAACGATGCTCTTGCAATGTGCAATCGATACAATACTTCGAATATTATTAAGCGTAAACTTTCTCCTAATAACGCCGCGGCGCGCTTTTTAGCAGTTGGAGCAGGACCTCTCAACCTTGGAAAAATCAAGTATAATTTGCAAACAAGTTTTACAAGTAACGTTCAGTTGGTAAAACGTGTCATTAGTAAACATAAAAGCAAAATGTAATAGTAAGTCCATGGCCTCGACATTATGAGTTCGAAGCTACCATTACAACAACGAAAAGTGAAATATAAGTACAGTCAAACGCTTTTGTGAGCCGTGTGTAGGGTCTTTTTACGTATTTATTTCTTAAAATAATATTTATTTTATTTGTACTAAACTTTGAGAAAATAATGATAACAATGCCGTCCTGTTTGCTTGATTGCATTTTCAGTGACTTCAATGGGTGCATCACACTAATAACCGGCCCGAGAATTCATTACCTTTCCTTTGTTTATTCATACAGTAGTGAGTTAATAGAAACATTTTTCTACTGATTCTTTTTTATTCGAGAACCGTCGCTGTTCGTCCTTCGTCCGATTCCTTTTCAGCTAAAGTTTGTCAAGTCACACAAACTTATTTACTGGCTCAACACATTCGTAGATTTTCCAAGCCCTTGAAAGACCAAAATTCATAGAACGTAACATTGTTGTACGATTGGATGCCGCTCATTTCCTAGTTCATCCATGCGTGCGTGCCACAGCCAACGTGAAAGCAGCAGTGCAAGGAAACGTTCATGTCGCGCCAACGGAGCAGATTTATGAGCAGGGCGACAGCGCACAAAATATGCAGTTTACGTTGCTCCTACTCCTGCCTGCTCTTTCTGTCCCGCCCTTTACCATGCCTCACTTGGGAGCTTTTGTTTCTTTTTTTTTTCACTGTGACAAAGATAAATGGCTTCTGCGGTGTCGCCAAGTTGGGCGGAAAGTAGCACCACCAACTCCCGCACACTGTGGGCTCGCACGGACGCTGCGCTTTTGTATTCGGCAAAGTCTCAGTCGACATGCCGCGCGGAACAGCCGAGCTTTCCTTCATTAACTATGCCCTGTTGTTCCTTCCATCGTGCACTTAGGTGTTCTATGAACTAGCCACTTTGGGGTATTGCGTTCTGGCTGCCTGCAAAAAAGTTCTGTTCCTCCTTTCAAGGTCGCCTTAATGATGCAGTCATGTGTCCCCATAATGAAGTTTCCCTTCTAGCAAATGCTAACGTTGGTACGAAAAATTTCCCACGTTGAACTGGTTGCAGTGCCGGTTCCATTATCTACCATTCCATTATCTAACAGGGCTCCTAAAGCACCGCGATAACACGAAAAAAAAGTGCGTGATTTACTAGTGTGTTCGCTCTTCTGATTAGAAGACATGCGTCCCAACAGGGAAATGGCTTACGTGATATGCAGGTTGTTGGCAGCATTCTACAACATTCACGCGGCAATGTTCTGCGTGGTACCCTCACTTCATTTCTTTTTATTCCTGCATCTTCGTACGTACGTACATACGTACGTGTGTGTGTGTGTGTGTGTGTGTGTGTGTGTGTGTGTGTGTGTGTGTGTGTGTGTGTGTGTGTGTGTGTGTGTGTGTGTGTGTGTGTGTGTGTGAGAGAGAGAGAGAGAGAGACAAACCTACAGCAGACAATGTCTGATAAAGGACGTCAACATTCGCGTATAAACACAGTTGGCTGCTCTGCTCACGTAAGGTGTTCAAACATGTTGGTTTTTCTTTCGCGCCTTGCAATTTAATGACGGTTACATGTATAAATGCTCTGAACGAAAACAGAAGAAATTTTCACTAATAAACGCACGGAAAGATGTTCGCATGATTCATACACGTTTTGCAATATGGAACACCAGCGGGACACAGCGTTCATATAGGCATTCAGGCCAAGCACTTTTGGGGCGGGGGCGTTCGTCAAGCCTCAAAAATGGAGGATCCTTGCCCATGTCCCATCTTTAAAGGGCAGCGCAAGTTGGCTGAAGTACAGGGCATTTCAGCCAGCTCGCGCTACCCTTCAAAAAGTTTCCCCTGTGCTTTACGTGGATGCAACCACCGATTATTTTTAAAATTACCTCAGCTAATGATTTAAGATAAATTAATTGGTCAACACTTCAGCGGTTCTTTTACACGCAGTATATTAGAAGTTCCAAAGCATGCTGTTTAGGTTCCACATATTATATTTGCATGCTAATAAGTGCAGTGGTCATAATTATATCTGACTTATAATTATAATTATATCTAGGCTTCATTGTCTGTTTGCTCATTAACTTGTTTCTAACAAATAAAGAACGGGACTTATAGGAAAGTGTGTGACATTTGAAAAGTACCTTGGGACTAAGCCGCTTGCGCGCACTGGTATTACCCCGTCTCCTGGACAATAATGCTCCTCCAGCCATTCATTCATTAGCACACTCAAGCTCGCTAAGAACCAACCACCGATGATGGACGCAGACAGACCACATTGTATAGATTACAAGAAAAAATTATCATGGGTAGTCACGCCTTTTCCCATTTTTTCTGTCCATGCCTGCAATACGCATGCATCATCGATGGCTTGTTCCTAGCACGTCTGAAAAGGACTATTGGCACTGTGCGCAAGTGCTAGTCACGTGGTACTTATTCCAATCTCGCACACTCCATTAGAATAACAAATCATGCTACTTCTTTATAATAGAGCAGGCGACTTAGTGTAAAAAGTCATAATAATTACTTACCTAATGTCATTTTATCCAAGGGTCGCGGGATCGAATCCGGCCACCGAGGCTGCATTTCGATGGAGGCCAAATGATGAGGTCCATGTATTATGCGATGTCAGTGCACGCTAAAGAAACCCAGTTGGTCAAAATTTCCCGAGTAATCCACTGCGGCGTCTCTCATAATCAAAGCTAGTTTCGGGACGTAATACCCCAGAAATCAATAAATCAATCAGTCATTTTAAACAACAGCTTAAAGTAGTCACGACGACAGCGAATAATACGAAGTTGGCTGCATACCCGTAACGCGTGCGCGTATTTTCTTAAAGGACGACACAGGTTTGCATAGACACCCTGTAGATAAATGCTGAAATAAAAGAAAGGAAGGGAACAGGCTATCAGGATATATGCCACGACTTCCCAAAGTGTGTGAGAGAGAATGTCTGTGCGTGCATGTGTGAGTAGTCGACATCTTTCTCTTCATCGGCTAAGTTCAGTCTCTGGACATATGTGCATGTATTTACCGCCTACGCCAATTTTGACATGTTGAGGCCAAACATAGCTCGTATAATGTTTAAGGTCTGTCAAAAAGCTGACGGAACCAGCTATGTGGAGGAAATAACAGAAGTGGAAAGACATTTCTGGCAACGCTCTTACTACGTGTCCATATTACCTCTCTTTTTTTTTCACTTCGCGTTGTTCTTTTGTCCGACATTTGATACAACCTCGACGAAGATTGATACAACCGTTTCCTTCCTTGTACTTCCGCTATAAAAGAGTGAGAAAATCAACAGCAGAAAGTGTAAACAGTGCTTCCGACCGAGAAACATCGGGCTTATCAAGGCTCATACGAAATTCAGCTTTCTTATGGGGATTTCTGCAGGCTGTCTCTCTTTTATTTTAATTTTCTATTTAACTATGTGACGTTCTACCCCAAGGTATCAGCAATACTGACAGCTGGGTGAGTTGGTATCTGAACAAGTGACATGAAACATGTGTGCATAAAACACAAATATCCGTAAAACGATGCCAGCATCGCACTTTTTCTTCGTCTGGTTCTCTCTTTGTTGTTGTTGTTTTTTTACCCCTGTTGAGGAAAGTATAAAGAACACATTTTTTATTGATATCTTATTTGGAGATGTTTGCGCACAAATAAGGCGCCGGCTGCTCTTCGATCCTGTGTGTGGTGAACGTTCAAGTTGCATGTTTCGGCATGCGAAGCGATCTGGCCTAATGGCATTACAAATTGACAAAAACCCACAAATTTCTACGATTTTCCTTATGCTCCCACCAAATGAAAAGTAATAGCGGCTGTGATTTATATTATTTTCATTCGCAATCCTGCCGTTAGATATCTAGTTCATATCTACAACCCTTTGTAATTTTAAGTCGCGTTCTCTTGTGGGCCTGTACGGTACCATTCATGCGATATCTCTAGTAAACACGCAAAATACTCCAGTACCTTCAAGATAGGAATCTGAAGGCTAGTTTCATACACACTTTCGACTGGGCGGCAGCTCAAGAATACTTCGTCGCTGTTGTGAACGCGCGCCGAGTGTCTCGACCCCTTTGGTTGCACCAGGGACGTTCTTAATGGCGCTATGTTGCGCCTGATGAAGCACAAATCTGTGGCGCAATAGGTTAGAGCCCCGAAAGTTCATGCTTTAGGCGTAGAACTTAAATCTAACCACGGGAACAATTTATTCGAACTTATCCGTCGTATATATGTGCTGTGTTGCCACCTCTTCATCTCTTTCTCAGAACGAAAGGTAGAAAGAGGGAGAGAGGGACCCTACAAATCGTACTACAGATACCCGGTATGTCGGTTACAGGAAAGTAGCTAAATAAGTAGAACACGCATTTAATAAATGAATGAACAAATCATGTAGTGTGAAGCCTCGTGAACTTTTTATTTTTCCTTCCTGGAAAGTTGGCTTCTTGGTTATAAGGCTATAGTTGCGGCGATGCACCCTTTACAGGCGAAGACGCCTACATGCAAAGCGGTACTGCAGTGCTGACTGGTTTATCGTTAAGGGAGGGCGCAGTAAACAATAATTTCCCGAACTCATGCACCCAGCAACCGAATTCACGGGCGTGGTCATAGATCTTTGTTCGGAACACAACTCGTTCGCGCGCTGCAAATTCACGAGTTGGGGGCGCGGCTCTCGTTGTGAGCGCTGCGGATTTGGCGCGACCGTGTGCGGCGCAGGCTTCCAGGATTCGTCAACCTCCTTTGTTTGAGTGGGTACTGCTTTGCGACAAGGTGACTTATAAAATACGCAAGAAGTGGAGGGCGAAAGCAATGTATGGGCAAGCGGTGAACATTACAAAGATAGACGACCATGTTTGTTGTCTTCTTTTAGGCAATATACTACACAACGAAATGCTTTTTTTTTTTTGTCTGCAATTGAATAAGACTGCCTTATGAAACGAAGAATTTTTTCCGTCAGCTTAAACGCGTGATTTACAGAGAAAACATAGTCATGGACGAACGTGGCCACTTCCCGCTGCTTAGAGGTAAGCATGACCACGGTCAATGGCATGCAGCGAATAGCGAACAAACGCAGACAACGATCTCTGATCTGACCCCAGGTTGATTACCCACGGCCCCGGTGCGTCACAATTCTTCGCTGAAATAGTGTGATGCTGCGGCGGTAACGTTCTATGCGCGGAGCGAGGACATGCGCTACAAAACAAAAGTATTGAATGAGGCTACAGCTTCTTCTTTGATAGTGCAATATGATAGCTTTGCCACGCCCCATTCGCTTTGCCAAACACAAGACGGTTGCGCCTTCTCACTGCAGAATGTCTAAACGCTAAGTTTCCGGTGCTTGCAATGGCCATCAAGAGCAGCAATGACAGCAGCGCTAGGGCAGGAATCGCTGAAGAACGCGCGCACTCCACTACCCTCTTATTTGTCTTGAACAAGCATGCCTCCGTGGCGTTAGGGAAGCTTGCTCGAATCGCAACTAGAACACTCGCGTTCAGTTCATGTCCTGTCCCAAACTTATACAGTGTTCGTTCCAGCTAAATTACTTTGCTTTGTTTGCAGAAACTGCCCATGTAATATAGGGTCGATTGTAGCATTATTTCACCTTCTATACTCTGTTCATCCAGAAGGACCTTTAAAGGCGAAATAATTAGGTGTCTATGCTTCAATGCTTCGTTCTGAGGTGCAAAGAAACTGGGAAGGCTCGCGCCGCCGTGACTACAAGGGAACGCAAGCGACGTTCTTGTGCGGAACGTTGGTAGTGTTCCGGGCCACACGCACCATTGGGCGCCGCTCGCATTGGACATCAGTGGGAGCCCCTGGGCGTCCGAAATGCTCTAATTCAATGTGTTACAGGAAGTGTCCATCCATGGGACGTCCATTCATTGGACACTGCGCAGCTTCGATAGTCCTACATTCACAGAGAGGAATGGCTCCTGATTTTTCCGGCTGAAGTCGACGAATTCCCCGTGCAATACTTTAGTGACACTCATTTCACCGCGTCCACTTACTTACAGATCCATCGCTGATCGTGAAGTGTATATTTGCATACACACAGCATACACGACATATGGCCGTTGTACCTCCCCGGTTAACGACAACATTTTGCGTTATTACACCCTTCCAGGGTATGGGATCTGCTGAACAGCGCTTCCAAGGTCTTCGGGTGACCTTTTTCGTTTTACAGCTATTTAACTATCTTTTTATTCATACTTCCTAATGTTATCCTCTCCGGCTTGTAATATGCAAGCGCATTTCCTTTTAGAAAACACGGGGTGGAAATGGAAAAAACACGGGAGGGACGCGTACTCCACCCGCCAACTCAAAACTGATCTGTACAGCACGTGTGAGACCAAATGAATACATTAAAAAATCGCATAGAGTATTCCAAGCTGATGTATAACAAAGCACACTTCCAAGGCACGTGTTCAACATCGATCGGCGAAATCGGATTTTCCGTCATGCCATACCAACGATGGTTAGCTTATGCAAACCGCGACACACATTGTGGTACGATAGGTTTTCGATATTTCTCGTATAGTTTAGTCAGAGCGACCGGACGAAATGACAGAGCTCTCAGAAAGATTACACTGGCACGACTGACAGGCGAGACAGAATGGCGGCGCTCTATTCAATGGATTCCTATGCTCGCTGAGGCGTCTGTTAACGCGTCCACCTGTCTGGCCGGTGTATGTATTACCATTGGAAAAGGAGGATTTTGTCCACAGCTCCTACATTCCAATCAACAAAACTATACACACGCCTCTGGCCGCACATTTCATTCCCGGCTAGTGAGCCCTGTGACCTTATACTCACAATGGAGCAGATGGGGCTGAGCGTGTGTGGTGCGGAAAATGCCACACGGAGCCAATACCGCTTTCCTAGTTGAGGCCATGCAACATCCTCTTTCGTGATCGGGTAATAACCGTCATCATTCGTTTTTTATTTATTTTTTCACTGCTCATGGAAGGATAGCGTCCGTATTCTGTTTCGAACGATATTTTCACAAACTGATCGATTAAAATGAATAGGATATGCTGCAGCCTTGAGGTTATCCAGAATCACGTAAATCGTTTCGTTTATTGTATTTTAAAAGTGGCCCACAATATTCCTCTTACCTCTAGTCATAGGTACACCTGCGAGAAACGACATTGTGTTGAGAAACGCCTCAGCAAGCATACAAACTTATGGAACGGCATGCCGCCGTCTAATGTTGCTCTAAATTGTCAATCAGGGCGACGCATTCTTCTCTTCGAAAGCGCAGTCATGTTCCGCCGCCCTCACCAAACCACACGCACCATCTTCGGAGCCCACAATATCACAAATAGCCCCTCGCCTTGCAAAGCCAAACCATCGTTATTATTGCATATCAGATTCACAAATCGATGGTGGGCGCATCCCTTCGGTGTAAGCTTTGTTATACCTCACGCACAATGCGCACTTTTTTAAGAATGTGTGCTTGTTTCATTACTTGCGCTGAAGATCAATTGTCGGTGGGCTGGGTGCTTGCATTATCCCGTGCTTTTATTTCGTGCTGTACGTTTTCTAAAAATACACCAGCTAGCCTAGCTATACAACATGTTGAAGTCCAAACGCATAGTATCATTTACCCACATAACACCCACGCTTCAAAACACTACAGAAAGCGTCTCTCCTCTCCCTCACATAAGGTTGAATGAGTGTGTTCTTTAATACATGCCCCTTAAGGGTGCTCGCCTTTACCATATTTATTTCAAGCGCAGTGGAAGCACGCGATTCATAAAGCTTTTATTTTTTAAAATCCCGTTTTCAGTCGCAAGATATCTTCGATGATAAAATTTCCATCGTTGGGGCTGCCTGCAATTTCCTCCTGCGATCAGTTCAATTGCAAGCATTTTGTTTTGTTTTGTCTTCTTTTGTCTTGTTTTGTGTCGTGTCGTGTCGTGTCGTGTTGGCCTTGCGAATGACGGGCGCCCAGGCTGTTCACACAAACATTTTCTCTAATATTGTGTCCAAATTGCGACAACAGGTCCCCTTATAATAAAAAAGAAGAAATAACACTAAAAATCTCCACTCCGTTTTGCGTACTGAATGATTTCGTCAGAAACTCATCTACCTTCCAAAAACATATCTGCCTGTCGTCACCTATACGAAGTGGTGCATGTAAGTGGAGGAGGATGGAGGCTGTCAGCAAAGCGTATGTCACATTGCATGGCCAGTTTGTATTCGTGTCTCTACAAAAGAAGGACTTGTGGACGCACTGTCTATGCCTGTCTGAATGTCTTGTATATCCCCTATGACTAATATAACATGCATACTGTTCCCATGTAAAGTAGGCATATGCGTTAACTCTGCCTGTTGTTGTTCTTGTTTCCTTCAAGTCTGCCTATGACGAAACTTCCTCTTTGTTCCGCGAAGGTTCTTGCCCTTTACATTCCCCGCGTCGGGCAGGCAACGCTGTCCCGGTCAAGTACGAGTCGCGCAATGCTACATATCACGATAATTCTTTCGAATTTCGGCAGAATATTTTTGTCTAGTGTGACTCAGTCATCTAATCCTCCGCTGTTGCCTCATGGCGCACATTCTATACATATATAACTGATGTTTGTCCACCCTACGCATTGTATAGCTTCCTTACAGTTCTGTGTTCTTTATAATAACATTTATTTTCCGTTATCCGCATCCCTGTCTTCCTTTCTTCTAAGTTACGGCTTGCACTGCTCGTGACACCAAGCGTACATGCAAGTACTTACGTGACGTGCTCATATGGCAGCAATTCGTTTATTGGCCATTAAGCACACGTACAAGCATGTCAGAGCGGTCAACCCCGCTGTTTACTCCGCTCCTCTACCAATATGTTCCGCATGAATGCGTAAAAATGAGACTATATATGGTTATTTTCATAGGCGCAACACAACAAATTAACTTCGCCGTCATGCGCTTCACAGCAGTGGCGTTGCATTTTGTTCTTGCTTGGTATTACCCGTTCCATAGCAGTATTCTCATGTGAGGGTGACGCAAGATGTTGCCATGCAAGCGGGCTTGCATGGCAACATCTGATGCCAGAACACAAAGCTTTCATCTATTCACTTCAACGTCATCCCTACTTTTGAAACTGTGCATTGTGCCCAGGACATGCCAGTGCGGTTGCTCGACAGCGCATTACGGCGAAGACGCAGTGACGCGAAATAGCGCGACATTTCGCAAGCAGCAGCGTCAATCCTCCATGTTGCCGCTTTTGTCTATCGACATGGCGGTGAGCGAAGCAATCGGCTTGTTTAGGCAATGTGTCCCCAAGTCTCCGCAGCCTTACTATCCTCGCTTACGCAACGGCTCTGTACATGCGCCCGTCATATCCAATGCACAAATGGATTGAATGCAGCGGGGAACAAAGAATATGAAAGAACGTTGATTGGCTTAGCGGATGACAAATGCACACGTGTGCAGACTTCTCGCTATTCTTGCTCCGCTCTGTTTTGTCTCTGTTGTCGACCTTTGGCGGCATCGTGACAAGGACATCCTTGGAGATTTGAGATTCGCCATTTTAGGTTACAGATAGGCCTGCGCAAAATGCGTTTCACGTGCACAGTACATAAAAAAATACACAAACATTATTAGATGAAATGAGTTCGGCCGGAACATCCACAGAGCTTCCAGCGCACAATTGGCATGTGAGCGTCAGAACTTGCTTCTTTGGTTGTATTCAAGAAATAAACCCTTACGCACAATCTGTTCCCTAAAAACAGATGCTAGCTATTTGCAATGCTGAACACGTGGTTTTTGACCGGCCAGCGCCCAAGTAGTACATAATAAGGACAAGCTTTATTAATTGTAGAAGACGTTTTTCGATTTCTGGGCTAGGGTCATACTTATTTTGTATTTCTACATTACCGAGAAGCCGCCATGATCGCCTTTGCGAGGTGCCTGTGCAGATGAACTTACCTTCATGCTGACAACGTCACGGCGAGACATATTTAAATTGGGACGGCTTCCAACAAGCCTGCTCAGAAGTTTCAATGAATTTTCCTTGGTTACGAAAGGCATTCTCCACTAGCAATATTTGCTCTGCAACAGTCAGCGCCATCCTGGCACGACTTTTCCTATCACTGCCCCTCTATAAATGACATTGTAAGAAGTTTTGGGACAAACTGAATCAACACTCGCGCACGAACTACAAACATTGTGTTATTATATACCACATGAATCTCTGATACCGTTCACGATCTGTTTTCGCAATTGTTCTTCCTCTGTGTAGGCAATTTTCAGACACCTTGTGGTATTACTCGCTCAGACAAGGACGGCGGCGCGCACCGAGCTAGGCTTCTGTCGTTCACATGCAAAGCAACCGCCTGCATTTATTCAGCGTGCACTCCGGCTCGATAGCCACATTGTTACGAAAGGGAGGTCAACAAAGGCCAGCCGCGAAAGAAAAACACGGAGCACCTTCATCAGAGACACGCATCGATCGTCCACGCGATACATACGCCTGCCAAATTTGCGCAAACGCCTCTGGGCTTTATAGATTGAAATTCGTTTCGCCCCAGGAGAATTCAAATTAAGTGCTTGTACAATTATGCGAAGCCCGTACGTCTTACTTTTATTTTGTATGTGAGCTCCGAACAAGACGGGAATAATACCGCGAGTCAATACGAGCTTGTGTTTCGAGATTCGTCATTGGCCGAAGTAAAACTCCACCTTTATTTCATATAAACGGAATTGTCAGGTTTTCGAATGATTGGGATAAGTACAGAATGTACAGAATACAGAAGTACTGAATAAGTAATCTACTGGGAATGGTAGCTGGAAATACATTGCTCCGGCAATATTTTCTGTGGCGATCTGTTTATGTTTCATCCCTTCCTTTTTTTTTTCAGGCAGCCATGCCCACTAGTGATTTGCGGTGGCGCGTATAATGAGAACTGTGTAACAATCGCACGAAAACAAGCCTAAACAAATGTGACCCTGTATGAATGAGCTCCGAGATCTGCGATGGATAAATTTCGACCCAACTGTCTCAACTGTGGCAAATGAGCTCGGCGGCAATGCACAATAGAGGGAAAATTCAACAACGGAAAATAATGTTGCCCACTTGAGAGCAGTGTGAAGCCGCAATGTAAGCCGGCACTATTCCATCAAAAGAGAGGATTTGCAGTTGAATATTGTTGGGAAATATGAAGTGTGATCAGCGGTATCGGAGCGTTATATTGGCAGGGAACACAGCGCGAAAGTTACAGTCATGTTGACCGCAGGATGAGCTCTCATTTTAACTGGAAACTGCCGCAAGGTTAACTTCAAAAATATTATTCGCAGTTTTCTTGACGCGAATCAACGAACATTGTACGGTTCTCCTTGGATAGCGCAGATAATCTCCTTATTAAACAGGCGACTCCAGCGATATAATGCGAATGTAAAGGCTACACTTTTCTTTAGAGGAATGCAGATCTTGCATCTCCATGACACGTGTTCAAAGCTTATATTTGCGGCATTTTCGCTCACCTTATGGTTACATTAAACAACGTAGGTTAACTAAAATAAAAAATAATAAAAACCAAAAGTAAATATTCAAAGCCATTTCTTTCTCAACAACCTCATCATTAAATTTTTTCTAACAAATCGTACGCTTACCTACCATGTCTTGTTAAACAGGATTCCATCGGTCCGTTGTAACGTACTCTTATCATGTCGGTGTACTGGGCGATGGTTCAATCATTTCCTGTCTACTGTTGCCAAATGATCAAGAAGTTTGGTCGCACAAGACGGAACGAAAACTAGGCGCAGCTAGACTAGTCATGCAATTGGGAAAATGGTGAAAATCTATGCCAGGAAACTAGTTACAACCGAATTCAACCAGATGTGGACACACGACGACGCATTAACGTTGCTCTGTCCAGTGTGACAAAAGCACAGTAGCACCACCTCTTCCATAAACGCGTTCTGAATACGAAGCGGCAGGCGCCTGGAAACTATGGCGAAATACTTGAAATCTCTATCCTTCCATCGGCAGAATGTGGCGCATGGATGCGGGCGTCCACTCTTCATCTTGATTCGAAGTGAACGCAAGCAGGTTTAACTTGCATCAACACGCATTGCGATAGAATGGTTAGACTGGGATTATAACACTTAACCCGTACCGTCTCAGCACAGGACTTGTAGTTCAGCTCAAATAAACGAGTATAATTCGCAATATTGAGTCAGTATTACTGTAATGACCACACAAAATGTCAAGGAATCAGTGGATAGCCAGAATATCTGATACGGCGTGAAACGCATCAGTGTGTGAATAAGTTCGTTCCTCCGTGCACAAATCCGTCCGTTGCAATATACGAGGTTACTAAATTACTCATTCAGAAATTGTATTTTGTCTACTAAATGACTACTTCCCTTCAAAAATAATTTCCTGACCTGTTTCTATTGCATATGAACGCTGAAAAAACGCTTTTCTTTTAACCTAAAACACATCGTCTTGTGCACTTGTGGCGCCTCCGTCGTAACTGAAGTCCTTCTTGTCTCCGTACAGCGCCGGTATGTTGACAGGTGACGATACAGCCTCCGTGCTGCTTTTAGTGACGCTCTCATTGGTTACATTAGGCTGCGTGGAACTCGCGTCTCTGATCACTAATGACGACTGTTGCATAGCCTGAGTTACAGCGACGGTGCTATTGTCGACGTAGTCCTTCAATCTGGAAACCCACGATTTGTCTCGAGTAGGTAGTGAGCTAGTCGAGCGTAGTATAGCCACGGTAATTGGGCCGTTAGCTTTCGAACTAAGTTTAAACTTGCCGCTGGCATTGGTAGCGTTGACGTTGACATCATGCTCGGCGTTCACTGCGTTCTCGTGGGGTTGGTCAGGCCAGAGGCGCTGGTCAGGCGGTAAGCCCACACTGAAACTGGTGCTCGCAGTGAATGCAATAGCCAAGAGAAACACTGCAGTCAGTAGACCAACAGCAAGGGCCAACGCGCACTTGCGGTCTCTGTTCACCGTGCTTTCCAAATCTACGAGCTGCTTGTAAAAAGCCGGCACGCGAGACCACTCTTGGCCGGTTGTTTCATTACCATGGTTAAAGGTCTCGGGAGCAAGGGACTCTTCGTCCACTAAAATCTGCTCTGGGTCTTGCTCCAGGGTTATGTGGTCTTCTTTCGATCCAGTGTTGTGGAACCTGTGGAACTTAGATACGATGTTCTTGAACGAAAATTTAACGCCGTCAGTCCACAGTTTCGGTCGCAACTTGCCGCAGACAAACCGTAACTTGCCAAACACGTCCTTCCAGTGTGTCGTCTGCTCGCTTTCTCTAGCAGTGCTCAACGTATTATGGTCGCGTTCAAAGGCAAGCTCCTTGCCCCAGCTAGCGTTCGAGCCTTCTGCTAAGAGCTTTTCTAGCATAGACGACACGGATGAGGCAGGGAGTAGAAGGCGTTTGCTCGTAGTGCCTGGATGCTCAAGGACTGTCCTTTCCGTCCACGTGGAGCCGACGACAGCGGACGAGGACTTCTCTACAAGGCCACTGGAGCCGAGCGTTTCCGTGGTCGCAGCGAGGCGTTGCAATGAAGACCAACGGTAGGCATCCTGTTCGGCCGCCTCTTCCGTAGGCTGTTCGAAGATAGTAGAAAACCCTTCTTTCCGGACGGTCATAGTAGAGCTGGGTCTTGTCATGCTGATACTGCTAATGCTACTGCTTCCACGGCAGTGATCCCAGCCACGAGTAAAGGAGAGTTCCCTGTCCAGATGTGTTCGAGCTCCTCCTGCAACATAGTCGCAGCTGGGGCGTTTCGAAGCGCTGCTTGTTCGTGAAGGATGGTAACAGCTCTCGTAATAACTGCTTTCCAATTCGTAGAAAGCTTGCGGCTCGTTCTGACAGCTGAAATACGGGTCGTAAGAGCGGGTCAACGAAGGCGGTCGGCTGCTGAGATGGTCCCGTGAGGATCCCGCGACATTCCAAGGCTCGCTACTGCGCTCTCTATAGGTGAGATGAGCTCTTTTAGACTTGTCCTTGCCTTTGGACTTCCGCTTATGCTTGGACTTGCGCTTGGACTTGTGCTTGTCTCGTATGTACATCGATTCACTCATCATGAGGGTAGTGTCTTCGTACGCCGCTGCTACAAATTCCCCTCATTTAAACCCTTGGCACAAGCCCACTACGGGCACTTCGTTGAGCAGGAGGCGTTATGATGATGGTTATGAAGATGGTCATACTAACTCTGCTAGTAAGATGATGATGATGATTATTGTGGTTCGGTTAGGAAAGGACGCTAATTTCTGCAGCCCATGTAGGGAGCACGGCTAAGCGTCCGTGGGGGTGGGGGAAAGGGAGTGAAAGAGGTAGAGAGGAGAGAAAGGCCGTAGTGGAGGGCTCCGGAAATTTAGACCACCTGGGGTTCTTTAACGTGCACTGACAACGCACAGTACACGGGCCTCTGGCATTTTCGCCTCCATCGAAAATGCGACCGCCGCGGCCGGGATCGAACCCGCGTATTTTGGGTGGCAGCCGAGTACCGTAACCACTACACCACCGCGGCGGACTGCTAGTAAGATGAATAATAACACGTATTTATTCCACTGCCAATTCTCTGACATCTTTCAAAGCTGCGTTCCTTCATATTTTGGTTTATATTCCTCTTTTCTCAGCTTGATTTTTGCTCTAAGAACACCATCAGACAACAAGGCGCGTGATCGGTGATGGGTGATCTGCACGGAACGCGTTCGCTCGCTCCAGCGTGACGAAATCGGGGCTCAGTTTTCGTGCGTTCTGCGGGTTTGGCGGGGCTGACGTGCATTTTTTTGGTGTTCATCTTTTGTAGGCTGCTCATGGGCAATATACTACAAAACAAAATGTTTATCGTGTTCTGATGGTTAAGTGGGCTTTATGAAAACAATGTATTACTTTGCTTTCAAGTCTAAACTGGCTCTTTAATAGTAATACGATTTAGAGCAACTATTTATTGCTGTTACTTCCGTGACCGCTACTAGTCTATGCAGAAAGAACGTGAAAATGCGAAAAAATGGCCACGCCCCGCGGCTTCCGACGTCAGCGCGGCCTACGCCAATAACAGGCGTCGACAGCCGAACGTGTTCAGATCGGATACCGAACAGCGGTCTCTGTTCTTGCCCCAGATTTCTAACAGGCGTGCATATGTATAATCGCCCGAACCTGCCGCACCGGTGTGCATAAAATATGAATTATTATTTAGCGAAAAAGTTCAACGGTCCCTGCAGTACTTCCTTACATAACCTGAGAACGGTATTCATCAGTCGGGGGGGGGCTCCTGTGAACACGTGAGTCTAAATACTGGTGCGCTGAACGCACCAGGGAGCTCGCGATCTCGTTTCAAATGCGGCTGGAGATCGCTTGCTCGTCTTCGAACGCATGTCGTAGCAATGGAAATTGACTCCGTCGGCTGAAGTACAATTAGTATTAGTGGTTCCATAATCGTAGAAACGTGCTCGGTGATGCTTTATTTGTTCGTTTTGAGCTCTACAAGTAAAAAAAAAAAGAACGTATGTATCTTTCTTTCAGAATAACAAAAGAAGTTAAGCGACGCAGTCGGTGCTACTTCTAGCGTCATTTGTTCAAAGGAGAGCAGACAATTTCCAGATATATTTGAAACCAAACTGCGATTTCCCTGGTGCACAGAGCGCACTGATATTTGGCTCACACGTTTGCAGAAGTCTCCACGGCTGATTGGCACAGTTTTTGGACTATGTCGGAAAATTGTCACAGAACCCCTTTAAAACCGATGCAGAGAGTCGATGCCAATGTCGAATGACAATATGTCTTAGGGGAAATTGTGTGGTCATTCCGACATATGCTTTCTTTTTCTTCTTGTAGTTCAAGCTTGAGTACTTTAAGCTTTTAAGGATTAAATAGCGCTTGCGCTTCACGGACGTCAAGGTGAAATATTCCGCGTCCTTCATTGTGATGAAATGACGTCGCATACAGTTTTCTTTTCCATTTTCCAGCGAATAAACAATGAAGCTGAGTGGTCCGCGACAGCCATCACAGCTCCTTCGTTGACATTTGCGGCATTGACATGACAGTAGGCCGATCGAGGCGCGTAATCACGACTTCTTTACCCGCGTTAACAGACAATTGACGTGTTCTGTGAGCCGCCTCGCCTACACCCATGACGTTCACCAATAACTCTGAGTCGTTCAGGCCCGACAAACCACAGTACGTCTTGGGCACATCACTTTGTCTAACGCTCATGATGTAACGGGACGAATACAAGGGTGCGGAAGCGTAGAGGAGTCGTGCACATAGTTTTCTTAAAAACAGTGGCATTAGCATTCGTAACAGTGGCACCGTGTACATACGTAAGTGTACTAACGCGCACTACTTGCTGTCTTCTCTGCCACCTTCGTTTTATTCGTGACTCTTTGCTCATCACGTAGGCCCGTACAGCTCCACAATCCCATGCGCGCACAAAATGTTCAAAAATGTCACGAAGTCATTTGCACCGTTTTAGGTAGGTTAAACAGGGCCATACAATAGAGTTCCCAAAGTATGGCAAATGAGTTCTGCGGAAACCCGCAAGGTGGAGTAACGTTTATGAAAGGGAAAATTAGCATCCACCCGTTTTGTAGCACAAGGCCACAAGGAAATCCAAACGGATTTCTCAGAAAAGAAAGCTTCCTAGGCCGAAAAATTCTTCCTGGTCCGGGGTTCGAACCAGGGACCAACGCCTGTCCGGGGCGCTCGCTCTGCCAATTGAGCTAACCAGGAGGCTAGCGACTCACAGCGCGAGGGCGAATCCATCGACAACTCGAAGCACATGGGCGGGAATATATGGCAAATGAGTTCTGCGGATACCCGCAAGGTGGAGTAACGTTTATGAAAGGGAAAATTAGCATTCACCAGTTTGGGATTTCCTTGTAGCCTTGTGCTACAAAACGGGTGGATGCTAATTTTCCCTTTCAGTTCCCAAAGTACTGCTGTATTATTTAGAAACCTAACTCACTGAGGACACGTTGTGTCACCTTCTTATAAAGTAATACGTCTTCACAAATGCGACACCGAAAGTGCTGTCCGTTGTGAGAAATCTACTTTTCGAGTACGGGTATTCCCCTCCCCTCACACTTGGTACATTGATTTGATTGGATTTGATTTGATTTATTGATTTCCATTTACACACACATACATTACAGAGGAGTGGTAAATGGAGGTGGATGAGGAAAAAAAGCCTCTATGACGCGGCTTGAGGGAACCTCACCCCTTTCACATATTGCAGTATGGTACAACTACGTCCTGCGTTGTAATGCCATGAATATAAGAAAAGACGACGTGGCTTTCTGCAAACGATTTTCGTCAAGGTATAACGTTAACCAGATATCGCAGACATAAACTGAGTGTATTCTTAAATAATAAAAAGCAGGTCGTACGGACACATCCACATACGATGCAGAGCATAAACTTGATCGCTGATAAAACCAAGAATACGTAAATCCTAACTAGCGCGGCTCACCACCTACCATTGATAAAGCATATCTGCATTCCCGATGGTAACTAAACATAAACGCTCCCTAATATTCAAGACAGGAGGGCAATAAGAAAGTCGTTAGCGCCGGCATGCGGATATATTCTGCACTTTTCTTCTTCTCCTGGAATGTTCCGCTGAAATACAGTGCAAATTCCTCAGTTATTATCGCCTTATCAGCTATCACGCAAGGTAACGTCAGTAATCAAGATGTAATACAGCACAAGAAGAACACGGAATCTGACAGTTATTCATAAATGTTCTTGTTCCCTTGCTGCAAAGCCAAAAAAAATGCTATAATAGCAGTACACGTTGTTCCTATCACACGTAATATGCAATATAGCTCATATCATTAACTTCGTTAGAGCTTCAGCTTCATCGTGAAAATGCCAAGGCCAATGCGAACTATCGTTCCATTCATTTCCTTTCCTGTACATGCTGTTGGACAGGATGATCGGTATATAAAACATGTTTACGTGTGTATCGATGTATTACATATCCTTTAATGCATTACTTTTATGAGTACTCAGAAGCGTTACGCGAATACCTTCTTCTACGAGATCACTTTATGCCGCACCGTATTCGTGTACAGCACAAATGGCGTTATGGGAAAACGTAGAAGGTCGGCAACGGCCAGGTGGAATCTATGTTCAAGCCTTCACGTTTATGACTTAATGGTCAGGTTTGGAAGTGAGTGCCATATCAAAGCACTGGCTGAGAATGCAAGACGACGAACCAAATTAGAGTCTATCAGGGGTATAGCGGTAGTGCTCAACGTTGAAATACCTACAGGCATGGATTCTCTCTCTCTCTCTCTCTCTCTCTCTCTCTCTCTCTCTCTCTCTCTCTCTCTCTCTCTCTCTCTCTCTCTCTCTCTATCTATCTATCTATCTATCTATCTATCTATCTCTCGTTAAAGCCGACAGCCGTTACGAATATCGGCAGCGGCGGTGGACGCCATCACCACCTACTTCGGTCACTGTAACAACTTATAACAGCTGGCGCTGTTAAAGCGGAACAGCAGGAAGAACAAGACGACTGCGACGAAGAGTAGGCAAAATACGTCGAAGAATTGAAGAGGAGGGAAGAGAGGACGACGAAAAAAGAATTCGACTAATAAGAAGATAGTGTAGAAGGGGAAGAAGCAGACAAGTCTGGCAATATAAGAGGAACAAGAGGGGGAGGTGACGTAGGGATAGAGTAAGGCTGAAAGGGAAGAATGAGAGAGCATGCGGCAAGCTCTAGCTTACGCTGTCACTGTGCCGCGTCCTCTGCGTAGGCCTAAGAATCTTTTTGTCATTGAGGCTGATAGCGGTTGCGGACACCGGCGATGGTGGCGACGCCGTTGCCACCAATTTTGGCTATTTTAACGAGCCAATATAAGTGTTTGCGTTGTAAAGCTAGCTGAAGGGTTACAGTTGCGATATAATCGCACCTCCATTTCTATGTCCCACTGTCGTACCATTTTTCTCCCTTCTTGTCTAGATGTCTAGCTCAGAATACGGCCAGAAGGCGATAATATTGCTTTGGTGACGTAAGTGTTGCGTTTGGTGTCTCCTGCGGTGTGATTGGCTGGTTGAAATAACCGGAGTTCTGCAATCGCGAGAGCGTGCAAATCCCTCAGCAATCGGCTTGTGTGTACAGGATTTCCTAAGCGCCCGCAAAACACGGTGGGCGTCGGAGATACAGAGTTATTAATACCGACACCATATAGATGTGTGACACGTATATTTCGAAACACGCTGATAGATAGTAACGGCGTATCGGGGTCGACACATCTAACAGCGATATTCAGCTGAACGATGAATGCGTTTCTGCCAGAATTTGAACAAAAAAAAAAAAATACTGGACCCATTTAGACGGATTGCCTAATCAATACGTGATTCTTAGAATTTATTCCATTTCTTCGCTCGCTTTTTGAGCTTGTACTCGCGTCGCTAGACGACGCCAGACCTGGTGGCAAATCCGTTGGCCAAATAAGAACGCAAGTGTAACTCAGGGTGTCGTATATGCGTTTACTTGCGACACAGTCTTTGCTCTTATAATTTAGTTCTTTTTTATCGTTAGTTGGGTATATAAACAGTAGTGCTATCCTGGTTTTCTTTCTTCTTTAATGATTCCGTCCGATCTGTAATGCCTTCGGCCTTTTTGTGCACTTGAATAAATAAGTGAACTAGCGAAAGAAAACAACATACACCTAAAAAATCAGAAACGCCAGACCATCGCGTTATGGGCCTCTCAACGTGTGCTTACAGCGTCAATATTGTGCCAGTTACAGCGCTTTCAACATTGCCACACTTTTCCGAATCCATTTTGTTTGAAGGTTGCCGGTTCCTCGTAGTATACTGCGCGTCTGGACAAAGAAATCATGCTCAGAACTATTCCTAACGTCTTTTCGACGAACCACCAGCCACCTTCCACCAGTTTCCAAGAAACGCACCACTGATTGCAAATTTCTGAATTTTATAAATCAGAGCATGAGAACAGAATGATAGGCACACAGATATCAGTGACGGCAAAGCAAGGCCACCCAGACGCGCATCTCCTTAGTTACCTTGTACTATGATACAGAGAAGACAAATAAAGATAGAAAATGAACTTTGGAATAAGCTGTGCGTGAACAACTAAAGATGCCAAGATATATATATATATATATATAATATATATATATATATAATATATATATATATATATATATATATATTTACAGCTGTACATAGCAGCGAATTCAAACCTACAGTCGCCTTGAGTGTACTGCTCCCGAAGGCGGCTGACGCCTCTGATGAAGTTGGCTTCGCGAAGACAGGCGCGGGTTTAATAACATTTTCACAAAGACTATTGTTTCCAAAAGTTGACGGCCATTGGTCGCCCGTGTAAGCCAAGGAAATACACGCCATCAGAATAGCTTAAAATTCTGGCGTAACAATGTCTTTAATACGATCCATGGCGCTAGCGAGATGTCGGTGCCGGCCACATCTTTTTCGTTTGTTTTTTTTTTCTTTCTTTTACGTACTACTGCATACGATCAAGACCCCAGAAATATAAAAGTGGTACAGCTATATAAGACAGACACGTCCATGAAGTATTTTTTCTTTACTCGTGCTGGTGCAAGTGCGTGGCGCCCTGCCGTTCACAAAAGCCGGCCGATAGTGGAGTTGAGCGCAGCGGCGTAGTCACCGAAGCAGCGCCCAGTCTGCTTTCTTCGCAGAATGCAAAGCCTCATCCGTCTAACGTAGGCGCGACGCGGATTAATGCGTTAAGGCGCCAACCACTTCCGCAGGCTGCTGTAACGCAAAACTGAGCAGGCGATCGAGTGGCTGACTTCAGCCGACGAGGAAATTCAGCGGGTAAAGTTGTCTACCTGCCTACCAAGCACTTTTCTTTTCAAAGATGCAGAGCTCGCAGTGATGAACAGCCTTTAAGTTTCCAAATCGCGAGACCTACGCGCACGCGCATAAACTTTCGTGCGCTCTCAGCACGGGTGCACATTCTACAGTATACCGAAGTTGACGCTACTGCTCCGTGACGCGTGACGATGCAACCCAAGCGAAGCAAACACTGTTTATAAAAAAAGATGAAGTACTCCATAAGGAACATCAGGGGGAACTAACTTCCTGTGAGATGGCAGGGATCGCTGTTGGAGAAATCACAGCGTTCTTATTTATATTTTTTTATTTTTACTGTTTCATAACATTCTCCCTTTTCTGCCTTTTAGCGTAAATAAGCGTCACACGCTACTGGCTTGCAAGGGTGCGCGTGCTGCCAGCAATAAACTTTTCATTTGTCTTACTCTTTGTCTTTGCAAAGTTTTCTATTCTACGTCTACTCAATTATTCTGCGTTTACTCATTCTTGTTTCTCGCATTACATCTATAGCCCAAAATTTTTATTCAACCTCTGCGGGAAGGATACGTCGAAGTGTGTGTGTGTGTGTGTGTGTGTGTGTGTGTGTGTGTGTGTGTGTGTGTGTGTGTGTGTGTGTGTGTGTGTGTGTGTGTGTGTGTGTGTGTGTGTGTGTGTGTGTGTGTGTGTGTGTGTGTGTGTGTTCAAGTGAACCAAGCGACGAAGGCAACATAGGAGCGAGTTCAAAGAACGCTGTCACCAATCCTTGAACTTGCACTTTCGTTGCTTGGTTCACTACTCTCTCGTTGTTCACGGAGTGCATGGCGTTATCTCGTTTAAGGTATACGAAAGAACACGGGAAAGGCGCAAGGTGGTAAAGGTTGCGTTCACGTGGCAAAGGGCCAGCAGACGCTACAACAAACTTGACCTATGGGACCGAGGTGGTGTCTCGGGCTTTTCCTCCATGCTCCACAGGTTTCGCCATGTCAGCCTCCTCCACGCAGCCTCCATGTCAGCCTCCTCCTCCTCGCAAATCACAGATGTTCAAGAACGGTAAGATCGCCTTTCTTTTCTTTTAACGTAAAGGAGTTTTATGCCGGGTTCCACCAAGCACTCAATCACGCCATTTCCGTCGCGGAAGTGACGTTGTAAAATGTTCACGTGTGAATGACTCATCGAAGGGGGGAATTTATTGCACAGCAACATGAAAAACGCATACGTAGATACTTGGTATCATAGCCTAAAGTGGCTGGCGATTCCACGGCCATTAGTGAATCGAACCCACGACATTTAGTTCTGTCGCTACAGGTGCCACGCGCTTGTCAACTGCGCTGTTCACATGCACGCACGAAGCACTACGAACTCGCCTAACATCCTGTCTTATCACCCTCGTCCCTTCTCCCTGTCGCTGGGTTCTTAGTTGGCTTTAGGTCCAGGGACTTTGGGTTGGCTGCGGCAGCGCCGCTATCTAGGAGATATGAAGCGAAGTACTGCACTAGTGGCACTAACGAGCTTCATTGTGCAATGATCGCTTCGAAGTCTGAGCGCAGCGGTGGCTGTCGATGCAACGCGATGTTCGCGGTGGTTGAATTCGGTGCGAACGCAGCTACATGTTTTGTCCTTCGCGTTGTATTAGTGTGTTATGCCTCAATGCCAGAGCAGTGGAGCTCCCACGAGCGTCACAGGTGTTCCACCTCCGGCTACTGCTACGAGTGTGATGGCACCGTCCAAGGAAGCTGCTGCATTGAGCGCCACAGAAATGCAACAACGTTGACGGACCAACGTGGCGCGAGCGGACATGTACTGAGGATGTTTTCGTGTGGCATTTGCCAAGCACTGTGTCCAGGTTTTGCGTACAATACTGCCGTTACGACGAGGGATTGGTCATGGCCATCGACGGTAATCGTCGGATGGTGCCACCACACGTCACCGCTTCAAACGGTGCCATACCAGTGAAACACCGACAGCAATCTGCAACTTCATATCGATCTGTAATAAATATTAAGCAGCTTCAGTGAAGAGACGTTTCATTTTCGTGCTATGCCGATTCCCGTGACAGAAGGATCGACCGGATTGGTGTTCTTTTGTTGTTGTTGTTGTTGTTGTTGTTGTTGTTGTTGTTGTTGTTGTTGTTGTTGTTGTTGTTGTTGTTGTTGTTGTTGTTGTTGTTGTTGTTGTTGTTGTTGTTGTTGTTGTTCACTTCGTTAGAGTCTTCACTGGACAACATCCAGCACAGGGTACTTTAAAGCTATCGCTATACATTCACCTCTAGGTGTTTCAGTTTTCTTTCTTTTTTTTCGGAGGTCATCTCACAAGCCGGTTTGAGCGGTAAATCCACTGCAAGCGAGCGCTAGCGTAATATTGTTTGTATGCGAAAAGCATCCTTGACCTTTGGTGGGTCTTACGCATATCTTTAAACATCTTTCCAGTGAAGCTAATTCTTCTAAATTTCTAACGCCCTAGGTCAACTTGAATTCCTCAAGATCAATGAACTCCTCAAGATCAACAGCCTGACGAAGTCACTGTCCTGTTTTGAGTGGTGTTCTGGCGTCGTGGCGCACCGATGCGGGAAAACCCTCGAAATTAACCGTTCTCTGTCCAAAGGTATTTGTTGCGCAAGCTTCGTTGATACCATACTTTCATAAATTTGAGCTGCGCCTTGGATTTTTTCCTTCCTAACGCGTTCGGAGATGATCTCTAAAAAACTGGAGTCTAATATTTGCTCAATGACAAGAAAACAACCAGATGAAGATAAGTATATGTTCTTAAAGCGAAGCATTTTGGCCATGCCGCTATTGTCTGTGGACCCTGGCATCTATTTGTCTTGTCTATTTCATCTCGTTCTTAGTTTGATGATGTCTCACAAATAAACATTCAAATCCGCATCAATTGGTTAACCGCAGTAAGAGCGTGCGAGTTGAGACCATTACAGTAAGGGTGCTGTTTACCTTCTCTTCTCTTTACTTCCAAGGGACAGTTCCCTCCGGTATGATGTGCTTCGCGCGCGAACGACATTTCCAAGGTAGACACGCCTACGCTTCATGCTCTGTTTCAGTTCAGGCGTATTTCCATGCTTTCTTGCTTATCCACGAAAGTAGTCTTGCGACAATCGCTCTATCTATTCTTAAGCCAATGCAGACATCGCATGGTATAGAGCTGCGATTCTTAAGGAATAATATAGACAAGCTGTGCGGAAACTTGTGAACATAATCCCCATCACTCTGGTAGAAATTTCTGTCTCGTCAACGCCACAGTTCAATGAGCTGCATATAGGTCCATACACGACGACGACTTATCCGTCCCCTAGCTTTAGCTTCAAAGACAAGCGGTATTTATCTATTCATTACATGAAAATCATAACTTTTCCCCGTCACCTGAATTCTAAACGTTGTCGGTTCTACATCTACCAACAAAGCCTGTAACTTTTGCCTGTTAATTAATCCCAGGAAACAAAACCAACCGCTATTAGTGAGCCAAGATTCTCGAAAACGAAGTTCGGCAACAGAGGCGCGGGAACTTCACTGGTGAGAAGATCGGGTAATTAAAGTGTGCGAATCTTACTCGGAAGATACGGCGTTCAATGCGAAACAAAGGCGACGGCGCGTGCGCTCGCACAATAGCAACACGCCTATTACGCTCGCGTCTGCTTCAGTTGCCGCTGCCCTTTCCGCTTATGCTAATCATGATCACTTGTTTCCTGCTTTCGAGCTGCACACCCCTTAGACGAACATTTCGCTCTTCCACTTGACCTTCGCCCTCATTATATCTGTCTCACTATACGCTCTAGCCAAGCCTTCCTTCCAGTCCGTTCCTCTCATCTTGCAGCATCGCCAAACTCCTTTGCGCCGCAGCAGCATAATGAGGGCCAAGCGCAGAAGCCCGCGAAGGCCTCGGAAAAGCCTAATCCGACGTATGCAAATAAGCCGATTGTAAATGTGGCCCGCTTGCCTTTATTCGGAACCCACTGCTTCCTGATCAGGGTAAGCTTCGGGCCGTTCGTTCCGGGGCCGGTCTCAGACTTTGCCCGCCCTTAGCCACGTTCTCTGCTCACAAGCTTCCCTTCCTCCACTACACCACCCGCTCACCTGCTTTCTACCGTCGTGTACCTTCATTTTGTGTGTTTGAAACGAAGGAATCGCATAAATGAAAGTACTGTTCTTCAGCCGTTTTCTACGGTCTCTTGCTGTGTTCTCCCTTAGCAAGTGTCTACTGCAGCTCACGTCGGAGGAGCAAGCTGGAATGAAATGGTAAACATAAGCCTAGCTTTGTCGTGCGTCCTCAAAGAACGTGGCGCAGATTCGATAATGTGCCCCGCTTAATATGAATTGCGGCTGCCTACGCAGGTCGTTCGCTTACTGTTCGTAGAAAGCGACGTGAGCCCTTAAGAAAATATGTTTGATAACTCAAGGACACCACTGCTATTTCAGTTCGATTGCTCTCGTGAAGTTTCACAGTGGCCTTTTCCTTCGGAAGGGTGGGAGGGGGAGTACGCGATAAGAACACGTCATGAAGGCGGTGCTGTTTGTTAGCCATATGCGTATTTTTATCCCATCTGGGCGAACAAATTGCACCGCCATCAAGACAGTGATTTATATTTATTTATTTATTTATTTATTTATTTATTTATTTATTTATTTATTTGTCTGTCTGTCTGTCTGTCCGTTTGTTTGTTTTTGTGTCTGTTTGTTTGTTTAAGCTTAAACAGCACGTGGAATGTAGATCTTTTATTCTTACATTGCGCTATTTGGCGTCAGCAAGGTAATGTTATTGTGTGTTTTGTAGTTACACTAAATGAAACGTGAAGAGTACCAGCGGACCGCTATAGTACGAATATATATACCTCTAACACCTATAAGCTGAAGTAAATCATCAATACAGAAGCACAGTGATAAATAGATTTCAATTGCACATATTTCACTTTCACTTTATTTCCTTAAAGGCCCCAAGTGGGAGCATTACATAAGGGGTGGGAGTACAATAATGATGCATGACACTTGACCATTCAGGATGAGAAATGAGCTCTTACAGCCTCAATGAAAGCTTCTGTGTTAGTGATGGCAACGATGAGGTAGGGAAGGTCGTTCCAGTATACAATGGTGCGTGGGAAAAAAGAAGACGAGAAGGTGACAGTGCGGGTTTGGGGGCGAGCAACACTTAAGGAATGGCTCTTACGAAGAGATACACGAGCTGGTGGTGAGAAGTAAGGGGTCTGATTGAGTGAGCTGTGGTACATTTTGTGTAGTAGAGATAGGCTGGCAATGCGACGGCGACGGGAGAGAGTGGGCAAGCCTGATTCCGCCTTTAATGAGGATACACTTACGTTGTATGAATATGATGAATGAATGAACCTGATGGCGCATCATGTGTCCATCATGTGTCTAAAAACGAACGTAAGTAACATGCCTGTTATTTTACCCTAATTTACCCTATGTAAGCAATCATCAATTTCTGTGTACTCAAGACGGCTATTCAAGCTTAATTAGTTTCCCGCATTCATCGTGACACATGGCAATAGCGTTTACCAATCTGGTTATTAATATATATTACATATCACCTACAACCCGGCTCAGCATTACCATTACCATTTCCAAGCAGGATATGTGAGCCACGTCTCCCTTCTCTTCTCACATCTCATTCTTCGAAATGAGCCGTTTTATCTTACTTCTCGACTTCGATCAGAAATACCACGTGGCTCACATTCATCACAATTTAAGACACCCAAGACGAACACAGATTGATGGAAACGAGTATCAAGTAGGATATAAGATCGCTACGAAAGTGTTGCCCAAGCGTTGCACCTCAACAGCAGCGACATAAAAACCGAAGCATTGCAGTGCTCCCTCAACACGCGTCATTTCGGAATATGAAAAAAATTAGAAGGTGCCCCGTCACGATTATTGAACGTCCTAATTTGTTGCACTTTTCTTTTTCATGAAATCGCCGTTATTTCGAGAAAATCTGCGAGCAGGGTGAAAGCCCGGTAACAAAAAGAAAGAAAAAAAAAGCTCAGAACGTGTGCTACCAACAATGAACGTGACACAATTTCGTTACCGCCATCAGTGCGCTGACTGATGCGTTTTTTGAGTTGGGCTGCGGCAGCCGCGCTCGGCGGCTTAATTAATAAAAGACGATAAGCATGCGCGCTGCCATGATCCGTACGAAAGTCATTAATCAAAGAAATTAACGACAACAAAAAAGGCATATACACGAAATGTCAAAATTTTGTAGCGTCCTGTTTTCCTTGTCAAAAGCTGGCAGTAATAAAATTTTGACAGTGCCGCACATTTAAAAGAAAAAATAACGGAAAAGCAGCAGGCGCTTTCAGGCATATATTAACGTCTCACTTGACCTCTTAGACATTCCTCTTCAACACATCGTCGTGACGGAAAGATACAAAATAGCCGGGCCATCATCGAGTGTAAGGGTACCCGATAAATGCCTGCTAAGAAATGCCGAGGGGTTATCAATTACGCGTACGTCACTGAACGTCTTCCTGCCTCATATTTTATGCATGCGTGAGAAGCGTAAAAGATACTGTATCACACTTCCTCTGATCGGCGAAATGTGTTAAAAATACAATGAAAAAGAAATGAACGCCGCGTCGTGTATATAATCACCCGCGGCATGTCTGCATAAAGAGAAGCGCCGTTTAAGTAATCGTTCAGATTTCACTCTACGGCGACGCGCAAAATGGTGTCACAATACATGTTTGTTATTCTATAGCTCCAGAGTGCGAGGCAATAATAATTGTCTATTATATCTTATACTTCCGTCTAGATTGTTTTTTTTTTTTTAATGTCAGCATGTAGGTAAACTCTACTCAGGTTAATAATAATTGCGGGGACTTTACGCGTCCAGACCAGAGTTTGGTTGTGAGTCACGCCGATGCGGAGGGCTTTGGAAGTTTCGATCATCCGGGGTCCTTTATTGTGCACTCACATCACTCAGTACGCGGGCCTCAGCAGTTCACATCCATGGGAACACGACCGTCGCGGCCGAGTTCGAACATGCGTCGTTCTGGACAGCAGCCAATCGCCATACCACTGTACTGCCGTGACAGTCCAATATAATCCTCTCACAAGTTACGCGTGCAAGTAACGCTAGTAGTGCAAGTAATGCAAGCTTTTTTTCTGGTCGAGATCGAATCAATAAATGCCAGTCCCATCTCGCCTGTTCGCTTCGTATAGTGCATCATTCCGAAGACACATTCACCAAAGTAGTGCTGTAAAATACAGGCACATACCGAGTGGCAGCTTCCGAGAGTACCCGTAATCAACAACACCGTAGTGACAAAAACAAACCGCATATAGCAGGCCATTTTTTAGGGCAGAGGTACAGCGTGGACATTTTAACCGAGCTGAGAAAGCGTTCGCCAGTTGAATGATTCAAGTTTTATGAACGGTGCTGTGCACTGTTTGGCGCAAACAGGTCATTTTGTGCAAGGACAGCCAATCGCGCACTACCCTCCTTTACTTATTTAATGTCCTTTCCTGCCTCTGCTTTTCCTTGCGTCGCGTTTCCTTTGGTGACCCGGAAGTTTTGCCGTAAGTACCATCGAACAACAAACAAGGAAGCATCGAAAAAGCTTTTATCCCAGATAAGTTCGCCCTCATCGACTAGAGCGCACCCTTTCTAGACCTCTCCTTAGAGACAAACGCACGGGAGCACGTGTGTTGGGGGCCACAGGGTCAACGTCGCAAAACGCAGAGCTAGCCACATCGTTTACCCTACCAAGCAGTATCTACGACGTACCGGATAATTTAGCCTGCCTGCTGCATTTTCTTAGTGGCACCATTCGGCGATCAAGCGGAAGAGGGATCGAGAAAACGCATGTATAAGAGACAAGGCGTGTGTGTCCATATACAGGCTCTTCGCGTAGAGTTAAAGTGACTGCGGTGTTCAGTAAAGCGACATGTGCCAGTCATCAATCAACAATGTGGTACGTGGAAGCAAGTTGTTCCGCACAAGCGGCGCAAGTAGTCGTACTGCTTCAAATAACGAGCGTTCTGAGCTACGCAATATTTCTCCTTTCAGTCCTGCAGTGTTGCATTTTCCCAGATGAGAACGTCAGCATTTATCTCTCTTCTTTTCAGGCAAACCGCGTAGGCGAAGGCACGTACTTATTTCGGCATGTGTATCGCCTCATCTTCCTCGATTTCCTTATCGTCGGGGGCATCGTAGTCTCACAGTGCATTATACATCAAGACGACTCCGAATCCAACAAAAACGGCAAGGACACGGACGTTATGTCGTGTCATTACTGTTTCTATGGACAACTATTGGGCTTGAAATTCAACACTTATTCGTATCTACGGACGTATAAAAGAGCACAACCAACATCTTTAGGAAACGGGAATAGCTGAGGAGACAAATGTGTTCTAGCTACCAGCCTGTAAACGCCGAAGAGTGTAATTTAAACAGAGTGCTTGCGAAGAATACGAGAGAAGTAGGCAGCCTTTACGGTTTTTCATTTTCCTAGTGCAGTGCTGCGACGAACGTTTGCTGCTTTTTATTTTCTTTTTTTTTTGATAAAATTGTCTGCGTGAAGGCCCGCATAGCTCCGCACGTAGATATCTTCTGTACGTTGCTCCGTTATCTTAAATGAAGATAAGCCAATACAAATTGTGCAAGCCACTTCGTTGTGGCAGAGGTATTTGGTCTTGGCGCTTCTAATGCGCAGGCTAGCCAATCGCCTGCCGTAAGTGATGGAAGGCTATAAGTACCAAAAAAGAAACAGCAATGCGTTGAAGCAGGGGGTATATTAAGTAATAATGAAAACCACCGCAAGTGTGCTAATTCTCGCGCAGTTTGTTTCATGTATACACACAAAAACGTCGTTGAGGTCAGCTCTGATGTCGGCAGCAGCGCAGTTGCTGCCGTACTGTAACGTTGCTACTTTAACAAGGCTAACCGTGTACTGCTCGCGTATACATTTAATAGACTTTGTCAAAACTGAACGTTGGCGCTAAATAAATAAAGCTCCTACACAAAAGTTACCGAGCTGTAAATGGCCAGCACGATTCCAGTACCTTTGACCGGGCAGCAAACGTGGTTCTTTATGAATGTGGTTAGAAGTCGACGACATACACGTGTCCTTATGTCTTCATCTTTGGGCTCTTTCACACTATTACGGATATATGACAAGTGGCCTTACAGGATCCGTTCTTTTTTAACCATGCGAGCAACACCCGACTTCTCCTATCAATCGGGTCCCGAAATACCTGGTGAATATGTTTCAGTTGACTGCATGTGCGCAAGTTCAGTAAAAGCTATGTTCCTAGATACGTACTTAACCAATAAATGTGACCAACTCTTAATACCCGCTTCGTTTACGAGCCATTCCGCCCATTATAATTTTTTCGTGCGGATTCCGCCTTACATTGTTGACCTAGCTTCATAGTTACCTCCGGCACGATAACATGGCCTCGTATGTTCGTCATATTTAACGTTTTCGAAACACCAATGGAGGGTTGACTTCTACAATGCGGCGGATTTAAATAAATTGAGACGAGCCGTATGCCTCGCCCATAGTGTCGAGTGAACGTAGTTCGTCTTAGACTGTTCAAACAGGGGGCGCCAAGAACAGAACGCGAGAAAGAAAAACGAAGAAAAGAAGCCGGCCTCTGTCTTCGGGTTGTTTCTTAGAGCTGGCCACCTCCGCAGTAGAACAGAGAAAGAGAAGCGTGCACGCCACAATGTGGACAAATAAATGGGGCATAAGCAAAAAAAAAAAAAAGTAATCGTAACATGTTCAGGAATGATCGGGGTACAATCGGGTCATCACCATGGCAGGGCCGAACAGGAATGCCTCGCCCGATTTCTCGTCTCTTACGCAGCGTCCACGCAAGCATTGCAGAAAGTCGCTTAGGAGGTCGCTTCTTTACCGCTTTGGTATTCGCTAAGCTGCCGAACATGTAGCAGTCGCAGGAGTCGAACATCTCCCAGCGACACCAGCCTGAACCGGAATTCCAGCCATGCAGCCGACGCGTCCCAGTATCTGAATGTTGTACATCCATGCGTCCAAGCCGGGAACGAGCCGGCTACCAATATCGGTCGTCCGAACGATCTCTCCACCTCTCGCTCTTGACCACCACTCACCCGAAGAAAGCAAAAAGCGAAGGGAGAAAACAAAATTTTGTGCGGAAAATTAATGAGTGCTCTACTTCTACACGACTAAAATACCAATTTCGGGTGGCCGATGGAGTGGCTGCCATAGGAATGATTGTCAATGGCTACGGCGTCAGGAAGGCTCCACCATATATGGTGCGCATTCTGCACCTTGAATAAACGTTGCTTCTCGCATTCTCTTCCGCAGTTTCCTGGCGCAATTGGCCGACGCTGCTCAATGCGCGCGTTTGTTGTCGCCGAGAACGAAGCTGAGCGTACGGGATACTTTGTCGTCGAATTTGTTTTCCGTCGTCTCTGGCAATGTAGCAAATGGGGGAGCGCGAACTCGAGTTCATTTCGCGCGAAACATATGCTCCTGGCAATGCGGATAACGCAGTCAAGGGCAAAGGTTAAAGGGCAAATAGCATTTCCAATCACCTTAAGGGCTTATGATGCAAAAGAATGCTTTGGCAGTTTGAAGATAGCAAAGCGAGCGCACTTATTGCCAATAACGTCAACTTCTTTGTGTGCTAGCGATTCGATGAAGGCCGTAGAGCATCGCGACGCCTCTGCAGATGCTGGAAGGAAAGTGGAATTCAAAGCTTGTTTTCTTTTTCAGCTCCTCTGTACTATATTGTCTGACCTCATTGGAAGTCGTGGAGCCGTTAAATTACTTTTCTTTCCTTCTGCATCCTTTCTCCGTCGTCGATTTTCACCGGGCTGTCAGGACTTCTCTCGGCGGCGACTTCTTCTCCGGCGAAAGCGGAGATCCTCTAGGAGGTGGCCTTGCAGATTGTCTTCGGGCCGATTCTTCGTACCGTACTGTTTGTCCTGTCGTATGTTAAGGTCGCTTTTTGTTACGTTAAACCTTTTTTATTTCAACTTCTCACACTTATCTAATGTCATTCTGCTGTATTTGTGTCTGCTCTTCGTTTCCGAAAAATCTGGCGTGCTGAGAATTCGCAATAGTTTTTCGCAAGAAATCTCGACGGGGACTGCAATTCCGGCCCCTCAACTATATGCTGCGTTTTGTATTTATTTCTATTTATATTTTTCCCGACGAGAAATAAAACACTGAGGCAGCAGGTGAGGCATTAGACCGAGAATGGAGTGTTTGAGTTTTCTGCTGCGACTGAAGCAATCTTGCAATCACCGCGCTTCATTTAACGCAGCGGTTGAATGCTTTCGATTTGTCCGATAGAGCGCGAATGTTTGTCTATTCGTGGCATCGGCCCAGAACACTTCGTTTCGTCTCCTATAGTTCCGCAGATCCGCTACGAAGGGCAGAAAGAGGGATCTTCTTATCGTGGTGGCGTTACTTCCAAAAATAGACTGGCGCGTGCAGTTGTGTGGCTCGTTGCTCCTAAGCACGGTTGCTGTTGCGCGAAATTTGTACGGCTCTGAATACAGTCGCTGTCGTGACAAACTTTAACCCTGCAAAGGGAAGAATTGGATGTCATCTGCTCGCTAAATTTAGTGAATGCGTCGCTTGCTGACCGGATCACGGTTAGTGCTCGCAAAGAAAAATAGTTGCACTTGGGCTGTTTCAGGATACATACAAACCATTCTTCGGCTTAAACTAAAGCACTCGCGCATTAGCCGTAGCACGTTTGACTCGCCGTGGGAGGTGTGGTGTTGTGCTGCTAAGCTTGGGGTCAAGCGTTTGACTCTCGAATATAGCGATCGTGTTTCAATAGGGATGAAACACCCGAACGCCGTGTACTTAGACAATGGTGCACGCTGAAGAAACCCGGATGAACAGAATCAATACAGAGACCCGCACTACGGTGAGCATCATAATCATATCGTGGTTTTCCCGCGTAGAACCTCAGACATTACTCGACTTACGACTGATTTGAGTATTCTTCCGAGCCGTTACATCCATCACGGGAGTATTTAATGGCTAAGTTTTAAGCGGTTCAAAGCCGTGCCGTTTACTTCGATGCCTCAGATTACGCTCCAAAAATCAGTACCAACAAGTCTGAAAGGGAATTCTCGTTTCCGCCTCTTACATGTCGACGTTCCGTTTCACGTCTCACTTTTTCACGTTTGTTCTCCTACCGCCCCAAAACGAGAAAACACCGCACACAACGCCAAACTTGGTGTCCTCGCGCTTAAGCCACTGTGGTGCCATGCGCAATATAAGTGGCCCCAGATTAGCATTTAACTTCTTTTTCTCTCTTACACACACACACACCGCTGCCCTCTGGAACAGGCAGGCAGGCAGGCAGGGCAGGGAAGGCAGGGCAGGCAGGGCAGGGCAGCAGGCAATGAACTTTCCGATGTAGCACCACTTACGCACGAACAGCTTTGCGAACTCAGCTTATTTGTGAAAATGTTCTTGCTCTGGACAGTAAGAGCAGATACGGGTGCATCATGGCCACGGGGGATATTATTTGCTAAGCGATCCACCAATGGCAGGCAGCTGTTACGACCCAGAATATTTACAAGTAAAGCCTTGGGACCAATATATAAAAATAGTTTTTGCAGCTAACAACCTTCTCTCAAAGCAAGCTTTATAAATTATTAGCAAGTTTGGCCGGAAGTTGCAACGACGATTTGCGAAAAAAACGCTTCGGGAATGCTGCCTCCGGTAACGATTGTCTCATTCGTTCAAAATGAATGCCGCCTTGAAAGTAACGGGCGGAAACGGTATAATGAAAAGTGTGTTATTCGGGAATTTTGAACACTATACATATCTATCCACATGGAGGTTGGTGCAGAATAATGGGCGATATAAATCACATTAACATGATGATAAAAATGGCTCGGAGGGAGAGAAGCCTAGCCATTCTATTTCCCTTGCAAACACTCGCCATCGCTGTTTTCCAATAATGTTTGCCTTCAATTCACACCAGTTGGTTTTGACTGAGTGCTTCGGTCTCAGCAATCGCTAGGTCACGCTTTCAATTTTAATAGAGTTTGCGTAACGCATCGCATGTAATCCTTGAGGGTATTGAACAAGTTATTCAATCTTTTTTTTCTCTATCTCTCTCTCGTCAGCAGCATCGCCGTGGTATGGGACAGCAGGGTCCGAGAGACAAGTCAAACATTCGGGGGCACTGCCTGATCGCAGACTAAACATCGAAGACGGGCATGCGAATAAAAAATGATTACGTTGAATGAGCTGTCAAAATGTAATTTTCGCCATCGGGTGCCTATTTTCTTCGTGGGATTACTATTTCGCCTCACTGGTTTTCATTACGTCCGTCCTATTTCTCTGCTTCTGCGTCACTCAAACAAAGACTACTTTGCACGGTCGTTGCTTTTCAACATTTCCCTCGTTAGAACACACACGATATCTCAGAAAGCATATAAGATTAGGCATATAGTTCATCACGGCTCGCCAGCGGTTGAAACACAATAGGATTCAGCGGTCCTCAAGCACCAAGCTCAATATTTTCTTAGTGGAACGAGCACTGCGCGCAAAATCTAAACAAGATAGCTAAGTTGAAAAGAGGAGGCTGTTATTAGAATGTGTGGCAACCTCTCTAATATGTCTTCTTTCTTTGTGTTTGTGAAGCGCAGACGAACACGTTGTGCTAACACTGTTTCAATTCTGTTCCTGATGGGATTTGGAAGGCCCCTTGGAAATGCGCTGTTACCCCCACTGGACTACAATTTAGGACTATATGAACCCCGTACTGCAGCCATCCTACTCGTTAAATGTGCAAATATGAGATGCTTATTTCAAACCAGTTGCACGTAAGTTATTATACTTAGTCTGTTTAATATGTACAGCTAACAACTTTGTCTAACGCTGACGAACACTAACACTAGCAAGCAAAAATGACTTCCCAACATAAATCAAGTCATTTCCGCTGGTCATATTCATCTTGTACGTTGACATATCCTTATCACAAAGCAACAAGAAGGGGATCATCAGCGGTGAGATGACTTGTAAGCTGCTCAGAAGGCCGTCATATTCCATGATGTCGCAGGTACTCTACACTGAGTTCGTACAGGCGCGGCCATTGGGGATGAGTTCATTGTATGTATTCTAAAGCAATTGCATTCACTGCCCGTTTCACGCTCTGTCGTCATTCGTGCTTGTATCTTGTGGTTCCCTATCAACAGCACGAAAATACTGCTGCCAGCTTCCCATGGGCAGCAGGCAACTTCCCTGTTGTCCTGTAACACCCGGCCGCGCTTACCAGACCTTTAGGAATAGAGATCAAATGCCCTTCGGCACCGAAATTTGCCGCTTTGACATAGAGATCCCCGATGACAGCTTCCTCGGCTGACCGGCGGATGTATCTCGCTCGCATCCTTATCTTTGCGTGCACCAAAAATTAACTCGCGACAAAGAGCACAGCAACCAGCAGCGCTACTGTGAGAACAACGCAGTTGCGATTAGGGTGCACCTGTCTTTAAAATTAGACAAGCCTTGGCTGTATAGCCATGTCGCTTTTAGTGAGAAGTGTGTTCATCATCCGCAGAGAAATCGCGTACGAATACTCACGTATCAGCGTTGCAAGTCCATCTACCGCGACGACACCCTGTATTCACATGGCGTTTATAGTGTCGTGAGTCGCTGCTAAAGCATTGCGGATTGCGGTTTTTTCGCGCCTGTCAGTGCACCACCTGTACATGTTTTAGCGAAGTGTGGTTGCCTTGTGGGGGTGCTGCTGGGGCCTGTAAAATTTTTGCTTTGTTGAAACAGACCACACAAGCCATAGTTTTGTTCACGGGTACGGTCACCATGGCAGCCTGCTATCATATCGCTTGCCGCTTTCTGCTTTCCCAACATTATCCTCGATCCCCCGTAAAACGCTCCCTGCTCATATGCTTGCTCTGGCGAGTGACCAGGTTATCCACTGTTTGAGATGAACTCGGGGCGTTAGCGGTTGTTGATGTCATTAGAGGCGGCTTGTAACCTTCACTTGAACCTCTCGGCATTGCTTGAGTTGAGGCGCAATTCATGAGGCCTCTATATCGCGATGAGGAAAAACAGGCTCCCCCTCTGACCTCCCCTGTGGCAGACTCTTCGATGATGGTAGAGAAAAGTACCGGCACCAACAATAATCAGTCATTCAGTCAATCACTTATTTAAGCTGCCCAAGAACAATTGCAACGTCCTTGTGCTGGCGCACGCGATAAAGTATATTAATATTAAAAATAAGCAATACAATAATGACAGTCTTCAGAAGAAAATACAAGGAGCGAAAATGCGGGATCACGGAAACTGGGTAGAAATGCAATAACACAACACGGGTATCGAAAAGCGGTGACAAATATTTCTTTTGTTATTACTTTATTATTTTTTATTTCTTCTTCTTGATCTCTCTCTCAGTGTGTGTGTGTGTGTGTGTGTGTGTGTGTGTGTGTGTGTGTGTGTGTGTGTGTGTGTGTGTGTGTGTGTGTGTGTGTGTGTGTGTGTGTGTGTGTGTGTGTGTGTGTGTGTGTGTTCAACGTCTGTCTAACTCGCCTTCTCGTGTTTTAACACATACATAAAAACTAAAAGCGCGGATTAACAAATGTGCTCAAACATATGCTCAAGGCTGGGAATAAAACATTGCGTGTAAGCTGTAATAATAATAATAATAATAATAATAATAATAGTTATAATAGTTGCGTGCCTACATGCTCTGGAACATGCTACCCTCTCCCTTCGCCCACGAGCTGGGTTGCTCCGATATCAATCCCTTTCGAAAACCTCCTTTCCCCGTACATGCCCCACGTCTGACGTGTGAGTTTCGCGAAGCTCCTTTCGAGAGTTCGCGTGTCTTTCGGAACGTGCGAACTATCTAATTACGGTTTGCGGAAGACGTTATCAGGAGTCACGCAATGGACTCCCGAGGATGAAATTATCGCTTTTCAATTACTGTGATAGCGTGAGGAAGGCAACGCATTCCGGAAGCAGTAATTACGTATCCCCGAAAGAATGTTTCCCGGTGGCCGCAGCGAAGACCGATTGCTTTCAGGAATTTCTCGCATGTTAAACTTACCCTGTCTTCTGTATGAGAAGGTGCGGAGACCACCCTGGGGCCTTAGATGTGTCGTACTTCAAGTACTTTTAAGTACGATATATCGTGCTTATAAGTACTTGAAGTATGCGTTACTCATAGAGTGCATGTTACTCATATAAAATGTAATTTGAAAATGCGACAATGACAACAGTGGGAAAATTAGTGTTGAATAACATTGAACAAAAGCTGTCTCACGGCTTCTTCAAAATAAGAAGGGTAGAATGGAAGAAACCGAATATGAGGTAGGGGAATGCTAAAGTAAGTGACGAACACTCTTCGAAAAATTACACGAGGGGATTATTCTCCTTTCTTGCGTCCTCTGCTTCGCTTGTAGGAGTGGAACGCGATAGCGTTACCCTGATGCACTGGCATCGTAAGTCAAAAGACGGTAGCGCCATGACGCCGGAACGCATGTAAGGCGTTGTGCTTGCGGAGGTGGCCGCTGTCAAGTTCCATAGCGCGTGGCCGCTAACTGTCTTTGTTTGGTACTAACTACTGAGACGTTCTGGCGTCTTTCGGCGCTCGCTCACCTCGAACTCAGAATACCTAAGTTCAAGTCCTATCCCGATGGTACTTTACCCCAATTTCCTTTCAAGTTGGTCACTTTGCTTCGCAGGAGCTGCTCCGCGAACTTTGGCTCCAGTCCGACTATTCTCTGGCCTATTCTTGTTCGTATAACAATTAATAGGATTTTGCGCGCCAAAACCAGATATTATTATGAGGTACGGCCCATAATGTAAGAGTGCGGTGTAATTTTGACCACCTTGGATCTTCCTAACGCGATCCTAAATCTAATTATACGGCTCTTTCCTGTATTTTGCCCCCATCTAAATGTGCCCTGATTGAAAAGCTACTACGGCGGGTTATAAATTTTTGTTCTTTTCATCCATCGGGCTTTCTCACTATCGGCCGACGTAGTCAACAATGTATTTTCTTCGACACCAGCTTCATAATGATAACGCGGTAACAGGTCGAATTTTCGCGTGACGTTTCACTATTTTTCTTACCGTATCAGCATTGTCCTTAACCGCAGTCGGCTCTTTCCGGAAATGCTTACTTTCATCCCCGCAGGCCATGCTTTCCGAGTCTCAAAGACGTCGTGATAGCTGGCGGGTCCCAAGTGCGAACCGAGTATCCGCAGAGACGTGACCGCAATGCTGGTTCAATCACTTTCGCATTAGCAGCCAATTACCTGGGCGGCAAATGACATAGGGGCTGCAGCTGGCTTAGTATTACCAAATCGATGTTCGTTCCGCTCTGTCGGGGCACCCTATTTACCCCCTTGGCCTTGATTACGGAACAAAAGGAACCGAAGCCTTCGAATTCACGGTTGCCTCGGAAACTGTTCTTATAGAATGTGGGTCAGGAAAACAGCAGGCGCCTGTCTGTGATGAGGAGGTGCCCCTGGTGACTGCTCTGCGTAAGACCGAGTTAAAGAATGAGCAGTGGTTCTTGTTTCTAGCTATCACTACTTGTTGTTGCAGTAAATAACTGCAGCAGAAACTTCCTGACATTGAGTTGTCGGTTGAGCGTAAGCGTTCCTTGCAATCCTCATACTTAAGAAACATACGGCACTGCTTGTCAGTATTATCCCACTTTAGTCACCATTTATCCGCCACTAGTTGACATTATACATCGCTTAGTCAAATTAGTCAACACTCCGTGGTGTTAGCCTTGGCCAAGAAAACTATATCACTAGTAACGACTATCCAACATTAGCCATTATTTTGATCAACGTTAACTAGCCCCACCCTGTAAGGTGTACTTACTTGTTGCGGCAACTGAACTGTAAATCACCTACTCCCTACGTGCTACGAGTGTAAGGAATGATTACTTCCTGGGGCAGTTTAAATGGCCGTCTATCTTTCTGTAGTAATAAAGGGTGCGTTAATAATAATTTTTGGGCCCGAATCAAATTTGAATCGAATGGTGGCAATAGCGAAATCAATCGAATCGAGTGTCGAATACTGAACAACCATTGTCATTACTAGTAATATAAGTCTATGTTCACGTTCTCGATTCATAACTTGAGCATTGAATGTACACATGTAGCATGTGGACGAAATAATTGCATCTTTAGTGTCAACAGAACTGTTCAGAAAGAGCGGATAATAGTTATATAGGCCATAAAATAATGTTTCCAGATTGCAGTGGTCCGCTACGACGCATAAGCTATTATGTTTAATGCCTACAGTTCGCCCGTGGGATCAACACAGAATTTTTGCCGATTTTGTGCTTATTTTGGAGAGGTTGATAGTTTAACTTATTCGTAAACTATTCGAGGAACATTCGAGTTTACGATTGACGCTTAGTCGATTCGAAGATGGAGTAGAATGGGAAACTATTGAACTCGATATTGCAAATTTGTAAATACCCGCACGCCCATTATAACTTCATTGTCTAGCATTGCTGCTTGTATTGTCTAAGAAGGCTGCACCCCGGCCTAAATGCAGGAAGAATAATGACTTATCCTTTTTATGTCCTCTCCTTAAAACTGATGATTTCACGAGATCCATAAACAAAGCTTTATTAGTACTAGTACGCACTGGCCTTTTACTTAACACAGTCTCCTATAGTGACAAATAAAGGAAAACTTACCACGCCAACTGTGAGCACAGAGCGTTTACATTCTTCTGGTTTTCCATGCGCCCGATAAGGTGAACATTGAATCAGCTGAACTGCCTCATAGTACTCGTACGTGTGCATAGACACGATATGTTTTGAACCGCAGTTTCAGAAGGTCACGGAACCGATGTAAAAGGCGGGTGTAGCGGACAAGCGGCGTAAGACCTTCCAGAACGTCTGCACAAATACGGAAGTGTCTGGGCCGGGGTGAAATTGGGTGCCGATTTCTATATAACCCCGCAACCCGAAGTACAAACAACGGACGACGTGACAGTTATCCCCGCGCTGTCATGAACGGGGAAAAACGTCGGTTCGACATCGGTTTGTCGCTTTCTTGTCGTTGGCACCGCTGTTATCCTTCTTTCATGAAGAGCTGTTCTTACAAGACCTTCTTTGCCCTGTTCCTCCCTTCTCCTTTGTCTTCAGTGCGTTCAGTCCGAACTCATGGCCCCGAGTAAACAACAAAGCCACACGCAGACCCCCACGTGCACTTCCGCTGATTTCTTCCGGGATCCTCTTCCTTCTGCGAGACACCATCCGCACTGGTAAAGTCCTTCATCCGTCCGGAAACGGCCAACGCTTGTAACAAGAAAATCGCGACGACCACTTCTGTACCTTGGCGCAGCTTAAGGGCAAGTCGGCGATTCGAACAAATACACGCGTAGAAAGAGTTTAGGGTGACGTTAATAAAGTGCTGTTTGTGCCCGAGCAAACAAGCACACACAAAATGAGAGGAGAAAAGCGACATTGTATGTAGGAGCGACATGGAATGCTGCAAACAATGGGCGTTATGGAAGCTGTAGACGTCCCAGCGTGATCACAAAAGAAACCTGCAGTCTCCAAGCCGCCAACAGGTCGCCTTACGTGCTTCGGCTGGCTGGAACCCGTTGAAATCGGTAGCATTTGGAAATAGGAACTGAAAAGAACAACTTCCCTCCTAACAATTTCTTCTCTTTTTTCATTTGTTTCTTGACACCTTGTCTTCTATCCGTCGGCCAATTTGAAGGCCTTAGCAAAGTGTTCGCTCGTCCAGTTGCTCAATCTCCTGCCGTTGTCTGGGTTACGACAGATTTAACGGACGCACAACTGTTGAAGATAAGGCTTCGAGGAACTGTTCACCAGAGCAGAGGTCTCCGAGTAGTACTCATCTGATCGTACACTTCTGATCTCTCTCTCTCTCTCTCTCAACGCGCCTCGATATACATTATCTTTTATAAAGACTCTTGCGTCGGTAGCACCATCTACTGAGGATGACGATCGGTTAGGCTTACGTGCGGGGCGACAGGAAGCTGAGCTGTAGTTGGTAAGGGTTCAGACACGGACACAAGAGGAAACGCAAGAAAACACGGCGTTCGTGCCGTCTGCTTCTCTTCCCTTGTGTCCCTGTTTGCGCGTCTTAACTTTTTTTTGCATTACGTGCCGACTTATTTGTGTAGTTCCACGCGACTTCAGTTTTGGCGGCAGTGACCCGAAAAGTAGTAAGAACAGCCTTGTTATAACGCTTATATTTATCCTGACGTCTATGCTGGCGATTACTCAGTTCTTTAATCTCTTTGGCCCTTTGTGACGCATCGAAATTCCACCTGACCCATCTTTATGCGACGCAAATTTAGTGTGTCGCTTTGAATTGAACACTGATTTCTTCAACACCCGCCATTTGCGGATGCTTACCGCACTTGCAGTATACCTCATATAGACGAGCGTACAACAAAATATACCTCATATGGTGCAACTTATATGCCACGTGTCCTAATTTGGTCCCCTTGTATCGATGACGAAAGGCAGTCTTCGTGCCTCATTGAAGTTGACTCGGAGGAACGTTAATATAACTACGTTGCTATGATGGACTAAACCATCGTCACACAAAGTCCATTGAGTTAAGAGATAGATTTTCTGGCAATTCAACCTCCACTTGGGTGAGTCGGTGCAAGTTGCTAGCAGCGCTCATAGAGAATAAAGTACAAACGAAGGTTCTTTCGTTGTCTAATCATTTTCTAGTATCTTGCTCCAGTAGTAAGTCTAGTTCTTCATTGCGCTGTTGCCACATTCAAAATACCTTTTTCATTCATGATTACTTGCAAGGATCCTACTCAGAATTTGTCTTAGCGCCACCAAACACGAGATGGTGGGAAAATAATAATTCCTGCGATTTCGCATCCAAAAACCACGGTATGATTAGAGAGACGCCGTAGTGCAGGGCTCCGGAAATTTCGACCACCTGGAGTTCTTTTAACGTGCACTGACATCACACAGCACATGGGTTTCAACATTTACACTCCATCGAAATACCGCAGCCGCGGCCGAGACTCGATCCCACGACCTTCAGATCAGCAGCCGAGTGTCATAGCCACTAGACCACCGTGGTGGGGCGAGGTGGTGGAAGATCGAACGCATTTAGCCGAGAGAACTAATCAGTAGGAAGTCGCTCCGGATGCATAAAGAGAGCAGGAACTCATGGAAGCTTTGAGACAGCATTCACGGCAGACGGAGGAAATAGTTCAGTGACGCACAACGTCAATAATTCCTGTATGCAATCCCGGGTGGCAAATCTAAAAAAAAAAAATCAGCGTACATTCTAATAACAATAATATTTGGGGTGCTACGCACCAAAACTGGGTATAACTATATGGGGCGCGCCGTAACGGATCGTTCCGGAAATTTCGGCCGCTGAGGGTTCTTCAACATGCACCTTATTCTAAGTTCTCGTGCCTCTAGTGTTCAGCACGTAATCTAAGTTAACATAAATAGTAAAATAACGCAACACTGCCCACGATAGGATGCAGCACTGCCAAAGCTGCCTAAAATTATTCATCTTGTCATCTCCGCCATCCGCCCTTTCCTCCTAACCATACCTGGAGGAATGAAAAGGGTAATGCATATTCGGGGAAGTGGGTTGTTTATAAGTTGCTGTAATACACGTACGCATGAAATAAGGAATTAATTTCCCTGCTGCTACACATGAGCGACTATCCCTGATCATGCGATGACTGCTATAAAATGTTCACACAAAATGTTTCCCGACAGAGCTGACTAGGCCCCCTGATGTCCGAAACAGCTTACATACAGCAGAGCAGACTGAAAGAGCGGTACGTTAACATATTACCTTATTATTTATTTGCGAATAGCTTGAAAGGAAGTCCGTTAGCTGAACCATAAACAAATTTCCATTGCTGCGGCCTTGCAACTAAGGATAAAACTGTATCGAAAGGAGGTTTATTGGAAGAGCCTGAAGAACGCGAGTGCCTTGACAAGGTCGGCAGCGAAGAGAGAAATGGTTCCGGTCGAGGCGCCTATGTGGTCACACTACACTGCAGATACTACCTGTACCTTCACTGTACTCAACTTCATTATCGTCCTTACACTATCCATAACAACAGAGAAAGCTATTTAGCGATGCAAGAATACATTCGGGTGCACATGGCATCAAGGCAGCCCGAATAACAAAGCACTTCAAGAAGAACAACAAAACAAAGATAGTGTAGCAGCCCTTGTGTGCGTTCGTGAACGCGCGTACTTTGCTTTGTTTCCGAGCTTTCTCTGCGCACGTGGACGCGAAACAAGAAAGCATCTGGTTGTCAATGTCAAATCCATCACGCGAGACAATACCTTCAACTGCCGACCCTTAATAAAAAAAGAAGTGAGGCGGTAGGGTTTTCTGGTGCTCGCGTATTGATAAGCAAAAGAGCCAGAACTCCAAAGGAGCATACACAAACACACACAGCCTAGCGACAATAATTTGTAGCGGAAGCGAAGTCTGGTAATTGGCTCCAACACGGTCCGAGCACGCCTGCACTGACCGCGTCGGCCGCGCACCTGCAAGTGACTAAGAGCAAAAAGAGTGAACTAGCCAAGTGATTATAACTCGAACAAGAAAGTTAGAAAAGTTTAGTATGTGGCCAAACTCTCCTGCAGCAGAGAACTTAGCAAAGCGTCTGCGCTGAATCTTGGCTTCGTCTTCGGCTACGCACTTTTCGCTGTCGCTTACAGCACCTTTTCCGTGTGTGGAACGTGACTTCATATGAATGATTCGATCGGTGTGTTTTAATTGTGCAAGGCCCAGATTTATCCAATGTCCAGGCCTGTGCTACATGAAAAGACGCTCGACACAAATCTCGCGCTGTGCATCCATGGGAAAAGCGAGTTTCGTGGTACAAAAAAAAAAAAAAAGAAATGGAAAGAAAGGCACACAGTTGTGGAAGTCACGGAATATTACCGACTATTACGATATTTTCTAACGTGAAATTGAATAATTTCAGTGTTTATTCCTGTGGTCTGCACAGCCCGAAAGGGTGAAAGATATGGCCCGGCCATTAACATTTTCTGTTTTGGTTTCTTCAGAACTGCCTGCCTGCATTCATTATGGGTCGTTCCTTCATGGCATGTTTGTGGGCGCTAATGTCGCTGCACGCAATCGCCTAGTCATGTGCTACTCTCTTTGAAATCTTACGCGCTTTCTTTAAAGCCTCCAAAATTAAAGCTACTGCACTATTAGCGTGAAAATGCCTTATGTGGACACTATTACCAAGCTTTATTTTCCATTGAACATTTTGAGTTTAAAGCAATAGTTCATAGGTTGCCTAGGTAATTTATGAAAGTTAACTACCTGAGGTCATGCGAGAAACTAGTCTCGTACCATCAAGACGACAATAAGCAATAAGTTGATCGCATCCTCGCAGCGTGTACGTGCACTTTGTTAGGACGCGGCGCAGGTTCATTTAAACACCTTGCATATAAATACAAACTGTATAAAGACAAGCTGTCCATCCGGATGCAAACATGCATCCGAATGGACAGCTTCCTTCTGGGTAGCATCTAACCCGGATGGCATTTAGTCTATACTGCACATCCAATCGAAGGAGGGCATTAGCCACAACATTCAGTAGACAAAGTCACTCACTGGTGGTGGTGGTGGTGGTGAACGTGCGTGTAGCCACCCTGCGTCAGCGTTGCCTACACTACTGTATCTTTCGCATTGCACTAATTTAATTAAAGAACCAGTATAAACAGGACCGGGATGTCACATGTTCGCAAAATATTACTCCAGGAAAGACAGCGAGTGTAAACCGGTTTCTTCCTAGCATGTAGACTACTTTTAATTAATTCGACTCACTTTGTACGCGCCGTTTAATTTTCAGGCACCGAATGGTGCTCCCGCAATGTACCCACTTTCGCAAACATTTGTCTCGCCGAGGGAGGTCACTTGGGCAGACGAACTCTCCTTCCGTTGCAGCCATATTTTTAAAAAAACGTGACGTTGAAAGGAAAACCATAGCAAAGTAGCCCAAGTTTTGATCAAACGTTAATTATGAACCGCAATGAAAGAGCTAACAGGCGACATGCGTAAAGCATGACCCCGCCTCTTGGAAGGGTGCGCGAAAAGGTCAAGCGGAACGGCCTACAAGGAGCCTACCAGGATCAAAACGCAAGCATAATTAATGCGTGTTTCTAGAGGGCATACTTACGAGAGGACACTTCTTTCTTTTTTCCTCCCTTTATCTTTCTGCGGCTTTTCCGCTATGCGAGAATATTGGCGGCGTTGATGATGAAAGGAGGCTTTCGGCATAGCTCTTTAGCAGCATACGCACCCTATGGAGTTCCGGTGCAAGCAGGCTTTTCCCTTCCTCTTGGCGCTCTGTATATAGACCCCTTCAGTTTTTATGCGCACGCTGGCGACTGAGCTGCACTCAAGCGTGTCCCTTTCTATGGGAGTCGATCAATCAGCTGTAATTAAGCAAACCTCGTCATACTCACCTGCTTCAAGTTTATCGTTACCACATGTTCCCAGTCTTGCATATACGATAATGTGGAGAAGAGCCGGAACAAGACAAGCTTTATCGATTAAGTTCTTGGTGCTCTAGGAAGCGTTCGCATTTCTGCTGCGGAGTGGGTTCCATGTTGAGTTGCAGTACAGCCAATTTCCCTCCTGTAAGACATCAATATCAGCTTTATAAAGGCAACTGCAGGACGAGTAGCATGCAGACTCAATGGCGCAGATGAATGAATGAATGAATGAATGAATGAATGAATGAATGAATGAATGAATGAATGAATGAATGAATGAATGAATGAATGAATGCGTACAATTTAACATCCACCCAGCTGTCTTAAGCGCGAAAAGCTTTTAGCTTCCGTTAACGGCGACACTTACGCCATCTTGAACCAATAAATTGTGGGAAAATTCCACTAGCGGCGCAAGGCTAGTTCACAGCTGCTGGGCTGATGGCCTTCCCATTCTCCTTTCTCCACCATCGCCTTCACTTCCGTTTCCCACCTCCTTGTTGCATCGGACTATACGTAGGCACGCTACATTTTGCTCTCTTCCCTCATCGTTTCCCCCTTCCTCACTGTCCCACCATTCGTCTTCATCCTCACCTCCCTTTCCCACCCCTTGTTACCTATACTATACTGCGGCGCCGGTGTCCTTACCCTCCTCCTTTCCTTCCTCTGTTCCCTCCTGCTTACCATCACTTCTCTTCATACTTCCTTGGCGTGCCACACTCTACAGAGGTATGCTATGGTTTACCCTCTCCCCTCCTCATTTCCCTCTTCCTCGCCCCCACATCTCTCCTACCATCCTCAATTTCGTTTCCCACCCCCTTGCTGTACTATGCTTATACCAGGCTATACTATGCTTTACTCTCTGCCCTCCTTTTTTTTCCCTCCCACTCACCCTCACTTCCTTTTCCCACCATACCATTAATGGCACCATTAATGTATGCTTTACCATAGCATACATTAATGTGCTTTGCTATTCACCACGTATAGGGGCTTTTTCCCACAGCACTGTCAGCCGCTGACGTGACTCTTTGATAGAACACCCGCCAGCCACGCGGACAGCCTGGGTTCGATTCCCGCTCGAACCCAGCTAGCGTCCTTGCGATGTCAGCATAAAGGACTCGGAGGAAAGCAAGGTATGTTGCGGCTAAAGTGGTTATCTGGTTGCGTGAAATGTTAACTAGGTGGGAAGAAGAATTGTTTTTACCAAAGAGGATAATGAGGCTTCGTTTTAGTACCCCCGTGGCGCATAGCCGGTATGCCGAATTTTCTGCGGACGGCAGGCATTTTACCTAGAGCTAAAGCAGCTTCACTGTTAAAAGCATTATCGTTATCCAGACACTCATACAGGAACATCAGGGCATCCATTCAGAAGATTTAAGGATGCAACGGTTGCCATCCTGGTTGCCAAAGTGATGGCATCCCTGAAGGATGCCATCCCTTCCCGCAGTACAGAATTCCATACGCTAGCCACTACCCAACCAAGATGCAAAACATAATGCTTCCGAGCATATCTTAATGTTCCTTCGCAGTATCACTGATTCTGTAACATTCAGCACGCTGGAGATTTATCTGCAATTTACAACAGCGACGTTCCAAAGACATACAGGGCACCGTACACTTGGCTGCCTTCTTTGCCGCTGATTCGGGGATTTGTTTGCTTGTTTCGACGCCTGTGGTCAGTGAAATTCGCGGCGCCATATTTTTGCCGTCCCTTTCGACAGGTGACGCAACACTGTGTGACCACGCCAGTAGCGTTCGACGAGGCACAGATGGTGTCCGGCCGATACGACACTTGCAACGTGTTTCAGTTCTGCTGTGCCGGCAGCCATTTTATATGGGTTTTTGAAAACGGCAGAGCCAAAATTTTTTTCGTTTATAAGTTTAGATAACCTTGTTATTATTCAAGTTTTATTAAGCCACGGTTGACATTTGTGGACGGTGAAAAATTGCGTAACACTGATATCTCGAACAACCCTACATTGTGCCATTCTTTCTTTAAGCCATGTGTATACGACACTCCGGGCAGCAACAAATGCTCGTGCAGACAAGTTTTCTTCTTGAAGCCCATCATCGCTTCGGTGGCCTTGAAGGCGTGACGCTTGCATGGCCGGCCCCAAAATGTTTGCCTTCCAGGAAGGTCTGTCGGTGCGTAAATGAGACACAGAGCATTCAATGTACGCACGAGCTTATCTATCCTTTTGTGGGCTGCACCGTCTGGTTGGTTGCTAAACCGACGGCTCCTATGAAGACGCAGTTATTGCGTCTTTAGCGCCACCACATGTGAAGAGAAGCTGGGACGAAGAACATAAAATGATACCAATACCCATCACAATATAGTTACCGCGTTGAACTAGCTAGTGCTCTTGCCGCCGTCATGCAAGCCGATGCATTAAGGGGAAGCCCTACGCCAATAGCGCCTGCCCAAATATGGTAAAGAGAAGGGGTTGTCTTGCTAACCAATGAGTAAACCAATCTTGACAGGTATTGCCGCCCCTTCCCCCCTCCGAAAAAAAGTAATGCCTCACCTTGTTTCGCAATGTCAGTCCAACACTTTGGCTTCTTATAACAAAAAATAAATGCACGCCTTAGGTTAAAAGAAAAGGACAACTACCGGTGACGCAACGACAACCTTCTTTGCTCTCGATCACTTCAGCGCTATCGCCTTTCACATCTTTCTCGTTGTGCACTGTTCTCCTATTCGTACAAATTTCGATACGTGTTGTGTTTCTTCAACCTTCATCTTGAACTGCGTCTTCTTCGAGCTCCAAATAACGACGCTCGCGCTTTACTTCAGCACAACAGCCGTCCTAAACAAGATTGGCGACGAAATCTTTTGCAATGCCGTCCTATACAGCGATCTCCTATCGCCATCTCATCAGGGACGAGGACCTCCTCTTGCGCGCATAAAGATGCTTGTCGCGTTACCCAAAGCATCTTGAGAAAGTTCAGCACTACCTTTTTTCTTTTTTTTTTTGCTGTTACGTTTTGCTCAGATCTGTGATTACAGTACCGCTTTAAGTATGGCACGATGCACGATTTACGGGGTAAAAAGCGCGTCGAACACTCTACACGTCAGCTGCGCAAACAAACGATCTTAGGCAACATATACTGTGTCGCGCTGAACGACAAACGAGACGTCCTTCTTGCATAAGGCACTCTTTGGGGGGGCAGCGCGTAACGTTGTCAAGAACACTGCGTACGGTCGATCTCCTTTCTTAATTTTTGACACCGCTTTCGTGTCCATGTGGCAACACCAAGAAGGGTCGTATTCGCCACTGATGACACGAACGTGCCACAGCGGATTACGAAGAACACTCGCGTACGGCGCATTATTATTCGCGGCATAGAGTAACGGCCAGTTTCGAGGCGCGCACAATTCTCGATAATTTACTGCCTAACTAGGCCATTGAGGTCCAGGACTGTTATGGCTGCGAGAAATTATTGCGGCATGTACGCGGCGCCAGACTAGAGTTCTTTACAAGATCGGTTGGCGATCTCATGGGTCTCCTCAGCGTTTGAAGAAGTTCGTCAAGATAAAAACTGGAGCGGTCCGGCCGCTCGTCTTGAGCAATCGACGACGGCCGCAGAGTTGCAAGAGACGCCGGGCAGGCGACGCCGTCTGTGCTATACGGCAAGGTCAAATGCGCCAATACATCTCCTTTTCGGAGTCAAAGGGAATGATAGTGCCATCGTAAATTCGCGGCTGACTTACGGCGGGTCGGTGCAGTAGAACGTGTCGGCGGGAGAGCACTGGCAGCTCGATTTCATTTATGAATGAGCGCAGTGGCCGTGATGCTACGACCAGTCGTCAAGGTCACGATGTCCAGCGTTGGTAGCTCTTTTCTTTTTAAGTTTTTATTTCTGTTTGTTTCTTTATTTTTTTAATGCTAAAAACGACGCCTAAAATTTTCCAACGTTGCCAGTATAGAGACGAATGTATGGCGTTTCTCGTTGCTGTCACATCGCAGCTTTCACACCGGCCGACTGGACGTATATTAAGGATGAGCAAGACGGAGAGTGCGTCTTCGGCTGTAAACTCAAGGGCACGTCGTCCCCAGAATTTATTAAGGTAATAGCTCTGTCGAGCCCCTTCCTCGGCAGTCCTGCGACCTGTTTAATTTGGACTTATGGAGAGGCACTTGGAAAGATTACGGCATCGTGTCCGCTTGAAAGTTTGCAGAATGCGTCCCAAGCTCTCCGCACGCCCGGTGCCCTTAATTCTTCCGACCCACCGCCCCGATAACATTTGAGAACGTGACGAGCGAATTAAAAGCTTAAGAAAAATAGCGGACAGTCAAATTTCCTTTATTGCTTCCCAAAACCCTCCGCTGCAATAAAACTCAGAAGTTCGGCACGTTTGTCTCCGAAACCATTGGTTTTGATGGGCTGAATTCAACAAAATAGCAAAGAAACAAAATAAGCAAAAGAAAAACGAAAACCGGAAGATTTAGTCCGATTTCTTAAGCAGATAGGTTATAAGCTCGAGTGCACAAATAACAACATCTAAGTGGAATGGACAAAGTCCAGTAAATCGCTTCGCTTGCGAACAGTGATGGATATATCATCATATCGATATACCTCTTTCTCCCACTTTGTAAAGGGTCAGGGAAGTTACGCAGCTAATTGCAAGGTTTACGGGTTCGATTCCAACCACAGCAGCAGCATTTCGATGTAGGGAAGTGCAAAAACACCCGTGCACTCATATTTGCAAAAACACCAGGGCGCCGTCTCCCGTAATTCCTCATTCTTCATCCAGACATCGAAGACCCTGAAAGACTTTCCCGCCAGAGCAGTGTTTCAATGAGCAGTGTTTTAACCCTCTTCAAGCTCACCACCGATGAACCAATGTAATAAACTAGGCCACCTCTTATTGTTCAACACCGAGTTCAGGGCTTTCTATAATAAATAAATAAGGAGTAGTGTTACACTACCTACCTAAAATTAACTTTGAGGTCAGTCAGCAATGTTTTCCAATGTTGCTGCCGCTAGCCGTAGGCCACATCATAAAAGATTTAGGTTTTAAAATAGGGCTGCTCTAACGTTGCACGTGGATTATCCTTACCTAACACTTAACAGGATATGCCTCATTGCATAAACGTATCAATTTCTTTCATGAACTCTATCAATGACTGCATCGATTACTTTTCTGCCGTATTACGCCTGCCGGAATTCTGGTCATTCCTTTGCTGAAGAACACGTCTATCCTGTGACAAGTTTGTAACATTTCCCCATACCAGAAAAAAAACGCAGCTTCCACTTTTTTCCCGTGATGTCAAACGGCGATTGACGTAAGGTGTATGGACGAGGCAGTGCAGCCGCAGCGTTTGCTGTAAGGGACACCATGTATATTGCGAGACACGTAATTGGTAGCTAATTGGAAAACGATTGAGACCCGCACGTGGATGCTATAGGAACCGGAGCTCCTTGCCATGTGACTGATCCTCTGGCACAGTTATTGAGGTCATGCGCGTTTGCATATACATAAGCTTCCGCGTCGAGTAAACGAAGATTGGCATGACCTCACGGCTTTCGAAACTGCAACTATGGCGGTGCAAGAGCTTCAAGCAGTTCAATATTTCTAAGTCCTTCGTGTTCTTGTCATATATTTAATATTGCTTCTTCGTTTGGTGTGACATGGGTGTTTTTTTTTTCTAGTTGTTCTATTCCGCACTCAATTATTTGTTGTCGTTTTGCCGCTGCCTTTGCCGTTGTGACTAGGGATTGTGCTCCTTCTTTCATCTTCCCTTCTTTCTAGCTCTAAATTTCATTTCTATTACCACCTTTCCAACGAGAGGCCAGGTATTATACCCCTTTCCATAAAAGTTACCAGCTTCCTTGGCCTCCCCCTCCCTCTCTCTCTCTCTCGCTCTCTCGCACAGCACACAGACTTTCCCCATTGTACACACGTCTTCATAAACAATAATGGCGTGTTTAATTGTAATAATGCTAACCTCTCGCAGCATGCTTATTTTTCATATATTACAGCTTCTCTCGCTGTTTTCTCACTTTTCTGTCGATTCGTGTGTTTTATACTGATGTGCAGATATCAGTCGCTAAACGTTGCTAAAAGTTGAAGTGGGGGTTTTATCACATCGAACGTTCACCGTGGTTCATGAATGTCACCGCATTGAAGGGCTTCAGAATGATTTTGTCCATCGATAAAGTCCATCAAAATCTAGCTACACGAGCGTTCTAGCATTTCACTCCACCTCCCTTCGAAATCCATACTGATCGCTGCCTGTAATCAAACTTTCCCCCGGCACTGCGTCACGTCAGCGTCAGCGCTCGTTCTCGTCCAGGTCAGGGCAGGCTTCAGGTTAAACCGAACATCGCCTATTTCTCGGTGGCCCCGGCTTTACCGCCTCGGTTTACCGATTTCACTGTTTTCACGGTCTAGATTTCTTTTTGTTTTCAGTAACATCCAGACGCTGTAGAACAGAGTTATCTTGTATACACAGAGACAGATATGAGCGGGCAACAGAAACACTCCATGCACACTGCGCTACATCAAACGTTTAGTCAGTTGAGGAACTTCAAAGAGGGATGCGAAAGTCAACAACGATAAAGACTTTCACAGCCTCGTGGGGGATTTGCATCGGCGGTGTAAAAAAAAAAAGACTCTACAGCCAAGGACACACGAGCCGAGAGCTTCCAACAACGCTACCTCGTTAGCGGACAAAGCGACCAGTTTGCGGAGAGAGGCCACCGGTAAGCTCACGTTTCCACGAAACGTAATGCCAGAACTGGCTCAAAATGTGTTTGTTTCTTCGCGTGAGCTGCTAACAATGGCCGATAGTCCTCACAACAGAGTTCACCATCAAGAGAACCCGAGGGCGACACAGATAAAAAAAAAAGCAAAGGAAATCTCTACTGTGTAATCGTACACCGTAGCCCATTTTCTGTTGGCGTCAGCGTTCAATCAGAGGGCTGGGGTATCGCGTTGCACTGCGCGGTCACAGAGATTCGAGGCGGTGCGTTTTCTAGTTATGACGGTGGGAGCAGACGGGGAAATTTTAGTAGCCAAGATTGTTCTCCTCTTGTAGATGTAGTTCGGCAATTGCGCTTGCTGTTAACTCCGCAGTTTCTTAAGCGCAGAACTCAACAACTGACATTGGAGCGAATCGGTGCTGGATGAACATTGTTGTTGGGGCAACGCAAACTATGACAACACAAAAATGTCTCGAGGCTACAGAGCTGTCCGCCTAGACCTACACAGTTGTGTCACTACTCACTCAGTCAGTCAGAGAAAAAGGAAGAGGAAAGCCCAAGAAAAAGGAAGAGGAAAGCCCGTGCTTCATATACGAGTGTGCGGACATACTGGAACAACCTGGAACAAAAAAAAGGCCGTCTTGAGTTGTTTTATTCCTGAGGAGAGCTACAGTGCAATTTATGCAACCGTGTGCTCCTTGGTCATGAAAATGAGTGACCGGATACCACAGTTTACAATTTTAACTTCCCGTCACCAAGTCACACGGAATGCCTTTGCTTACTGGCCGCAACATGAACGTCAATTGGTAATAGCTTAACGAGGTGATCTTTTTTTCTCCCCAGCCCTGAATCGCTTTTCAGGCTACCCATCACGCTTGCACTTGTTTTCCCTCTAGATTTACTCTTCCAGAGTTCAAGACCAATGTAATGATGATTTTACTTTTATAAACTGACTGACTGACTGACTGACTGACTGACTGACTGACTGACTGACTGACTGACTGACTGACTGACTGACTGACTGACTGACTGACTGACTGACTGACTGACTGACTGACGGATAAACGGATGGATGGATGGATGGATGGATGGATGGATGGATGGATGGATGGATGGATGGATGGATGGATTATGGATGGATGGATGGATGGACGGACGGACGGACGGACGGACGGGCGAAAAGAAACAAGGAGGGAGGAACAGACAACAGCGTTCTAGTCTGTACATTGTATGGATACAAAAATGAGTTCATTTTGACAATGCCGAGTGTATCGGGTCACTGAAATAGCTCCCCGCGCCTGCAGAATTAAGCAGCAGTTCCCTGTTACCCTTGTGGAGCCATGGGAGCTGACAACGACCGCTTTCAAGAGCTAGTATCTTTGCTTACTTCCCTGTGGGCCGTAATTTCCTCAACAATCACCGTATCAAACCAAGGGAAGCGGAAGTGCACTTCGCGCGCCTTACATGCGTGGAGCTTTTGTAAATCCCTTTGGGGTTTCCATAGAGAAAGCGTAATTAGCAGCAAGTCAACTAGAAGTTCCAGGAGATTAGCTGAGATCTACCAAGGGAAATTTTGGCGGAATAACGACACCTACAATCCAATACCTACTGACTCATTAGTCGAGTATGTGACAACCAAGTTTATTTTTGCGGCTTAGAATGCTGCGTGGGAGAACGACATGCTGCTGCTCTAAAAGCATGTTTCCGGTACCACAGATGACTCCGCAGACAATATTCGCCCCTTCCCAAGAAATACGCAATCGAACGTCCTACGCCCTTTTTGTCTGTGTTAGCTGCAGCCTATCGTAATAATCTTTGCATCATCTCTTAACATGTCTCAGGGAAAAGCAAAACGGAGCTCAAGCAGGTGATCGCATGATTTTTGCTTCGATTGGCGTTAGCTACTATTCACATTGCCATTGTTCTTAACACCTGATCTGTTTAAAGTCCACGTTCAGCGAGCGGGAGTCATCTATCTCGGCAAGCGGAGTCCAATGTTCCGTTTATTAAAGCGATTCTATAACATTAACTACGACAGAGTAGATTAAACAGGTGGGGAAAAAATGAAATACAGGGGAAGTTAGATTGGCGAGGTGCAAAATTCGAAGGTTCTCCAAAAAGCGCCGGTGTCTTTACGCATTCGTATCGAAAGATCGGCGATAACGTTTTCCCCAAGACGGACAGAGGCATTGCGCACTGAGCCGGATCGCCTTCCGGCAGGCCCTTCGGTCAACGTGATAAGCATTTAAACAAGATTTCAAACAGCGCGAGCCCGTGGATCAATGGGATTTTCGAAGGGCGCCATAATCGAGCGTTTCTGAAAATTTCCTCCGAAACGGGATTTTCGCAGTCGTCCACTTCGCTCCTTTCTGATCCCATTCTCCTCAGCCGTTGAAGCGATCGAACAGTGCAGCTTCTCACTGTCCGCAGTCCACCCTATACCTCCACTCCCTTCGCTGTCCTGCTCTTCGCAAGAGTTCTCTTTCCAAAGTCACTTCCATCATCGCGCATCTGCTGTCATCAGATTTCCTCCTTAAAGAACTGTTTTACGTATTCTTTTTCTTTATAAAGTCATCACCTTCTTATTTTACTTGTACAAACACACGGGGCTCCATATCCGCCCTGAATGCTCAAGTGTTTCTGACGCCGAGGAGGCGTACTAGAACGGTCTTACATTCAAGACCGGATGCGCTGCGTTGCAACATTGCATATTTCGTGAGCGCCGCCCCCCCCCCCCCTCCTAGGAGCGAGGACATGGTAATGGTACCAATGATATATTCAGAAATGCGAACAATGTCTAAGCATCGTATAAAGAGAGAAACGATGACACCTGACTCTCAATATTAGGGGAAAAAAAGGAGGGGCGGTATATAAGGTTAGAACAGCGAAGAATCGTATCAAGGTGTTAGTAAAATCATGTGAGCGAAAGTGTGCTTCAATAGCAACGATTTCTCGCATTTATCGCTGGAGGGCACGTCCGTCGTTGGTGTCACCGATAGGGTCCTGGACGAGACACATCCTTCGTGAGGTAAGCTGGCGCATCCTCGTCTATTCGCTTGCTTATCACTTCATGCGATATTCCTCCGCCAAGAAATCTGTGACGTACTTTCGTAACGGAAGTAGATGTCTGAAAAATAAACACGCATTTGAGATTGAGAAAGTACCACACGCTGGGATTCCAACAACCAAGGAGCTGGAAGAGCTACCGACCACGCCACCGACAGACTTGCAATACGGATGAAAAGACAGGCCTTATATCTTTGCTATACCGCTTTAGAAGTTGCATCTAACTGAGGTCCGGTTAGAGTAAACGTATTTAGCAAGCAAAATCGCTCTTAACATCGCCTCCCTTTCACTGCATTCATGGTTCTCATAGAGTTACTGTAGCATGCTACCGCAGGATAGCATAGGTTCTCAGCGGTGGTACACCGCCACCTGGAAACGATGGAGCAAAGTCGTAAATTGCCGCGTTATTACGCGCGCCGGCAGTTAGCCTTTCAGTAGCTTGGATGCCTCTATCGCCACGCAGGCTTCGGCGTCCTTCCCGCGCGTTGCTTCAGCCACGGCCGCTACATAATTTGTCTTGTGCGATGTACATAATAGTCAGTTGCGTTGTGACGCGCTTTACTCTAGGAACTCAAAGACGGCCGTCGACAAGCGAATGGTGCGCCTTTCGCAAAGCGAAGTGTGCGTTCACAAAACGATCTGCTGACAAACAGTTCGGTTTCGATTACAAGGTTTTACCGTTTGCGGACGCTCCTAGTCTATGGCAGGTCTGCGCAGGGCGCTGGCGCGTTCAATGCATTGTCTCCAGACAAATGTGTGGTTCGAGACCTTTCTCTTGTGTACAACTGTCGAGCATCCCTGTACAGTGTCGAGGTGTCGATGATGTGTACATTCAAGGGGTTCACATCTCCAGAGTATTGAACCGGCCTCCCGCCCCTCGATTGGACAGATTGCCGCTTATGTGCGAAGACAGGTTTCACTTTTGTGTTATACCGATTCCTATGACAGAGAGATCAACCACAATTTTTCCGTTTTCCATTATCCGGACCTTGGTCATGTGTGCGTGAGCATTTGGATTAAATTAATAAGTTTTGGAATTTCCCTTGCGAAAACCATAATACGATTCAATTTTTTTCCAAATAAAAATATTTCATATGAAACGTCTGCACTTGGTTCACCTGGCTCGCGAAGTAGCACACCTTCTAACAGTTCAAGTAGCGCAATTATTCCCTATGCTTTGAACGATGTTTATTTTTTTTTGAAGGGTACTCGGTACTTATTAACAAGCAAGGTACTTCAGTTATGAATGGTTATTTTATTTACTTACTCCTTATTCAAAATAGCCTCGCCACGACCGCTTGAGTGGCTAAGGCACTGGGCTGCTGATCCGAAAGTCGCGGGATCGAATCCCGGCCGCGGCGGCTGCATTTCGGTGGAGGCAACATGCTGATACCCGTGTACTGTGCAATGTCACCGGACGTAAAAGAACCCCTCGCAGGTGGTCGAAATTTCCGGAACCCTCCACCGCGGCGTCTTTCATAATCGTATGGTGGATTTGGGGCGTAAATTGCGAGAAAACAATCAACTGTTACTGAAGATAACACATACGCCAGAAATGCAAAATAAAACTAGATCGCCGCGTGGTCATGTTCTTTCAGCACAAATACAAAGGACAACATAAAATACTAATTTACCTTCCCGCACGCCTGCTACGATATGCATTGGTGTTTCAGTTAAATTCGTTTCCGTGTGCACCCATGAAAGTGAAAGGACATGCATGTAGAACCCTAGAAAATTTCACTGCAGGACCTAAGCAACAATGTTTGAAAAATGCAGCGAGTGTCGTTGCGGAGAGAACAAAATTGCACTCGTTTATCCGAGAACCACGGCAATATCAGTCTATGAAGCCTTCGGCTTTAAGGCAGTACTCCCTGCTTCGGTAATAATTACCTCATGCAAATGGCAATATGCTAACGCAATTCATAATGAATGTTATTCTTGAGAGTGTTTTCAGCCACATAGGAGCAATCTTTATCTGCCGACCGAAAAGTCCTCGATGGTCCGCAAATATTTGGCTATGCCGCGAGACCCCAAATGAAAAACTAAGACAAACAAAACTTCAAGTGTCAGCCTAGTCACAATAAAGGAACGAAACGTTCGCCGAGAGGGGACCTAATTAACGGGACAGGCATGAGACAACAGCGGGTTCTCGATTTTAATAAGGCAATATTGAAAAGAACATAATAACAACGCACGGACCTTTACGAAATGGAGGCCAGATTAATTAAAGCCCGCTATCGAAGCACGCACCGACTTAAAGTTATTGTTATGGTTCTATTAAAGTGATCTCCGTCACCTCTGAGGTGCTGTTATCGCCAACCTAACCACGCTTTCATCATGTTCGAATTATCAAGCACATCATCCCGTTCCTCTTTTCAATCGCTTTTTTCTCCTGCGATTTCTAAAAGTGCGTAGATTATGAACTTTCGGCTGAGACCTCTGCTCCCCCTCAAACGCTCAGCGCGTTCGTGTAGTATAACCAGGTTTATTCGTGGTCGCGGGCGCGGTTGAGGACGCCGATTAATCAGCGAGTAATTGGGTAAAGTGTGTCACTTCCGCGTGACGCGAGCTTATTGCTTACAACGTCTTTCTGCGACAACCTAGAAAATGAGCGGCTTGTCTAAAGCAGCCTTTATCGATTGCAGTATAGTTAGTAACTTTTTTTTCAACACATCTATCGCAAATTTACCGAACCGAATTCTCTACCAGCTTACTAAACTTCTGTGCGCAAAAGTTGCGTGGCTTTGATCAGTAATACGTGCGAAAATGAAGCGGCCGCGGCCGCGGCTTCGGGGCGAAGAAAAGTTAAAAATCGAGGAGGAAAAAGTATATAGAGGACGTTTAATTTAGGCTTCGCCTTTAAAAGGGGAACGCGATAATGCTGCAGTGCTACGTTCGCAACAGAAATCATGAAAGGGTGGCGCCACCTCGCGGTATAGCGCGTAGAGCTCGGCAGAGCACTTGAAGACGTGGCCGCTATAGGGAGGAAACCCCCGGAGCACGCACCTAACTATATTATATACCCGTTTATTCAGCTTCGATTTCTGAGCCGCGGCGGCGTCCTCGGAGCGCGCTCGCCTTCGGTCCTGAGGGTCAGGGTCCGATTTCCATCTTGACTCAAATTTCCTCAAGTTTCTTTTCAACTTCATTGCGTTGTTTTTTTTCTGCGGGTACTGCACTGGTACCCTTGGCGCCAACCCGACCTTGACCCCAAGCTATCCGTCGCATCCACCCGGATTGTTTGCTTACGGTCAACGCCGCCGACAACAGGTCTTCTATGACACGAGCCTCTTAAAGCTACCTAGCTAATACGCGTACAACGCCGCATTACTCTTGTCACATCTCATACTTCATTTTGTGTGTAGCATCCCTGCCCTGTCTCATCTATTTTGCCTCCCTCCCCGTAAAACGCGAGGACCGGGACTCTATGTGATCGGTTGCCTTGACGGAGCGGAAATGGACGACAACGACCCTTTTGCAACGACATAGGGTCAATCCATTTGCCAGTGACGTACTTGGCCGCTAATGGGAAGATGATCGGCTCGCATTGCTCCCTCCCCTTCGCGCCCCTCACTTCGTCCCACCGCTCTTCTTGTGGTCTCGGCCACTTGGCAGCGAGGGTGTATCCACTTGCGTCTGAGACTATGATCCGCGGTGTGTATTTCGTTCACTTCGCAGCTCGCATGTATACTGTACATTAGAATACTCGTGTTCTGGGTTCAAGCTATTGAAGCGCAATACTCGCAGCGCGTCATGGCTGACGCATTTTGTGCTACCGGAGGACGCTGCCGGATCATGGAGGGACCAAACTGAATCGTAATGTTTCATAATGTCTATCGCTTTCATTGAATAGCATTACGAATCAGCTCAGTGTCCCCAGCGTGAAGCTATGATGCCGGAAGCCTCGGAAGCCGTGGGCTTCGAGTATCGCGTTTCATTCGCCGAGCACTGTTCATTGATGGTACATATCTTCATATGTGTTTTACTATGTCTTATCATCATTACAAAAAGAACGTTTGAAAGAATGAGAATGTGGCAGCCATGAAGGGTTTCCGGCAAATTGGGGACCACTAGCGCGAAATATATTGTATCTCAGTTGCGTGCAGTTTCTCATCGGCCACCGATTGTAAGGTTGCCGTTTAAATTGTTGGAGACACACATCTTCTGTGACAAGTGTCCGGTGCTGCCCACTGTCTAAAGCGAATATTTATCGCGCAGTCGTCCGGTTACTCATCAATACAAACTAAACCGATGAAAATTGCATGCATAAAAATAAAAATATTGGAAAAAGCAAGAGCTGAAGTGCAAGAAATAACGGCACAAGCATGAAGGCCGAACTCAACAAATGCGAAGAAAAAAACTGAAAATCTAGGGCGCCCGTCGTTCTTTTCTCGTATGTAACTCTCTTTTTGTTTTTCTTTTGTTTTTCTTTTTTTTTCATTGCCCTTCATCGTTGAACCTACAAACACAATCCCTTCCTGAAACAAAACCTGTCACTTCGAAAGAGCCCGCAGCACCGGTACCAAAGTAAACAAGGATGCCAACATCTAGGAAGTAGAGTCGTTGCGGTCGTTTCCGTACAAAAGTAATAAGACATCTCCTATACTCCTTCCGCACCAGTCCACAGTTAGGCTACCGGGGAAGGGGGTCTAGCCGCGATACAGATGGAGGATCGGCGAAGCGTCGAAGACGCTGTCGGCGACGTCGGCGACACGGCAGTGTCGTCGGCGGCGCGACGTAGGAGTCACCGAGGCGAGAACCGTGTGTGGGGCGTAAGTCATTGTCCCTTCTCTTCAGCGATGCTGTCAACTGGGAGCGCCGTGGGCTGATAGGTCCCGCCGCCTCCTTATTCCAACCCCGGTCTTCCTCTTTCTTTTCCTATACACACGCCGATTCTAAAGAAACTAAGACGTCGACGTAAACGAAGAAAACAACCGACGCGGCTGAGCTGAGGGAGTTCGCAAATGAAAAAAAAAATAGCATTGAAACAAAGTAAAACCTGAACCGTTGTCATCTACATGAAACGAAACATCGGGACGTTTATTGTTAAGGGATTTTTCTCAAGAGTATAGCTGTGTTGTCGATCTTGTGTACATGTACCATCTGCGTTTGTTTCTTTTTGTTGCTGTTCTCATAGGACTACTCTTATCGTGATTATGCCGGATTGCTTTGCGTGGTGAACCATGCGTGTTGAACGGTCATCACATTCGGGAGTCAAGAAGTAACCGGCACCTTATTTGAGCGTCAACGTATCCATATCAATAAAAAAATACAGAGCAAAAATGTGGGGGAAACTGTTTAATGTGAAAATCTGTCTATAAGGACAAGAATGTCGGCAAAAGAAAGAAATGTTTACCGTGAAAACGAACAGAAGGTGGCGGTGTTCACCTTGCGAACTATAATCTGTCCTACAACGATGTAAGCGACTGAGTGTGGTGGAGAATGCCAACATCAAGACATCTTCGACGCCGTTTGCTTGATTACTCGCCGCACAAAAAGCACTGCCTTTCCGCTGATTGTGACCTGCTTACCCATTGCCGGCGAGCTGAAAAGCCTATAGAACACCCAAAATATAGCAAATACACCTACGAAATGTTTTAAAAAAGAAGACGGATTTCAACATGACGTATCACACACGCTTAAAACAGTTACAATGTTGTTTCTTTTGCTTTCTCGATCATCGAGAAGAAACATAATCTGGAGCGTACGCAAGAATATCGGGGTCTATGAGAAGCAGCTTTCTTCTACTACTTCTCTCTTCACGGCGCTTAACTTTTGTACTGAATGATGTGTACTGAATGTACTGCTCCAGTGCTGAGTAGCTCTTTTGCTGAATTGTGTGCTATACTTCGATATAACACATCATCTGCATGACGTGGGTGCAGATGACAGAGACAGAGACGTGGGTGCAGGTGACAAAGACTTATCATGACTTGTGGTCCGGGCCTTCGTGGTCAGAGCCTTTGGAAAACGCCTCGGAAAGCACTGCTAGCCTCAGCGAAAGCTTCTCAAGATCAGCGAGAAGACGTTCGCGTCGAACCAGATACGGTGGCAGACGCGTTACGGGTGGTCTCGGCTTGACGCCGTCCCACCACTTCGCAATACTACACTATACGTTTTCCCATAGCTTCGCGCCATGAGAGAGACAGAGAGAAGAGAAAACATTCCCAAGCCCTTGTCCGGGTCCGTTGCTTTGAAGTGAGGCGTCAGGGACTTCCCCCTTTATGGCGAGCATGTGGTGAAGGAGGGTGGAAAGGGCGCATGCTCTCGTGGCGCAAAGCTACGCGCAAACGCATAGCTTTGAGAGACGCTGCGCACCGGACAGATCTATGTTGTTGTTGTTGTTGTCCTCAATTCTGGAAAGGACAGATCTACGCACATTGTCCTTGTCTTTTTTTTCCTCTTCTTCTTGTTCTTTTACTTGCACTTGCAATACGTGCGACGCCATCCGCAGTTTTGCCAGTGTAGTAGTGGGCTGAGGTCATGAGCGCAAGAGCAAGAAAGAAACGCCCGTGCGAACGCCGCACGGGCGTTTCGTATTCACATTGTTGCGGTATTCGCACAATACGAATTAAAACTTAACCCTATCAATAGATTTTTTCCTAAACGTGAAGCCTGCGGCCGCCATCTTACCAGAGGCATCGATTAACAGCACCCAGACAGCACAAAAGAAAAAGCGCTTTCGTCACGCTCCTCCGCACCTTTAAAGTGGCCATCTTTGCTAGACAGACAATGCTTGATGTGCCTGTTCGTGGTACTCGTTTTTGGGTGAAGCTTGAACGTCGCAAAAGTTTGTGCGCCATATCGTGGCATTGATGCTCGGTCAATGACAGTTTATTAATCCAAAACAACACGCTTTTCTATTACAAGTACTCTGTACGATATATTAGCAGATAAAGAACGCTTGAACCGATACTGGTTTCTGGACAGTTTGGCAAGCTTTTAGGGCTGAACCAGAGGCAAACGCCGGCTTCACCCATTGCGGTAAGGTTCAGCAGGCGTTGCCACTCCAGCATTTTTTTTTTTAGGGGCGAAGCTCCTTAAGGCGTGGGTCGTTCGTCCCTTGTAGTCGTAACCACCTCGTTCTAGGATTGCGCTCGATAGCTCGCGCGCCGGGAGGCTCGCGCTCGCCCTCGGCGCGTTCCTCCCGGCGCGCGAGCTCTCTCACTCTTCCATCTACTGTCTTGTGTGAGTGAGACAGAAAGAGAGAGAGAGAGAGCGAAAGACTGTCCGTTTCTAACGATGATGATGGGTTTGTGCTAGCGCGTTACGGCGCGTGTAAGAAGCTGGTGTAAGACGCTGTGGCCTCTCCGCCTTATACTCTTTCAGCAGTCATGTGATGGCGTCGGCAAACGCAGTGCGCGTTCCGGCCTGTGTAAGGGGCTGCGTAAGACGCTGTGGCCTCTCCCCCCTTACTAGAGTGTACTGCATGTTTCTAACGCGTTTGTGCTAGCGTCCCCTTAAACGCGAGATCCCAGCGTTCGAATAGAGTGTTTCTCACGTCTTTACATGATGATCGACTGGGCGAATTACACGGAAGATTAACGGTTTACCGGTGATTCACTCCGTAGCTTCGCCCACTCATCATCATTCACCCCGTGGATATGCTGTGAATTTTTTTATCCTCCTTGGGCCAACCCCCCGAAGTGGGTATGCGCCATATTCGAAGGATCATCATCGTCGTCGTCGTAATCATCATCATCATCAACAACAACAACAACAACAACAACAATGCCGCAAATCGCAGCACTGTGCAGAGGAAGTGCACGCGTACTCTTAGGGACCAGAACTAATGATGGTAATAGTTTTGTGATACGCGGTCCACTTTATGGCAAGCTGGAACAGCTTCGCTGTTTACAGCTTGCAGTATGGTGAGAAAACATAGTAAACACGAACGCACCGAGGAAAGCTTGGCGATTGCAGCAAAACGCAGCTTTTTTTCTGGGACACGCGCAGTGCTCTTAATCGTTCTTCAATGGACAAGCTGCTTGTGAGTGTCAGGAAATTCTAAGAGTAACTACACATGCTCGGAGCTGTCGCTCAGTGGGCAGCCCTCGTTAATTCCCCGCCCACTGCGTTCTTCGTGCTGAAGTACTGGCAATGCCACCGTATATCGTTTATTTCCCAGGGGATTCTTCTATTACACATTGTTTGCTTACGCATCTATGGTGAGGTTTATTATCTGCTTTGAAACCAGGTTAGTAGGCGTGCGTGTGCGTGCGTGCGTGTGTGTGTGTGTGTGTGTGTGTGTGTGTGTGTGTGTGTGTGTGTGTGTGTGTGTGTGTGTGTGTGTGTGTGTGTGTGTGTGTGTGTGTGTGTGTGTGTGTGTGTGTGTGTGTGTGTGTCCACATAGGCGCTTAAGAGAGCGAAGAAAACCGTGTTCTCTGCATTCGTGCACCGTAACTGAACATGTTCACCGAGAAAGTGCCCAAGTTACCAACTCAGTCGCCTACAGCGAAGGTCACGTGCATTAACCGGAGAAAATTATGATTGTTCTTTTATTGGAGACTCTTCCTTTTGTCCGCAAAATAGGAACCACCGGGGATGCTGTGAGCGTAACCAGGAGCGATGGGGAAATATACACACTCCGCTGAGCGCTCGCAGAAGTCGGTTAAAGGAAAGGACAGGGTACGCTGAGGAACTCATTTGCAGCCGGCTTATTTGCATATGCCCCGGATCAGGCTCTGGGCTCTTAATCGAGCTCACCCTTCTTAGTAGACACGTTTCCTTTATTCTCGAAGCTGTACTATCAACGCTGGTGCGAAATGAGACAGCCGAGCTCGGACGAGGTCACCCCTAAGGGTAGTAAGATCCAAGGAACAAAAGGAAACTGATAGGCGGAAGTGCGGTTATATTAAACACAAGCGAAGAAATAATTAGTGAATGGCGGGCCAGAAACTACACACAGCGTGACACCGCCTTTATGAGTACACACAGACACTTGGTCGGCCCCTTGTTCTTGTGTTCCTTTTTTTTTTTTCCGTGGCCGTCGGAACTGGCCTCTAATAATGAGATTACATCGTACCGCCGTTTTTTTTTGTGTACCGCTTGTCAAACTATATGGTTGTTCTTTTTTTTCAGTGCTGGCAGAGTTTGTCTTTCGCTCTTATGTTCCCAGAATGTTCCCCGAAATGTCCTTCATCAGAGAGGCTCTCCTTTCTTTAAGCGGAATAACCATCAACGTAGTTTGTTGATTAACAGTCGAGAAGGATTTTCGGAAAAGCTGAAGTTTAGAAGCGCTCCAGATAAAAAAAAAATAATAAGCGGGTGCTGTTCCGTTCGATGTGACGCGAGCGCATGGTGACTATTGCGTTGACTTTGCCGAAGAAGCGTTGCCGAACCGGCGAACCGTTAACGAAAACGCGCTTTTGTCCCAAAAAAAAACGAAAAGCGGACGGAACTGGCAATCTTCAAATGTCGCTAACTTCGCCCGCAGCAGCTGCAAACTTTTCAAATCTCGTTTGTTCACGAAACAATGGAATAGTATGAAAATCTGAAGCAGAGGAAGAAGACGGGAAGCAATGGCTTTTTTTTTTTCGACAGCAGGGTGCTTGTGTGTGCTCTTGGAGAGCGTTTAATTGAGTCTCTACCGTCTTTCCCTACTATCCGTTGCGCAACTTCGTCCCGAGAAGTTTAGTTGGGAAATTTAGCACGCCAGCTAAGAACAAGGCTACTCGTAAAACCCGTTTAGGCGGCAAGTCATGGTCCGTAAAGTTTATATATAGAAAGCGCATTTTCACGTATATTTGATCAGCTCACACAATGCTAGTAGAGCATGAGTAAGCCAATACGAAAGCTCTGGAGCAGCAAACGCACCGACGCTTGCTTTTCGGAGATAGGGAGGTACGTCCATTGACGAACTGTGGTGACATCACATACAGCATTCCTGTAGCGCGCTCGTAAGCCACTTCCTTAGCCCACAGATGCATTTGTAAGCAGCTGCTACGGCCTTGGCGCGTGCGCGCTGTAATCTGAATCTTTAGTTGTCGACCGGCAGCCAGGCTTCGCCAGCTATCTGAAATCGCTGTACTCGCCCAAGGCTAGTGTTCAACAGCCTTGGGCGAGTACAGCGATTTCAGATAGCTGGCGAGGCACTGGAAGTAGTAAGTGAATATGTCTACTTAGGCCAGCTAGTGACCCCTGATCCGAATCATGAGGCTGAGGTAATTAGGAGGATTAGAATGGGGTGGAGTGCATTCGGCAAGCATTCTCAGATAATGAATGGTAGCTTACCACTGTCTCTGAAGAGGAAACTGTATAACAGCTGCATCTTACCGGTACTCACCTACGGGGCAGAAACTTGGAGGCTAACTAAGAGGGTTCAGCTTAAATTGAGGACGACGCAGCGAGCTATGGAACGGAAAATGGTAGGTGTAACCTTAAGGGACAAGAAGAGAGCGGTGTGGGTTAGGGAACAAACGCGTGTTAGGGACATACTAATAGAAATTAAGAAGAAGAAATGGGCCTGGGCGGGCCATGTAATGCGAAGACAAGACAACCGTTGGTCATTAAGGGTAACAGAGTGGATTCCTAGAGAAAGCAAGCGTAGCAGGGGGCGGCAGAAAGTTAGGTGGGCAGATGAGATCAGGAAGTTTGCGGGGATAAATTGGGCCCAGTTAGCACAGGACAGGGATAATTGGAGATCCATGGGAGAGGCCTTTGCCCTGCAGTGGGCGTAGACAGGCTGATGATGATGATGATGATGATTCTAAGGACCGAGTTTACTGGACATTGCGCCTACGATCCACGACAGGCACTTAAGGCACAAGAACTACGCGGCACAAAGCGCGTTTTCGTCGAGTTAATCCTAACCAGCGGCATTAACTCCGCAACGTCGTATGCACTAACCAGTTAATTTCTGAGCTGCCTTTCGGGAACGGTGGACGCTTGCGGTCCAAAAATCTTCAACCACACGTACACGATTCGTCTTGTCTAGCGACACAGCAGTGATTACCGAGTTACAAGCGAAATAGAAGCACTTCTGAGGAAGTCTAAAATAGTAGCCGCGGCGAAACGTTCCTCAGTACAATAGTTTCAGTGGTCCGGTGACGCCGTGACTTACTTGAGTTCGGTAAGTGTTATTCGCATTGCGTTGACTCTCTGGTCTGAATAGCCACTTTGTTCGTGGCAGCCTGGACTGTCTCACGCTCGTGAATTCCTGCTCACAGAGGTAGAACTATCCGTAGCCGACTCTTGACAAGGCCTACTTATAAGGCTTCTCTTGTAATGCCTTACTCGTCCCAAAAACTTTACTGAGAAAGACTTTTTACTAGACGACTCGCTGAGAAAGTGGAATTAATCGTTCATGTCAGCGCACGCTGTGTTTCCATATCAAGAAGGTTGATATGTTGATGAGCTCTTTCAGAGATATTCTGCCAGGCACTTCCTGACTAATTTTCCTTTTTCTTTTCTTTTGGAACCAACGAACTTTTTCATCTAGCGTGCTATCTGAAAAAAATCTGTGGATCACCAAATCAGGGCCCTACTTTTCTAGAGAAAGAGGTGTTTGTTCTTAAACAGACTGCTTTGAAGTTCTATGTATTAAGGACTGCAGTTCGCCAGTAACTCTTCTAAAGAGCTCTTTTAGCGCGAGAACTGCTGTGCATTGTCATGCCCCTTCTTTGTTGATTTCAAGCAACGTACTGCTACCATTAAGCGTACTACTCCGGTAGCACTGAACTTTGGTCTAATTGGTACTTATTCATTTGGACGGACATCCTGTTCCGGAAGTGCCAGTGTCGTTCCTGTTTTATTTCTTCTTTTCCTGTGTCCGCGTTTTCTGCGTGCGCCTGACTCCGTCAGACTTTCTGCCACTCGTTAAACGGACCTTTGGGAGCGTGTTCTATATTATAGTATTTGGTAAAATGCTTTTTACTGGTTCGCAATCGCTATTACACTTGGGGCATGTGTCCGCCAGCTTTCACTCTCTTTAACCACTTTATTTTTATGCGATAACCCGTGTGCTGTGCGATGTCAGTGCACGTTAAAGAACCCCAGGTGGTCTAAATTTCCGGAGACCTCCACTACGGCGTCTCTCATAATCAGATCTGGTTTTGGGACGTTAAACCCCACAACTCAATCATTTTTATGCGATAAGTGTCTCGTAGAAACCAAGGTAAGACAATCGAAGTAGCTTCTCGTGTTCCGGGTACTCTGCTATCTTTGCAAACTGAATTATGCGAATAAGTCACCAAAGTTGGAAGTGTGTGTCGAAAACTTTTCTCTCTCTCTCTCTCTCTCTCTCTCTCTCTCTCTCTCTCTCTCTCTCTATATATATATATATATATATATATATATATATATATATATATATATATATATATATATATATATATATATATATATATATATATATATATATATATATATATATATAGGCCTCTCCCACAGATCACCAATTATCTCTGTCCTGTGCTAATTGCGACCTCGCAATCTCCGCAAACTTTATTCTGATCTGTCCACCTAACTTTCTGTTGCCCCCTTCCATCGCTTGCCTTCTCTAGGGGTTATATATATATATATATATATATATATATATATATATATATATATATACATATATATATATATATATATATATATATATATATATATATATATATATATATATATATATATATATATATATATATATATATATCAAAGATGAATCCTTGGCAGCACTTAATTATATCATCAAGGGATCACGCTGAAAAACAAAACATTTATTTCGACGTTGCGGCAGCGAGACGAGCCTTCTTGCGGCCGAAACGTCGAAATAAATGTTTTGTTTTTACATCATATATATATATATATATATATATATATATATATATATATATATATATATAGTATTGAACCAACAAACATTGAAGCGTAGGAAACCATAGGGGAGGTTATTCAATTTTCTATTGTGGTATTGTAACTGTAGAGTAAGGGGATAGAAAGGAATAAAAGTGGACGAAAAGGCAAACCTGCCTTCGGTGGGAAACGAACCCACGACCTTTGGATAGCGCTTCCGGTGCTCTACCGCTGAGCTACGAAAGCGGTCGTCTCCTCGTCCGCTTCATTGGGTATTTATGTACAGTGGCGGTCAAAATTTTGCGGACCACGGGAGCGCGTGGCGGATAGCACAGCGGCGCCTACTGACGGCTGCCTGCGAAGCATGAGAGCGCGCACTGCGCACGCGCGCCCTTTTTTACCTGCCAGCCAGCTCGTTCGCTCCCTTGAACCGCTCGCGGACCGGAACGCCAGAATAAGCGCAAGGTGTCACTTCTGCTATCGCCGCGGAAACACCGAGCGGTGATATCGCGACGGAAACACGTAATTTGTACTGGCAATGCTCGCTGCGCCCCGCATTGTATATACGCCTTAGTCCCAGAGGCTCCGCGGCGACGGAAACATGCATACGGCGTCAGCTTTTCGGAAGTCGACCTTTGTGATAAGGTTACTCAACAGTGATGCCTTTTGCGCTCTATTGCGGTAAACCAATGCACATATTAATACTCCTTATACATGTTATGCGCTCGTACACATCCAGATATCGAGCTGCTGTAGAAAAGACGCAGAGAAGTGAACGGAAAGAGACGTGGTTTACGTTTTCTCGGGAACCGAAAGAAATCCTGGGAGATTAAATATGCGTCACCAATTTCAAGACTCGCTTACATTTCCAAAGATGACCATCACATTCTCCACATGGAGTAGCTGAAGACGAAGTGGCATTAAATCGTGGACGTCTCCCTTGTTCAAGCATCTGTGTGGTTTTCGCTCGCCTTGTTTAAAAAAGTACTGCGGCTAATTTCAGGAAAGCACAAGTGAACTGAAAATGTTTGACTGGTTTGTTAATTTCCTAGTGAAGTACCGTATTTACCCGATTGTAACGCGACCACGATTGTAACGCGACGGGCGACCTTTCATTGCGTCCAGGAAGAAAAAATATTGAATTTCGTCATTTGATTGTAACGCGAGGGTCGACTTTAGGTACGAAAATCCGAAAAAAAAAAAAAAAACCTCGCGTTACATTCTAGTAAACACGGCATTCATTTTAAAATGAACCCTGCAAATCGGGCACTCGATAGATGCCTGCGTGCTTGCAGCACATCCGCAGTAGCAATACGCTCCTGTCATATGTTGTCTAATTCATCGCTTCTTCTCGTCACCATATCACCGCTCGGTGTTTCCGCGGCGATAGCAAGTGAACCTTGCGCTTAGTCTGGCGTTCCGGTGCGCGAGCTGTTGAAGGGGAGCGAACCAGCTGGCTGGCAGGTAAAAAAGGGCGCGCGTGCGCAGTGCGCGCTCTCGAGCTTCGCAGGCAGCCGTCAGTAGCGTCCGCTGTGCTGTCCGCCCGCGCTCCCGTGGTCCGTAAAATTTTGAACCGCCACTGTACATGGAACCCTGGGAGTAAAATGCTTTTTACTGGTTCGCAATCGCTATTACACTTGGGGCATGTGTCGCCAGCTTTCACTCTCTTTAACCACTTTATTTTTATGCGATAACCCGTGTGCTGTGCGATGTCAGTGCACGTTAAAGAACCCCAGGTGGTCGAAATTTCCGGAGCCCTACACTACAGCGTCTCTCATAATCAGATCTGGTTTTGGGACGTTAAACCCCACAAATCAATCATTTTTATGCGATAAGTGTCTTGTAGAAACTTGTAGAAACCAAGGTAAGACAATCGAAGTAGCTTATCGTGTTCCGGGTACTCTGCTATCTTTGCAAACTGAATTATGCGAATAAGTCACCAAATTTGGAAGTGTGTGTCGAAAACTTCTCTCTCTCTCTCTCTCCTCTCTCTATATATATATATATATATATATATATATATATATATATATATATATATATATATATATCAAAGATGAATCCTTGGCAGCACTTAATTATATCAAGGGATCACGCCGAAAAATAAAACATTTATTTCGACGTTGCGGCAGCGAGACGAGCCTTCTCGCGGCCGAAACGTCGAAATAAATGTTTTGTTTTTACATCATATATATATATATATATATATATATATATATATATATATATATATATATATATATATTATCGGACCAACAAACATTGAAGCGTAGGAAACCATAGGGGAGGTTATTCAATTTTCTATTGTGGTATTGTAACTGTAGAGTAAGTAGATAGAAAGGAATGAAAGTCGACGAAAAGGCAAACCTGCCTTCGGTGGGAAGCGAACCCACGACCTTTGGATAGCGCTTCCGGTGCTCTACCGCTGAGCTACGAGAGTGGTCGTCTCCTCGTCCACTTCATTGGGTATTTATGTACATCTAACCCTGTAAGTGTTAAGCAGCGCCACTCGTAGCCATGGTGGCGAGTGTGGAACAATCTTATTGCCGAGAGGCGTCACGCAGAACGTGCTTATGTCGAGGTGGCTGCTGCCCAATAAGCATATCGTGGTTCTGGGACGTAAAACTCCGGAAGTTATTATTATCATCTGGGTTCAATGTACGCAGCGCCAAAGAGAACCGCTTTCGCCGTGTTGCTTTGTGAATTAGACAACTTGTTATGGAAAAGAAATTACGAAGGACTGCTAGGTTGAACAACAAGTATAATTAGCACTCTCTATCTCTTATAACAGCTTCATCAACACTATTTGAAATGCAAGCCCACAACAATATAAAAGTTTGTACTAACGTCCCGAATGTCCTTCCAATCATAGACGGCACTGTGGTTTAGCAATATGGTAAAATAGGTATACAAAGGCAAACACGGCTTTTAATATCTTGCAATAAGCGTAACAGCTAGTGTCGTATTAAGTTAATATGTTGCCTTGGAGAAGCAGTCTTAGTAAACGGCCGCATCAAAAACGCGTGACTCACTGGACACCTTTGAAATGTAGAAATACAACTTGGATGTTCTTGATAGGAATCACGCTCTTAACCTTTAAAGTGATCCGTAAGGCATAGCGAACGCTACATTTGTTCTCAAACTTTATTCATGCCATTGCAGCAATCTAAAGTTGTGAGGTTAAAAAAAGAAGAAGAAGAAAACATCCAAGCGTTCAGTGGTGAGCGATTTCAGCCGTATATTGTAGTGAGCATCTCCTTACGCAGTAATGTTCATACCTCATTATGCTTGCTCTTTTACCTGCATGCACATTTCTATCTCCTTTATAGTCCATCTACAACGCATGACAATGTTCATGGCACAATGTTATTGCATTGGCTTACTAAGAAGGGGAAAAAGAACAGCCGCGTAACTACACAAAAACCCACAAAACCAAGTTTAAGAAACTGTTCTATCTGTACGGGGAACTTGCTTTTGAATATCATAGTGCCTGTCTTGTATCTCTGTGCCTATTTTTATGCTTTCGTGCTACGTTATGACTTAAAATGTAATAACTTTAAATATCTGATAAATTTATCGCACATATTTTTGTTCTGAAACTTGTCGCAAGTATTTCTTCTTACCTATTCTTCCGCTACGGTAACCGCAACGGCGAATGCTATAAACTGATAACTAACGTTATCACCTACCGTTGAGCACCTGTCGATTCCGGTGATTCGATCCCCACAGGGACTTGAGGTGACGTAGCAAAAGAAAAATGGAATGGAAACATAATTGTTAGGTAGTCCCAGCATCCTGAAAAAAGAACACACCTGAAAATATGATAATACGTGAGTCAAGTCATGCTCAAGAACTTTGTAATTTATACAACTTTGCATAGCAAATTTCAACTTAAACACTCGTGAACTCGTTTCCTGGGCTTTAGTTTCGGTGTAGTTCACAGACTTTGTTCCCTACTGCAACACTTGTATGTATTTAACCTTATTTTTTATTGGGCACCAGTGATACTCTTGTGATCTACGTAGGGTATGTAATTTTTGTTCTTTTACAAACTCGATACTGTCCGTGTCCGTATGTTCGGTAGTCCGAAACTATTTGTGTTGTAAAAAAATTTTAAGAATAATTTTAATCGCGCCAACCTCACGCGTGCGCCTCGTATCAAGCGTCGTATATTACGGCGAATATCGTTGATGGAAATTTTATGAAATCGTCAGTCTAAAAAAAAAACAAAAAAATATAGGCCTAGGTCTGTCAAACAGGACGCGTGTGCTCTCGTTCCGTGATGTTACCAGAAGAATAAAATCATGTTCCTCATTCGCAATGTCATTTTTCCCTTTTAATTGTGACTCTAAGCAGGAAGAGAAAAGTTGAGCGATGCGAACCCCCAAACAAAATATTACGCAGAGAAAGAAAGTTATACTGACGGCCTTATGCCAGCTATGTGCCGGCTCGAAATAAATTAATCGCAATATTTCTCGCACCTTGTTTCACAACAAAGAGCAAACAACCTTCAGGAAGAAAGACGCGCTGTCTAGAGCCGCGAGGCATTCGAAAGATGCTCTTTTTTTTTATCAGTATACAATCGCACAAACATTTCGAGATAAGGCATCCTTTAGGAGTGATAATAATACGAATTGCGCTGCCTCAGATAATGCCAAATGGGTTCAACTTTCTCGCGTTCTGCATACTCTGCAGTCCTCTGAAAGTTTTCGAATTTAAGAAAAATGACATAAAACCGCGGGGCTGAAAATAAAAAAAAAGAAAGAGGAAAGCAATGCAGAAGACTTAGAATGAAGGCGTAACCCTAGCCAGCCTTCTATATCGCAGAACTTCGCAAAATTTTGGCGTGTTCCCGGATTGCGATGGAGAAGGTGGTGTCAAGGAAGAGAGTAAGAGAAGAGAGAGATGGGGAGAGGGAGAGTACGCATTCTATGGCCTTCAACTCGACGTCCAGGTGAATTGTGTCCTCGCCTTTTCTTCCAATATCGCGCTTCCCTGGCCCGCACCAACGAACTCCTGACTCCGCAATATTCCTTTCTTCGTGCCGCCACACGCGCAACAAAGCCAGAAGCAAGGCGTCGCCTCTCAAGCGCTTCTTAAGACGGAGTGAAAAGAAGAAAAGAATCAAAAAGATTGCGCAATGGAAGAATACTATAGAACTGCGAGCTTCACCTATATAATATGAAAACGCTACAAAATACCGCCCCCTTCTTTCTCTTCTCCCTTTTCTCCCACTTACGCAAGCTAATATATCAGATTTCAGTGCGGAGTCGTGGAAGGAAAGCAAGCTAAGAGGGAGCGCCCTTCAAAAACCTGGAAATTCTGAAAAACGTTTGCAAAAGAAAGAGGCGTTGTGGTGGTGGAAGCAGAAAGTTTTGCACTGCTGACGCACGCGTGCAATACCTGTTTACGCGAATGCGGTAAAAAATATATATATAAGCCTTGCGCCCTTCTACGCTCCCCAGGCCACTCTGTGGTTCGCGTAAAAAGGCAGGTACTTTGCCTTCTTTTTTTTTTTGTGCACGTGTGTGTTGTAGCAGAATCTAGGAACCAGGAGACGCCAGAGCGAGTGCTTTGAAAGCCACGCTTTCTATAAGAGCAGTCTCCGGCAACCATGGCACACTCTGGCGCAAGACCCTGCGATCTACTGCTGCACGCGCCTCACTGGTTGCCTGAAAGGCTTCCAAGAAGTGCTTGCCTGTGTGACTTCACGTTTACTTTGAGGCGCACATGAAGGGATGAGTAGCATAGTGAGCGTAACAGCTTTCAAGGCACATTGTGGCGGGGATGGAGGAACGGCGTCAGCGACGTCAGCTATATATAACGTGATAGAGTAACTCTCGGCGTGGTGTTAGGTCACCCGCGTCGGTGATAAGAGCGCCACCTTATTAATCCGATCCTCGACTCTTTCAGAAACAAACACTGCTATCAGTTCAGCCTCAGCAGGTCGCAACACCAGCTTAGTCGGCGGTAACATTGGCAAAGACAAGTGAATGAACTTCGCGGAAAAGTAAATGCGAGAGACGCTTGAAAAACGAAGCCTAAGTGAAAGCAAACTGAAGAGTCAGCTTCTGGAAGCTCACACATGAAGGCTTTCGAGAGGCTTGGCCTAAAGTGGTTCGGATCAAATTTAACGACTCATTAGCCAGCCGCCGTGATGTATCGTGGAACGATGCGAGCGGCCATGGCAATCAATCAGTCTTCGCACGAAAATTGATGAGTCATGATATAATGGCCCTGTAGCCTAACTTCTTCATCATGTATTTTGAAGCACTGTATGCAACATCTTCCACGTGTGTAACCCAACGCTTCGACCAGTTACGTTATGTTCCTTTTTATTCGCACAAGAAATACCCGGCACAAATCCTTTTGGAATGCTTGAGAAACTGTCACCTCGATGCAGCGACTTCCCGCTTTACATCTTTGTTTGTTTTTGTTTTATCTCGTTTTTTTTTTTACCAGTAATCAGTTTTACGCTGAGTTACCAGTTTTACGCTGTAAAATTTGGAGGAACTTCGTTTTTGGGCAGCACCTAAATACGTGAGAGCAGAGGAATACACATGACTCTCTAAACTTCGACCAAAAAGTGATCGACAACTACCGTGCTTCACTTGATCTCGAAGAGCACTCCATCATTATTATGAATTATGTCTAGGACCTGCTCTTACTCAAATGAGCGCTATCAGTGAAGCAGTAATGAGCAACCCATCAATACCCCTCGAAAAATCCCGATGCTCTTCAAGAACGGGAACGGAATGGTGCCACTCAAATTCCAGACCATCCTCTATTTTTCGAGCTTAATGCGCACACATTTTCACACACCCTCTACAGTCCCCCCCCTGTCCGACCAAATTACGTTTACGTTTAACGAGAGCTATAGCTCCATCGTTTTCTTTTACGAATGAAGCCTCTGTTATTAGCAAAGTCAAAAGAATCGCGGTCTTTCGTAGCTTTTCCCACACCTTCTCTCAAAGTCCTGTGGTTGTCTCCGACGTCTTCGTAAGATACGTGACGCAATGCACAGACAAGTGCAAGCTCCCGCCGAGGTCGTGTTTGCCCAAATGCAGATACCTCCAATCGTAAGACAAGGTTAGTCTGAGAATCGGTCGCTTAGAACGGCACCAAATGAAAAAAAAAAGAAAGAAAGGTTCTCTTCTCACACGTTAAATACACATACGGATGCCGCGTTGATTGCGATTGCGCGGTCACCGAGCCGCTCGTTACCGATTCGCTGCAATGAGGCGCTCAAGGGATTGTCGAAGGGCTTTTCTGGCAAATGACTGGATTACCGAGCAAGCGAGCCCGTGGGCCCTCTCCGCTTTTAATAGGGGCCCGGTGCGTTCGAGGGAGACCTGGATACCGAAAATAAAACGTTCCCTCGTGGAGTGGTCCACTCAGTAGTACCTTCGATGCGGGAAAGTAGGCCGCAAGGATTGTGGCGAGTGAGCATATGTGTGCTACGGCAAGCATGAGCCCCGAAAATGAAGTGGAGCGAGTTTTAACTAAGAGACGAGTGTGCGTAAGAGAAGAAAACTCGTTGTCGAAATCTTGGCTGAAGTAGGTAACGTACAGAAGGATGCATAGAATCCTGGCGAAGGAAAGACGTTAGCTCCCCTTGCAGACATTTAAAAATTGGGTGTTGCTCTGTAACGTTCTCTTTATCTGTAATGGCTGTATGACCATCATTGGTAGCCTCTCGTGCTCAGCCACAAAACTGCCCGGTTCGCACTCAGGGATTAAAGGCATTTTGTTTTCACACAAACGCATTATCATGATTTATTTATTTATTTATTTATTTATTTATTTATTTATTTATTTATTTATTTATTTATTTATTTATTTTATTTTATTTATTAGCTGACAGACCTAACAATATTGAATGACGTACTTCTTTTGTTAATAATTATTTGAACGTACGACGATTGGTTTATTAATTCCTTTTTAAAGACCATTTTTAAAGGGACTTACTGCCACTTACTTCGAACATGGAGAGAAAATGTTCATGGTCATAACGCACGCTTGCGTGGCTTCTTGCCGATCCACCGTTCCACATCACCCTCGCCTCCCCCCCTCTCTCTCTCTCTCTGTAACTTTCAGCCAAAAGAAGGGTGTTGTTCCAGCGTGCTCGTCACGACTACAGTGACCTAGAGTCTATCGCGACGAAAGAATAGTGAACACGCTGGCGCGGTAGGATTCCCCTCAAACATGACGATCTAACTTCGCTAATACCAAACGGATCTGAATTTTTTTTTTTTGCGTCAGGCGATTCGTGAGGCAATTAGCTGCTTAACTGATGCCACTCTAAGGTTACCTGAAAAAGTCTTGCAGGGCTCCTTTAGAGCAATAGCCACGTTTGGCTACAGGCTGGGTTAATATACAGCCCATGGGAGCTATCTTCGAGTGGTCTTGGCTGCTTATCGTATCAATTCACAGCTGTTCACAGCGATTCAAGCTATTCACAGCTGCCCACAGCTATGACAGCTTGTCTAAAGGTGGTCGCCTACTCTACGGATGTGTTCCCTGCCGCGGTCGCTGCCACTCTAACACGACAACTGCTGTTTACAGTAGCTGCCTTGTAAATACAGCCCACATCCTTCGCGCTATTGAACATGTAGGATTGTATTTTAATTCACATGCGCAACACTTAAGCTGCACACAACTGTGTTACAGGAATGCGCTTTACATTCCGGGTGAAGGACAGGGATCACAATCGTTCTAATAAACGGAGGTGCATGAAGCGTTTCTTCTTAAAAAGCATGAGCAGTATAAAGATGCACAATCACGCCGCAGGACTGGCCAGTCCTTGAGCGTCTTTCAGAAGCGCCTTCCCTGCAGAAGGGTCACTGGAGAGGCAGTCGGGGCATGCCAGTAAACAGAAACACGTATAGTACCTTACACGCAATAGTACGAGCTTAATCACACATTGCTCGACAGAATAATAAGAATAATCGATACAGACCACTTCACTCGGGGAAGACTCGAACCACCGGGGATACTGAGAGCACTCGACTGCGGCAAAATAAAAAGAAGAAAAAGAAGAAGGAGAGCCTGGGAACTTAATTACGGCGACTCTCGCATAATTCCTGATCCTCTCCAAAGCTCTTGTCCGTTGCAAAAGTACGAGGAGCAAGGTGGACGCGGGATAAAGGGCGGCGGTAGCAGCGACAGAAACAGAACCAAAGCTGGAGGACAACGACCTTTGCGACAGCTATAATGCACTCCCAAACACGGGCAGGAACGGCGCGGAGGGGGCTCTCAACCATGTAACGCAACGCACGCGCGCCCAGCTACCAACTCGCTCGGACCTCAAATGAAATTTTCCGGTTCACCCGGCCGAACTGTGCGCTTCGTCCCCACGGGCTCGCGTACTTCCATGTACCGAGCGCGAAACTATGAAGCCCCGCTTGGTTTTGTAGTAAGCAGCACCTCCTCCGACGGCGATAGACGCCTGTACAACGAAAACTCACCGTAGTACCTTAGGGAGTAAAGGTCAAGCCCCATATGCGCGAAAATGCACGCGACAGCGACGGGCGATGCGACGCAGGCTACCGTCGCGCGAGCTGTCGCTTGCTTAACCGATCCCCATTCACGCGACAACTTCGGCGAGCGATCTCCAGTGTTGCTGGCATGAGGGCGCCGACGTAGCAAAACTTGCGCGTTGCCTGCGGTGTACAATGTAAAGTATAATGAGTTTTGTTGGACAAAGGTACACAATATATGTTTGAAGAACACACAGCACCGACCAAAGTAAAAGTAAATATATTCGTAAAAGACGTTTCGGCTCCCGCGTGGGATCCTTGTTCACAATCTGTGAACAAGGCTCCCGTGCGGGAGCCGAAACGTCTTTAGGAATATATTTACTTTTATTTTCGTCGGTGCTGCTCTGTGTTCTTCATGTTATTCCCCGACAAAACGGGATTCCGTCCAACTCTAGGCTTCACAAAATATTTTATTGTATTTTAGTCGGGGTCTTTTCTTTTTCCGTGCGTGAGTGAACGTCAAGCACATGGCGGCAACCGGCAGTACGTCACTGACGTAGATCCTGTTCCGAATTTTTTGCTACTGGCTGCTTGGGTGTAGCACTTCCGGGTGACAGATTCTAGATTTCTAAAACCTAGAGATCGCGCGATTGTGACTACACGACATCGTGCGAACTGCGTGTTTCGTCTCGTCACTCATCGCTGTCGCATGCATTTTTGCGTAAGTGAGGTTTGGCCTCAAAGGGGCCCGTGAACGCAAATTACCCAGGACGCCTTTATTGTACGTTTGCTTGATGTGTGACTCAATGATGACCGTAGCACCAGTGAAAGTGGTAAAGTCAAAGCGTATTATTATATTGCCATTTGTACATGAAGTCGGCGTCCATGCCAACGGCGGCGTCGTCATCAACAGTTTCTTCGAGCGGATGTGACGCTGATGTGCTGGTTACGCTGTCAGTTCTGATTGGCCGGGAACGGTCGATAATAAATATATGTATCGCACATGCTTACAATGTGCTGGCTATAAACAAATTTTGGATGAAAGCATGCTTGATGCTTGCTAAAGCTATTAAAAGGCACAAACTTGAGCATTGCAGTTGCATTTTGCCTGCAGCTGACACAAGAAGCGCTGTGCGGCTCACGCGGTTGCTTCGGCAGAAAAGCCATAGTAGGCAGCGTGGTTCCGGTACCACAAGACGTGAGCCACGTTTTGACTGGAAGCAGCGTGGCACGTCTCTGGGCGAGCGAAATGCGAGAGTGAATGCCGATATCTGCCAGCTGTTTTAATTTGAATTTGTAAGTTGAATAACGTCTGTTTGCCCGCACGGACCTCAAAAATTCCTGTTGCATTTACCTCAGGACAGTACAGGAACCCGTTTCGATGCAAAACTCAGCTAGTAAAATTAGGTTTCAGGACCCCTTTAAGGTGTCGCACTGCCGAAATCGAGGACGTGTGTCCGATTCCCGGTCACGGCGACCTCCTTTAGATGTAGGCAAGATGCAAGAGAACCCACACTTACTAGATTTAGGCGCAGCTAAAGGCCAACTCCGGCGATTTTTCACTCTCCACGGATCTTAACGAAATTTTCAATATATGTACTCCTCGAAACTGTTATAACTTATGCAAAGCCAGGCAGTTGCAAATCTATTACTCTTTCTTAAAATGAATTTTAAAAGCTTTTAGCAGATTCCCCTGCGGGCTACTCTGTTTTTGACATCATTACCTTCAGCTCTGCCTGCCCGAGTAGGCGAGCGGTCTAGAGCAAAACGGTCATGATTCAGTGCTCAGATCAGGCACGTAGGCAAGGGGGGGCCCAGGGGGGCCCGGGCCCCCCCCGAAATTCGTCCAGTGAGCCATAGCGCAGGGGTATAGAGGCAGTACAAGTAGCGCCGTGCGCATCTAAGCAAATGAAAAACAAACGATAGTCAGGGAACTCGCCAAGAACAGCTACCCAAGAACCTTTGTTCCGAAAGGCTTCAATTCCAAGAACACGGCAACGCTTGCTGAGAGATTCAGTGTCCGGCTCCTGAATCAACACCACAACAGAAGCACCACACTCTCCCATATGTCCGAGGCGTTAGCGAAACCATCACCGGTATTCTCAGAAAAGAAGGCATCTGAGTGACTCACAAGTCCACGAACACACATAAAGACCGTCGGGAGGCAGAGGGCCAAATGCACTGTATACAAATATGCGATGCGAGCTATATCGGAGAAATGAAAGATCTGAAAGAAACATTTCGACAGCACATGAATTACCCCTGCAAGTTTGCAAGAGATCGCAACCCGATAGCCGAACATTCCTAAGATAGCAACCACCGTATCAATCTTCCTGACACAACGGTCATACCAACTGAAACCAATTGTCGGAAACAGTTACTGCTTTGTGGTTGCGTAAAAAGACAGAAAACTGTGCAACGCAGGACATTTTCATATATGTAAGACAAGCTTGTTGGAAAAGAAATTACCAGAGAGAACAAAATGTTACCATACAGCTTCGAAACCAGAAAAAAAAAAAGCGATGTTATCTGTCCGTACTTCGTGCGATTTTTCTTCGTCGCATCAGTTATGTTTAGAAAGGTGGTTGGTTGGTTGTGTCGGGTTTTCTGGAGCAAAAGGCGACCATGGCTATGTGGCGTACTCTTCTTCTTCTTCTGGCACAACACTTAGGACATGAACTAGTAGTGGAGCTTCGGCTAAGAAAAGAAGAAGAGGGAGTAGGAACGATGGCCCAGATGCATTAATAAACTGCGCTGTGTTTTCGGAATCGCGTTTGGATCACGTCCGGGTCGCCAGTTAATGTAGCACTCTGAGAACGCGATTCCGAAAACACAGCGCAGTTTATTAATGCATCTGCGCCATCGTTCCAACTTCCTCTTCTTCTTTTCTTAGCCGAAGCTCCACTACTAGTTCATGTCTTAAGTGTTGTGCCAGAAGAAGAAGAAAAGTACGCAACAGCTATATTGCGCCAAACGAGGGTTCTCATGGGCGCTCGGTAGTTGGATTTCTTCAAGGAACAGTGCAAAGAATGATAGGACATACAGAAAGAGGTAGCGTTGACTCCACTGGTGGATTCCCTGAGGAAATGTCTTTCTTAACAAGAGGAGCAGTGTCTTTATTGCTGCAGAGCTAGCAGGTGGCATATTGCGGGCGTCATTTGTACAGTCGAGTAGTGGCGGCAACTTAGGGAGCATTCAGGTGCTTTGTTTGTCTGATAGCTGCGCGGCGTGGGAACACGCACGCGTTTGATTTGATGATTTGTGGGGTTTAACGTCCCAAAACCAGCACTGATTATGAGAGACGCCGTAGTGGAGGTCTCCGGAAATTTGGACCACCTGGGGTTCTTTAACGTGCACTGACATCGCACAGCACACGGGCCTCAACATTTCGCCTCCATCGAAATGCAGCCGCCGCGGCCGGGATTCGATCCCGCGACCTTCGGATCTGCAGCCGAGTGCCATAACCACTAGACCACCGTGGCGGGGCCACGCACGCGTTTTGCTTTGCCGCAGACGCAGAGTTTTTCCTCGACCGGACGGCGCAAGCTAACCGAAAGCTTGATAAAGACGACTTTTCTATAAAAATTGACGGCTTTGACGACCCGTTGACCCGTTCAACCTTCCTGGCACCTCTGCGAACCCCACCACCCTTTTTCCGCTGCCTGTGTCGTGGGGCAGGCGCCCGCGTGTCGAAAGGAGTAAACAGGGTAAAGAAACAAGGTAAACAGGGCGCTTGTAGTTCTGCGCAAGGGGACTACAGGCGAGCCACGTTCATTCCATATATAGATGATTTGAAAACTTCCCTCAAACGGCGCTTTGCAAACCATTGGAACACACTGCGAAGTTTGCTATTTGTGTTGCCAAAGCACGCCTGCAAGCCCAAATTTGAATTTGTGCAGCCGGCCTTCGATTTTTACTTCAGAGGTATGACACAGCGCATATCCTTACGCTGAAAGGTGGATGGGAAATCTGGAAAACTAACAGTGAATTCCACTGGCGGATCTGGGGTGGTGCGCCGAATCCACGACGGAGCAACAAAATCCGTCGCGGAGCGATCCGATCCCCATCGGCCAGCGAAAAAGAAACTCGCTCCGGCAGGGATTACAGTGGAAGTTGTCGCATGCATCCGGTTGCCCTTGTTGCCAGCCTTGCGTTGGACTACGTTACACCTCGCACAAAAGTATGCATACCTCTTGCTCCGAGTACGCATGTACTAGTTCTTTGACGTAGCCGAGCATTTTGGGGCGTTTGCACGGGGACTCTTGAAACAGCTCCTTAAATAACGTTTCGTACAGCACGTATGACTCTTTTCGCTTCTGCTGCTTTTGCTGCTTTCCAACGTAGACCTCTTGCTGTTTCTCAGAGCGAGGAGCAGTCCCCTGTAGGGTCGAACGACGCAATTTCAAAATATGTAAACAAACGCCCATGGTTATCAGACAGCGCCTAAAAAAAGAAAAAAAAAAACGCTGAAAAAAATCGCCGTGCTCGGCTGATCCGGAAATGACGACACCGTATAGCTGGAGTTCCGGCAGAATCTGGCTCTACGAGACGGATCAACGAGGAGCGCTCCGTCGCTGAGCAAGTTTCCCCAAATCGCCCAGTGGAACATGCGAACTTGCTCGGGATCCGCCAGTGCAATTCACTGTAAATGGCAAGCCATGCAAGAGGAGGAACTTCCCCGCTTTCCGACGGACGCTTTACCTGAATGCGACAAAGCCCTCTTCGCGAACTTTCACACACTCTTCAAGATATTAGCAACTCTCCCAGTGAGTACAGTTGCTGCAGAACGCAGCTTCTCGACACTGAAAAGAGTAAGAACATACTTAAAGAACCGAAGAGCTGAAGAGAGGCTTAATGGCCTGGTTCTTAAGTCCATTAATTCACCGGATGCAAGTCAGTGTCGACGAAGTTTTCACTGTGTTTATGGAGAAACCGCGACGCATGAAAATTGCAGCATGAACCACTCTTTTCGGCCAAGCTGCTTGCTAGTGTTCTTTCTCCATTTGCATTTAATTTTAAAAACCACTCGCACTGCATTCTTTAATATTGCTTCCTAAAACGAATGTTGGCGTTGTGCTTCTTTTGTGTCATGAAAGTATCCGTGTTTTTAATTCTTTGTGGTTCAATACCATTGTTTCCCCGAATATGTCTGTTTTTCGCTTATAACTATTGTCATAAAGTGGCTCACAATTCTTCCTGCACGCCTGCTGTTGAGACAGGAGTGTGAGAAGTTGGGTAAGGAAAGCGTCCGACAATAATTTTTTATTGGCCGCACGTCCGTAAGTGGGCGCCTGATTCCTTTGCATTCCTTTTCTTTTTCTTTTTGTCACAGTCCTCTTTCCGTCACTGACTCTGTACGGCCCTCTTTGTCGAGATCACTTGGTCTGGTTACGCTGTCAGTTCTGATTGGCCGGGAACGGTCGATAATAAATATATGTATCGCACATGCTTACAATGTGCTGGCTATAAACAAATTTTGGATGAAAGCATGCTTGATGCTTGCTAAAGCTATTAAAAGGCACAAACTTGAGCATTGCAGTTGCATTTTGCCTGCAGCTGACACAAGAAGCGCTGTGCGGCTCACGCGGTTGCTTCGGCAGAAAAGCCATAGTGGGCAGCGTGGTTCCGGTACCACAAGACGTGAGCCACGTTTTGACTGGAAGCAGCGTGACACGTCTCTGGGCGAGCGAAATGCGAGAGTGAATGCCGATATCTGCCAGCTGTTTTAATTTGAATTTCTAAGTTGAATAACTTCTGTTTGCCCGCACCGACCTCAAAAATTCCTGTTGCATTTACCTCAGGACAGTACAGGAACCCGTTTCGATGCAAAACTCAGCTAGTAAAATTAGGTTTCAGGACCCTTTAAGATGTCGCACTGCCGAAATCGAGGACGTGTGTCCGATTCCCGGTCACGGCGACCTCCTTTAGATGTAGGCAAGATGCAAGAGAACCCATACTTACTAGATTTAGGCGCAGCTAAAGGCCAACTCCGGCGATTTTTCACTCTCCGCGGATATTAACGAAATTTTCAACATATGTACTCCTCGAAACTGTTATAACTTATGCAAAGCCAGGCAGTTGCAAATCTATTACTCTTTCTTAAAATGAATTTTAATAGTTTTTAGCAGATCCCACTGCGGGCTACTCTGTTTTTGACATCATTACCTTCAGCTCTGCCTGCCCGAGTAGGCGAGCGGTCTAGAGCAAAACGGTCATGATTCAGTGCTCAGATCGTCGCTGTCAAGTTATAAAAGGCTGTCATAACTCAACATATCGTCCGATGACGTAGCCAATTTCATTTTTTTCTAGTACCAGCTCTGTATATCTGATAGCGGGGAGGCTGTAACGTCATCGCATACGCTGCACGAAGCATCTGCCCGTGACTCATTGTACTTTACCATCGTCACCTCTCATACCTCCCTCTATCTCTATTTATCCCTTTTCCCCTTACCCCTGTGAGGAGTAGCAGGCCAGAGACACACTCTCCAGGCCGACATCTCCTCTTTTCCTCTCATTAAATGCTTTCTTCTTCTTCTTCTTCTCCTGCCCATTTCGGTTTCGGTTTCAACGCATCATTCATTCACTTATTTAAAATTATTGGTGAGTTTCTGAGTAAACAGAACCACACTGTCTGCTACACTACTATCAGTGCCATTGGAAGAAGGCGATATGAGATATGGTGAAAAAAGGAAACACCGGTTCCCCTTTAAGGGACCTGGGCGGTCAGAGCCAATTCTCAATTTCCCAACACGAACGTCTTTCGTAGTCATAACGGGGTCTTAGCAAGAAAAAACAAAACCCTCAGAATTCTATTTATTGTTTCTTGGTGCCTCAAGGTATAAGGAGATATTCTGTTTGAAAAATAAGAAGTGGAAGAGAAACAGGATGGTGGAAAAATTGAAACGAGAGATTTCTAAGTTAAATTTTGAGGAAAATGTAAAGTGCGACCGGATGATTGATTATAGCAGCAATTTCTCATACGTTCTTTCCTTGTCCTCATCCTCTTCGTCACCTCGTTATGTTTGTGTGTCGCGTGTAGCCCTATGACTACAATACTGCTGTGTGGATTGGTGAATGCAGTAAATCACTTCGCTCAGTGACGCAATCAGTGATGACTGCAGTAAATATTTTCTTGAGCGAATGTACGAACATTAAGTTACAGGCCGGACAGAAGAAGCAAGCGTCAACGACGAGTCTGGCGTAGAACACACACGGCGAGGCTATCGGCGTCATGTTCGTCATCCTCAACCTTCGAGCATTGAAACTATTTAGCGTTCTAACACATCACCTCAGCTACATTCAAAAGCGGGTTGCAGAATTTTAGGGCTAAACGTGCCTGTCAGGGATACCTTGCCTTTAACACCGAATGAAAAGAAAAAGCGCTTTGGCCAAAAGTAAGAAAAGGTTTTCGCACGGCCATAGCCTATTTGATAAGCGTGAACGGCTTGAGCCAGAACCGGGCTTCTTGATCTCGGCGACGTACTAAAAACAGGCGTCCGTGCCCTAGCTCGTGCGGCGCCTGCGCGAAGACTAAGAATAGGGAAGACAGAATCAAATTTGAGCCCCGAGGCGGAATTGAGTTTCACGCTAAAGAAGAAGCACACGTGACTGTAAACGCCCGCGCGAAAGAGCAGTACTCCCCCTTTGGCTGGCGGAAAGGCTGGGAATTACTTGAACTCGTTCTAGGCGCTGTCTTAATCGAGCTTCTTAGCTCCTGAAAGCTCCCGTCCTGGTGTCTTTCTTCTTTATCGCCTCATCGCCATTCGATGCTCTTCCAGAGTGCACTCAGAACGTGACGTCCCAAGAATCAGATTGGTAGAATCAGGTCGAACGTGCTGCTGAGTCTATACGGCACTCCCTAGATTCCTTCGCCAACGAGTTAGAGCCTAATTTACGGTGACTTCTTGCTGTTACAGTGCATCGGCATTTTTGTCTAACAGTGACCCACGGTTAGACGTGCTCGTTAAACAAGATTGCTGTGAGAGTCTTCCGAAGGTTACTTAAGTTTATCTCATCCTGCCCGTGCAATCTGCGAATGTTCTCAACTTCCCGCTATTCTACTATTCATTAACAAATTGGGTGGTAAGGCTTGTGTAGGCTACCGAACTATGAAATTTAAGTAAACAGCGAAGTTTGCAAGCAGCGCCACCACCTGGCGAGCACAGGTTGAGTTTTTTCATCTTTCTTAGTGTTTCCCTTCTTTCTTTCATATTTCTTTCTTTCTCGCTTTCTACATCCTCTTCTTTTTCATGTCACCTTTCTTACCTTCTTTCCATATCGCACTCTCTCCTCCTTCTCTTCCTCCTCACCGTCGTTTCTCTTTTCCACCCTTTGCTATACCATACTGTTCAAATGCTTTGGTTTGCCCTCTCACCTCTTCCTTTTCCTTCTCCTCACCCTTTAATCATTCCTTCTCACCCTCTTTCGCTTTCATCCTCCTTTTCCTTATTATCACCTTTATATCTCTTTCCCACCCCCTTGCTACACTACACTATGGGTGGCTAGGCTATGCTAAGAGCTGCTGGTCAGATACCCACTTTCTGTGGCACATAATCAATAGTATACAAGGCTATGCCACCTTTTATCTTATCCCCTCCTCTACCTCACATCCTTTTCCCACCCTTGCTGTACTATACTATGCATGGCCATGCTATCTTAGGAGCTGCTTGGCACATACCCGCTTTCTACGGGGCATAACCATGAAGCCTCCCCAGTTTTAAGCGGCCGCGCCGACGAAATTTCGCCAGACATAACAGCTCCACTGCTAAGAATTTCACCTTCGCCGTCGGTGTCATGTTCAGAATAATGAAGTGAAATGCAGCGATATCACCCTAGACAGACAACATTATGTAGTTGGAAGAAAACGTGCCAGGGTCAGCATAGAAGGGCAATTGCTTGATGGGCGCCGTATCTCCGCGTGTACAGTAGAAGTGGGAGGTGAGGCGCTTATGTAGTTTACCTTGCAACATGTGACTCGGCCTTTCAGTTTGACCTTTAGTGACATGGCTAACAATCTCAATGCATTGTTCAGTACGACAATTCAAAACCGACAAACGAGCGAACTTGAGGTCTTATGAAGGCAAAAGCCTTATCTAGTCTCATAGCACGCTGTCTTTAAAAAAAGAAAAAACGTGTTGACGTGACATGTACAAAAATGGGAAAACTCACATCTCGTTCGCTCGGTATATGCCGAAATTGCCATGGCGTACGAATGTATGACTAACATGACTGACAGGTCATGACATTACTGACCTAACGTGCTTGGCATGGCGTCATGATTAACGATAACAAAATCGCGTTCCTTGACCAGGTATATGCGTTTACGTGACAGGTGCTTAAATGTTAACCTTTATACAGTCTATGCCAAATTACATTCAAGCGATGTTCGACCACCAAAGGGTACGAGTTTGAACGTTCAGTCCTGGGTTCGAATACCGAAGGCCTTGGGTCACGCCTTTACGTCTCCTGGGCGGTAGCCAAGTATTTCTAGAAGTGTTTACTTCATCTATCTTTCTCGTTCCCGCTCGCACTGTTTGCGTCCTTTTGCGAACGTTTATCGGGTCAGAGACGTGCAGTAGCCGGAGTCGCGCACACGGGCCTCTAATAAATGAAGAACGCCCGCCGCTGCGTCAGCGGCTTCGCCGGCGACAACACAAAGGCTAGATGTGGGCTCATGTCACGGTCTAAGACACGGGGAAAGAAAAATGACCAGGCTGGTACAGCAGTGTTCTCGAAATGGTGCGTCCAGCTGGTGCATCAGCCGGCGCCCTGGAAACTTCGTTCAATAACGTGGGCCCGCTTCCTTCCTTCCCTGGAGCTCCTTCACCTAATACAAAATAATTCCTAAATCCTTCATTTGCGGTGCCTTCTGAGTGGTTCAATGCATCTACGGTGCTTGTTATGCCCTACCACTTTGAAGAGAAACAAGTGTAGTAAAAAAATGTGATTGCTGTCGCGAAAGAAATATTTCTTTTCAGCCTTCCTTGTCAACGCGGGAGATGGCAGCATTGACGCTTCTTTGTTCGCCGCTACACGGCAGTGACGTGTAAGTGCGATTCTTTCTCATTGAAATCGTGGGTTATTGCAATGTGAGACGGGAGCTACAAACTGAAACTCAAACACCGAAACCATTAGGCGACCTCCCCCCTTTTTCACCCCCTTGCTGCAAAGCAATATGACACGCTTCTTTTGTTTAACACCCGAAAAGCACGTTGACAACAGGTCACTTCAGCCTCTTTTTTTTATCGCCTGCGCCTATTCGAAGGCTCCAACGCGCTTCTTGTATCGCCAAGCAATAGTCGAGGTTTTGTGTTTTTCCCTAAACTTTGATCGATACGGGAAGGCCATAAAGCCACACCGGCTACATCTCTTCGTTCTGTTTCGGATTGTGGCGGGTTGTACGGGACTAACCGGTTGTTTGGCGTCTTTCTCCACTCGGATTCGAGAGAAGAAGCGAGCGTTAGGAAAAGTAAAGAGCAACAATATTGCTCCGTTCTTGTTCTATGGTTTTCATTTAAAACCACAATGACCTCTTCTCAAGTTATTTCGTTCCCTTCCTTCCTCGCTCTTTCCCTCTGGAATCCCTCGAAAGTGCCTGAGAGAAGCTGTCGGTTCTACCGCACTTGACATGCGTTGTGCTCAACCACTAAGCTATAACGCGTACAATCGCAAATCACACACGTGGCGCTTCAATATGCTGTCTCGGCGTTAGGTTTTTGACATGTTATTAACAAATAAATTTTTGCCACGCAAGCACATTGCGAAGAATTTTGACTGTTCACGAATGAGCGAAAACTTCCAATAGCGCAAGGTTAGGTTCCCGTCACGGCACTCTGTTGTTCTCCAAGTGCACTTGCGCGAGAAACATACCCCTTAGAAGCACAGTATGTTGCTATAAAGCACAGTATATAACTATAAAGAATGAGCTATACCAACGAACGACCAATAGGAGCTTGAAGAAGAAGCCAACCGCTAAGCCACGAAAGTCAAGTTCACTCTAAGCGCGACAAAGCCGGCGTGTCTTGCCAAGCCTTTTCGCGTAGGCAACCCAGCGTCGTTGCCTTTATTCGCTCGCTCGTATGCTCCCTGTCAATTCCGGCAACTAAGCGTGAGCGCGTGTGCTCGGCACCCCGAAGCCAATTACAGGGCCTTGTTTTTCCCTGGGAACAGGCGACGCCCGGCTTTGTGTGCCCTTTTTCTCGTTTATTTGTGTATGTGTCTCATTTCGTTATCAAGTTGTCGTTTTTGTGTCACTTTTCTGCGCATTGTTTCGTTCGGCTAGTCTTCTCAGCCCTCGGCACCGCCTCGCTGAAGGTGACTGGTGTTGTGCCCGTGTCGACAGCACAAAACTTGGATCCACACGCAAGTGCGTAAACACGGGCTTACGAGTACGCGGTGAAAGAATAATAAACACGAAAGAAGGAACTAGAGAAAGAGGTACTGTGAAGAAAGGTTGCCGAGGTGCGAGAGCTTTTTTTTCGGGACTGTTTCGTTTCTCTTTTTTGGCGCGCTTACCAGGTCTAGCGTCTGCTTGTAGTTTCTGTAGCCTTGCCTAGGGGGAACAATGATAACAAGTTGTCTTACTTTCTCCCTAATTTTTCCCCTTCCGCCCAAGAAGAGAAGAAATTGCCATTGTTCTTAGGTTAGGCAAAGGCTGATTGTTCCGGTGCGGAAATGGAAGCGGATGTTTTAACAACTCGAGTTCTTGTCTTGCCTTTTTTTCCTTTTTATGTCGGGCGCTGTTCTCTCTCTGTTTGGAATATAGCGGACTACTCACTCTGGTGATGTGTGAGGCAGAGAATATCAGGAAAAGGATAAGGATAATTCCTGCCGGAATGACGTTTGTCGGAAAGGGAGTTATGCTTTCACGCGAAGGCCATGTGCTCTCTCTTTGCCTTCTCACCGCGCGTGAGCCGTTGCAACTCCCGTCGGCATGCACGGGAGTTGTACGTGGCGTCAGCTGAGAATTCGCAAAAAATTGAGCGAATTGCGTTGCAAGCCTATTAGCCTTCTCATTCACTGAAAAATTAGTGTTCTTGTTTGCTTTTCTTTCTCTTTCTCTCTCTCTCTGCAAAAAGTCAATAGCATTGCCAAATGCTTCTCTAGATATATTTCCTCGTAGGCCCGTCTAGTTGTTGAGTGATTTTTCTTTCGTTATTTTTCTTTCGTTATTTTTTCTTTCGTTATTTTTTTTCTCTCAGCGTATTTTCTGTACAAAGCATAAACTTGAACAACTCATTGTAACAAAACGCACATATTGCTTTGTCTCGTACAAATTTCAATGCAAGACATAATCTCGCATGGTTCCTGTCGTGCCTCATACTGTTATTCTCCACTTTTCAAAGCGAAATCCTCAGATGTATCAAGCTTAAAAGGTCGCCTTGTGAGGTACAGAAAAACGAAGGAGGCTCGCGCCGTCGCGACCGTATAGGAAGGCAACCGACTGTGATGTGACGCTCAAAGGCGTCGCATCGTCTTTCACCATATAAGACGCCATTGGCCGAGAAGCAGGCGAGAAAATTCAGAAGTGATATAGGCGGGTCGAGGGCAGGCGCTGTGGCGGCGCTGGGGAAAATAAGGGAAATATCAAAGGCGGTGCCCATAAAGTGTTCCTGAAACACGCAGCACCGCTCTCGCACGTCTTGTATACCTGTACATCGCCGCGTGGGCTCAGAGCTTCACTTCCACAACGCTGCAGGTGACAACGCACCGGGATCCAGTAGAGGACGCGTAAGACCATACGCCACTGCAAAATATATTATGAAGCAGAACAAAATGGCGCTCGTCGTGTAGATACCGTCGGGAGGAAGTGGCTCTGGATGAGGGTGCAACGAAGGCCCGACGAGGGCAACAAATCGACGAAATGTCCAAGTGTAGCATTTCGCCTTCACATTCATGGAGAGTTACGAGCGTCCCCCGTAATTTTTTGTGCGCTGCCTGCTTGTTTATTACACGAAGTCCTAAGCACTGCAAACGTAGTGGCCGTGCATCAACTGAATTTCATTGGCAAAAGATCGCATATACGTTTATATCAAAATGTAAACGATTTAGGGCAATAATGCACCCTACTATAAGACAGTTCAGCCGTTGCATAAATGAAATGGAGATATATTAGCTAGCTTGATTCAGTCCGCTCACTCGCATAACGAAAAACGGTTCTTCATTTGCCGCTCAAGCAAGAGCAGGCTCTCCCTTTGTGCATATGTATTTGATTAGCCTTCTTACTTTACCGGTTACGTTGTCCAATCCTACTACAAAACGAAGCACTATAGGCTCCGTGCAGTCGAGTTGTCCATGTGCGACATCAGCGCCAGGATGCGCAGTCTGGCGGACAGGAGAGGCAAAATTGGGCAGACTGTGGCCGGACAATAAGCAAACGCGACGCGTGCGTCTCCAACTCTATAGCAGCCGCTCTACACCGCGCTTCCCACTTTTTTTTTTGTTTTCTTTGAGACGCACGCTCCAAACCTACAGCAAACTGTTCCAGAGCGTGTGGTTTTCTTCGTAGCACGCCCGAAAAGCAGCGAAGAAACGCGCGCGTCGCTGTCGCCTCGGCTTCCACCACGCGCGCGTCTCGTAAGTGCACTATAAGCGGCCAATGTCAGCGACACTGAGCCGTCCGACGAGAGCTACGTAGCGCCCTCTGGTCAGTGGACGGAGCCCATAGCATCGACGACGATTGTACTAAGAAAGTACAAGTGCAGAGGAGCGAAAACTACTCAGTTCCTTTATTCGGAAGCAAGCTTGAAAAGTCTGCCGAATGCTTGTAATACGAAGAGGCAAGTTTCTCGGAAAAATGAGTTCATTTGTTCGAAAATCAGCGCGTAAATTCGGCCAGACGTCGACATTATTGCATTTTTCATTCTATGGGGCACCATGATAAAATAATGTCATGGCAACACAACCAAACAACAGAGACAGCGGAACAGGACAAAACCGGTAGGAGATTGGTCTCGACGAGTTGGGACCCTTGGGTCGCATTACCGGAATGCGCGACGCTGCGTAAACAATTTGTCAGGGCGTGAATAATAAAGCCTTAGAAAATTTTTCGAATAGTGTCTGTTGTTTGATTAATTTGCGCCCGACTTTTGCTGTTCGAAGCATTCGAAATTCCAGGAGAAAATATGGAATAGTAGCGCTAGTTCGTTTTGTCTCGCGGATGCAGGAACATGACATACAGCTATGAATGATTGCTAGCAAACTTTATCGACTTTGGCACTTGTACTGTTACGCGTAATTTTGCGGCAAGGGCGTGTGTTTGAATTTAGGCACAACCAAGGACGGGTACAAAATTTCTCCGAGCGGTGAGGTCAGCTTATTCCAGGTTTGATACCTAAAGCTTAATTGGGGTGTCAGCAACCAAATAAACTGGCGCATGTGCTTCCAGATGCAGTAGGGTGAGTTTAACGCTACTTAGGAGTCACTTATAAGAATGAATTCTTCAATACTTCCTCTCTTTGGAGGTACGTTTTTAAAAATCAAGTGGGTTGGTCAAGGCATCCGGATACGCTCCGAATTCGCCACTGGGCACAAAATGTGAAGTGTCCCATGACAACTCGTCGCCTCTTGCACCTTCTCTTAATACGCTTCGCCGCATGAAATTACTCTAACGCAGCGAGGCTGCACTCTGCGACAGTGGTACAAGGAAACCATACCATGGTGTTTCAGGCATGTGACTTCTGTAGACGCAACGATGTTGGTCGATCATTTCAAATAGTTATACCATACATTCACCTACGCACTCTCTGTTCACTATGTCGCCATATACATTGTCGGCTATTAAGTCGGTCGACAGTTACGCAACACGAGTCCCAGCGGGCTCAACGGCGCTCACAATCATAGGCTCTCAGTTCAAGGCTGATTGCGATAGCCAAGGATATATAGGTACGGTTTTGTACCGGCGCAAACACTTATTTATGGCCGCTGAGACTTTCCAACGCTGACGCCAGCGGTGTGACGCAATAAGCCGCTTCGCGGATCTTACTCTTGAAATCACGTCGAAGTTCAGGAAATGAAACCCAAATAAATGTGGCTGTAAGCCAGCAGACATCCCCGAGCAAATATTTCAAGCTTTATTGTGCTTTATTTTGAATGGCATTTTATCCTTATTGTTTGTCTTACTCTTACCCGGACACTAATTTATTATTCCTGCATGCGCTCTTGAACGGCCGCTTGTCTGTTAGACTTGCCTGCACCAAAGTGAAAACGCCACTGCTTTGTCCTACAGCAAAGCTGTAGCCTCTGTTATGTGGCGATTTTTCCTGGCATCGTCCTGTGTCCCTCTGTCTGAAAAAAGTGGTTTATTTCCCGAGATGGTGAAACACCTGGCCGACCCTCTGTGGAGGTGAGGCAAGCTTGAAGCCCTCCGTTCCTGCAATGATAATTATAAGCAGTAGTAGTAGTAGTAGTAGTAGTAGTAGTAGTAGTAGTAGTAGTAGTAGTAGTAGTAGCATACATATAGAAGTAGAAGAAGAACAACAACAACAACATCATTACCATCATCATCTTCTTCTTCAGCAGCAGCAACAACAACAGCAATGACGAGGACGACGACAAGGAGAAGAAAGGTGGTATATGCCTTCAAGATATGTCTTCCTCCCCGACCCCTTCGGGCGGGGCTGGCACGTGGTGGCGTCCTTCTGCCGTTTTACCACCGGTTGCCAGAGGAAAATAGGAGAGGTGGTGCCACTTAGGAACAGTGATGAATGCGTTCTTCTCGTCCAGAATGCGCTTTGACGATTTCCCTTGTGCATACTCGGGGCAACCGACGCATATCAATGCACTTGATCAAATCACGTCATACGAACCACTGATCTTCATTACAAAGTGCGCGTAGAGCTTCGACATGTACTTTCGCGAGGCGTCGACTTTTTTCCAGCGCCCCCATGGTCAATTTTGTTGCATCAAGCACACGTTATTAAGTCGTATACTGGCTTCAGTAGCGCCCAAAATGGCAGCGGTAGGATATACAGGCGGACAGATATGTAGCTACGGGGCACCCTGCCATCGACTGGAATCCCCGCAGTGCAAGCAGATGATAGCCGGGAGAGTTGTACCACATTCACTGTGAACATTTCAGCGCAAGACTAACGACTGTCTAGCGTTCACCTTTCGTTAGGCGCTGTCAGTTTTACGCTACATTGTTTAGCATCGGTTCGTTTATCGTTAACACGTGGTCCACATACCAGATAATATGCCCAATTGCAATCGTTCTGTGAGAAGTTACTTGCATAAGCTTAACTGGCATAGTTATTCAGTTTCCTTACATCATATGAAGGCGGCAAGTTTCATTTGACACTTCTGGGCAAAGATATAGAAACAATATTTCCAATAACCGGTGCACGACAGCACCGACAATAAGTATGTCGCTAAGCACATGTTGCCAGGCTTGTACATTGACCTCATAAGCACCGTTCCCTAACTAGCGTGCCACGACACAATTACGGTCCCTGCAATTTCTGTCCCCCACTACACCAGCAGAGTGACAACGTATCTACACATTGCGCCAGCCGGCAACAACCTCGAACATTTCTGTCCGGCTCTGTGAAGTTGTCACAATGCAGCCTTCGCAAAACTTCGGAGCACAAATATTATCAGTAAAAGAAGTAAACAATGCCATAGCCCGAACACAAGCGCACCAGCGAAAACGTTTAGACGACAACGGAGAGCAGACGCTGTCACTAACACTTGCAATGCCCGCTAATAACGGCTGAGCGTGAACTTGCTAGCCTGTCAAGAAACTCGCAGGTATGATGGAACCACGGGCGCCAAACAGCCGGGCGCGAGACATCCATTAATGAGACGCCACTATTGCACAGTACAAAAAGCGTTCTCGTTCGTAATAACAGTGTCACTCAATGGCGAACTCCACTCTGCAGGTCGCCATTTTCGTGATTCAGTCGAAAAAACAGGAGAAGTTCAAAGGTAAGCTGCAAGGGAATATGGGGGCTTTTAGCGTTCAAAAGCTTGTCCAACAGGGAATGTCCCCTGGAGTCGATGTTTCGGAAAAAGGAGTAATCTTATAGTCCGGTGTGTGGACGCGTTCCTGTGGTCCTGACAAAAGGCAAGTCCCCTTGTCGAAACGTCCGCTCCAGCGACATTCCTTGTTCAACGATTTTTTTCAACGCTACAATGCGGTCAAGCATCACGTTAGGTTATATTGTTTGATTTAGACGAATATACATGCGATTACTAGCAGCGAGGTCAGAAGTATTGCCCTATAAAAGCCAGTCACCGTAGCCCAGAATTACCTTAACAACGTTAAATTATACTGACTAGTTTGCTAGGCACTTACACAGTAGGGTCACAGGAAGCTTCAGTTTTCCGTAGCAGAAGGAATGTATATTGGGAACGCCGGGTTAGGTAAGTCTTTGGACCTCACGCTAATGTTGGGCGAAATCTATGCTAGGAAACAGGGCAAGCAAGGTTAGGCCCTTTTTTTTTTCTTGAGTTCTAGGTTATCGTGTTCCGTGAGTGATCAAGCGCCGTTTAGAGCTACCGTATAACCCCGGGTCTTGTGAAACAGACGTGTATTTTTTTTTTCGTGGATCACTTATGAATACCGAAAAAGGCAAGCTGCAAAAGCTTTTACATGAAAAAAAAAAAAAATCCCGCCGCCTCGACTCCACTCTCTACCACCATCCACCTCTCCCGCTTATGTATAGAACGTCTCGTCCGAGACGATGGGGGGGAACTTCGAAGAGAGATTATTCGCGAACCCGTCTCAAAAAGGCATCAGCGCGCCGATCGCAAGCGTGGCACCGGAAACGCCCCGAAACATCACTCAAAACTCGGAATTCCACGTCCGACGCTAGGCCCGACGGCTCTCTGGTTCCTAGACTCACCGCTGTCAGTTCGCGCTGCGCGCTGGCTACGCCGAGTCTGGTCGGAGAGAGAGTATTTACATAATGTTATCCATGCAAAACAAAAAGAAAAAAATTGTCTGACTGCGACGGTCAGTGTACAGCCAAAGCGCGGCACAACGACGGCCGTACTCCGCATAAATTTCGCCGCCCCTCCTCCCTAATGCTTCCCAAACATATTTTATTATTGCCTGCTGTATTTCTGAGGACTTAGCTTTTCTCTGTCTGCTTTATTTTAAACGTGTTCGTCGCCGTGTTGCGCCCTGGATTCAGACGGCCTCGGTAATGCGGCGAAGCCGTCGCGCCTGCTGTACGGCTCTGCGGCGAAGCGCGCTTGCGGAGCGAACACCGTCTCGGAGCCGTGCTGGGATTTAGCACGCTGGCTGGCCGGGGCTGCACGGACCGAGAGGTTCACAGCCGGACAGCCGCGGCTATTTAAGTCCCCAGGAACTTTCGCTCAAGTCGTCTCGGGGGTTATGTTAACGCAGACGAAAGTGGTACGAGACACGGGGAAAGGTTGTGCGAAAGAAAATCAAGAGCACACGTCGGTGCAGTTTTAATTTGATGCTCATTGCGTAGTCGATGGAGGCTGTCTCGTTCGATGCTGAATGTTCGCTTCGAGGTGGATGGTAAAAGTTAACATGTTTTGGTGCCCCCCCCCCCCTTTTTTTTTTCCTTACTTGACATACGAGAAAACTTGTGGTTTTTCGCGTCGCGATGAGAAAAACTGAATGTTGTTTCTTAAGCCATCATCGCTTGGGAAATGCATAAAGCTATCCCGACAGGAATCGCTTCGTCATCTCTGTGGAGCTGTGCGTCCTATAACCTGTTGCACGAATTTCCAATGTAATAAAGCTTTTATCGACACCCCAAGAAGTACAAACAGATTTTCATTGTCTTTGAAACATTACGGAAAAGAAAAAGCATGTTTGCGGGTCAACGCGGGTGCAGGTACAATGGTTTTCGCAATAAAGATTACGTTGCACAGGTGACAGGAAGAGAAATCTTGTACACGGTTTATTTTGGCCTCTTTTATTTATTTATTTTTTTTTGCGTTGACTGCTGCGACTCTAGCACAGTGTATCTAGCACTCATATTTCTTATTTCCAGCCCTTCGTCCTTCTCTATTCAATTATTTATACGCTTAATGTCACGTGTCCGTCACGTTGAAACTGCAACTCTTGCGAAAGAAAGACGGATAACGATCCAGGCGGACACATGACTAGCGACGATGAATAAACAGCTTAGGTATTCAAATCGTGACTCATCGTATCTCCCCGTAGGCAACAGTGTGCCCCTGTGGCAAGTGGCTAACTCAAGTATAGGCGCAAGTATGAAAAGAAAACTGCCAGCAAAACTGACACGTTCAACGAAGTTACGCCGCTGTCACACGCGTTGGCCAGATCCTGATGGATAGCTTGGCTAAGAATGGCGTGTTTACAGAAAAGCCTTGCGAACGCAGTTTTACTTTTGTTTTACCCGCGATAGTGACTGATGAAGATCCAACTAAGCTGCATAAACAACGTAAAGATGTTATTTTATACGAAACAGTTTCGTAGCCGAGGTGTTGTGTAACAAGTTTGCGCTTCAGATACCAGGAAGCAAAGCGATGCTTGAGGGGATAGAGATATTCAATATCTTTTTCTTTTTTAAGAACACTGGAGGAAGCACTCTTTTGTGCTTTGTTTTGGTGTAGCATATACTACATTTTGCCGATTTATTATTTCATTCTTCTAATGTTTCTTCTATACTACTAACCATGCTGTTTCACATACTCATGAGTCTAGTGGAACGGGCTCCGACCATCCTGCAGCCTGTCACTAAATACATAACCGCTCATATTTATAATACTGTTCGTAATCCATATAACCAATTTAATTGGCTGCTAACGTTGTTTTTTTTTTTGTACCATCTCATTTTGAAACTTTCTGCAATAATGAGCGTTACAACTAATTGTACTTCTACATAGTGAAAAATTGCAACATCAGCACCAATCAGGGTTAAACTTCATGACGCTGCGGAATCAGCAGCACACCGCGGGCGTTGTAAATACCAGCTAGAACCTGTTTCTATTTTTTTTTAATATTATTGGCCGTGTACTGTACAATGTCGGCGCATGTCAAAGAACGCCACGTGTTCGAAATTTGCGGAGCCCTCCTCTACGGCGTCTGTCATGATCATAGCATGGTTTTGGGGAGTAAAACTCCTGAAATTGATATTCTTAATTATTAATATACAACATTTTTTATCGGCTGCGATGCCATTTCTCATCAGCTGGCACATCTACACCTGGGCAGACGCGATAAATCAAAGTTAGGCACGAGAACTGAAAATTGCAGACTGCTCTTACTCTGCAGAAGTTTTGTGGGTGTTCACGCCGGCGCAGCAGTCGCGAAAACAGTTCGCATTCTACAATGTTTCGTCAATGCATACGGACGCCTGCCTCTCCCAATAGTGAAAATAACAAATATTGTGGGCATTCATTAGGCTTCTCTTCGTCTTCTTTACATAATCATCATCACTTGGGCTACTCCCTCATTGTCGCTCGTCGGTTGTCATCTGGAGTTTGGTCTGTGCCTTTGGCATGATTTTACCGCCGTAGCCTCAAGGTTTAATAAAACTGCTTCGTTGCTACAGCGCAATATTCGGTAAGATTACCAGCAAATGGCAAGTGTCTTTACGAAAACAATAAAATACATTGCGAATAAGAGCCTTAATTCGGGGTGTCGCGCACTTCGAAAGCAGCACCAATGAACTGGGGCTGAATTCACAAAAACTTCTCGTTCGTAAGTGTTTCTTGCGGTTGGTGGGATGGCTTCGCTAATGATATGTCCAGCTTCGGGATTGGCTGAAATATCATCTTACGAACTTTTTGCGAATACGGGGGTTTTGCGAATACGGGCTCGGAAGGGCCGGTATTTTCACACGAAGTTCTCGCGCATCAGTCAATCGTCAAAGCGATCCTCTTATCTAGCGATCCTCTAATGCTAGACAGATATAGTTACAAGGGCGGACACATATTGGTAAAGACGACCGACGTATAAATCAGATGGTGAACGAAGCCCTGACTACTTCTATCAGATTTTAAGAAAACTTCTGGTTCTGTACAGACATTCGACATCGGTCAGATATCTCCAGTATTACGATCGAAGTCAATATTTTCTGACGCGTGGTCATCCTAGCACCACAAGAGTTTGCTTGTGAGCTCCCCTTGCCTTATTCTCAAGAGCCATCTCAGCCTCTATCCACAAAAACGCCTTGAGCTAAAAAATGTTCTGAAGGGCATATTTCAGCCAACCACGTTGCCGGATAAATTATTAGCAAAGCCGGCGGACCAATGGGAAAAAGCACTTGCGAAAGAGAAGCTTTGTGAATTCAGTCCAATTCAGTCTCTGAAATTTTGCAAGATTGCTTGCACTATGCGTAACACGGAGCCATTAGCGTGCTTCCTGTGGTGAAAAAAGGCCCTTAGCCAGAGGAACTCGAGAAAAAGGGAAGGGAGCTAAGCCACACCCACCCACTTCTCAAAATTTTGCAATATTTGTCGAAAATGTTAATGAAAAATAGTGCTTTCCTCAAATAATCAAGGCCTTAAACAAGTGCCCCCCTTTACGGTCCTGGGTTAAAAGAACAAGAGGAACGCGAATACAATCGCCATTTCAGCTACAGTTTCATTATTAGGTTTTACAAAACCAAAGTGAAACTAAATTTTTCTTTTGGCCGCTGTTAAGAGCCTGCCAGTAGTGCATGGGCAGATCTTATATGAGTCGCATGCGCCGAGGCAAAAGACGAAAGCGAAGAAGAACGTCTCACAGGCACCGACCATGGATACCGCCTTCACGGCCTTCAGGGACAGGGAAAAGCCACTCCGGGAGCAAAGCGACGAACGCGGCTTCACTTACTCACCCACTAGCTTCAGGAGCTCGTCAAGTGAAGAATTCAGAGAGAGGCCGCCTTCGCGAGCTGGTTGGTACGACGGCTACGAAGAAGCACGCCTAGCCGACCGATACGGCGACCAGGTGTACGAATACGAGAACTACGACAAGGTCGATCACGGCTCTCCGTCTTCGCAGAAGTACAGCCGCTCTGCGAAGCGTCGTGAGTGGGAGTACATCAGGTCAGAGTCGCCGAAGTTCAAAGGAAGAAAGGCGCGTAGCCTGAAACCCGGCACTTACCACGCTCGTAGCAGGAGACACCAGAGGGTGGTGGCCGGCTGGGCCGAAGTGTTTTCTACCATCTCCGAAGAATCTTCGATCGAGGAAGCCTCCCAGGATGCGTGCGGCTCTTCGTCCCGACCAAGCACCCTCGAGACGCCGACGCAGAGGACCCACAGCCTGACGGAGGCCTCGTCGTCCAAATCAAGGACGAGGGCAACTCTCGCTGCTTCGGTGTCCACTTCTAGCGACAGACCCGACCACCAGGTTCCGGAGCCGCTGTTCGAGCACGGCCCACTTCCCGGCACCTCCTCCGCGACGGCGATGCTCGAAAAGCAACCAGTGGAAAGCGGCACGCGAGCTGCTTCGTCTGGAACGCTCACATTCAGAGCAGATAACAACTCACCTGACGAGGTTCTTAAAAGCCAAGACAGCGTAGATTCTGCTGAGACCTTCGGCGGGATTCTCCTCCTACGTGCGTTTCTAACGACGCTGTACGCTGGCCTCGATACGTTACCGCTACAAAACTTGCGCGCCATGTTATCCGACAGTCCTCTGATGGACGACTGCCGCAACGAAATGGCTGAAGACGGACCGACGAGGCCAATGGACAAGGACGGTGAAGTGCCTGCGAATGCATTCACTACCCTCGCGGACAAGACGGGCAACGTGGAAACGCATCTCCACTCCGCTCCCAACGAGAAGCCCGTCAACATCGAGAAGTTGGGACAGCCTAACCGCAACTGCGTGCTCGTTCTCACCGTGGGCCTACTCGTCGCGGTATTCTTCGTGGCGAGCGCGTTCTTTGTGCGCAGCAGCTTTCCCTTCGGCGTGCCACACGACCAGTCGCCAGAAAAGGCCGCCAACAAGGTGGGTCTCGACGCGAACGTGACCAAGATGGCCAGTAAACCACGTTTGGTGCCGGTTTCGAACAGCGCCGCCTCTCTGGATAGGTCAGGAACGAGAACCAAGCCATCGACGTCCGGCACTGAGAAAAAAGGGCGTGATCGAAAGACGAAAATGAAGGGTGCTAACGGCGTCACCGGAAGTTCTCATCTTATGACGACACTGAAGAATCTGTCCTCTGTTTTCGGTGACAGCGGTAGAATCCGTCATCGTAGCTCCACGAATAGTGACACTGCGACAGAGAGCACGACGGCCGTGGCATCGTTCGAGAATGAACCGTCGATCGTCGGTGACAAAGAGACATTTGTGCACGACACAAACGACACAAAGCTGGACGACGACGTGTTCTAGTATAAGGACAAGCCATTTTTTTCTGCCACCTCATAGAGATCTTTATTGATCAGACGGTTCTTTATTGTTTTTCTTAGTCTTGAAAAGAGCATAACGCGTGAAATTAAAAGGACAGTGTATGGCAAAACAATAATGCGCTTCATGCTGAAACAGAATTAATCGATTTCCAAGTTTATCCATCCTGAATTGACAACGCGTGAACTTGACAACGCGTGAGAGCGACAGTGCCAGCTATTTCTAAATGAAATTAAGCATGCAAGTGTGTCAACGTATAGTCAACGGGATAATATGTTAGTTTAGTCACAGGCTACACGTAGCAGCCTATTCAATCTTCCAAAACAGATTCGACGGTTTGGTGTCAAACTATTCACGCAAGCACAAGCTAGTGTCATAGAACGAGCTTCTGCAAGAACTATGAAGGCTTGGATTCTCGACCCATTTGATGATCCGGTTTTCGCCTGTTAATGCTAATCGACGACACATGTTATCTCTATCGCCTATCTTGTTGCTGGGCGATACAACGATCGTTTCTTCAACGACGCATCGAAAATTTCCTTTTCAATCTTGCATGCTGGATGCAATATTGCGGTGTGACCAAGCGGACAATTACCGTACTTAATATATATGTTACCTTCTGTGTTTTTTTCTCTCTTAAGTGCTCACATTGAGCATTGAAATCTCCTTTTCCCGAAAATATACGTATGCATACTATACCACTGCTCCATCTGTACTCATGCCCTTTATAGCTTCCCTAGTTATTCCTGTTTTAGTTGTCCACGCACTGACGCTCAGCATAGGATTCGCGTGGTTGCCGCGCCTCGGTTGAACTAAACGTCCTTTTTCCTGCCATCTTAAATCCCCAACTTCACAATAGCCAAGCCTATTGAGACGGGTCCAAATTCTACTTGTGGCTTCCTTGGGCCTTCCTGTAAACTATAACTCCTTGTGTGAACTAGTTTTCTCTTCCTTTATATTATTGTCTAATATTTATACAAGAGTGGATATTAACTCTACATGAAACTCGAATAGCAACGTAGGCATACAGAAAACGGTGCAGGCGTATGCTTCGGGGTTCTATGATAGGGCGATTTGCTCAAATTTAGACTGTGTCATTTGTGAATACTTAACAAGTATCATTGCGACGAAAAACCCCACACCGAGTATCCTAAGAGCAACCTCAAGGATAACATTAAAAGCTAGGTGCTGAAGGCCCAGCGCAGAAGGCTGAAACAAGAAATTATGTAAGAGGGATGAAAGAATGGGGCAGGAAAGAAGGTAAAGGGGCCAGCCGGAAGGAATGCCTTATTTCGCTGCACTGTTTACATTTTATATACGGCTGTCTTTTCATAAGGAAAATATTTAGTTTGTCCTTGTAAAACGACGGATCTCGATTATGTTTTCACAGTCGCAAACAAGGTACGCATATCAGCGTTTCCGCTTGTAGAAGAGCACGACGCTTCCTCTTTGAAAACACGCAGCGAAAGAAGAAAAGGCGAAGTAAACACCGCCTGACCAGCCGCGAAATTAAGGTGCCGACGTTCTAGCAAAAAGAGGAATTCAAGACCGGAGCGCAAATAGCACATATAATCATTTAAGATAAAAAAGGGCGCCCACAATATTATTGGCAGAGAATTTTTACAGCTAAACTTTCTTTTTTCTTGTCACTTTTAAGTGTAGACACGTATGGTCAATATTTGAGCTGCTCTCCTTTCGCGCTCCAGCGGCCTTTTTCAAATGACGTTTACACCGAAAGAAATTGGATGTCATAGCTTCGTCGCTATACCGGTAACCGAGGTGCTGCTGAAACTTAATTAAAACTGAAACGTTGACGTTTTTTTTTCTATCTCTCTCTCCATCCGTTTGCGTTTCTCCAGTCGAGCACTTAGAGGCAGCCAGCGCTGATGTACTAAGTAAACAAAAAAATATCATCAGCGGCGGTCATGCTGGAAATGAAGGTAGATTGAGAGGTCCTTCTTGTTCATTCAATAAGCACTCTCTTTGCCGGTAATTCCGAGCAGCACGGCAGGCCCTTCTGACGTGGCGCAGCCCGAGTTGTGCCTGTGTGCGCCAAGATATGGAATGCTGGGTAGAGCTCGTTTTCCTAGTGTAGCCAAGACATATGCTATTACATAACAACTTGAGTAAGACGCTTCGGCTGAAATGTGGAAAGTCATATCTAACGGACTGTACTGTATGAGAACATGATCAGTTGGTTTATTATTTACTCACTTCACGGCGCGTAAATGTGTTGTGTTATCTACTGGAAGAATTGTAGCTCAGTAAAGACAGACGAAAATAGAGACACGGTCTTTACAGCGCTATAATACTACCAGTCAATATGCCACGCCTGTTATCTACCGTTTAGAAGAAAAGTTGCAGCAGAAACTAGTCATCGATGTTTGTCGCCATCAACGAGTGTAGCATTGCCGTTCTAAGTCCGACCTGTTGTGTTGACTTCCGGTTTCCACTTCCGCCTTGCGACCTAGTTAAGGGTGACCTCCGAGTCAAGTTCGGTCAGACATGATCGTCGACATCGCGGACAATCACAGGCCGTTACGTCACTGAAAGTACATGGAACATCTCTGCGATCACACGTGACGTAGTGCGCATATGCAAAACATGAAGGTGGAAAGGAGCTCCACTACATGTATATTCTAACATGTTTTCCTGAAGTTTTTCTATAGTATACCGTTATCGGCCTAATAAGTCTTATCAAACACTTCTTATCAGCAGATAATTTAGAAGCATTTGCGCGATGCCTGGCTTCACAGCGCGCGGTTGCAACGAGGATACGTTACCTTTAAGAGTCGACGGTGGTGTATCTTCAGCCGCAGTGCACGGTTATAGCGAGAGAACCGTGGTGCCTGCGAGTAGTATAGTGGACGTGGTGCAGGGAACGTTTGCCCAAGCAGAGCACAGCCGCCCCTTCTGTCAAGCGTTTGAGACCCATGCGTTTCAAGTGCGCAGCAGGGTGGCTGGCTGCTCTCGAAGTAGGTTTTAATTACGTGGCCTGGAAATTTACATAGCCTCGGTCGCAATCGATCCGTCCACGCTGGAATGGGAGTTACGCCAGCATTTAGCTATTTTTGAATGTCGCGAAGTGAAGAAACTTTGCGTCCAGTTCGCTCCTCCGAGTGTCGATAATGAGATGTGCTCGTGTGTTTTGCTAAACGACCATTTTACTGGTAATATTTCGTGTTTTTTATGTAAACCAGATGTCAGGGAATACAATATGAACACAACATCCTGACTGAGTATCTGGAATTCTTTTTGATGAAATCGGAAAAAGAAGCGTTGTAAAAGTTACGGAAATATGAAGAGTAAAGTATACAGTATAACGGTACCTGTAAGGTAAATATTGTTGCGGAAAAAAAACATAAAGAACTCATTTTCTATTAGAATAGGTACGGAAGAGCAGGAAACTATACTGAAGTCTGAGTCTCGTTATATGAAAAGCGGACCAGTGCTTGGGCCATTAAGGAAGCGTCACTCTGGCCGTAGCACGTTATCCCTGCATCTTTGGGTGTTTGGTCCAACGTCCCAAGCATCGAACTTTATTTTTCAACGTCCTTTGAGCTACTCATATCGGTGATTCTGATATCAGTGTATTGTGATAGTAGTGTATTGACGCGTATCAGTGCCAATACGCTACTCTAAAAAAAAAAGAAACGTCAGGTACACGCCATTAATTACGATTTTGGAATGCGCCTTTAGCTTGTAGTTGAGAAGGTATCTTGGCTAAACCAAGTTATGGACAAAGCAGGAAAACAACCGCGAGGCAGGCGTACCACTAGAAAGCGTTACGCAGCAAGTAACCCCCTCCCACCGTTGGAATCCCCGCGAGGTCTCACCGCGTGACCCACACAACAGCGATTTACAGAGGCGTCAGTAATTTTACTCTGTGTAATACTAACCCAGCGCATGCATCCTATACTCTTGTGAGGAAAGGCAACGAACGTGCCTTATGAGCCTGTAGGTTAAAGGTGCACTAATACAAATATTAACTTGATCGAGATTGAAAGATTAGGTTTGTGTTATGGCTAGTTCGCCATTCCTGGCGAGGACAGGGCAGTTGTAAGCGAGGAAACGATGAAATTTGAGTGGCGCTCCCTGTCCTGCCCTGTAGGTACCATTTTGAAATGACGTCAGCGGACCTATTTTTGACTAGTCGGCTACTGCGTCAGGCTGTAAATGGAAAATGGATGAAGTAAACATTAACAATAAATAAACATGACGTAGGCACATTTCTTTCTACGTATGGCAGCCGTGGAGCTCACAGCATCGTAGTGTCGGCAGCCGAGGTCATGACGTCAAGTCCTCGCTTTGGTGCGCGGGTGATGCAAATTGAGCGGCGACGCAACAGACTTTCGGGGGTGGTTTACGGCGCAGAGGTTTCGTTTATTGAAGCACACATACCGGTGACAGGCCCCTGCACAGGTAAAATATTGAGCTAGCCAAACTTAATATATTCCTTTAGTGTCCCTTTAATGTGCCTTGCAGTGAGGTTACTTAGGTGACGTCTCTTTACGGTATTTCGATAGCACATAAATGCGTTAAATGAAGAAAAGGAGAAAGTAAAACTAGGGTGAAGTCGGGGAAGACGACCAAGAAGAATAAAAATAGAGCACGAAGAAGAAAAGAAGAAGAAGAAGAAGAAGAAGAAGAAGAAGAAGATGATGATGATGATGATGATGATGATGATGATGATGATGATGATGATGATGATGATGGTGGTGGTGGTGGTGGTGGTGAACAGGAAGAAAGAGGAGAAGACAACGACGAAGACGAAGAGATCGACTAAGAAGACGACGGGTGAGAACAGGAAGTAGGAAGAGTAAGAAGAGGGGGAGAAGAAACGGTAATGGAAGAAGACTGAAAGAAAAGAACGAGAGAGTAGGCAGCGAAATCTAGCTTACGCAGCCATTGGGCTGCATCCTCAGCGCTTGCCTGGAACCTTTTCATAGGAGAGCGTGGTTTTGCAAGACCGACGCCGGAAGCGCAGTTTAAAGCGGAAATCATGTAAATTGAAAAAAAGGCGCTTTGAAATGGGCATAAAGCGATGGATGTACAACAGCCAATCAAAACGAATGAAAAGAATAATCGGAATTCCCATTTGCAGCAAGAAGGGAAACCCGTAAGATAAAATAACTCCAACACCGTCGAGAGGCGCCCGACTGGTGCGAGATGGAACTTAAGTGGAAGGAGTCGAGAAAGGCGTGGTAAGAATCAAGGGTGCAGTCATGAGGAAAACAGTTTCACGCAGGCTTCACCATTTGATGAGGTCCAACTGGTAGAGGGGTGTTTCGAAAGAACAGAAAGTGTCGATTTATTTTATTTTATTTTTGCACTTCCATTCGTTCCTTTCATAACAAAAAGAGAAATATACGACTTTTTTTATAGTCACCTGCAACGACTTTCGCAATGCTCGCAATTGCTTTTCGGAGAACAGAAACGCAGTCACTTTCTTTCCTATACGCGATGTGTCGGCCGAATGGCAGCAAGTCAATCTGCGCATTTTTTTTTTAGTTTCTTTTTTCTTACTGTTATGTACTATGGTCTCTTGCTATACACGTGTTGACCAGACGGTAACGTTTCGTGTGTCCTTCTAGTTGGTTCGACCACCATTTGCAATCATATGAAGCAACCGAACATAAAGGCGAAGTCAAATAAAGCGTAGATGAACTTACGTTTATTATGTTAGTAAAGGTAAGTTCAACGAAAGAAAAAGCATTCGGCGACGGGAATCTGGTAGGCGGTGGTGCGTCCTCGATAGAACTGCAAAACGTAACTGAAGTGTTGACCAAATGGTAGAGCATCCGCCCCGAATTCGGCAGGTAGTCGTTTCATGGATTTGATTCCCAGTGTTCCCGAGCACCCACATTTTTCAACAGGGGGCCTATTTAGGGGCCTAAGATGCCCACCGTCCACGATGTCCCCGATGTCTGCTGTCACCGCAGAAGGGAAAAACGGACCCGTCCTTGCAGGATGACGAAACAGCGCAGCGCCCGTGTCTGTGCTCTCTCTTTGGTTGGTTGGTTGGTCCTTGGGTATCTTGGCGCAACCCACTCTGGGGGATCGGCCATGAACCAGAAAAGAAATTTGTGTGGGAGAGAACTCCTAATCCTGTGTCCTGCGCTATTTCGTCTTCCTTCAATCATGAGCCAACCAGCCCAAATGCGTGCCCGTCCTTGCCTTTAACATTATACACCCAAACCCTAGCCCTAAGATCACTGCTAGATTATAGTGATTATGCGAAGGGCAAGAAAGAAAGAAAGAAAGAAAGAAAGAAAGAAAGAAAGAAAGAAAGAAAGAAAGAAAGAAGAAAGAAAGAAAGAAAGAAAGAAAGAAAGAAAGAAAGAAAGAAAGAAAGAAGAAGAAAGAAAGAAAGAAAGAAAGAAAGAAAGAAAGAAAGTCTCGGTTTCGTAGAGGAAAAAGGAGAGACGTGCTTGCCCTCGAACCCAAACCCTTGCCCTGAGCCCACCCCTGCATGATAGTGATATTGATGATGATGTTTCTATGTGATAGTAGTAACAATGAACTTGACACCCTTGCCTCAGCTCCATTGTTTGCTCAGATTTCACAGGCATGAACTGGCTTCATTTTCTCGTGGGAATTGAGGTACCCGTACATGACAGTCGGTGGTGTTCGTGCTGTGGGCGCTGATCTGCAAAAGACGACCTGTTCCTTTACCTCCCTTCTAAGTTTCACACAACTTGCCTTCCCTTTTCTTCCTCCCCAACAGTGTGCCGTAGTCCCTCATGCCTTGTAAATGTGAAGCGTTTTTCCTAATGGCAAACCAATACTACTCATGAGTGGCTGTTCACGAAAGACAAGCCCCATTCGCGAGTCTGCGACGTCAGTCTTGATACCATGAAGTATGCACACGGGAACTATCGGGTAGCTGCTCTACTCTATGCTGGCGTACCATGGGATAGCTTGGTATCGAAAGTGTCTTCCGTATCCACCAACTCGGCATTGAGTGGCGCTGGTTCACATTCCAACGGCTAACCTTGCACACTCACACAAAATGCCCAGGAGAGGGTGGCCGTCGCACGCACACTGCGGAGGCTACAGAATCGACTCCGATTTATGAGTTCATCCTTTCATCTCGTTTCGTTGCCCTGCATCTTAAGGAATTTCCATTTCAGTTAAACTTAATAAACTTGCCCGGGTGTTTTTCCACCTCTGTCAATTGATTTTTCTTTTTTCATATCACTGGTACTAACGAAAATATTTTGCACCTTTGAATTCCCCAACAGATCTCATTCATTCCCCCACTATAATGCTTTCCCTAATCTCAAAGCCGAAATAATTGCCTTGCGAGCCTGCTCGATCCTGATGTGATTTAAGAACGGCCTATTTCTTCGCGCATAGAGTAGTTTTTTTTTCAATAATGCGTCATAACATGCATCATGACCGTGCGAAAATATAGATTAGGGACGCATAAAGGCAGAACAAACCTTGAACTGGTCGTTTGAGCATTCATGCAATATGGCGCATCATTGTGCATGATGGCAGCGATGAAAATTGAGGAAGTTGACATGTATAAACGGGACATGCCTGTGCCCTGTCTATATGCGTGTCTTTTTTAACATTTAGCGCTACCATGGTGCATGAATGTTCGAATGATCAACTAGCCCCTACTTAATCACTAGTTTTTCCGTCATAGCTCCAAATGATCAACACTAAGACGCGCACAGCGATTTCATTCGTGCGCTTTTCGGTTTGCCTTTGTCTGAAGCGACCTTGGCGAGTTTCCTCCTCAATTCAGACGAAGTGTCCAGTTCACCAGCTCCTGCGCAGTTCCACTATAGGAATCCCGATGAGAGATAAGGAGAACGAACAGCATCAATTCGGCTTCGCGCAGGAATTTCCTCGTGAATTAGGAAGTTCTCGAGAGCGGGGCCTATTGGGGGGCGGCCATACCTTACGGCTACGCCTGTCCGCATAGACTGAACCCTCCCCTCTTCGTGTATCTAGTGTATCTACTTACTTTACCGCGGGCTAGTTGATGGAAACCTCTCGCCGACTTCGCATGCCAGCTCTTCTTTTTTTCTTTCAGCTCCGCTTATTTCCCGTCCAACTGCAACGCAACGAAAAGAATGAGACACCGTAGGCAGGTTCGAGGGCTATCGGCAGCGCCACTGCCGTTGAACGTAGTTCCTTGCATACAATTGATTGCCTGGTCGGAAATCGAGTACGTGCACGCGGACCTGCTTGCCAGAGCCTAGTCCGTACCCCAACTGCCAGAACCGTTCCTTCTTCTCCGCCTTCAGGCGACCATCCGAGCGAGAGAGAGAAAGGGGTCTACTTCTCCTTCTCCTGCTTCCCCACGACTGCCTGCTCTAGCCTATCGAACCGGAACTCAGTTCCGCATCCAACTGCGTGGAATGGTGTTCCAAAGCTGAGAGAGAGAGAGAGAGAGAGAGAGAGAGAGAGAGAGAGAGAGAGAGAATGCGCAGACATTCCTATCGGGCTCCTCGACAACGGCCCAATGTCGCTGGCGACGATTTGCTCTCCTTTATTTTTCTTTCTTTTTTTTGCTTACTTTCTCTTCGTCACTTCGTATCCTCGCGCTCCCTTTCCGCCCGTGTCTTACTCTGCTTCCATTTTCCCGCCTGTTCCGCCAGTCACCAAGGAAAACTTTTGTTGCTTTGTCATTTTTCGTTCTCGAGTGAAGAAATGTCCGGAATGCGCGCTCCGCAAAAAATTCGCTTCAGTGTTTTCCACCGCGGCGTTTCACTCCAAAAGGGCCGTGGGTACAGCTTGCATGATCAGTAGGCTAAGGAAACCGAAGGAATGGACATTCAGAAGTTCAGCGCTTTGCGTTCGCGGATCCCTCGTTCCTACAAAAGAGCAAGGCGATTCAGTCGACAACTTGATCATCCGAGATATAGAGGGAGTAATATGCCTTTCTTTAAAAGGATCGGTCACTCCGTATGTGAAGATGCATTTGAATTTTCTTAAACTGAACAACATAGTAGAAGTAAATAGTGCTGTCCTTTAACAAAGCATAACATTGTTCCAAATCCTACATAAAATTGTTGTTGTTGTTGTTGTTGTTGTTGTTGTTGTTGTTGTTGTTGTTGTTGTTGTTGTTGTTGTTGTTGTTGTTGTTGTTGTTGTTGTTGTTGTTGTTGTTGTTGTTGTTGTTGTTGTTGTGGGAGTGTACGCAGGTCCGGCAAATAATTCTGTGCGTCGAGCGTTTGAAGGAGTAAAAGGTGGTGGTGAGTACCTTGAGTCTCCCACAGTAATTCTAGGCGGAGTACGTTTATGTACGCGCATGTGCGAACTTTTGATAAAGTATTCATACTTATGCGCCACCGTGATCAAAGTTATCTTCATCATTTCGGAGCGTGCGTCTGTGACGAGTGGCCATAAATATTCGCGGATTCAATTCCGCAATGCATACTTCGTCACAAGGCGTTCTCAGGTAACCGCGTAGAAACGTGAGATTCGTCAGCAATGTCAGTGTCGAGCATGTACGCACAAATTCGCGTCTCGCTAAACAGTAGAAAATTCAGAATTTTATTGTTTTACGGGCAAAAGTGATGAAGGGGTTATGAAGCATGCCCCAAGAGATGTCGTGCTAATTTTCATCTCGTTGGATTATTTCACACGGCCCTGTATGTAAGCATGCAAGTATTCTTGCATTTCGCTTCTATAAACAATGAGTGAAACCATGTTTGTCCCGCACTGGAACCCGCCGAGGGCGCTGCGGTAGAACCGCTCATACATCGAAGGCCAAGCGTTTCAACCGCTAACTCGAGGATCGAATCACACGACCGTAGTCACCAAGTTAACGGATCGCCAAATCTAGGAGGCGTTGGCCAAATATTCCCTCACGCAGAATAGACGCAGCTACAGGGAACGAGAGTCGTGCGGTCTCCATGCACTATCACGCGTACTGGAGGGAAATGGCACCCGTTTCACACGCGCATGAATAAAAATAATTCATCGTGAAAGTGGAAGATAAAGAAGACTTCACGAAGGCGTGTATTCTGTCTCTTCGTCTCTGCTTTCAGCTACCGCCGAGCATTGTGCGTCGAGTCTGCAATACAATGGTTTTGGTTTTCGCTTCAGCTCTATAGGTACAAATGATGCTTGGTGGTACCAGAGTCTGCACGTGCCGTAAACACATTCTGTAAGGCACACAGTCAGCCGGTTCACTAATGAAGCACGGCTCGCGTAAAAGTGTGGCGAAAACCAAGCTGTGGAATCGGAATGGGAGATGTGCGACAGGAAGTTTTGCGGGAAGCGACAATGTGCGCCGAAAAGAAAGGAGAGAAAAAAAATGCTCCGAACAGAAATAAGGAATCGAAAGAGCGAGCTCGGGCGGATGAGGCTATGCAGATCAGCGTGATAGCACGTACCGCGAGAGTCAATAAGTTGCGGCCATATACGCGAGTTCCCCTGTTTGCATAAGCGTGACGCGACCGGGAACGAAGCTGTGTTGACACGGTGCAAGAGTTCGGGTCCTCGGCGCCGAATGCCCACGGGGACTGTGTAATAAGGTCGCCGCAGAGGCCCAGCGTGCTTTCTCAACCCGGGTTTTGCGGGCGTCCCATCAATGTCTCTCCAAGAAAGATGAAAGGCGTCCCTACTGAGAAGTCGATAACGACTCGCCACGCCATGCAGACAGTGCTCACGGACGTCCCTAGAGGATCTATAGTGGCTGTAGTCAAACCACTCTTCATATTTCTCCTAGCTGTTCCTACGGCAATATTCTTGAGAATTTGGAGTACGCAGCAAGTTCCTTGAGGAGACTTGGCACGTGCCGGTGCGTGAACAGAAAACCAGCGGAGGGAAAGAAACGCGCGTGCTGAGGCGGTGGTAAGAAGTTTATTAAGGCTTTGCACGTGTAATGCGATCACAGCAAGCAGGCCTAAGCACTAGGATGGCCCCTCGCAAGGAACGAGCCTTTCTGCTCAGGCGGCGATGTCTTGCCATTATCGCTGATATGGCGCTCGTGGAACAGCTGCTCCCGCGTCCGCTGCGTGGGAGCTGGCAGGAGACACCTGGGAGGGGGTCAATGTTCGTACCCCAAATAATGTGATATTGGGAAGCCAATGTTTGATTTGAGGAGTTTTGCACATGGAGTTCCATGGCCCGTCGGCCATTGTAACCAGGCGGCTCGAAACTAATCTGTAGGATTCGAGGCTTGTACCCTCGTGAGGCTCGTCTTTTGTTCCCGCGTAATTTGGTTGTATGTCGTCCGTTACTCATCAATGGGATCTGTAAAGGTTCAAAGGATACTGCTTGTAACGACTGTCGCGTGTGTCGTGCGGAGAGGAAGGGACGCCAGAAAAGGTATCAAAGTACATATGTTAAGGCACGAAAGGAAAGATACAAAGAAAACGTGAAGAAACATTGCTAAATTCACGCTGAACTAACTACTAGGTGAACATGAGTCCATGGTAGAAAGTAGAGTTGAACGACCCCAGGGTAAAGGTGGGCAGAGCACCAGGCGCTGACGTGCAGGGGCTCGTGATGGGGACAGGGGAGGCGACGGAACAGGACGGCGTTCAATGTTGGGCGCTGCTATAGCGAAGACACTCTTCGATGGCGTTTTTAGGACGGCGAAACATGAGCTCTGTGTATTAGACACGATGCTCGATGCAGGACAGGTCAGCCTGCCCAGCGCCATCTTCGCTCGAGCCACGATGTTTGGCGCGACCGTAAACTATTAGCTAGGCAACGAACACTGCGGTGCTGACAACTGACCTCGGTCTACCCAGTGCAACTCCCCATTCCCTCGATTACCAGAATGGGTAGCGACGCTTGCCACTTCTATATACTTTTCGCTTTTGAGGTCCCGTTGGACGCACGCCGCGCAGACGACTTATGCTGCCTCCAGAAAAGTTAGCGATTGCCCAATATCATCACTGAGTGCCCGAAATATGTCGATTTTATTCACCGTAAAAAAAAGCATGTTTTGGAGTTTTACTCTACCACGACCGCACTCCCTGCACAGCGACCTGTAGGCTACAATTCATAGTACAGAATAGAGGTTGTGTGAGTTTGTTGATGTTCGTGTTGAAAAATAAATGTAGCGCGACAGGTTAGACACGGATTGTGTCTAGAAAACGACACGGATTGTGTCGTTTTCTTCACTGTCCGTGTCTAACCTGTTGTAGCATTCTTGTTGTTTTTTTTTTAAGATGCGCAGTTATAGGCTCGCTAAGTATCTCACTCTTCAGTTATTGAGCTCTTCATTTCCCTCTCTCTCTCACGGTACACCATATTTTTGCCTTTCAAGTCAAAAACAAACCATTATTAGTTGAGGCTATACCCATGTAAACGTGAAACACTTTCCTCATTGTTCGCGCACAGGAAGCCAGAGCTTTCGTGGGTCCAAATATGAGGAGGCTTCACGTATTTTGCGAAACGGAGAAAAACTCACATCCTCGTCAATTTAAACTGTGTATCACTTTTATTACAGCAAAATGCTTCTCGCAAATGTATTTAACGACGAGTTGAGATGTGACATGTAGTAAATCCGTATCATCGTTCTATCTGACCATATGTTTTGCTCATTCTGACATGTGTAAATAGTGTTGTGCACAAGCACGCCTTGAGGCCACTTGAGTATAGCTAGTGACTTAAGCAAACTGAGGTACCGTAGCTTATCCCCGTATGTCATCCTAGATGTTGATATATTTCTGAAATCGCATAAAGGCAGCTACCTTACGTGTGGCCGGATCAGCTCAATAGCACTGACAAAAAAAAGGAAACGCGTATAAGAGCGCAGCGATGACAAAATTCCAAAATCCCACTGCCATCGTAAAGCTCGGCTATGCTTTAATGTGCTCAAGGCATTTCGTACGCATTCTGCTTGGCTCCTCCTTCTTTTCCTTTTTCAGCTTTCCACGTGATCTGTGGCAAGCGGAAGCGGGTGTATCCATCTTCGTCCTGACGGCACGCGGAAGTCGCCAGCGCGGAAACAGAAGCGCGACGTTTTCCGACAACTTTTGCAACGCGCAAAGGCTCAGAGCGAAAGCGCTGTCAGCCAGCTTTCACCTCGAACCACGCACATGGGTTTACCAGAAGACATTGCTGTTGTTTATATTTTTACTCTCTCTCTCTCTCTCTCTCTCTCTCTCTCTCTCTCTCTCTCTCTCTCTCTCTCTCTCTCTCTCTCTCTCTCTCTCTCTCTCTCTCTCTCTTCATCTGCAGTGAAAATAAGTGCCACGTTTTTGCGGGAGCTGTCACTTCATACGAGACCAAACAGACACTCAAACCGCTTCGCCGAGCACCACCCCGTATGTCTGGACGCAACGCAGTCGTATATAACTCTTGGAAGGCTTCTCTCACTCACGCTTTCTCTCTCTGTCTCTGCCTCGAACCACACACGCACACGACGTAAATACACGCACGCAGCGCTCACGGACAATCGAACAACTTTAGCCGAGCTCGCAAACGCATGTAACGGCAAAGGTGAGGCGATAGAAAACGAAGCGCGCGACGCGGAGTGGCGACAGCGAGCTGACAGGCAATAAATCCCGCCCCCTAGTCCATGCGGGAGCAGTTTGTCGTTAATAGACTTTAGTTCCGCTTTTATGCTACACATGGAGGATAGGCGAGCAGCGACCCCCGACGCGAGGATGTGGAGATATCCGCCGTGCGGACGAAGTGAGGCGAGGATAGGAAGAGCAGTTCTTGGGGGCTCAGAGTGAAGTGACCTATGGCGAGAGCGGGATTACGAAAAGGAGAGTTGAGAGACGGGTGGAAAGAGTGAGAGAACGCAGAGCGAAAGTGGGATGGAGGGTCTCGCTGATTTTGATTAGATTTACGGCCCTTGTCATCATCCGGCGCCATGCAGCGTACGCCATTTTCCCCAACGTTCCTCCAGTCTTTCTTTCTGTCGCCATCTTTATGTATCAGTAGCTGTTTTGTTTTTTCTCTCGCCTATCAGTGTTCAACTTTGCGTTTACTTTGTCGTTGGCGTTTGACGTCTTTGTCCAACCTTCTTCGTGTCTCCTCCGTCTTACGCACAAGCGTACAACGGGTGCCCGATTCTGCTTAACATCGGCCTTAATAAACTCCCTCGTCCGGTGCATCTAAAGGTGGCCGCATTTTCCGACTCCGGCATTGTATAACTACCTGCAAAGCTTCTTGAGGAGGAGCCCTATGCGAGTAAATCCGAAGATATGTCACCAACGTCGCGCGAGCAGTTTCGCCAACAACGACAGCTTAGCCTCCTCGGGTATATAGGCAGAAAGGAAACTGACTTGTACGGAAACGCTGACAACGGATAATCCCCGTGCCAGAAATCCCGGGGACATGCGTGCTGCTTTGACGTTCAGTTCCCTTTAGTGCCTTTCCGTACGAAAGCATGGTGACAGGGTGAAGAGAAAAGCCGTAAGAGTGAAGGTAATGAGCTTTGTGGCGCACACGCTCTGACGTGCCGTACATTATGGCCTGCGGATTACTACTCCTGTTCATTTTTTTTTTTTTCGTAAATGCGCTGTTCTTTCGAGAAATAAGTTTCTGAAGTGTGAGAACAGAAATATCTGAAAATAAAAGTCACCTCGAATCAAGTAAGAAGGCTGATTTTGTTCGGGGATTGTCGTGCCAGCCGTTCTGCTAACACCCTTGTTGTCGTTTCTTAGAAACTAGGAAAGCTTGTACTTCTTCAAGCTCAATGCTGCTGACGCTACAAAATGGCACTACTAAAAAAAGTAAGGCCAGTTCCAGGCCTTCCAAATCTGAGTAAACAGCGGAGCTGGGCAAGCCTCTCAAGTTCACTCTGTCGTGTCGCTATCACCCTCGCTATCCCTATCATGTAGCAATGGGTTGAGGGCTAGCCTGGGTCCGCTTTTCCCTTCTACACAATCTGACACTATCATTCTTTTTTTTTTCGTTTTTGTTTAATTCCCTTCCTTCCTTCCTTCCTTCCTTCCTTCCTTCCTTCCTTCCTTCCTTCCTTCCTTCCTTCCTTCCTTCCTTCCTTGCTTCCTTCATCACCTACTGTATTGTCCTTCGCATATCCACTGTCATGTATCTTTGCAGTGAGCAAAGGCTAGAGCGGCTTCGTTTTTCCATTCTGTGTGACATCTCCGTAGTTAAATGCGAATACCACCAAGTACGGTTTTACCTCGGCACTAAACAACACCGGGGCTAAAATATGGCCACATTTATTCACGCAAAAAGCAGCCACTTATGCTCTTTCGGCTGGTAACGTTACTAATGGCTCACGGGTAGGCGAATACAGTGAAGGTTATCTTGTGCCCAGGGGATGTAGTATATGCATGATTAAGCTAACGATAACGAAGGCCAGGTTGGTGACGGTTTCGCAACTACGGCGCGTTCAATTTCAAGAACAATCTCTCATGACCGCCACACGCACTTGGTTTTGTAGGGCAATTCCGGCGGTTTTTCCGTGTCCACTGATCTTAATGAAATTTTCCATATCTATTGTGCTCGGTACTGTATTAATATTGCGACGAAGCGCTGCGATAGGAGACGATGGAGACAGCACCGAAGAAGACGACGTTCGCGTTCTGCCCATTGTACAAAGCGTGTAAATATATAATAACCAGAGTCTTTCTTCCCCGCAACAATATATGCCAAACCAGGCGGTTGTAAGTCATTTAGTTTACCTGGAAGTGAATTTTAAAAATATTTAGCGGATTACTCTGCGGGCCACCCCGTGGTTTTGATGTTGCCACCTTCAACGCTGCCCACCCGTGCCTGCGGGCCTTCAGAAGCAAAACGGCAATACTTCAGTGCTCAAATTGTCGCTGTCAAGTTCAGGAAAACTGTCATAACTCAATACATCGTCGGATAACCTCGCCATTGTCATTTTTCTGGCACCAGTTCCATATTTCTGATGGCGGGGAGGTCGTGACGTCATCTCATACGCTGCACGAAGCGTCTACTCGTTTCAGTTTTGGTTTGAACACGCCTTTCAGTCGGTTATTTAAAATTATTTGTGCGTTTCTGAGCAAGCTGAACCACCCTAGCTGCTAAAGGACTATCGGTAACATTCGAAAACATCGATATCAGAACATAGTGAAAAAACCGCCGCAGTTGCCCTTTAAGGCAACGATTTCAAAGAAAACGGTAGGTCGTATACACTAAGTGAACCAACGGCGCAGTCACGACCGCATGCATTGTTCCCAGCAGCACCACGCACTGTTCCTACTTGATTTTGAGAGAATAAGAGAATCTTCGGGCTACGTTAAGGTCATTTGAAGAGTACGTGGCAGTTTAGCCCTAAGAAAAAAACATAACCCACCTGCCGAGGAACCAGAGACCCATTTTGAATCGAATGCTGCTTAGTTCATGATAACAATGATCGTGGTCTTCATCACAGTTATCACTACGATTCAGAAAGAAGCAATAGAAGCTCACCAGAACCAAAAGAAAGGTAACAAAAAAAGTAAATGCGCCGGCTGTCTACCCGCGGCGCCTTGCTTGTCTAGAAAGATGTCCACGACGCCTCGTATCGCATCCGACGTCAACAAGAGGAGGCACTTTCTCGCAGAGAAAAATGAGCTGCACCTTTTCGTTTCTCCATTTCTTGCATTATTTATCATCTTTCTTTTTCTCTGCTTTTCTTAAACATCTGGCCCCCTCTGTCATTGTAGGGCGTATATATGCGTTCCTTCTTCCTGCCCACTCCAATTTAAGTTCGTGCGGTTGCACTTTGATCCTCCGAGTGCGGCCTACAGGCATTATTTACACCGCAGGGGCATCGGATGAAAAGTGCCCAAGGACGGCAATGGGCGTGATCGGTGCAAGTGTATGGGATGCACTATCGATGCTGTCCTTTCAGAAAAAGGTACCGGTGTCCACCTTTTGTGCCCGCATCATAGAGGACACAAGAAGAGAAGAAGAGAGAGAGAAAAGGGGAGAAAGAGAGAAAGAGGGCTGAAGAGGGCGATCTTATGTGGCCGTTAGAAAGGACTCTTCCATTAGTTTTTGTTTGTTTTGGTCCCTTACGAGTCGAAGTCATACACGGACCTTCACCAACTTTCAAATGCAATTGGATATCTTCCTGCTTCTTCCATTGCCTTCCTTTTTTTTTTCTTACATTTAAACTCGAGTTCTCGCGCTTCTGTCAGTAAGGGACTAAGATTCGGCCTTCCGATTTTCGACGTGTGCTTTCCCTGTTCCTTTGCACAACTCCGATAACATTGCTCTCAGGATCCTTCTTTATTTCGCCTTTTTGACATTCGGTGCTTTTGCCGAATGTGGGGCATTGGGGGCAACATCTTTCTTTATTTGTTTTTCCGTTTCCCTCATTGAAACACCGGTCAAAGCAGCGACTAAAGTGGACATAATATACGACTGGGCTGGAAGGGCGTCGTGTCTGGGTTTGAAATTGGGTTTTCTGGCGACGGGGAAGAGAAGCGTAGCCCCCTGCTCCACCCGTTCCTTCCTGCGATCTTTCTTTCGGCTCCCCCCCCCCCCCCCACTCTCTTCGAAGTTATCGCCGGTTTTCAGCCGCCCCCTTCTGTCGGAGAAATGGCTCCAGCCGATTTTGGTGTAATCCGAGGCTCTCAGACCACGACGATAAATGCGGTCGCTCATAGCTAGGTGTTTATGCTCTATACCCTCCCGCTGTTGGGCATTGGTTGCGCATTCATAGATTACGAACTAAAAGGAAAACGGACGTCTCTTACTGGGAGGGTCCAGATGCTTCCACGTCTTCTGAGCGGGAGTGGTGCTGGTTTTACGTTGTACGTAGAAATCTACTTGTAAGCGATATGAGAGAGCCCGAGTGGCATCTAACGACCGCTGTATTCTTCATCTGGTCCCAAACCCCTCCCCCCAGTACAAGAGATAGAGAGGGCGCGCCCGTATTCTCATCTGTCTATGTAATTATCAAAGTTGTCACTTGAATAGGAGAACGCCAAGGGCAAAATAAAGTTGGGCAAATAGTCTTCTCCATGTCTTACCCAGCTGCAGAAGTATTTACTTCAACTTGATTCTGTTCCTCATTTATTATATCTACTATGCTCTCCTAGACACATCGTGAATTGAAAGAAAATGGCTTATCCGTGCAGCTGGCGGATGGCAGACGTCTAAAACGCTCCGCGGTATAGCTCCACTTAAGAGACTTAACTTCATCATGGCGCATCATTGAAAACAGGATGCTATTTGCCGCGTGTCTGTTTTGAACTGATCATTACCAATTCTTTACACCGCAAGAGATCGTTTACTCGCATGTTCAGCACACAAGCACCCGTGTTAAGCGGTCGCTTTTTTAAACGTACAATTTTGTCCAACTAAAAGAATACTATTCCAAAAAAAGAGCCATGCCTGCGCGGAATCGCAGGACAGTGACAGCGTAAGCTGGTGGAGCGACCTCCTTAGAGGCCATTGTAGACGCTTGGGGAAACTAGTGCAAGTACAGGTGGTAGGTATCCCCTGCGCCATAACTCTGTGGTTTGGGCTTCTCTCTGCACAGGTTCTGTTGTGCCAGACGTTGCCTTGCTGCAGCCGCGCGCGTAGCTCTGCGATTCGCTTCTTCAGCAGCGGTCCGCACCTTACGAGGAGGCGCCATCAGGTATATCGAAAGCCAAGTCAGGTTGCTGGCGCGGCTGCGTACGTCGCCTGCCGTGTGACGCGTGGCACGATACGACAAAACTGCTTCACGAGGCAGCGCTTCGTAATAACGATGACGGGCGCCGCCCCAGCCGGTTACGGACACCGGCGGCGGCGGCGGACAACTACGGCGCCAAAAACGGCCGTTGTTGTGATCTCATAACAGCTCACGCTGTAAAAAAAGTAATCTAAAGATCATACATGATGACGGTGCACCGGAAGGCGCAATTCAGAAATCCCCTTTCTCTTGTCAGTTGCTCATTCAGTTGGCTTCTTTGCAATAAGCCCCTTTTTGCAGTGAAGCACGCTTTAAAGAAAAGCGAAAGTCTGAGTTTGATGTGACTAATCGGTACTGTCCTCCTAAATAACTGACAGCATGAAAAGTATATTACAAAGAAAGATGTTCATCTACTATTTGAGATACTCAGAGAGTGTTAAATGCGGATTCATGTTTTTTTATTCCAGTCAAACGGGGCGCTGTCAGAGCGGGAAAGGCCCTTAGGGCAACATTTGCTTTAGAATAAATAGGTCTCACTGTCCAAAATCTGGTTGCTTACCGCTCTTCAATGAACGGTTAGGACCAGCTCTCGAACGAAATGATCAATTTATTTGGTATTAGCTATACGAAAGTAGACGTGTGTTGACCTACCAACAGCCATCTCACAGGTACGAACCGTCGTTTTATGAATGTGTCATCAAGAACGCGGTCGGATTGTTTTAAAACGTGATTACCGCTATTTGTTAAGTTAAAACGGTAATCGTTGCTTGTTGGCACTCTTTCGTGCGTGTCCATCAATCAGCGTAGCTCCTTTAATACTGGATGGAGTCGCGAGTATAGTGCTTGCTATGCCCATTTGTTCTTCATATTTGGTGTTGTGTATTGCAGACCACGCCACATGTTAAGAACCTCTTTGATAAAAAAGCTACGGAGACGCAAACGAACGTGCACGACACGGGATCTCCGAATAGCCCTACATATAAAAAACTAAATAGACAATATATTGAAATAAATTTTGTCAAATCAGTTCAGAGACGCCTTGAAGTTAGTGGGAGGTTTATGAAAGGGAAAAGTTGTCATGCGCCCGTTTGCTGCGTGACGCAACAAGATACTTACAGATTTCTCAGAAGGTAGACGTACCAGTAGAGGAAATCGACGCAAAATTTAAGCCATTGGGACGGATTTAGGTTTGCTTTTTATATCCTAGAGGCGTTTTATGCGCACCTGAAGTGCAGCGGTGCTTTTGCATTTCACCGCCCTCGAAACACAGCCGCTGGGAGCGGAAATCTAAGCCATGTCCTCTTGCTTAGCAGCGCAAGGAAAAGGTACTCGAAAAAAACTGGACGCCTTTCACTCAAGACTTGTTATTTTTCCAAATAAGCATGTGCGTTGTTGAAAAACATCGTCATGTAATACTGCCCAGCACGGACAAAGATAGGAAAAACGGGATAGCGTGAAAAACGCCTCAGCGGGAGCCTGTTTAGCGCACTAGAAGCAACAGATTTATTTGGCCGTTTACGACGGTTTTCTCACCAGCCTCGAGAAAACGCCTGTTGTCGGCTTTCACCGCGAAATACAAGGCACGCGGTAAGAACGAATGGTTTCTCCATTTTGGTTTTATTGAAACTGATATCTTGCCTTTTTAGTCATACGCTTGACTGAACTGTGGAGCCGGCGGGATCACCAAAGGGTAACATACGGGGTCCCACCATTACGTGTTCCTGCTAGCGGGACACTCCATTATGCGGCCTTCGCTCCACCTAATGACTCTGAAAGCTGCCAGTCCCTCCGGAGATGTGCATGCCATAGAATATACATTCAAAATATCGCGTAAAGTTTGTTCATGTTCTTTTTTTCATGTGCTTCTTAGGGCTGCGTTCTTATTTTTTACACGCCCTCACAAAAGTGACAAAAAGCTCTAAAGAAGAAGTTTCAACGAAGTTTACACTGGCCAACAAGCAACCTTCGTTTTATTTTCCAGGAAGTCAAGGACCTTAGCCCTAACATGGCTCCTTGATTCTGGCACGTAGAAAGGTTCTTTTCTGGGAGTTTCGCCTTATTGAAAGCACTTGTCCTAACACGGCGGCTCTTCACAAGAAAAAAACAAGAAGAAACTTTCCATTGCTCTTGAGTCATAGCTGCGATGGTAACATAACGGGTCACTTAAGATCGCAAGGAACGGTGTGGTGTTTAAAAAAAACAACTTCAAAAAATTGACTGAGAACTGAAAAAATATGAAAGAGCGAAAGCAATAGGAAGTGAGCCCAAATCACTCAGCAAACTATTGAGCGACACTTTCCGTTTTCTTTTTTCTTGAAGCGTTGGTTTCACCGCTGGAGCTCGGAGCAAGGCGGGTGAGTGAATAGGAGGAACGCTTCTGGTGCCATTCAAAAGGGTCCCGGCGTGAAAGGCCATCTCAGTCTGAATGAGTTGTCGCTATAGCGATTCGCGGCTCCTGGAGGCCGTCGCTTAGTGAAAGCTCAACAAAGGCGACGCTCAGTGATTAAAATGCAAATGAGAGGTAGTTAAAAGTTTGTGTCATCTTGTGTTATGTATACGTTAGCTTTCCGCTCTCCCTTCTTCGAATCTGCGAAATGCATGCACTGTACAGTCGTTCTCTCTTCGCCGCGTCTCATACGGAGCCTTTTCACCATGCGCGAAGTTCTTCCAAAACTTTCGGGCATGCTTCTCAGTGTTGCCAGTTTCGTCCGGTAGTTAGTTAGTTAGTTAGTTAGTTAGTTAGTTAGTTAGTTAGTTAGTTAGTTAGTTAGTTAGTTAGTTAGTTAGTTAGTTAGTTAGTTAGTTAGTTAGTTAGTTAGTTAGTTCAATTGAACTATTTCTGGCTTTATGACCGACGTGCACGAGGGTCGCCTGCGAACGTACAAGCGTGTCGACTACGCGCAGAAACGCACGAAGAAAGAAAACCATATCTAACTGCCTATCATTAAAAAGTTGGTGAGTGAGTGCCGCAGATTCACTAATGTAGCATGCCGCTAGTTACGATATATACAGAAAAAAAAACGAGCAATCATATCCGCTTCCCTGTCTCTGAGAAACTAACCGTTCTACGAGTTCGCGAGGGAACCCTCTAGTTCTAATTCCACTACGAAGATTCCGTTTCAGAATAGACGCGCTTATAGGACTGTAGACTAGACGAACGCTCCATATGGCCCACTTGGCCGCATTTTCTTCTTGCAAGGACCATCACGGTCTGCGCTAAATGACTTTACAAGAGCGTAGAATTATGGTTTATGTGAAGACAAGTATTCTTACAGGAAAGGACTACTACGGCGGTTACCGAATTGAACGAAACTTGAGCTTTCGTACTTTAAACTACGAAACCTAAACATGTTTTTTTTTCCTCACCTAGAGGATTTTTGTAGGGCCATCTAACTACCTTGTCCACCGAGCAGTAGCTAGCTACAGCTTTACTGTAGCAAACATTTTGTGTACAGAAGGAGCTTACGCAAAGAAAAACCAGAGGCACCAGAGTTTATAAGCTACATATTTTACACGTCCGTAATTATCGGGGCATATATGCTTGCGTGCGAGCCGCCAATTAGACATGCCTGCAGAGCGTTACCGGGCAAAAAGCTCGTTAAAGGGCAGAAAAGCACACGAAAGGCAAACCGGTGTTATACGGCACTAATGACGTGCTTATCATGGTCCCCCCAGTAGTGCGCAGGGCGTCAAATAAAAAAAATAGAAGCTGGTCTCATCGACCGCCTCATCTACAGATGAGGCGGCAGATGAGCAGGATCACTAGCACCAAGGTTAGCGCAAGGTCGGGAGCCAGGCAGCGCCTTCCTCGTGGCCGTGGCCAGTCGACCTTGAAGCAACCACGTCCGCTTGAAGTCGTTTCAGGTCTCTCAGTTACAAAATGTACTACGCGCATATTATTAGTGCATTCGTGCATTCATCGGTAGTGTCGGTATTATAAAACTTCCAGGGTGTATACATATGAGCAGTTAAAGGCAGAGTAGTTTAGACATTATGAAACCCGTAACACGAGGCTAACAAATTAATGATACGCGCGTTTAATACATCAAATAAGCAAGTGCACGTAAGTGTTTAAAGCGAGGAATTTTCAGTACGACGAATCGTCAGTGTAATTCGAAGAAGGCGAGTATGTTAACACGGCGCAGAAAAACCTAAAATTCCCGGAAAAAAAATTAAATCAGAAGCAATGATAGAACAACTGTTAAAAAATAAAAAGCAATGCAAGTGCTTATCAAAACAAAATTTCCTGCTGTTGCGTTCAGTAGTGGTTTGCAACGAACGTGTGTGCATTGAAATATCCCATCCGCAGTCTTAATGTATCATGGACATACCGCTGAGGCATGAACATTTAAGTTGTCTTGGTATTGCGCTTCTGACAACAGAGTCACGGCTATGTGTAGCGGCGCCAAACTGACCGTACGAAAAGCCCTAAAGGTTTTGAAACATTGCGTAGATACTTTGTTATCAAACATTCGGAAGCAATTAGACGCACTGTGAAATCGCCCTCTATAGCGCCACTTCAAACAGTCTAAAATGAAATAAGCGCTCGGGCATCGGGCGTATGAAGTGCGATAACATAAGTCTACAATGACAGTGAGAATATGCTTTCCTCTTTGAAGCCATTCGTTCTCGCGCATTTTCTCATGACCGCGATGTCCTTGGCAAGGAAGGCTTCCCTTTACTATACATGCGCTTTTCCTATGTGGAGATGCACATCTGCTAAACGCCTCCCCCAGATATTTTTATTCCTCTTTTCATTTCTCATCTGGCCTAGATTAGCCGTGCGCCCACGCCGCCACTCAACAGAAAAAATAACGGGAATATTGATTTTACAATCACGCACCGTTGCCGGAATTGTCAACCCGCAAACATTAATACAGCACTCGGGAAAGTAAGAAAACGCTACAAAAACACACAATGTCGTCTCTCTTTTACTCTGTCCTTACTTTTCTGTGCTTGCAGTAACTTTATTTTTTGTCGTCTGTGAGTTACCGTTACGATATAACATCCACGGCTGCCGCCGCTAATCATCGTGCAAAAAAAAAAAAAAGAAGGTTAGGAAAGCTACTTTGGTGCCGAAGCTACTCCGGCATTGGTTTCCGTTTGCCGTTGGGCAGATTGGCTCCCGGCAGATTACCTACACCAAATAACAGGTTTCTCTTTTCAGGCACATAATTTTGTACCCACTCCTTACTTTTTTCTTCGCTTTTATTATGCACAAATATGAAAGTGATGGAACATTGCAGCAAGAAAAATGGCTTATAGATAAAATGTACACCTCTAATGTTATCGCGAAGCTGTTTCAAATATAGTAGCTTTTTTTTTTTTTTGCAAAGCTTGACATTGAAAAATGCGTGTGAGATTTGCCGCAGGCACCAGTCGTGTAGCACCGAGTTAAGTGCACTTGCTCAAATAGCTTAAGCCGATAATTGGAAGCGATAGTCTCTAGTCTCTCGTGTCCGTATAGTGGAGAATTTTTTTCTGACCAGAAATAGGTCTGCCAAGCGAAAAGATCGAAGCTTTCGTGGCATAAAGTTCTCGCGTCAGGGCATCGATGAGTAATTGAGTTCGTGTTAAATCTTGAACTTTCACTGAGAGAAAGTTAGTTAAATTCAAAGCACCAAAAGCCGCTTTCTCAAATTCTCAAAAAAGAATTTGGTTTCTGAGCTTACAGAAACTCTAAAGATTAACTTGCGCGCTTTCGCGATCTCTAAAGCGGCACTAAACTACTCGGAAGCTCCCCCTTAACTCATCTCAGCACTCCTCAATATAGTGGTCTATTTTCTCGTTTCCTATATACGGGCGTCTTATCCTTTTCGCCGCTTGTTTTTTTTTAAACGAGTCGTGGACACAAGTCAGCAGCTCAGCAGCAATCTTCGCGCCCCGCTACTCAGCTCAAGGACGCAGGTTGCCCCGCCACGGTGGTCTAGTGTATGCTACTCGGTCTCTGATCCGAAGGTCGCGGGATCGAACCTCGGCCTGAGGTGGAGGCTGCATTTCGACGGAGACTAAATGTTGAGGCCCATGTGCTGTGCAATTTAAGCGCACGTTGAAGAACCCCGGGTAGTCTACACTTCCGGAGCCCCCACTACGGCGTCTATCATAATCACATCGTGCTTCTGGGACGTAATACCACACATATCAATCAAATCAAGGATTCAGGTCCGATTCCTGACAACGGATGCCACATTTCTATGGTGACGAAATGCGACAAAACCCGTCTATCTATATTTCTGCGTATGCCGGAGGTCCGGGAGGTCAGAACTAATCCGACGTCCCCCACCACGGCGTGCCTCGTAACGATGACCTGAACTGGGCCCCTAAAACACCGGAAATTGCTATATTGATAGCGCTCTTCACGGCGTCGCCTTTATTTACTTTTGCTACAGTTCGTTCTTTAGGATGGCTAAACCACGCGTTGCTTCAGGCGTTCTTGTCACTGCCGCCTGACGTAGAATATAGGTAGCGCCATCTTTTTAGGGGCAAAGCTCCTTAAGGCGTGGGTCGTTCGTCCCTTGTAGTCGTAACCACCTCGTTCTAGGATTGCGCTCGATAGCTCGCGCGCCGGGAGGCTCGCGCTCGCCCTCGGCGCGTTCCTCCCGGCGTGCGAGCTCTCTCACTCTTCCATCTACTGTCTTGTGTGAGAGATACAGAAAGAGAGAGAGAGAGAGCGAAAGACTGTCCGTTTCTAACGATGATGATGGGTTTGTGCTAGCGCGTTACGGCGCGTGTAAGAAGCTGGTGTAAGACGCTGTGGCCTCTCCGCCTTATACTCTTTCAGCAGTCATGTGATGGCGTCGGCAAACGCGGTGCGCGTTCCGGCCTGTGTAAGGGGCTGCGTAAGACGCTGTGGCCTCTCCCCCCTTACGAGAGTGTACTGCATGTTTCTAACGCGTTTGTGCTAGCGTCCCCTTAACCGCGAGATCCCAGCGTTCGAATAGAGTGTTTCTCACGTCTTTACATGATGATCGACTGGGCGAATTACACGGAAGATTAACGGTTTACCGGTGATTCACTCCGGAGCTTCGCCCACTCATCATCATTCACCCCGTGGATATGCTGTGAATTTTTTTCTTGCTCCTCTCTTCTGAGGCATGCCTTGAACTTCTTCCGCCTTGTATATGCGCAAAGGCAGCAGCAGCGTAAAGCTAACTTTCTACCAATGCCTAGGGGCTTCGCATAGGGATGGCCGGCACTGCAGCCTGCGACCACTGCGGTCTTGAAGAATACATTGGGCCCACAGTACAGTCCAGAGAGACAATCCCTTCAGCACACACAATGAGCTCGATGAAAGACCGCTTTAGCAAGAAGATATTCTACGCCATATTTGTGTGCGTGTGTGTGTGTGTGTGTGTGTGTGTGTGTGTGTGTGTGTGTGTGTGTGTGTGTGTGTGTGTGTGTGTGTGTGTGTGTGTGTGTGTGTGTGTGTGTGTGTGTGTGTGTGTGTGTGTGTGTGTTAAATTAGTCCCCCTGGTATGGAAAAAAAATTAAAATAAAGTGGGGGTAGCCCGCGCCACCAGAAGGTATATCGGGCTTAAAGCCAATCGCACCATAAAGAAATAAGGGGAAGTGTTCCCAAAAAGAAAATTTTGTGGAAAAGCCAATTGAAAAAAATGTATGTATTCGGAAGCAAGGCCTGCAGGGCTTTTCCTTTTATAGTAAAGGCAGGAGATGAAGACTGTGGTAATGTTAGTGCCAAGTAGAACGTAGCAGTGACAGCTTCCAGCAGCAAGGGCGTCCTTGTAGCAAGGGGAAAGCGGGAGTGCACTGGTAGGTGTGGTTTAAGGTTCCGTGACCGACGACGTAGTGGAAGCCACGCGAGCCAGGCGCCTCGGCCTTGCATGGCGGACCTGTAGGCATGATCTGGAGATTGAGGCGGAAGCATTCGGCTGAAACTTTGAGCAAAGAGGAGGTGAAACCTGCGATGAGAAAAGTTCTGCGCAGAAACGGAAGGCGCGTTTTGTCATATCAATAGGATGACATGAACAATGGGTCTGTGTGTGTGTGTGTGTGTGTGTGTGTGTGTGTGTGTGTGTGTGTGTGTGTGTGTGTGTGTGTGTGTGTGTGTGTGTGTGTGTGTGTGTGTGTGTGTGTGTGTGTGTGTGTGCCCGTCTTTCAGTTTTGGGTTTGCATGTCCTTTTTCTTACCACCCTCTCTCTCTCTCTCTCTCCTCTTTCTAACCCCTATCTGTCCTATTGATATATATATATATATATATATATATATATATATATATATATATATATATATATATATATATATATATATATATATATATCGCTCCCTTGCTTGCTTGCTACCGACACTTATGCTGCAACAGAAAACTGCGCTGAACCGCGCAATTCAGCAGAAGCAATTTCTTAAGCTCGTGGCTCTTGTAAACACGCCGTAAAAGGCCAGGAGATTCGCACTCTGCGGCATTCTTAAGGAGTAAGGGAAATACAGGTCACGCAGAAACATATGAGAGAAAAAAAATACGCGGCGGCGAACAAAGTGCACGTGCTCGAAAAGAGCATACGACGAGAGATGATTGCTGGCTAAGCAACAGCAAAGCACGAGCGGCACCCTGAGTCAGCGCGATTACATGGATGCCCGGCCCGTCTTCAAGTGTAATCTATATGCACACGCAAGAGTGCATGGCGCAAAAGCCTTGCTGCAGCAGATGTACAGAGTGAGTGGCTGCGACTCGAAGGGCAGCAACCCGGGAGAAATCTAGGGAAGAAAATGAGGTAGCTCGCATTTCATCCCATTTCGGTGGAAGTGTTAATTGCCGTCTAGGGGATCAAGGGCTAATCTACTACTCAGTGCGTTCCGCCTGTGGTGAAGAACGTAATTCTCTTCCCGGAGAATTACGTTCTTCTGCGTGAGGCCCGGTATTACACTTATCGTCGCTATCCGTCCTTCCTTCTTCTTTTTTTTCGACCTAGTCGTTCGCTTTCTGTCTATAGGTTCCTTTTTCGGAGTCCTGCCTTCTGAAATCACGATTCATTCGTTGAGAAGGCCTCTCTGGTGCCACGCAGGAAACGGCTCGTTGAACTGAAGTGGCCACGAACAAGTGGCACATCGCGAGAAGTACCCCACTCAACGATCTTCGTCGAAATGCGCTCCTCTTTCTGACGGATGGTTCGTCGACCTGCGAGCGCACGAGTTGAACGGAAGTAGAGATCACGAAAAGAGACGCAGGTGCTTAAACCGGCGGTGCGAGGCTGAGGTGCTGCTTTGTTTCAATATACTTATTACCTATCGATTTTTCTTTTCTCTCTTCGGTTATTAATTTGAGATTTATGTCTGAAATGATTTATCGAGGAGGGTCTACGTTCCGAAGCTTGAGAATAGTGAAGGCGGTTTTTGTTTTCCAAATATTTAATTGCTGGCAGAGAATAACCAACCATCTTCACAGCAGCGCATAGTAAACTGTAAAGGCTGCTATGCGCTGCTGTGCGTGACTGCTTCTCATGCATATTGTAAGAACAATGTACTGCGGAAGTTCACTCTTTCTTTGTAATGCCCCCCTTACACAATGCTTCTATGGAGGCCTGTAAGGTATTTTTAAATAAATAAATAAATATGTAAGAGAGCGCCTGTGTACCTTTAATGTGACTTTAGTGTATTTGTTCACTTTTGCTTCAAGTGTTTTCGTTACCTCACCTCCTAATAATAATTTCTGGGATATTACTTTCCGAAACCACGACAGGATTATGAGAGACGCCATCACTGGAGGGCTTTGGAAATTTATAATACCTGGGTTTTTTTAACATCCACTGACAGCGCACAGTGCACGGGCCTCAACATTCCGCCTCCATCGAAATGCAGCCGCCGCGGCCGGGATTCGATCCCGCGACCTTCGGATCAGCAGCCGAGTGCCACAGCCACTAGACCACCGCGGCGAGCCACCGTGGACGTGCCGTAGCTCTTATATATTTTTTTCTGCACGATCAGGAAGTGCATACAGTTACAACGATGAGCGTCCTTTACTGATGGCAGAAGTTACAATTCCAGCATCGCTGTTCTATCTAAGTCTCTATTTTTACCGTGGCAAAAAGCGCAATTCGTGTTATGAGGCCACTTCGTTTTCATTTACGAGCCAAGTGAAGCGATGTTAAATGTCACGGCCGTAACCATTATTTTATCCAGCATTTCTTGTGTTGTGTGTACTATAAACATTGAGACCCTGCGCAGCCAGCGATGCTGCCACAGTGAAAGAAAATTGTCATTTATATTTGAGGTTCCAAAGTTACTGCACTATATGTGATTCATCAGTTTTAACATCGATCAAAGGGAACTAAGTAGAGCGCCACGCGAAATGATAATATACCATTAAGATAAATTAAAGCTATCCAAAGAAAAATACTAGAGAACTATCTCCACAAAATGCTTGCGCAGCTCTCTTTGTTTTGTTTTGTTTTGTTTTTTTAGATTTGGAGAAAACGGAGGGCAGCCCCACAGATTTCGATTCATCTCGAGCGAGGCGCACCAGTCGTGAGAACACAATGTCTTCCGAAAAACTTAGACAAATGACCTGCGACTGCAAGCTCCAGGAACTGATGCCTGCAAACCTGTAACTCGAAGCAATCCATTTGCTCCCGCTCCGGCCTGCCAGTCGCGGAGCCATCCTCCCAGCGCGTAAGTTCACCACAGACCATGCGAGGTCATCGGCGCGGTATTCGGACGGTCCCCAGCGGCTGTCGTGTATGTAGGTTCGGTCATTGTCTCACGTATACAGTGCACACTGGTCTTGTGCACACAGAATATATATATATATATATATATATATATATATATATATATATATATACACAGCACCACTTTTACAACACGTTGCGAGCTGGCCAGAGTCAGTGGCGTGTAAAACGGCGGTGGCTCCCGAGCCCTAACGAACGTCGGGAGCGGGATATAGCTTTTTGCAGTGTGGCCCTCGTTCCCCAGTGGGGAATGCCCACCGATGCCACGAGGGCGCTGCTCCTTCCCGTGGTCCAGCGTCGAGCCGATACGGTTCACTTACGGCTTCAGGACCGTCGGCCAAGCCGCTTGGTACCCCGGGGCTGTCCCGTTGGTGAACAACGTTCTTTCTTCTACGACATTTATCTTGCCCATCCCCTCTCTCCCGTTACCGATTTATCCCAATGACTCTCCTTTCGTCCACATTAACACACCCCTCTTTCAGGCGCTCTTTCCACACTATTTTCACATTCCTCTTACGTGTAAGTACCTAGGCATGATCCTACCTCTGTCTTCCCAGCCCGGCAGGGATTCTTCCACTACCACCCCTTTTACAAAGGTGATGACGTCAGTCTACCACGACGTGAATTGGTGAAGAGACCACAAAAAAAATGTGTCTTATTGATGCGCCGCTACTTGTACGTTCCGATATTGTTGCCTCGTTAACTGACGGATGCTGGGCCAGCAGGACCCGTGGTCAGGCGCGGAGGTCTAAAATGCCTAAATGCGACAAAAAGCAACGCTCTTCCTTAAGTTTTGAGTAGCTTATTGTCAAGGCTGTCATTGATGGTTGCCTGATGCTGCCTGGTGATTTGGGGATGGAAAACTAAGTTGATTTGGATTTACAACAACGCGGAATCATCAGAGAAAAGGTCGTAGGTGCACAATGAGACATGCGGCGTTTTTTGGATGACCCGTGGTATTAAACCAGCGAGAAGAGATATGACAAACTAAAACTACGGTGTCTCGTGTACACGCTCCTTATTCCCCACTGTTACCTGTACTTCGCTCCTTTGTCAGAGGCAGAAACAAGGTGAGCGCCGGGGTTGTTGTGACATTGAGGAATGTCCGTCGCTATGCATTCTGCGCACGCGTAACACTTATTGACGCGGCTGCTGCAATAAGACTGTTATGTCTGCGATTAGTGAAAGGCCCATTAGGCAACAATCTAACACGCCTCCGTGTACTGGTTAAGGTTCCTCTCTGTACCCTCTACACTATAGGCTGTGAACAAGCGTCATTTAAGTGCGCAGCGCTTTAAAGGCTCCCCTTGTCGACGACCGTCTTCTGCTCCTGTAACGTGATCACGCTTTCCGCCGATACCCGCGACGCGCAAGAGAGTGCGCCAACGCTTTTCCGGCGCACAACAGGAGTTGCTGGGTTGCCCGTGCTACACACTTTCTCAGTTTTCACTGTTGATTGATTTGTGGGATTTAGCGTCCCGAAACCAGCTCTGATTATGAGGGACGCCGTAGTGGAGGTCTCCGGAAATTTCGACCACCTGGGGTTCTTTAACGTGCACAGACATCGCACAGCACACGGGCCAACATTTCGCCTCCATCGAAATGCAGCCGCCGCGGCCGAGATTCGATCCCACGACCTTCGGATATGCAGCCGAGTGTCATAACCACTAGACCACCGTGGCGGGGCTCCAGTTTCACTGTTGTGGAGCTGTTTAGCTGCCCTCTCTCTCACACACACCGGCGGCGGTGGTCGCTCCCTTGTACCATTCTCCTCTTGCGCTGATTGCCCGGGGCGTGTGCGGCGGCATACCTTAGTCGCCGCCTGCCCAGCTGTGCGAGCACTGAAGGAAACGGGTGCTGCCCTGACGCCGCCGAAGAGGAGGCGACGGCGAAGGGAGAATTTTTTTTCTCGGCGTGTGTTTTCTTATCCGCCGCTTTTTCGGACTTGTCGTGCGAGAACTGAACCAAGCCACAGTTTATCAAAGCGGCATCCGCGAAAAAAAAAAAAAAAGAACACGGCGACGTATAGCTTGAGAGTGGCTAAATGGGCTTGTTTGTGGTACACGACAAAAAGGTTTTGATAGCGCAGCAAAATATGGACAAACAGACAGCTATTTTATATCGTGACAAGAGCCAGATTTTTCGGTTAATAAATCAAGCTGAATAAAACCATTTGGTTGATGACTGTTGTATCAGCAAACCGTGACTGTCATTATCCGTGAGAGAGTTGGAATGCTCGCGCGTGCCTTGAGAGCCGTTCGCACATGCACCGCATTTATCATTTTTCGTTTTATTGCGATAGCAATTATATGGACAGTATCGGCTCGTTTTTGCCGTCACCGTCGCCGCCGTCATGAACCGTATATGTATAAGGATGTATATATATATAAAAGTCCCAAAGAAAAAATAACTTGGATAAATGCTTCCGACGCGCGGAATCGAACCGGGAACCTCTCACTCCGCAGCGCGTGGCGCTATCCACTACGCCATAAAGAGCAGACGCTTCTAGGAGCTAACGGCGAGCCTTATATACACACCCTTTACCGCTGGCAGGACTCAGAGACGGCAGACGCTTATAGCGTTTCTTCATTACCAGCGAGATGACGCGAGAAGCGCGACGGGCAGCCGCCTTTGCAACAGGAGCGCTGTTCAAACTGAGAGTATCCATTGTGACTGCTTATTCGCGCTCGTTCGGTGTATATCTGTGCGTTCGTTTCGTGCGTGCTTCACTTGATAGTTCGCGCGCATCTTCTCTTTGTTCATTTAGCGGCCTCCCCTAGCTTTGTATATGTAGCTTTGTGACACACAACGTATAAAGCCCTTCGTACCAGCATGCGCTGCCCACGGGAGACGCTCACTTATCAAGTGCATGTTTGCTACAATTAATATTGCTCCTGAAGCTGCGAGCCTCACTTCGTATAGCATTACAATTTCTTGCTATCGCATTCATTGCTTCGCCCTTGCGGCGAAACTGTGACTTTTTTAGATTCTTTTTATGCCTTAACGCATGTATTCTGGGAAGGTTTCATTTTTTTTGTCACGTGTTGTTTTGAGTGCCATAGGTATGACTGGTCCCGAAAATAAAGTTTCATTATTGAAAGTTAGCGCTTGTCCTTGTGTCGTCTCTTCTTATTGTCCATGTTTTGCTGCGCTATCAAAACCTTTTCGGTGTAGCTTGAGCATGTGAGTCAATGCTGCAGCCTCATCTATATAGTTCCTAAAGCGTGGTCACCTTCGTCGGCAAGAGCGACGCACTTTCTAAATGCGAAGCTATCTATCTATCTATCTATCTATCTATCTATCTATCTATCTATCTATCTATCTATCTATCTATCTATCTATCTATCTATCTATCTGTCTATCTATCTATCTATCTATCTATCTATCTATCTATCAGCTAGGTATTGCGAGTCTATCATACCACCTGGTATACCTCAGGTGGTATGATAGACCTGCATCTTGTTCTCAACCTTGTCAAACTTCGAATTGGCCACCTTCGCTGTGTTTACCCTTGCTCGACGATGCGCAAGCGTCGCTTTTCTTTTTTTAATTCCAGCACGTCCAAACTTCAAACTGACAAAAAAATGTAGGCCCAATGATAAACGCCCCCCTTTTTATCCCTCAACCCCACCCCCCTTTCCACAGACACATAATTCATAAAAACTACACAAAAATTCAGTGCCTTTCACTAAGAAGGCCTTTCGTGAAGCAAGGCAACGAACAAGTGAAGGCGCATTATTCAAACAACCTGAATGAACCCACTCTTCGCACTCTCTTATCCAGGGAACTTCCAAAGCAGTGCTTTACGATCTTTTGACAAGGACTCTCGTTCCATCCAGTCACTGACACTTTACCTTCATTGGCAGCGGAGAAAAGGGAAAGAATGCCACCCTGAAGACACGTGGCGCGGTCAATGACCCGTGAAAGAGCCTCATAAAATCACTGCTCTCGTTCGTCTGCCCGCAAGGTACGCACTCAGAAAGAGCGAACCATACGTATACGCTTTTGCGACGGATCTCGCACGTGCCGAGAGAGAAAGACAGCCTTTGAAGTGGGTCGAGTAATCGAATATTATTCTAGCGGCGCTCGAAAGTCGACAGACGACCACGCTGCTCTCCCGTCCGTCGCCTGTTCGCTTGTCACTGATTCATTTAAGTCGGGCGGCGCTGCTCAAAGGATTGCCAACGGCTCTGCGCGTGGCGACCGGTAGGATTGCAGACCTAAAGTCGCAAGCGGAGCAGCTCGCCTTCAGAAAGAGCCCCCGCTAATGCACGCTCTCTTTTTATTTAGCGCGCGCAGCTTGGCGACCAGAAAAATCATCACGCCCCGGGCTAAAGTCCCGTGCTGGAGTATAGTGCCACCTCATGGGCACTCGCCCTTATGAAACGCGCAATGAAGAATAAATTGATGTGGAGAAGACGAGATGATAGTGAGGCCAGCGATATCTTGCGTCCATGTGTGTGTGTATGTGCATGTGTTTATGCGCGCACGTGTGCGGCCGCACAGACTCACAACGAGAGAGGGACATAGAGTGTGCGCGTGAGTACAGCATGAAAAATGTCATCACTGAAGTGCTCGACTCCTCCTCTAGAGACCACCTGTCATTTATGATGACGTAACTGCGTTCACGGCGTAACTGCGACGTAACTTCAGTGATCATGAAGTAACTTGAAATTTGGGCAGTCCGTCCAATGATCAACCGTCTCTGCTGAGTTTCCCGTCTAGAGACGGGAAACTCAGCAGTATTGGTATGCTATCGATACATTGGCCGTCAAAACGCGTTATGCAGCAGGGTCCAATTGAAGTGTTTGACTTTGATCTCAACCAGAATACCATCCCACTTACTAACTGACGGGTGATCCCCAAGGACACTTTTATTTTATCTTATTGAGCTCCAGCTATCATTTTTGTCACATCACTCATAGCGCTGTTCTTAATCGTCGTTTAGTTTTTGTCATTACCCACTCTCATTTTCGGTAGCATAAATCAGCACTGGCAAAATCTGAGAACGTTTCCAAGGCGTATTGTCAAACTGATGATGATCACAGTCCAGTGTCACGCGTAGCCAGTGATACCGGCGCAGTGAATGCCCGGCTGTTAATGCACGAAGGCGAACCTGAAGGCATGAGACGGCGTTATAGAATAAACTTCTTAGAAAGAAAATGAGAACGGATTTTCTGATTTGGCATAACCTTTAAGGAAACCCCAGTATTCCGGACTCATTAGTGGTAGCCCATGCAACACATTCTATTCTCCCATCAGCTTCGGCTCGTCTGCGTCGCTGCTTGCGGGCAGACAATTCCGAGCCCAAATGCATTGTGCACAAGCAGCGTTAAGGAAAGGGAGGAAGGATCCTTCGTATATGCTCCTCCGCGAATTGTGGTGGTCTCCACAAGAACCCTTAAGGCACGACAGGACGCAATATTTGCTGGTCTTCTCACCATTCTCTGCAGATTGACACGTGTAGTGAGTGAGATAAATTTCTTATGCGTTAGCAACCACATAACGGCGTCCAAGCAAAATGATGCTAAGTTGGATTTGCGAGTCAACAGCTTTGCTTCACGCACTTCCATTCTGTTTTCAAGCCTTCGGTGTTATTGGGTGAAGGAGAGGTGTACAGATGTGAAGCGACGGGACCATTAGAACACAAGTACGGCCTATTTTTGCAACGCCCAAACTTGCGAACTTCCTTGCAGTATGCAAAGGTGAGGAGCCCGACGAGGATAGCATAATGGCTCCAGTTTGGAAAGTTCAGCTATCGGTTGTCATAAATTGTGGACGAAGCCTCCCTTCTCGTTCAAATGTTTGCAGCTCCAACTGTGTTACTTGAACATCTACTACAAGTATGTTCCATTAGGTAAATCGATGACTTGCCAGGAAGTGTCCTGTGTGTAAAAAATCCTTTTCTTTAGTTCTGGCAACGCGAACCAGTTTTATTGGGGTGATGAGTATCATAGGAATCATTGAGCAAAACAAATGGCATTCGCTCTCTAACGCAAAGTTATATGGAAGGCTGTCCTTTCAAAATGACACATCGGTACTCGTTCTCTTTTCAGTCAGTTTTACGCACGCTGTTTCCCAGGCCATTAGCAAACGCGCTGATGATGCATCTAAATGAAAACCACAGCAGAAAATTGGCCATGTGTCAACAGTCGTACGCGCTTCTCTTTCGCGTGATGTACGGTAATTATCCGTGACATTCGTGGTTAGAGATACCGAAAAGAATGGGGGAAAGAAAACCAAAGAAATGTCGCTGTCTTTGTCACATCTGCTGACAGCCAGAAACTAACGAGCTATCAATTAATTTCGACTTATTGCCTAGAGAGAATAGTTCGAAAGCAACGCGCAGAGAAAAAGGAAACTGCCGGGAGGACAGCGTCCTCTCAGCGGTGGTCCCGCGTACTTTCTTTCTTTTTTTTTTCCTTTTTTCTTTGTTCTCAGCGAAGTGGCTTGATTAACGACAAATACTTACTATACATACGGCAAATGCCATTTTCTCGTTGTGCTGCGGAGGAAAACGAAGCACGCAGAAACCGCAAAACTGTGTCGTTGTGTTGCCCAATCGCGAAATTCATTATTCCTTTGTGTACGCCTCGCCGTCCGCTGACAGCGCTCGCCGGCACTCTTTCTTTCTCGTTTGTGCAAAAACCGCATGGCACGAAGAATCAGTCCATCGCCATAACGTTGCCGTTCGCACCTTTCAGAGTGTTGCTTAATCGCAGTTAATGACGTCGGCTAATACGCCGGACTATCTACTATGTGTTGTTTTTCTTTTCTTTTTTTCTCATTGCGATAGTAATTATACGAACGCTCGAGCAGCAGCCCTGCTATCGGGGCTACCGTAGCAACCGCGCTGTCCATCTATCAATGGTGTTCACAGAGAATGAGATGGTCTCCAGAGTCATTGAGTGTATTTGGCTGCAAAAACAACAAAGCCAAAGCAGGCGTACCGTCACGCTGTGCCCAGTCTGCTAGATGGATTCCCCCTGCTAGTATATGACCGCTGTGCGCGCTCGCATAATAAGACCACCTCACGCTGAAGCCGTTCAGCCGCTCCGCACGATGCGGCTACTGCTCCACCCTGGACTAGAAGAGTGAGATGAAGAGTTATCTCTCTCCCTCTCCCGGATGAGTGGCAGCCTCGCCGTGCGGCAATCGCTCCGCACAGACCGATATAGAGGGGGTGGGGACCTTGAGGTCAGGAAGGAACGATATTTCTGCAGCTTCTCCTTACCTTAGGGCCTATTCTCGGTCAGCCCGCACGCCGCTCCGCACGCGTGCGGAGAGCGTGTGGAAGGGTGAAAACGGCTGTTAAACGGATCGAATCGCGAAATATCTGATTTGGTGGGGCCTGCGTGACCCCACCGACTTCAATAATTCGCGATTCGATCCGTTTAACAGCCGTTTTCACCCTTCCGCACGCGTGCGGAGCGGCGTGCGGGCTGAGCGAGTGTAGGCCCTAATCTCTCCCTCTCTTCGGTTGTTGGCGGAGCGGTCGCTGCGCCGCACCGCCAACTGCAGGAGAGAGAGGGAGAGACGACGCTGACGCACCTTGCTTCCTATTCAAGTCGTTGGCGGGGCGGACACCGCCTCGGGAAGCTTGCTTGGGCGGCTTCAAGTTAAATGGGTCTTAAGCTGCCGTGTGCGTGCGATGTTATTAGCGGAGAGGATAGTAGACTACAAGCTAGCGCTGTCTAAAGCTTCCTTTGACACTGACTAACGTCGATTCAATTAGGTGCAGTCGTGCACCATCGCCGCTGGTCTGAAGCGCGCACTTCACCACCGGTCGTGGTAACAGCACATGGAGGGAAGGTACGGGGAGATAGTGTTCTGGTCATCCCAGCCACTCCTGGGGGGAAGAGAAGGCGGGGGTGGGGGGGGGGGGCTGGATTGGTGAAAATAAAGGTACTTTGAAGAACTCTGCCACTCTATAAGTGGTTTAGTGCGCTTCTTGAGTATCCCTGCATAAGGCGGAGCTTTCTGCGCAAAAGTAAGATCTTTAATGCGGCCGTGCTGAAACTGTGCTGTTCCGATACGGGCGGAGTTTGAATTATCGTGCGGAACAGACGTCCGCAGACCTGCCGGCGACGGTGGTCAGAGACACAAATCTCGTGGTGCCATCTATGGTTCGACACCTCAAACACCATTGGTGAAGCTTCTCATCTTTGTCGGTAAGCATATTTCCGTCAGAAATGTAGTGTTCGTGAACCCATACAAATTTACTTTGGTATCCACCTCGCGCGCTTCCCTCGCAAAATTTCAGCCACATCCATCTCCCGCCGTATTACTACCTCGCGCCCAAGTGGCTACAAACACCTTTCTGCAGCGCATGCTGTACCACGGTGCAATACCTGCAATGGTGTCTGGACTGCAGTGCGCTGACTATACGCTCTCTCCTACATGCTACTTGCCCGCGCAGTTAAAGCGATTGGTTTCTAGGGTTTTAATGTCCAAACCTAATTTATCGTAATGCGAGGCACGCTGTAGTGGGGGAGTTTGGATGGTTCTGACCACCCGAGTAAACTCGCGTTCTTATTTATTTATTTATTTATTTATTTATTTATTTATTTATTTATTTATTTATTGTTTATTCTTTCTGCATTTCGCCACCAGTGAAATGCGGTCGCTGTGGGTAGTCGTAGCCGTAGCCGCAGCCGCAGATCTTTCATGACAAGTGGCGTGTCAGCCCATGAGCGAAAAACCGCGGCGGGAGAGGTGGAGAGGTGGAGGAGTGCGTGCATATACGATACGGCAAACACTTGTTTTACCGTAGATAAACAGATGCTAGTGGCATCCGTCCGCCACGCAACAGTGGAGAGCATTGCTGGGACAATGTAAATTTCCAGCTAAGACTTTGCCGGCCGCAGCGGCTCATGTAGTGCCGCCTTTGAAGACTCCATTCATACCGAAGGGCCCATGAAACTCGTCCCCGAGGGTCCCTGTGGTTTCTATGCGTTTTAGTAAAAGTGTTCATCTTTTGTCCCTGATACACAAAGAAGCTGTAACACCGTCGCCTAAGCACAAGCTCAACAATGCGTTTTGCTAGTTAAACCTCACAAGAGATGTCTGATACGATTCATATCATACGAGTGTACAAACTGCTTGCCGAAAGGCTGGGTTACCCGCAGCCATCGACGATGTCTGGTAACTGAGTTTGAAGTTTCGACGAATTTGTGTACACAAGGCTGAATCAGTGAGAGCAGCAGCCACTGAGACTGCTATAGGTGTCGGTCTATTGCGAAGACGTGCGCCGTGATTATTATGTTGCATGTTCTTAAGTGCTGGCAAGATATAGTGCGATGAACATGTAAATAACTACTTATGTAAATGCTCGACGAGTTATCTAGACGTTCGGTTTGTATACAGGGCGTAGAGTTCCGTATATACAAACTGCTCACCGAGTTTCACACAGCTTAAGGGAAACTCTATTAGCCCCAAGCTTAAAGAGAGATAGGTCTCTCTTTAGAATCCTCATTTCATATAAACAGCATGCTCACATTCCTTGCAGACTGAATTGATTTGTAAGAAACTCAGCGAGGCGGGAGGCTCTTTCCAGTGGCATCTAAGCAGGCTTAAATTCCAGTCTCATAAAGTGAAGCAAAAACCTGGAAGTTATCAATAATTCTCGCTCATATCTGTCCACCTGGTGCGGCATACTGAAGCAGTATGGACGGCGGGAGAGGTGGAGGAGTGCGTGCATATACGATACGGCAAACACTTGTTTTACCGTAGATAAACAGATGCTAGTGGCATCCGTTTATCTAGGGTAATTTTGGTATAACGTCTTTGCAGCCTGCGGGAAGGCATCGCAAGCCGTTTCACGACATAGCAAACACCGACTCGCCCGCTACTCACGCGAACTTCCGTTTCCTCGTGGGCAGCTCGAATACGGATGAAAGCTTGAAGCGTAAACGACTAGACGCGAATTCAGCTCCGCTTTGAAGTCCCAGTATAAATTAAGTGCATGTAGCTAAAGCGTGTTAGAGACGGTGCCTCGGGCGTTTCAGAACTCAGTCACGGTTACCAGAGGCTTATAATGCCCGGATGTCGGAGAATTCCCGAATACGAACGCGGGCTCCTTAAATCTTAAACGCCAGTCGCCTTAAAAACAGTCATCATACAAATGGTGCGTCAAGAAAGAGTCTTGCTGCCTAACTACAACGAGAGCCGGTTTCCTAATCGAGAAGTTGGAGCTTGAATTGCGGCGTTCTGCAAATATTCCTCCTTCTCTCTTTTCAGAGGCAACGCACGCTCTACTGCACGAGGTTTCCACTTGCGACTATGATGTGCAATATTATTAAGGACATCGCGGATACTGACCTTAAACTCTTTCTGCAAGAAAACAATGGGTTAAACTTCTTGCAAGGAGTACTGCCGTTTCAATCTTTGATAGCTGCCCCTAACGTCTACAAAGGAAATGTTTTTCTCCAAATGTCTATCTATCTATCTATCTATCTATCTATCTATCTATCTATCTATCTATCTATCTATCTATCTATCTATCTATCTATCTGTTTCTGTCTAACTCACAGATACGTACACACACAGGCAAAACTCGCCAGAAATTTTTGCTCAGAAACGAAAGCCTTGCATATATGCACTTTGCTTCCGCGTAGTGCTCCGTTGGCATGTATATAGCACTAGTATATTTTTGCTTACGTCTGATGTGCGTACTTGCGTATACTGAAAATGAATGCTTTATCATTATTTTTCTCGTTGTTTGTGAGAATGACCTCCCTTCATTTCTTTTTCGTTTCTTCCTGAGATTTGCTCGCTGCGACAAACCACGAGGCGACACCGTGGCGAGAGGGCGGTAGAATCATATTTCACACGTGTCAGACCCCTTGCTTCGCTGTCTTCTCGACGTTCGTACGCTAGAAGAGGAAAGATTTTTCTCTTTTTTTGCCAATTTATTCCTGTCTGCGAGTTCTCACCTCTTTATCATCAAGCCCGGTGGCGTAGTACGCATTTTCTCGCGCTTTATATTCAGCATCCTTCCTCATCTTCATTTTCACCGAGGAAGATAGCTTTCTTTCTCTCCATCACCATCACTTAAATAAATTTTTTCACTCTCATCTTAACTATATTTCCTTCGTAGGACCTGCGTTCCGGCATCCCTTTCTCTATTGTCATTATCCCCCCCCCCCCCCCTTCGACTTACGCCTTCCTTACAAATCCTAAACCCTGCTCCAGCCCCGGGGCGCTTTCTTTTCAACCACCCTTGACTGCTCATTTCTTGTTTCGTTCGCTTCCCCTATACGTTCCCGCCATCCTTCTTTCTCTTCTTTTTTTTAATTTTCACTTTTTTCTCCGGCATCAATTTGCCTTTCTTTTGTCTCCGCGGTGTTGGTGCGCAGGATGCAGAACGCGTCCTAGATCCGCTGGGATTCTTCTTCCGACTGTTCTTCCATTCTTTATCATTTTTTTTTCAGTGTACAGGTCCGTCTCCTCTCAGAGAGAATTGAGAACGCGCGTTGCTCAAATCCAGCTCCCGAGGGCCGACAGCCTGCTTTCTTTGCTTTCTCAGTAGCCTGACTCTTTTCCGCCTTCGCAAGGCGCTCAAGAAAAAGCTTCCTTTTTTCTTTCCCTCATTTAAAACAAAAAAAAAATACTTAACAAAGGAAATTTAATAAGACTCTAATGGCGACATTACACTCGGAAACACAATATAGTAATATTTATGTAGAATAAAGTTTTTGTAATTAAGAAAGGAACGTCACAGGTTGGAAAGATCGGCAGAGTGTAGTCAGGAGGAATACAGTAATAGACGCCCAGAGTTCTTGCCACTCTGCGAAATGGAAGTAATGACTGATTTGTATGGTTTAACGTCCCAAAGGCAGCTGTGATTATGAGAGACGCCGTAGTGGAGGTCTCCGGAAATTTCGACCACCTGGGGTTCTTTCACGCGCACTGACATCGCACAGCACACGGGCCTCAACATTTCGCCTCCATCGAAATGCTGCCGCCGCGGCCGGGATTCGATCCGGCGACCTTCGGATCAGCAGCCGAGTGCCATTACCACTAGACCACCGTGGCAGGGCATGGAAATAATAGGTGAGGACAATAAAGTACGCGCCTAAATTGGAATACGCGCACGCAAGAGTGTGATGCGGTCCAAAGTCGGCAGGAGTGCGCGCGAGGAGTTTAGCAAGTACTGTGATCGCTCGATAGCTGCTAATCCACGGCTCCCCGCCTAATAGGCTCCACACGAGCAGCGCGCTTCCGCGTTCACGATTTCTTTCTGTTACAACGAGCGGGGCTTCAAATGTTTCTTTCGTCGTCGTCGTCGTCGTCGTCGTCGTTGTTGTTGTTGTTGTTGTTGTTGTTGTTGTTGTTGTTGTCGTCGTCGTCGTCGTCGTCACGATTTCTTTCTGTTACAACGAGCGGTGCTTCAAATGTTTCTTTCGTCGTCGTCATCGTCGTCGTCGTCGTTGTTGTTGTTGTTGTTGTTGTTGTTGTTGTTGTTGTTGTTGTTGTTGTTGTTGTTGTTGTTGTTGTTGTTGTCGTCGTCGTCGTCGTCGTCGTCGTCGTCGTCGCCGCCGCCGCCGCCGTCTTTTTTAAACGAACTGCCCGAGTAAAGGCTGCGCCGAGCTTCGCATTACTGGAGGTATCGTAATCATCTGCGAATGCCCTTCTTTTTGTCTCTCTCTCTCTCTTTCTCTTTCTTGTTTTTCTTTTCCTTCTCTTTTGACCCGCACTCTACATATACATTTCCGACGCTCGCACGTTCAACATATATTGGGGTGGTAAAGCACACCAATCTGCCGCCGTCACGCCTCTCTAAGTCTGTACATAAAGTCGGAATGGAGGCGTTGCCAGAAGAGTTCCTCCCAAACACAATCAACGTTTCATCCCCAGCCTTCCGTCTTTTGACGGAGAGAAACGCAACTATATAGGAAAACTGCGCAGCCACCAGTGTCACTACCGTCGCAAGCTGATTGCCCGCGCGCGCACTGAGCAAATACCGAGAGATTCATCGGCCTTCCTGATCTCTACAGTGCCGTGGCCTTCTTTACTTCCTTTTCTCTCTCCTTCTCTCATTTCGAACGATCTGAACGATTCACTAACTGCAAACAGAGAACATTTCCCACCGCGGCGTGAATCCATCGAACCGCGATCAGCATTCAGAATGACTGAGGGTTCGGGACCTCTATTTGTTCGCCGACCACGTTTAAATTCGTTTGCCCCGTTGTCGCTGGTTAGTCGCCTTTCGTGCATACATGTATGCGCTCTTTATCTCTTGCACCCAGCGAGCCTACGATCGCGGAAGAAAGTTTCCAAAGAACCCGTATAGCGGTAAGAAAGTAAGAAGTTGTGTGTACTTAGCAGTGAACGTTTGAAAGGCGCTCGGTAATCATCGACTCATTCTAAAAGCTGGTTTTATCGGAGAGTCGTCGAATAATGGGTTGTCGAGGATTTGCATGCGTTTCGGCGCCTCTGCGCGCGCCCTCGGGGAGGTCCTGCCCCCCTCCCCTTTCTTTTTTTTTCGATTCCTCTTTCTCATTTCGGTTGATCTGCACACTCCGAAGCACGTGCAACAGAGGAAGCACACGCTTTGAATAACAGAAACTTGACGGGAGCTCTACTGCCGTATAGTTGTATAGTATAAGTATACGGAGAGACGGGGAAGAGGGCGAGCTCGTGCGAATTTGAATACAGGTCGAGATTGTCGATTTGGTACGCAGTACGCGAGGAGAGGCTGAATTCGGCCGCAAGAGAGGTGGGTCAATGGGGGTGCAACGCACTGGCGGGATTCGTATTTCAACAGAGATAAGCTCCTCGCCTGCTTGTTTTCTCTGATGAGGTGTGTCGATCGGCAGCGCCCCCGTTTCCTTTCGTTTAATATTATCATTCCCGGTTCTACCTTTCCCAGTATTTCATTCGTTTCCGTAGTTGTCTGAGCGTACGGCCATTGGATTTTGGGTTCGCCCTCCTTAGTGGATTCGTCCCATTTGTTCAAGGGTAATAATCAATAGATCATTATAGCGCGATAGTCGCCCAGTCACTGAGAAGATTGCAACATGCACAATGGAAAAAAAAAATGTGGTTGATGCTTCTACCATAGAAATTGGTACAACACGAAAGTGAAACATGTCTTCGCGCAGTTCTGGAATGCGTATGCGGCAATCTGGCGAATCGAGAGGCAGGAGATGGGTTGAGTACTGTCATAATGTGAACAGGTTACATGTAGACACCAGTGACATCTCACCGCGGCACAGGGATCCTCGACAGTTGTACAAGAGGGAAAGTTCTACATTGCTCCGGAGACACTGAATTGCATGCGCCCTGAGCAAACCTTCCAGAAACAAGGAGCGTCTGCAAACGGTGACACCTTGCAAGCGAAACCGAACGGGTTGTCAGTGGACTGTTTTGTGAACATACATCCCACCGCAGCGAAATGCCAATCATTTCCTTGTCGACGGCCGCCCTTGCGTTCCTGGAGCAGTGCGCGTTGCAATTCAACACACTTGGCCACGCAAGACAAATTTTGGAGCGTCCGCGTTCGTACTTTGCGCGAGGAACGCACCGTCATGACGCCGCCACGTCCCTATCTACCGAAAATGTTCTTGTCTACTATTTTGCATGTAGTGGACTCCCCTGCAATACCGTGGTGTGTGTGGTGGACTCTTCGGCAATACTTCTATTCAAAAACTGAAGCGAGTAGCAAAGGATATAATGTACGTGTCGCTATTATTGTTGTTGGTGGTGGTGGTGGTGGATGACGACGAGGATGATGATGATGACGTCGACGACGTTGTCCGCGTTCGTAAGCATTCTTACGTGCATCTCCTTGCTTCGCAGTACCCGCTCAGTTTCCCGGCGACGATGCGCATGCAAATGCCGTGCAATATCGCGCAGAGCAAATAGCCTCGAAGAGAGGATCGCCTTCGCTCTTTTATTACTCCCCCGCGCGCATCGATATGCGAGCGCATGAAATGGAGAGGGAGTGCCGTAAAGAATGAAGCTCGAGCCAAAGGGCGCAAGTGCCGAGTCCGAAGCGTCAGATCGGGAAAGCCGTAGTGCTGGCGAAAACCGGACGAAACGACGAGAGCACAAGTGTCGGGGGAAAGGTCTTGGCCATTCTCCTGCATTTACAGAGGGGAAGAAGCGGAGGAACTGAGCCTGCCAGAGCTAAAGCAAATACGGGTTCAATATAGAGCGGAAGAGTTGGCAGCTTGGCGCACTCTTTCGCGCTCTGTAAAGTTCTTTTTTTTTTTTTCTTGCGCTTACTTATGCATGCCGAGAATGCGAACGCCGTACGACTGCTGCACTTTCCGCTAAAGAGTCCCTGCCTGTTTGTCTGGGGAAAACAAAATAGTGCGTGATGTAAACATACTTTGCTTTGTTGATCATTACGCCCAGGATGAAAGTAAGGTCTAGTATTCTGTCCCTGTCGGAGAGAAAGTTCATGGAAGTTGGCGAAGCTGCATTGCATGCTTTGCATTGAGTCAGTAAGTCAAGCTGAACGCGAAGTATGAGTGCTCAAGCTGTGGCCCGCACGGAGACAGTGATGAACGTAAGATCCGGAGACTGTCGGTGTGAGGAAATCGTGAAGGGCCGCTTCCGTCGCTCGTTTCGTTGCTCTTGTATTTAGCTGCTTCCTTTTCTCTCGGTGTCTGTGGCCGCGACTTTTGTTGTTTTCTGATTTCGTACCTGCTTTTGTGGGCAGAACGTCAAAGATGCCTCTGCCTGCCCCGCTATGGTGCCGCAGGACCAGCTTTTGCGGACAGCCGGAATGAGCGATGCACCGCGAACCATCGAGCGTTCTTTCACGTGCACTCACGTCGCACAGCACGCGGACCTCTAGCCTTTTCTCGTCCATGGAAAATGCGACCGCCGCGGTCGGGGTTGAACCCGCGTCCTTCGGATCCGCAGTCGAACGTCGTAACCACTGGACCACCGCGGCGGACAACCAGCGAAAAGCAACCAATCATTGGTGGTGGTAGTGATTAGAGGAAGAACGACGCCTATTTCTGCAACCCAATAGGGAGCACGGCGCAGCGTCGACCTATCATTGAGACTCCCCCCACCCCCCATCTGCCCTTCTTGCCCTCCCCACTGGTAACGAGAGAAAAACAGGAACGGGGAGTGGGGCGAAAGAACCCCCGTAAGTGGGGATGGCGGAGGGGTTGCAAGAGTCAGCACGGAGGCGGGATGCAAACCGCGTGGGAGGATATTATGATGCATTCCCGCCTTCCGTGGTAGTTCCCTAGGTTGTGGGAAAGTAGCGCCATCTACCCAGTTCAGGGCGAGTCGCAGGCTCTGGCGCGAAACGTAAACAGCATCGCGGGGAAGCCAGAACAAAGCAGAAAGCGGGGAGATTAGCCAGGAAAACGTCCTGCTGGCTATCCTACTTCGGGGAAACGGAAAAGGAGGAATATGAGGGGAAGCGATGGAAGAGATGAAATCGTGCCACCAGGTGGTAACCCAGCTCAGTACAGAAGCGAGCCGTTAAAGGCCAGTGATGACGCCGAGTTACGAAATCTGAAATCCGACGTCCTGCGAAATCAGGTCGAGCTCAAACTCAGGTGTGCATGCATCTATTTACAGAATGCGGTACGCTGACAGTAGCCTATAGAACACTCCGCGAACCACGGTGGTACTAAGCGTTCTGTGGTGGTACTCTGAACGAAAACTGTCGGACCGTGCATGTATGGCATGACCCACAGGATAGCGCGTAAAGCTATGCGTGAGTAGATTTAATGCACATGTGTGAGTATACTTACTGTATAGGCTCCCTTTAGAGCACCTACACAGTAACTCTACTCACGCGTATACAGTAACACATCGAGTTACTATCCATATGCAGGGACGAATTAAATTAATTTAAATGTAAAGGGTATCGCGTCCCACGCTGTGAACAGCATGGGGAATGAGAAACTCAGTTTTTATCGTTAATGGCGAGGTAACTGGCAAGGGTGCCAAGTTCATTATCGCTTTCATGTAGCGCTATCTTTATCACTATACCCAGTAGCAGTGGGCTGAGGGGAAGGGTGGGGGTAGTGGGTCGAAGGCAAGAGCAGGTCCGCTTTTCCCATCTTCATAACCTTAACCCTTTCTTTCTTTCTCTCTTTCTTTCTTTCCTTTTCTTTTCTTTCTTTCTATATTGTGCTGCCCATAATCACTATCATAGAGCAGCGGGCTGAGGACAGGAGTGTGGGAGAGTGGCTTGACTTTTCCCTCTTGTGTGACGGACGGCGGACATTGCTATAGTCTCTAAACTGCTCCGCTCTTTAAAAAAAAAAGAAGAAGCAGAACTACGCTGAGTACATGACTGTTTTGTCAGCTTTGCACAAACTTATCGAAACGCTGAGGTCGACGCTGCTAGCGCTGTCGACCTCAGGGTTTCGTTCCCAATGTTTCATTTAGTAAATTTTAATTCATTTTTTAACTAGAACTCCTTCCTTCCTTTTTATTTTTGCTTAGATTTAGCCTTGGTCTTTTAATTTTCCCGTTCTATATATCATTACCTGTAGTGTGGCCAAACCCCCTCGTCGGTACGTGCAAATTATAGACATCACAGTACTGGCACTGCCGTGTTGCCGTGCAAACAACGACAACACGGCAGTGCCAGTACTGTGAATGTGATGTTTATCGTTATTATTTGCTCACGAGAAGCGTCAGAGCGCAAATATAGATGTACGCGCATGGTGTGTGTGTGTGCTGTCCTTCTCATGCTTTTTTTTTTTTTTTTTTTTTACGGATTGAAGAAAGATACTGAAATAGGCGAAACGCAGCGTGTTAATTTCCTGTTTTTCTCCTTCTCAAGAGTTCATTCATTGAACACTTTCTTTTTTTTTTTTTCAGAAATGAGTGAAAATGAAAGCGGCGGCTCTCGCTCGCGGGTGGTAGTGCGAAGTGTAACTCCAAAAGCATGTGCCATTGAACTTGCTCAGTATGGCTTCATGGCAGGAAGCAGCACAGGAAAAAGAGGGAGAAAGAAGAGAGAGGAGCCCTTCTGTTCTTCTCTTGTCGCGCCTTTTTCATTAGTCTTCTTCCTCCTCTTCTTCTTGCGGGATCTTTCCCGTAATGAAATTGTGTAACACTGTTGCACGCACAGAACGCTGCATAACGCTGAATGAGGAAAATAACGCTGCAAAAATGGCAAAATTATAAAACTGCCCCTGTTTGTTTCGGCCGAAGGCGAACGTTGTCGTCAACGTTGGCAACCGTTTCGTTATTTCCACGTAGGTGAGTTTGTACCGCTGTGGACAAAACGTAGTGAGGCGAAGAATAGGCAGAATCGTCCCGGCCGGTGGTGTCGCCCTGCCTACAGTGCTGCAACGAAGTGACTTGTTCATACATATAACTCAATTAACGTAAAAGTATAGTGGAGGTACGGGCCCGAGATGCTAACCCTTCCTTGGCTTCTAATTGATGTCCTATACAGAGAGACAAGGCCGAAAAAATCAAGCAGATTTTCATTGCAGGTGTCTCAGCTTGTAAGGCCGGCTTCATGTGTCTCGAACCATGCTTTCGTGGTTCCTCCCAGTAAAAGATCACATTGGCCAGCATGAGCGTGGGACCTTACCTGATGTGCTTGCCGATCAGCTCATACCATGCTGACTAATCTCGACCTTGGTAGTGCCGGTAAAGGTTCCCGGGTCACGTTTTTTAGCTGGGTTAGGACAACTTGCGCTGGCGTCTGAGCGGCCGGTGTAGCGTTGGTAGCCGTAACAGCGGAACCGATATGAGGCCTGCTATGAATATCCATGTCCGTCTTTCAATCCACATGCGGTCCAGCAGTTCCACTAGTTATTAGTCAGTCACTAATGTACGCTATTATATCTCTATCTTATCTGTCATGCTCGGTTCCACCCGTTAATTTTCACGTTTTACGGCTAATGGGTGCAAAGAATTTGTATTCTCGTTTATAGGTTTACTTTTCCTTTTGTTCTGTCTTGCCAGAGTCGACCTCTTTGATTGAGCAAGCACACCAGAATTATATCATAAACATACTTGACCGATATGTTGGAAAACTACTCGCGAGTTTTGGTCATTCATGCTCTGAGGGCAGCGAATGACCGAAGCACGGCGCCACCACTTTTATAGAATAATGGCAAATGTACATGTGAATACTCACTATACATGGGAGAGCGTGTGTCTGCTGCAAAAAAGGTCCTGAAACTACTGACCATATCGCGATGTGATTCCATGTATATTCACCCAACAGGATCAGTGGAAGGCGTGCATATATCTGAGGCTCTGGGTTTCAAAGAGTATGGAGACATATTACTTGCCCGACATTTGCTATATGCGAGATATCCTTACCAGGGTCTAAAGTAATACATCATTGTTAGAAAGTTAAAGAGTGTGTTAGAGAAAGTTAGAGTCAATGTTATAAAGTGCTACATCCGTTACAAAAGGAATGATAATAAATACCAGCATCGTCCTCATCATCAGGGCTCTGGAATTTGTGATTTCCTGCCCAAAAGACGTAACCCAACTTTTCATGCAGCAGAAAAGCGACCGATAATGCAACAGTGCCGTTTAAAAAAGCCGCCATTAAAACCGATGCGAAGAGGTACGCGAGAAGAGGGATGAAGAGCTCAGTAGACGTACCGCTCACTATTGCATTGAAGGAAAAGTACACTAGCGCTTTAACGGCTCGTTTTGAAACTAAGTCGCAACACGCTCTTTCCTTTTTATGTTCCTCTTTCGTTTTGGTGGGGTTCTGTCGATTTTATTGCCTGTGGCGCCGCATCGTAGGTATCAGAGGTATTATTCAAAATGGCTGCTAGTTTTGTTTAGAGTGAGTTTTTACGCGCTTGACGAAGACTTTTTGCAGCTGTTGGTGTGTGCAAAATTCAGGAGAGATAATTGTCATGGTAAGTGAGGAATTTTCTATGCATGGCAGGCCGCCGTATCTGTAAACGTACGCTGCGGGGCCACTTATGCCGTGGAGCAGGCGAACATGGAAAGTTGATCAAACGGTAAATCCTCATAAATACGTGTTTTAATACTTTCGCACGCGCAGCCTCGAGTGACGTGATGCTTCCTGCCGCTCGTGATTTGTTCACCGCTTGCTTTAAACAGCCGATAAACGCGTCCTGATGCTAACGTGCGGCAGCTTCGCGCCTGTTCTTGAACGTTGAAAGCTCGGTTGTAGCACGGATCCTGTGGCCTTGAACCTGTGAAACCACGATTCGTTACTGACCGTTTCGGAACGTTTTAAAATTTGGATTACGTGACTTATAATCAGCGATCTTTGCAAGCACGCTTTTTGTCTTGTCCTGAATCGCGCGGTGCGGAGCATGAGCTACACATAATGTGGCGCACAAATCTTGAATTTCATAACAGCTCTGCGGGCCGTTCGTTGCGCCAGTGAAACCGCGCGCAGGCTTCTTCTGTGTTTTGTAAATGTTGGTTTCGACCGAGGCACCTTGGAAATGCTTCCTTCAAAACACGCAAAGCGCGTAACCGCAAGTAGTCGACTGCGTATCAGTGGAACTCGGGTTTGATGCTGGCGTCTCCGAGCCATGCTTGAGGTAGCTGAGCGTACTTATTTCAGATTTGCCGTTCTGCTCCGGCCTGCTTTCGAAAAGGCTTCCGGCAGCGTTAGCCTGCTGGGTTGCCAATTTTCTCGCGCTCTTTTTAATTTACTTGCGTCGCAAGGAGTGGGTGCTTAACCGCCGTACTGCTCACGTTTCTTTTCTTTTTTTTTTTCGTTTGCTGTGCAGAAAGTTCGCCCACCACTGGCTTGCTCAAGGCCTGCACAGCTCTGGTTTTGCTATGTCAGAGCAGTATAGCAGCGACGAGGATGCCTGGTAAATACAGCTGGTTTTTTATATCTCCTTTCGGACACTGTAATTGTTGGTTTCTACGGTTCAAACTTGAGTGCGGTACATTGAAATGTGGACGTGGAAGCTGCCACTCCACTTTATGATGTGAGAGAGAGAGCTTGCATCGATTGCAAGACTGTGATGAGACAAGAGCAACAGTGAACCCATATGGGCTTGACGTTAGCCAGTTGCCATGTTATGTGTACACTGCACCAAACACTTTGTGGCTAGTGTTTGAGTGAAATTAAATAGAAAATGAAACTTCTCAAAGTGCTTCTTGACTGCTTTTCATTTATGGCCAACTTTAAGTGGGTATTCATCAAGTCTCAGTTTGCTTTAAGAGCCTTACAACTGCTTCTTAAACATAGCCAAAATACGCTCTTGATTAGTAGTCAAGGCTCCTGTGAGCATATGTGCAGTGCATGCGTCAGGGAATTTGCAAATTTGTTTCAGACTGCTGGGAACCACGGGCACTTCTTTTGGCAATTTATGCAATTGGTAGGATTGACTATGTGTTTCGGGGCCAATGTAGCAGTTCCTGGTGCCATGATCTTGAAAACGTCCTCAGTAACACTTTGGCAGGTCGTTCCGAGTTCAGTAAATAAAATATCGCTGTGTCTCTGTCTTCAGACGCATCAAGTTCATGTAAGGTGACATTCAAAGTACCTAACTAGCGCTGTTTGAGATAGGCACGTCTGAGTCAGCCGCTCCTTTTGTATTGAGCCCATTATGAAAGCGCTTGACAAAGCATATTGTTGTTTCAAAAACCACCGACGGTGCTTGGCATGGCATGCATCTCGACCAGGCTTCATTCGAACTGTGGTTACCACAGTCGCCATGAGGTGCTGCTGCATACCCTAGTGGCACGTAATCTTTTTCCAGTTACATAGGCGCACACCATCCATCATAATGAAAGCGTGCGAACACATCCAAACAAAATAAAAAGTTCAATTACGTGACACGAGCTGGTGTAGCTGACTGCGCACTCATGGGGAAAATAAAGAAAATGAGAGTGTGGTAACTCCACTTATACTTCATGGATTCAAAAAGTTCTTACGAGTGATTCTTAGGGCAGTAGACTCACGAACGTGAGGTCATTAGATGAAATATGCTGCATAGAGAAACATTGGATGTAAAAAATATGCATTGATCTGTGAATGGTTATGGAAAATGCTGATGTTGTTGACCGTCTTTAACATTCCACATTGAGCATCACTTCGTGGCAAACTCCTTTTTAGTGTATAATGGTTTTAATGACGAAGAAGGCCACTTGTTATTTGATATGTGATAACGCGCACATGCTACCAATATGTGGCACCTTCCATTTCTTAGCCCGACTTTGTGTTAGTGCACGGTAGCCAGCTACAAGGTTCTGCAGGTCTATTCTGATTGCTAGCTGAAAAAGAGCACAGTACTTTTCAAATGCGTATTGTAATACCTCACATCACAGTGTGGCATCACTTTTTGCAGCCTCTTAAATATTAATATTGCCCCGCCACGGTGGTCTAACAGCTATGGTACTCTGCTGCTGATCCGAGGGTCATGGGATTGAATCCCGGCTGCGGCGGCTGCATTTCGGTGGAGGCAAAATGTCGAGGCCCGTGTACTCTCCGATGTCAGTGCACGTTAAAGAAACCCCGGGTGGTCAAAATTTCTGGAGCCCTCCACTACAGCGTCTCTCATAATCAGAGCTGGTTTTGGGACATTAAACCCCGCATAACAACGTAACAACATAAGTATTAATATTATAAGGGCAGTCAAAATGCAGCTTACATTTCCCATTCTGCTCGTCATTTTATTCAAAACATTTGTTTTGTACCTGGTATGCCAAATGTGACTTGCCAACAGCCAATAGACATGCCGTATATGGGCACTGGAGCGCTGTGTGGTGCTTTTGTTCGTCCTTTTTTTTTTTTTTCGGACGAGTTTCTTGGTTGCTAGGTCGCACTTGGCTCACTACAACGTCATATCCCTGGATGAACAGAAACCAATTCTAAGCAGGGGAGTAGTTGCACTATATTTCCTGTCATTACTCAGGGGTTGTGTCTGCTGTTTCCTCTGTCTGATATAAGTTCACTTGTGACTGCAGCATCTGCAATGGGGAAGTGGGTTCCCGCAGCAGCCATAAGCGCAAGGAGGTCCACAATGAAGTGGAAAGGAGGCGGAAGGACAAGATCAATATTGGCATCTTGCGCCTCGGGGAGCTGTTGCCTGACAAGGATCCCAGAAAGCAGGTGCGCTGTCGTGTCATGACTACCTTTGCATGAGGAGCTTGGAGTCCTTAAATAAAAATGAATGTTCAGTCAATCTAGAATGCTTAAATTCCCATTAGGAACTTTGTATCATTCGTTTCATGCCACATCACATTTAACACCACTTCACACATAGAAGGTAGAAGTTTACAGACCTATTGCAATGCTCGCATTGGCAGTCACGAAGGTGTGCTGCATATAAAAGAAAGGCTTGCACTCACAACTAAAACATGGTACGTCACATGCTGGAAATGTAAAGGAGTAAGATGCATAATATCATATGCGATCCAATATAAGCTTATGCCCATCATTTGCACTGTAATTTGGACAAAGTGAGGCTCATACCACCCCACCACTTGCGTAGCTCTTGCAGCATTGGATTAAGCTGAGGCATTAAAGGGCCCCTGAACCACCCCCGACATTTTTTTGAACATTTCAAGTTAACATGCACATCAAGTTAAGAATGCCGTCACAATGAACGATGCTAAATGCGGCAGCGCTAGGCGCCGTGGCCGCGCCACAAACTCGAAAAACAATCCCGTGCGCCTCTCCGGGCGTCCCCAAGCCACGACGACGGCAAGGGACAGCAACGTGGTTTTCGGTGACGTTGTCAGAGGCAGAGCTCTGTTGATTGGTCGAAGCAGAATTTCGACTTCCATTTAACACCACTTCACACATGGACGGTAGAAGTTTACAGACCTATTGCAGTGCTTGCGTTGGCAGTCATGAAAGTGTGCTGCATATAAAAGAAAGGCTTCCACTCACAACCAAAACACATTATGTCACATGCTGTAAATGTAAAGGCATAAGATGCATAATATCATATGTGGTCCAGCTTTTGCCCATCATTTGCACTCGTAATCTGCAAGATTACTCCGTAGGAAACATTGCAAATTAATAGTAACTGCACTATAATTTGGATAAAGTTAGGCTCATACCACCTCACCACTTACGCAGTAGCTCGTGCAGCATTGCATTGTAAGCAGAGGCGTTAAGAGAGAGCAGGGATAAGTGTGGAGCGCTGCTGAAGCTGCCTAAGCTCCTAGACAGGTTCATGATAATACGGCAGGCGTTATAATGGTTTAATGCAACTACTTTCTCCTTCCGTTTATAACATCGCACTTATTGGCACTTATAAGTTGCACTTGTAGATTGATACATGATTGGCCCATCTATCCCGTAGGTACAGTACCACATTTTGAAAATCATCTATTCGATGGCACAAGCCTTTTCTCACTAAACAGCAGAAACATGGCACCAATGTCATGCAGCTTTTGCAACATGGAGTCGCATAGATGGAAGAATAGAACTTGAATGGAAAGCTGGTGATGGAAAACGTTACGAGCACGGAGGATAAATTCCTGCATTGATCACACTTGTTTATGATCACTCTCACATATGCCCTGTGTAATGCTACAAAAGGATCTTGCTTTGAGCTTTTGGCATAGCATAACATGAAAGGCTTCCAGCATCACCCCTGTTTACATTCCACAGGCCTTGACTGAACTTGTATGTTTGTGTAAATCAGGCATAGAACGAGGCAGAACCTACTTGACACTGTTCAGACTGAATTCCAAACTGAGACTCATCCTCAAGCTTTATAAACTTCTGCGGAAGAAAGGCACCCAAATATATGGTACATGCAAAGCACTGTGCACACCTTCATATCACACTCGCCATCATCGTGTTTGTTGTTCCTATGTGCCTTACAGGCTCAAAGGCTCAGTGAAACACAGTTTTAAAAAAGAACAGTGCTTTTGCTTATTATTTTAAAGATATTGAATGCAAAAAAATCAGCAGCATAGAGGAACATAGAAAGCAGCACATAAATATTATTCACTGTTGCTGCTGTGACAATACATATGAGGCTACGTTCATCTTGCAAGGTTAAGTTGTTCTTAGTTTTGTTTACTACGTAATAGGTAATGCAATCTGTAAAGTATCTTATTCCTGATGATATTTCAGCTGGCATACCGATAATAAACATACAAAAACTAGACAACAAGGAACACTGCCTTGTGTAATGCCAAAAGTGATGTAAGAAAGTTTTGAAAAGAAGCTGTTGTGGACGATTTTTACAGGGATAGAAAATATCAGAGCCATGTCAATCTTAAAGAGTCCAGTCAAAGAGCAGATTATTTAGAGGCGAGATGACAAGGAGCTACACAACGATATGCTTTCCTGAAATCCAAGCACATACAGTCCACATGCAGGTTCTCATTCATGTTAAAGTTCACCTCAGTTGTGAATTCAAGCAGATATTTATCACTTGATGAGCATTTTTAAGAACATGTTTTCTTTAAAAAAAAGTTCCAATTGTCTGTCATTGGTAGTAGATATGAAACACTGTTGTGTGCTCCAGTAATTTTGCTACATACATGTCAGCGAAAAAGAAAATTTCCCTGGGAGTTCTTTTGCCGCCTTTAAACAGTAGTATGACCTTTACAATTTCCCACTCTGTTAACTCTCTCAATAAACGTTGTCAAAAGGGGACTGCAATATATGACTCAATATGTTTACCCAATTTTCTTATGTACGTTAGAATGAAACACGTTGCCAGTGTTTTTAGTAATTGTCAATGGGGAGATGCCATCAACAGAAATTTTAGTTAGTTCTGTCAAGTAAAAATTTAAGTTAGCAAATCTTCCTAGACAGGACCACTTACAAATTAAACAGTCTACTTGCAAGCAGACTGAAACGGGTGTCTACAGTGTGAGAATGTGTATCTATCAGTGATGGCTTAAATATGCCTGTGCTTTCTAATAAAGGTATGTAGTTGTGAAACCGCGCTCCGATGTGTTACTTCCTGCTTTGTGTACTCATTTTTTATACTGACCTTTCACGATGTACTGTATATCCAGTTCCAACTTGCCTAAATGTTGGTTGTTCTGTATTTTTCTTGTCTGTAGAGCAAGAATGGGATCCTTGAACGGGCATCAGAGTACATCACATACTTGAAAGACTTGAATGAAAAGCTGGTGATGGACAAAGTTACCAACATGGAAGGTAAACCCCCGTTTTGAGCCCTAAGCTTTATGATCATTATTATCCTATACGTCCGCTGCATGATGAAGGACTCTAGCAGTGATCTCCATTTCTCGCTTTCTTGCATTATTGCTGATTCAGAGTTCTGTGTATGAAATTTCTTTATTTTTCATCACACCACCTCATTCTTTCAAACGCTAATAAATATCATTGAACGGGAAATGTCGCTTGATTCAACGTTTCAGTAAGTTGGCTTGTCAAGAGCACTTGTCATAACATTGGCTCTAGCGACATTCCCTGTTTGGTCATTTCCTTCATCACTTCAGGCCTCCATTTACCCGAAGCTTCTTTTCTTATTTCGGTACCTGGTTCACTGCCAACCCTAATATAACATGAGTTGATTCACTCTATGCATTATATGGCCAGATCAGCCCCATATTTTTCTTCGTAATGTTAGAGAATCTGAACTGCCTGCATTTGCTTTCTACATCACACCGCCATGTTGCCTATTGATGCTATGCTCAACATTTTTCATTCCGTTGCTTGTGCAGTCCTTAGCTCTTTAGTGGCCCTTGATAAGCAATAGTCATCAAGAAAAAAAGTTAGTCATGCAGTGAACGTACTCAGATACCTATTGCGTCTATTTGCTGTTGCTGGCGCTAGACGTACACGTCCATGTTGTGCTATTCTTGTCTCACCTATTATTTCACCACCTCTGAGAACCTTCGCTTAAACATGACTGCCTCCTCCTGGCTGGGGAATGAAAGCACGTGTAAAATATTTTGGGACTTCTCGCCTGATACTGCTCGGCAGATTTACAATACTGTATATGACACACACATCATATGTTTTACCTTTTCTATTTTGCATACCACTGCTGCATACCACTGCTGCCGCTCTTCTGTGTGTTTCTTGTAAGCCTACTACGCGTAGTTGACCTACTAACTGCTTTAGAAGCTGTGGAAAAGTGTCTTCTATTCATGTGCTTGTTCTCACACTGCTTTGGACAATTTTTCTACCTATTCTCTTTCATTGTGCATCGAGTCATGTAAATTGCCTTTTGAAGATGCTAGGGCTAAGCAGTGAAGCTTGATTAAAAAATATGTGTTTGTGCAATTTGTAAAATAAAAGAGCGCATTAACTGACGTAATGGTACCATAAACTCTGAAAAGAAAAGCTGTATAATGTGAGTGAAAAGGATATTTCAATAATATTTATATAATTTTCTGCTTTTTTCACAGTTGTGAAAGGGTTAATGTCTGCTCAAGCCTCTTTGTCTACCAAGTTTCTGCCTTTTATGATGGCACCAGTCTGTTAAAGTGATCGTGTGGACATTATTTGTTAGTGCCTGTCTCGTACATTTCAGCCAACTGTTATTCTGTATTTTTCTTGTCTGTAGAGCAAGAATGGGATCCTTGAACGGGCATCAGAGTACATCACATACCTGAAAGACTTAAATGAAAAGCTGGTGATGGACAAAGTTACCAACATGGAAGGTAAACCCCCATTTTGAGCCCTAAGCTTTATGATCATTATTATCCTATACGTCCGCTGCATGATGAAGGACTCTAGCAGTGATCTCCATTTCTCCCTTTCTTGCATTATTGCTGATTCAGAGTTCTGTGTATGAAATTTCTTTATTTTTCATCACACCACCTCATTCTTTCAAATGATAATAAATATCATTGAACGGGAAATGTCGCTTGATTCAACGTTTCAGTACGTTGGCTTGTCAAGAGCACTTGTCAAAACATTGGCTCTAGCGACATTCCCTGTTTGGTCATTTCCTTCATCACTTCAGGCCTCCATTTACCCAAAGCTTCTTTTCTTATTTGGGCACCTGGTTCACTGCCAACCCTAATATAACATGAGTTGATTCACTCTATGCATTATATGGCCAGATCAGCCCCATATTTTTCTTCGTAATGTTAGAGAATCTGAACTGCCTGCATTTGCTTTCTACATCACACCGTCATGTTGCCTATTGATGCTATGCTCAACATTTTTCATTCCGTTGCTTGTGCAGTCCTTAGCTCTTTAGTGGCCCTTGATAAGAATAGTCATCAAGAAAAAAGTTAGTCATGCAGTGAACGTACTCAGATACCTATTGCGTCTATTTGCTGTTGCTGGCGCTAGACGTACACGTCCATGTTGTGCTATTCTTGTCTCACCTATTATTTCACCACCTCTGAGAACCTTCGCTTAAACATGACTGCCTCCTCCCGGCTGGGGAATGAAAGCACGTGTAAAATATTTTGGGACTTCTCGCCTGATACTGCTCGGCAGATTTACAATACTGTATATGACACACACATCATATGTTTTACCTTTTCTATTTTGCATACCACTGTCTTGCTGCCGCTCTTCTGCGTGTTTCTTGTAAGCCTACTACACGTAGTTGACCTACTAACTGCTTTAGAAGCTGTGGAAAAGTGTCTTCTATTCATGTGCTTGTTCTCACACTGCTTTGGACAATTTTTCTACCTATTCTCTTTCATTGTGCATCGAGTCCTGTAAATTGCCTTTTGAAGATGCTAGGGCTATGCAGTGAAGCTTGATTAAAAAATGTCTTTTTGTACAATTTGTAAAATAAAAGAGCGCATTAACTGACGTAATGGTACCATAAACTCTGAAAAGAAAAGCTGCATAATGTGAGTGAAAAGGATATTTCAATAATATTTATATAATTTTCTGCTTTTTTCACAGTTGTGAAAGGGTTAATGTCTGCTCAAGCCTCTTTGTCTACCAAGTTTCTGCCTTTTATGATGGCACCAGTCTGTTAAAGTGATCGTGTGGACATTATTTGTTAGTGCCTGTCTCGTACATTTCAGCCAACTGTTATTCTGTAGGTTTCCCTTTCATGATCGAGGCTCCTGTACCATATTTACTTGATTGTGACACAGCCACAATTGGAACACAAGGGAATGACTTCTAATAACATTCATTAAGAAAAAAAATGAAATGGCAGAAGTAGCGTGAGGGACGATTTCCTCGTCCATCTAGAAAATAAAAGACAAGGAAGAACCAGAAGAAGAAATACATCTGTGCCTATCCACATGAGGTCTTGGGATTCCTATCTGCCAAGTGACATCATTTACTCTGAACTTTGTCAGAAATATTGCACTTTTCTGTGATAAAATCAGCAACATGCTGCTCCATTTCGAAGTCGTGGTCATGGCGATGTCTATGAAAGCTGTCACGGCTGTGCTCGCGTGTGAGAAGGAGCCTCCTCCACTTAAGCTGCCATTCGCAGATGGCTGACTCATTCACGTCAAGGATTTGGGCAGCAGCTGAATTGCCAGTTTATTCAGCCATTAGAACAGCACACCTGTTGGAACAGGCACTGTAGTGAGCACAACATGTTGCCATGGCATGTAAAGGGTGTTGAACACAGCCTGGGGCAGGGGTCTCAAACACACAGCCTGCGTACCTTTCGCTAGCAGCCTGCCTGCACATGATAGTCTCCATCTCATCAGAAACATTGTCCAGATTATAATCATTCCGGAGACTGGCGTTGATTTGTTTCGCAAACCCTGATTCCAAATCTCCTCAGGAAAATCCACATACGAGATACCGTATTTACTTGCGTAATTTGCGTACTTTTTTTTCGCGATTTTAGAGCTCTGGAAAGGGGGTGTGCAAATTAAGTGGATATTTCGCAAACACGCTTGAAATAACGTGTAATATAATGCAACTAGCGCGGTAACTCTTTTGGATATGATCTCACGTAACACTGCAAAACGTTGGTGTAAGAGAATACGGCTACTCCAGGGACACTTTTCGCAGTCCCTTCGCGTTAAGAGCGCAGCACGTAGAAGTGTTTACAAGCCACCCGCTGCTGGCTGCCGAGATAGCGGAGATAGCGCGTGCGCCAGCACTATCTCGGCAGCATGCAGTCGCTCTGCAGCCGAGCGACACTCCCCCCCTCCCTCCCTGCCCCGCCTCACGTCTTTTCATGCTCGTTAACGACGGGCGGGGCCTTTCCTCCCCGCATCGACGGCAGGTGTCCCAATGGGGTGATGTTATCACATCCGCCCTCCAAGCGACGGAGATAGGCCGGGCTGGTTTGATCTCTGCTTCAGCCGTTTTCGTCGCACCCACTCACATGCTTTTATTGTAGCGACTGTACTTTGGGCTTCGGAGCCTTCCGGAGAAAAGAATCGGGAAAAGGGGCATCGCACTCACAGCTCCTTTTGCGTATGACTGCGCTCACCTGCGCAGCGAGGGGCGCGGCCGTGCGGCTGTCTGTCTGTGCGTGTGCGCCTGCGAGCTGGGAACAGGGAGCGCAAAATATGCGAGGAATTTTTCTTTTTTTGCAATGCTGGCTAAATATTAGGGGCGCGCAAATTATGCGAGGGCGCAAATTATGCAGGTAAATACGGTATGTGAAAGGCCTTTAAAGTGGAAACATTAGCTGACATTTTGCTTAACCCTCCCCTTCCTTCAAGCCTTCTTCACTGTCCCAACCCTTGTGGGCCAAAATTTTGATGCTGTGGCCCGTTAGCCGACGTGAGTTTGAGACCCCTGCTGCAGGACAACCAAAGCCACCAAGAGCACCACGCATGATGATGCAAGAACGAACGCAAAGCACATGCCGTGACAGAAAATAACAGAAACTAAGGGAAGAGCTGTTGGCAGGTAGTAGATTAAAGGGACTGACAAGTGAAATTGCGGTTAAATGAAACATGGCGTAGCCTGGCAGTGAAGCCTTGGTACTGCTTTCTGAAGTCTATGTATTGCTGCACGTCACCTGCTGCGGCTCATACGACCATAACTCGGTCTTAAAGTTGCAGTCAATACATAAAAACGCATCCCAGTCTTATTATTTGCTTTCTCTGCAGCAAACGGAGTTGATGCTGACAAGTGTCGCTGCCCTCACGGCAACCAAAATCTGCTTTTAACCACGGCGCATGCGAGCAGCGTCTCCCAGGCGTTCCGCGCACGCGCTCTGTCGGGGCAGAACCCGGTGCAAACACACACGACAGCTGTCAGCCACTGTTTGCAACATGTGTTGCGTTAAGACTCTATAAGCAAGAAATCCTGATAAAAAAGGATTTACAGCGATTTCCTAGTTGTCATTGCATGATTGGACAGTCTGACCGGTAGGCTTCCCATTGAAATAAAGAAACCAGGTAACCTACGTACTTTAAAAATTGGTTGTTGGTCCCATTAAGATGGCCAACACTGTAGCTGTCAATTAGAATTGAGCTTGGTTTATCATTGTGCTTTTTTTTTAGAACTTCAATTTCAGTGCTCAATTGTAAAATGAGGGTCAACTTCAGGTCGCAAAAATCTGGGAAAAAACTAGCCGTGAAATTCAGTAAGTCATTGACCCATACAAATGTACCTTACGGCAAATAAGTTCTGCAGGAACCCTCAAGGTACAGTAACGTTTATGAAAGGGAAAATTAGCATCCACTCGTTTCGTTGCACAAGGCTGCAAGCAAATCCATACAGATTTCTCAGAAATGAAAGCTTCCTAGTTGCCGAAAAATTCGTCCTGGTCTGGGGTTCGAACCCAGGACCAACACTTTACCGGGGCGCTCGCTCTGCCAACTGAGCTAACGAGGAGGCTAGCGATTGACAGCGCGAGGGTGAATCCGTCGACATCTCGAAGCATATGGGCGTGAATATATGGCAGATGAATTCTGTGGAAACCTGCAAGGTGGAGTAACGTTTATGAAAGGGAAAATTAGCATTCACCCGTTTTGTAGCACAAGGCTACAAGGAAATCCATACGGATTTCTCAGAAATCCATATGGATTTGCTTGTAGCTTTGTGCTACAAAACGGGTGAATGCTAATTTTTCCTTCCATAAATCTACCTTACACAGCTTATATAGGCTGTCTAACTATGCATTCTTACCAGATAGTTAAAATTATCTTTGTCTTCTTGCATAATAAGCCTTGAGCCTTAACCTCACACTTTCCCTGCTAAAGTCTTCAATTGTTTGTTGCAGTTAACCTCCAGCACTGTCTAACAGGACAGTGTCTCCTGCAATCTATAGGTTGCCAACGTACCTGCCATTGATCCTCATACCTAGCACTTCCCATTAAAATGCTCATTCTAAGCTTACAGTTAATAATATTAGAGGAGACTGTCCCTTCTTGCCTTGAAACTCTCACGGCCTTTGTTTTTTCCACTTTGTGTGTGCGTGTACGTGTGTGTGTACATGCATATGTGCATGCGTGCTCTGAGGGGGAGCGATTAAGGCTGTTGTGGGCTATAAAATATTCACGTATGCTTTCTGTACCTCATTACACATCCCTGTGATTGCTAGTGTCTCTGGTGTGTCAAATGCCTTTTTATATGTTGCAGTAGAACTTTAACTTGGTCCAGTTTGTTTGGCCAAGCCATCTTTAGCACTTGCGCTGGCTTTACAAAATGTAGTTGGATGTCTGTGCCCATGCTGTGTTCTTGTGCCTTTGTTTTATGTGTTTCTTGTGCTGCTCTTAAGAATGTAAAGCCTTTTCCTTATCTGTGAATGCCTCAGATTGAAAAACTACCTTATTGATGACGTATACGCCATTCATTGCTGGTTACGTGTGGTTTATGCGAAGCATAACTTTGTAAGTATAGCAGCACAAACACACTATATGAAAACCAGGAAGACACTAGGCAGAGTGCTGACTTCAACTAATAGTTTATTTTCGACTCAGCTTGCATATTTATAGTAATACTTCATCAATATCAACAATATATTTCCCAAAAACAACCAAGGAACAGCCAAGAAGAGAACCCCTCCAAAACCATGTGTGCCGCCACGTCATTCACTCCCTATTTTGTCATAAAAATTGACGTCTTTTCTTTTGAATGGCAGAAGAGAAGGATCGCGTACATACAGCAAACCCACCTTGTCAATTTCTTGAACTGCAACAATTCCACGTGCCATTTCACCCGGCACCTGTGTACCATAGAGGTCCGCTCAAAGTCCATATTTTTATCGATATATCTTTTATATTGATGAGATGTTTTAATAAATATGCGAGCTGCACCAGAAATAAACAGTTAGTTGAAGTCAGCACTCTGTCCTGTGTCCTTGTGGTTTCGTGTCACATGTTTGTGCTGTTTACTTACAAAGTTATGCGGCACCAACCAGCCCGCCAACAATCGTTTATGAAAAACAACCTTTCATTGGAAACAGGAAAAGGATGGATAGCCTTTGCTTTTTTCAAATATGCAGGAGTGAGGTGCAAGCCCTGACTTGCCACTGAATATTGCTGCAACTAATGTGTGCACTTTCTTTTTCCTTCCCTTGTTTTCTTCACAGCCACTGTGTTTGCCAGTTTACGCAAGCAGATAAGGGACCTGGAGGAACTGAATGCCAACTATGCCAGACTGCTTACAACAGCAGGCATTCCCCTGACGAGTGGCCCTGAAGAGATTTGGGACCACAAGCCAAAAAAGTATTCCTTGAAGCATCTTCCCGACAAGCAACGTGCCTTACTCGCCTGCACCGAGGTCAAGACAGTTCTTCAGCAGCAGCAGCAACCTTGCCAGCTTCATGGCACCACGGCTGTGTCATCACGGCATGCTGCAGAGCCTCTCGCTCCTAAAACACCGCAGGCAGCAGTGGCACCAACCATACCGCCAGCACCTCCTCCTCCAGCAAGCAGTGCGCGGGAGGCTACACCAGGGTGCACACTGGTGACTCAAGCACTCCCCTCAGCACCCGTCATGTCTACAGCCCAGCCATCTGCTGTCACGGTGTTTCAGCAACAACACCCCCTAACAGCAGTCACACCTGCAGCCACCGGAGTGGCCACGGGTACGGCAGGCGGCGTTGTCTCGCAGCCCATCCTCGTCATCAACGACCAGGGTGTCCCGGTGCTTCAAAATGTGGTGACCTTCCAGAACACTTCCATCATCCTCAATCCACAGGGGCATGCCATGGGAGCACGTACGCCAGGATCGGTGGTCTCCTTCGCGGGGCCCGACATGCTGCCCCAGGTGCATCTGGCAACTGGGCAAAGCACCGACGACTTTGCCCACTCGGCAGCAACCCTGGGTGGCCTGATGCAGTGTGACCCCAAGCTGAAGGAGGCTGCCAAGCTCTGTGGCGTCCAGCAAAATGCTGCAACATTCCTCTCAGGTGCAGGTATGGTGATGAACCAGCCCCTCCTCTCCCTTGGAACTGGAACCACTGTGATCGCCGGGCAGACGGCGCCGGCACCGCAAGTCCCATCAGCGTTCCTTCTTCCATCCGGGCAGATCATTCCTGTCGTCACACAACCACAAGTCGTCAGTGCACCTATGCAACCGGCACACCCTCTTGGGAGTCAGGTCACAGCTAATGTGGCAGCAGCTGTGAGCAGCTGTAGCACTACTCTCACGAAGGTAGTGCAGTGTGACGGTACACAGAGCTACATGTGCAGGGAGCACGCGTCTGCGGTCCAGAACAAGACACTGGCGTCAACACCTTCATCTGGTGGAACTACAGTGGGAACTGTCGCAGCCCAACCAGGCGGGAACTGCAGAAAGCAGCACCACACCTGCCCACAGCATTCATCACCGTCTTCGTCAAAGTGTGTAGCCGTGCCGGACAGTTCTAGGACAAAGCCAGTGTGTACCCATGCAGCATCCAAACAATCACTCTGCTCGATCAGGCCCAAGCCGACTGCACAGACCCCAGACTCTAGTCAGGCTAAACCTTCCGCTGCACGTAAAGGAGGTGGTGGTAAGAAAGTGGCAGCATCAAAGTCCTCTCCAGAGGTACCAACCAAGAGGGCACGGGCAGATGCACAGCGCTCTGATGAGGAGACTGCCTCGCACACTTCCACCTGTTCATCAACCACAGCCACTGGCTCATCCCAGAGTGCAGAGGGAGTGAGCAGCACAAGCAGCAAAGAGATTTCACCACTTGCTGCTGACATTCTTGCTCAAGCAACAGAATCAATCTTTTCATGTGGCGGCAACGTGGAAGCAGCGGTAAGCCAGGCAGCAAAGTCAAAGAACAAAAGTCCAGTGTCGGCAAGCTCAAGTGACCGAGCTACCACTCCTGCAGTATCAGTACCAGCCACTGTAGAGGCTAACACAGGCACACAAGCATCAACCACAAGCACAGCATCTTCACCTCCCAGTACATCAGTCACACTCGCCCAGAGCCAGTGTTCTAGGGCTTCTGTGCTTGCTGAAGCAGTCTGTAGCAGTGAAACTGTCCCAGCTAACAGCACTGTTGAAGAAGTGCCCAAGATAAAAGACATTTTTGACAATGGAAGGCCAACAGAAATGGATGCGGAGACGACTTCTACTACTAGCCATCCATCTGTTGAGAATGGCATACAGTCAGTATCGGCAAAAGAAGGACAGGATGACATACAGGCATCTGATAGTGACCGAAATGAACTCCCTAGTCTCAGTTTGCACTCCATAGTGATGGAGGAGAACATAGATATATCTCCGAGTGTCAGTTCAACAACTTTCACTGAAAGTTATGTATCGGTTAGTGCCAGCAGTAATGGCCACAGCACACCTCAGGGCTCCTCTAAAATTCCCGACTGTGCCGCCTCCATACTCTGCCAGCTCACTCCACCGAGCAGCAAAGGCAGTGAGGATAACAGCAAAGCCTTTGTTTCAAGTACTGACAGTCTAGCATCGGACCAAGAGTTGCCCCTTATACTGAGTATTCCCGAAGATGATGGTCACGGTTCTCTCAACAGCAACTCGAATCCTGGTCTATCTTTCCCATCACTGTCACCTGGGGATCAGCTGGAGCACGAATTGGGAAACAGTGCTAAAACAGTGGAAAGCACAAGCAGCCTATCACAGTTTGTCCTCACTCCACCAACACCACACCCTCCAGCCAGTGCAGCACAAGTATCGGTCACCTCGAGCACAAACAAGAAAAAGGAGTCATCGGAGAGCAGCACATACACCTTTGTTGCATCTGAGAGCTTCCAGACACCGCCAAGTCATTCAGAGGAGTTGCACACTATTGGGAACACTGGCAGTAGCACCAGCAAGCAAGACTGCCACCATGCCTCTCGATCTCCACAACTTCACAGCGCACCTCCCGCAAAGTTGCATACGGAGGCATCGTGCCACAGTTTTGTTTCAAACGCACCGCCTACACTCCCAATGCACAGCAGAGGACTTCAATTTTCAACAGCATCTGCGGTAACTGCACCTACTCAAATGCACAATATTTCATTGCCTGGCTTCAGCACAGCTCAGGGCTTTGCCACTCCCAAGGAGCCTGATTCTGTGCCCCTACTGGACCACACTAGCAAGCCGCCCCCTTCACCGTGTCGTATGGTCCGTGACTCTGGGCGTTGCTCAACACCAAGCAAGAGTCCATCAGCTCAGTTTCCAGTGTCTATAAATCCCTACATGACAACCACTTCTTTTCCGTTTCCAAGACCTGATCAGTACACACCTTGTACCAGGACACCTACTCCCCAGACCAATACAGCAAATAGCAGTAACACAGCACTGTCATGTTATTCTGCTGAAGCCTTGATCGGGACTCAGAACTTCCTGCCATCCTCTTACCGGCTTACTCCCCCCTCATGTGCTCAGGTGCCTACAAGCCAGCGGTCGTCCTGCCAGCAGTCATCACGGCCTCAAATTTCTTATTCTGCAGAGAGCCTCATTCAGTCACAGGCTAACAACCCAAAGAAAGATCTCTTAACAAATGCCAAGGAACCTAGCTTTTCAAACCATCCTGGATTTGTGAACAGGCTTCCTTCTTACCAGCCACAAACCAGCACACAGCACACTGCAGGGCACACACATCAACGACAGCTTCCAGCCAGCACATCTCAGCAGGTTCACTTGGCCAGCACAACTGTCTCTGTGGGAGCAGACAACAGGTCACAGGCATTGCCTGTTTCAACAGCCGTGCCTCCTCAACCCACCACGGTGCATAGCAGCTACACAGCACAGTTTACCAACAACGCACAGCGCAGCTTGGCAACAACTCCAAGTCGATACCCCATCCACACTTACCATACAGCCAAGGATGACTTCCCCATGCTGCCCTCGGCACCACTACACACTCCACCTCTGCACACAGTGGCGCCGCACATGTCGCAGTCTCCCTCATCACGCAGCCACCATATGCAGCCTGAGACTAGCTCTAGCCAGAATATGTTTCAGCAGAATTACCCATACCCAAATTTTTCTCTGGGTCATCGGAGCCCCGGTTTTGGTACCTGTACTGCCTCCCGGCCCGAAGCTCCAGCGACAAGTCGAACGCCAGCTAGCTGCCTCCAGGCAACATCCCCCCGACAGTCCCACTTTGGAATGCAGGTGCCTACATCCCAGCAACAGGGCTGCCTGTTTCCGAGTGCCTCCTCGGCATCTCTCCTGCCATTGACGTCAGAGTTTGGCCCTCAGTGCTCTAATCCATTGGCCCCACCTCCACCACCAGTCTTTGGTAACCTGTCTCAACATTGCGCACAAGCACCTCATCTTGTTAACAATCTGATCCCCGGCCCGTTTGCCACAAGTGGAAACACCATATATGGTGCCTCACTTCCTCCACCAAATGCAGAGGGTGAAAAGCAAACTGGTCGAAGGGACAAGCAGGGCATGCATCTGATGTCTGAGACCACCTGTCCGGACACTGAAAAGCAGCAGTCCAAATCAAAATCCAAAAAGAGCAAGCCCTCAAATACCTCATCGCACAGTACAGTGAGCAGCATACCATACTTCCCAGATTTTAGAAATGAATCTCACAACCATGCATTGATAACACTACCCCCGCCACCGGCACCTTCACAAAAGCTACCTCACGCACCTGCCCCTCCATCAGTGTCCACATCTACACCAGCACTGCCTTGGCCACATCATCATCAACAGCAGCACCACCAGCAGCTGCAGCAGGCTCCACAACCACCACCTTCAAAGCCCAGTCACACCAGCACTGAAGTTGAGCGAAGTGCAAACATCAGCAGCGCTGCTTACAATCCGCTCTTCAGGCCTCAGTCCCAGCAGAACAGCATCAACTTGAACTTCAACGGGTCTGGTGCACCAACGCCTCACTCCTCCTCTGTGGCTTCTTTTTCGCACCACCACAGCCCCTTACAAAGAAACACGCAACACAGTAGTGCATCGACATCATCAGTTGCATCTGTAGTATCCATGACCGGCCCCAGCATTTCAGCAGCCCCCCAAGTGGCCCCTTACTCAAACTGTGCAGTCGCACCATCACAACATGTCCCCAACTTCAACCTGAGCAACATCTTTCCTGACATTGGCTCAGGGGAGCAGGGCAGGGCCGGTGCAGCACCGCCTCCACCATCCACACACTTTTATCCGTCAAGCCGTGTGCTGCACAACTCATTCAACCACATTCTACCACCTCCACCAGCACCACCTCATAACAACTTTGTGCACTCGGGCCACCATGCACCTTCCTTCTCCAATGTTATCCCTTCGCTGACCTTTCCTATGCACGAACATTAGACCTTCCCTGACACGCAACTAGAAGGCAAGTTTGGGAACGCAGGCACTGAAAGTAATGTGCTGCTTCTCAGGTGGCTTTTCTCCAGCCTGTCAAGTGTGGATGGCTGTGTTGAAAACGCACATACGTTGGTGCTCCTGTACTTAATGCTTCATAGCTATAGCTTTCATCTTTTTGGTGAAATCTTTGTTGTTGTTCTGTTGAATGTTTTCTGTTATATTTATTTCTTGTGCTTGTCGGTTCCACTGTGTGCTGCTTCTCACTAGGGCTTTTTTTTTAGCCATTTGTTAGGAAGGAAACAATATCTTATTTTTGTCTACTTGCTGTTCCGATCCTAAAATGCAGCTCCTAACTTCAAAAGTTCAGGTGACAAAGTGCGAGTGCGTGTGTGTATGCAGTGCTGGTTGAAATACTTGTGTCTCTGTGGTCACGTTCTTGGTCGCAAAAAGCTGCTTTCCCATTGCTCAATTGCCCTCGATGCGAACCCAAGTCGGCTTTGCTCACCGTGTTTTTGCAAGGATACGGGACAGTTATGTCAAACTTCAAGTGTTTTTGAAGATTGTGCATCGTTTATTGCATTTCTGCGGTTATAGAATTTACTGCGTGTTTACTGAAAGCAGCTACACTTGAGTCCCAGCATGTACTAGTTCATATAATTATGTGGGTACTGAAGTGGATATATGGTGTTCCCTATTACTTTTGTCTGGCTGTGAAAGCAAAGCTTGAGGGTAAAGCTTCTGAGTATGTACCACTTACCCGAATAGTTCAGGTGGGTGTGCATAACTTCCAGCCGATCTAAGAAGCTTGTACAGCTTGCCAGCTTGTGCAAAAGCAGTTATGATCAACTCGGTGTGAGCACTGTGTGCAGCTAGCATAGTCTTTTGTTTCTTTTTTTTTTTCACTTGCTTGTCACCTAATGTAAACCACTGCAACAAGCTGAGTGAAAGCTGTTACTAGAGCACAAAAATCGCTTCTATAAAATTTTCTAGAGGCATGCTTAACCTGTCTGAAGATCAAGCGCAAGCCAGGACATTAAAGGGCTCCTGAAATAGTTCTTCTAAATTATGTAAGCACTTAGGCTGCATCATCATCGTCAGCCCATTTTAAGTCCACTGCAGAACAAGGGCCTTTCCCAATGGTCTCCAGTTTGTCCTGTCCTGGACGAGTTGATTCCGGATTATACCTGTAAATTTCTTAGTTTTATTGCCCCATCTAACCTTTTGCCTGCCTATACTGCGTTTCCCGTCTCTTGGTATCCATTCTTTTATTCTGGTTGTCCTGTAGTTGTCGGTTCTTCTCAGTATGTGTCCTGCTACAACTAGAAACCATTCATTCTCAACTGAAGTATGTCGTATCAGGCGAGCTGTGGTCATTTAAAGGTTACACTCCTGCAGAGCCGTACCTTTTTCCTACTCACCTTTGCCAAGTCACAAGGTTAAGCTCTGCCTTCATGATCCTCTGATAGTGCTTTGCAAATACCGCTGCTTCGTGTTTGTTTGGTTGATCTCTGCACCACCAGGTTCCTCCACAAATCCAGCTGCTTGCTCTTCTGATGCAAATTTTTAGAAGCTCGGTCGTGCCGTGTTAAAACAATTCCATCGTAATACGGAGGCGGCTGAAAGTGCACTGTAATGGTGCACTACACCCTGTAGCGATGAATATTTTTAAAGCCGTGTAATAGATTGTGGATATTGCACTGAGCTTATTCGTGGGAGGTCATGGCCGTTACTGCAACAGGGTAGCCAATCCTGCTTTTGTGAGGCGCAGCCTTACGGACTATGGTCACCGGGATCCGGCTGCACCCCAAGCTTCTTAGAGAAGGCAAGCATGGATTCCTAGAGAAGGCAAGCGTGGCAGGGGGCGGCAGAAAGTTAGCTGGGCAGATGAGATCAGGAAGTTTGCCGGGATGAATTGGGCCCATTTAGCACAGGACAGGGATAATTGGAGGTCTATGGGAGAGGCCTTTGCCCTGCAGTGGGCGTAGACAGGCTGATGATGATTACACTGAGCACTTCAGTAGGTCTGTTAATGGTCTGAAGGACTCACACTGCTAGATCAATTGGTTCATAATAGACTGTCAAAACCTTTTCATAGTGCTACAGAATACAAAATTTCTAAATATGTCAAGAGACACTATACAATCTTTTTTTTAAATAACACTGTTAAGTAGAAAAAAAAGCAAAAATCATATTTTCTGTTTCTTATTAGAAGCCCCGCCACGGTGGTCTAGTGGCTATGGTACTCGGCTGCTGATTCGAGGGTTGCGGGATCGAATCCCAGCCACGGCGGCTGCATTTCTATGGAGGTGAAATGTTGAGGCCCATGTCCTGCGCGTTGTCAGTGCACGTTAAAGAACCACAGGTGGTCAAAATTTCCGGAGCCCTCCACTATGGCGTCTCTCGTAAAGTTGGCTTTGGGACGTAAAACCCCAGAAATCAATCAATCTTGTTAGAAAACACAAGTTAAATTGCTAACAGAAATGTGCAAAAAGAAAATCATAGTGATACTTAAGCTACCTTTGTGTGGCGGTACAAGGCCCCATACCGAGAGAGAGAGAAATAAACTTTATTGATGAGCAGACGACGATGGTCGCCCTCAGGTGGGTGGCGTCCTCATTCCAGGATGCCGTGGTCCCTTGCTGCCCGTCTCGCTCTGTCCACCAGGCGTAGCTGGTCTTCAGGGCTTGACTTGGTCAGCTGGTCCTCCCACTGCTCTGGAGCCGGCGGTTGAGGGATCGGAGGCAGTGTTGAATTACCCGCACACTCCCATACCATATGGTAGAGAGTGCACGGCACTGAGCATTTCTTGCACGCGTACTCGTAGGTAGTGGGGTGGATAGCGTGCAACAGTGTTCCGTGCGGAAACGTGTTTGTCTGTTAATTTAAAATAATCTTTTCTATTCTTGGACAGCGCCATCTTTGGTTTTTGCCATATTTCAGTTTTGAATGTAATAACATCAAGTCAGCAAAGTCATCAACCACCAACTGTATACATGCAACAATATGTTACTGTAATACCATTAATTTACAGTGGAAGCTTGTTGGTACAGTTTTCACAGGAATAAAAAAAATAAAACTGTTAATTCAAAAATTGTATTATCTAAAGCAAGCTCCGAAAAGTAAGAGAATACGCTTACTTGATGACAAACTCATTAGTAAAGTTTACTGCGGTGCAGAGTGATACTGCTTTGCATAACACACATTAAAGGGGCACTGACACGAATATTTTCGTCTGATGTTTTTTAAGTGCGATACATAGCTGAGGATCTGTTAGCCATAACACGGTACATCAATTGCTCCAGCGTGCGTCAGATAGTTATTTACGGCCTGTTTATTACCTGCTAGTTTCAGTTTTGGTTTGTGAGAGCTCGAAAAGCGACAAGGCGACCAGTGCAACAGGCGCCATCTACCACTCGCAATGGGGTAAACGAGTTCGACCACATGAGCACACATAACTGTGACGCACTTCCACACGACAACCGACGCATGCTCTTTTTCTTTCGCCTGTCGCACTTCCTGTGCGTTGTTGTCGCTGTTGCTGTGGTTGTTGGGTGGCAACTATTTTCTTGAGGTCTGGCGTTGCCGGCAGTTTACTAACGCACCCGCAGCGAATGAGCAATGACGGCTGTGACGTCATCGTTGCTAGCTGCACTGTCGGAGCTCGGCTGCCGTGGTGACGTCACGGAAGTTGGGGGTCCCCTTCAGGTCACCTTTGCTGTTGTCGGTGTTGCGATGTATGGCGTCTAGCGTTCAATTGCGCATGCGAACTTCGATATTCATTTAAGTTACGTTCGGAGCTGTGTTCGCCATTAAGATTTCGTAGGTGACATTTGCATGTCCACGAAAATCGATCCCGCAGGCTATCTTACCAGCGAAATTTTGGTGTCAGTGCTTCTTTAAGGGAGCAGCACTACACAATATTTCATGAGCCACAACCAAAACACTTATATTCAGCACATTTAGGATACCTCGTCAATCTTTGTTGAACTGCCTTGCCTTCAATGTCCATAAACAAGTTCTTCCTTGAAACTGTTTGCGGAGAATGTAAACAACTTTTTATCATGAGTATCAAAGCAGTGCATGACACCGGTTTCCCATGTGTGCTTCACTGAAGGTCGTGTCTCATTAGTTTCTTTCGCTGGAGGCTCGTTTGCCATCGCGGCGCACCACAATTTAAATTTTTCCGGAAACGTTCCCACCTGCGACATGATAAACTTGCTCTGTGGCCTGCACTTTGAGCACCGCCAGCATCGAAAATGCCAGTTTGCTGTCTTATTGTCTGATTTCTTGTGAAAATGTGACCGTATCAACCATATGAAAGTACATTGCCCCCATAAGGAAAAGAAAACAATATACATTGTACTGGCAAATGTATTAAGCAGGTTGGGCAGAAAGAAAACTGTATTTGTTACCCTGAAAAACCTATTGAGCGAGGTGGGATCAACGATATATCACTGTAATTATCAGTCATGCTAGATGGCAACATTAATAGCCCAAGGTGACAGTACTTAATCCGAAAAGCAATCCATACCAGTGGGGTACTTGCTTTGAGCAAACCTATTCAGACAACCAAAGTTCATGATACCGGTGATAGTAGAATCGCTGATAAAGCCACCAATGTGTAATGTCTTGCTTTTTACTATCTCCTTTACCAACTTTTGTTGCTGTTAGTGTGTTAAGTCATTATTAGCAAACTCTTGCATATCCCTCAAATGTTGTGTGCCCAGGATGAACAGCAAAAGTAGAATCTTTATCGTTGTCTGGTGCAAGTTTTTACGAATATTTGGTCTCTCAGGCTGATAGGCCTGCCTGGTGCTTTTCTTTCACAGCCAGCAAAAGTTACAAGCAAGCATACCATTAAACTTTTCTCTTTGTGGCTACTTGTGAAGTGGAACACGAAACGACAGCTGAAACCTACAATCATCATAATCATTACATTTGTGTGTCATCTTGATTGGTGAAGTGGGTAGCTCGTATACTATGTATTGTAAATGGTAAATCAACAGGAAAATCTTGTGTGTGGGGCCTGCTGTGTATATAACTATAATCTCTCTTGAATGCTTTACTGGTGAGTATGTTTAGCTTTGTACATTTATTTTTATTTTTCCTTCTCAGCATATGTTGCTCCCCTTTCACCTTTTGGTGTAATATCTGCTGCAATGTGTGAAACTATTCGGCAGTGCTACCATTATATATATATATATATATATATATATATATATATATATATATATGAAAGGGAAGGGGGTCATACATACATACAAAGAACTTTATTGTGGAAGGGGGTCAAGGGCTTGTTTTTTATTTGTTACAAACAACTTAATGAAACAACAGACATTGAAGTCTAGGAAAGCATAGGGGAAGTTATTCCAATTCATAATTATGATTAGAGTAATTTTGGGGTAAGTAGAAAGAAATTAAAGTGGACGAAAAGACAAACCTGCATTTATGTATATGGAATATACATAAATGCCCGATAAAGTGGATGGAGGGATGAGCGCCTTCGTAGCTCAGCGGTAGAGCGTCGGACGCGATATCCGAAAGTCGTGGGTTCAGTTCCCACCGAAGGCAGGTTTGTCTTTCCGTCCACTTTAATTCCTTTCTACTTGCCCCAAAATTACTCTAATCATAAATACGAATTTGAATAACTCACCCTATGCTTTCCTAGACTTCAATGTCTGTTGTATCATTAAGTTATACATATATATATATATGTGTGTGTGTACGTGTGCTTCAAGAAGTTTCACAAGAAGAGCATTGAAGTTTAACTACTAAAAATTTTTTGTGAGCCTGCTAAGGAAGATTTCATGAAGCAATGTTCAGTGTAATTGAATCTCAGTATAACATAGCCACACTTAGAAAAATGCGCAACATAAAATAACTTATGTCCCCGTTTTAGTTTTCTTTTAAAACACTGTGTACCCTTTTCTGCACTTTAGCAGTGCAACCTTGTTTTACAGCTTAAAGTCTACCAAGTCCATGCGTGTCATATGCTTGCAGGTGAAGCCTTTGTGTAAAGCAATAGGCATTGCCCTGTGGTGAATGTATCATACGCACACACCTTCCTCTTTTACAGCTGTCACACTCTTGACAGAAACAGCACTGGGCTTGTCCCATTCATGTTTTACCTTGTATACACGCTCATGAACACGTTGGCTAGGTGTCTATAAGTACCTCGACAGTGATGAAAGAAACGCACATTACCTCAGTGCCATCAGACTGTGTTTTGTCATTGGCAGGCCTTGATGACATGACAAAAGGCATGGCTCAATGTGACGGTCACTACTGGAAGAATAGGCACAAGTGTGATCTCAACCCCCCTCAATTGACGGACAGCTTTCTGTTATTCTATTGTGTTTGTAAGCGCTTACTGATACCATGCCATCTAGTAAACTTGTCAGGGCCCTGTGAGGCAAGTTTTATTGCTGAGACATATCTAAACTGGGTTAAATTCGTGTTTTAACAATGTTTCTTACTTCAATGACAGCATAGCAGCACTGAGATCAGACCATGTAACACTAAAGGAGTGTTGTGTAGCACGAGCATCGATCGCACATCATGAAAGAACAGCAAATGTTAAGTGTGTGTCTAATATTTATGGATCCCTAACACTATGGAACTTGTATATGTAGTGTTTAATGTGCTTATTGATACATTTTAAGTGCTGGATGTTCCATCCAACTAGGAGCCATCATTTTGCCAGGGTGTTGTGTGACCAAAAAATTGGAATGGAAAATTAATAACATATTTTTTTGTAGGTGGCTTCTACAAAAAACAATGTGACAGAACCTCTATAGTATTCTTATGCTTCTGTCAAGTATCCAGAATTGTTTAAGGTAGATTTGCAAAGCTGAAATGACCTTACATGTGCTAGCTAGCGGAAATTTTACTGAAGTGGGAACACCAGATTGGTATGGGTTATTTACAGATGCATATGTTTATGCGAGTTTGTTGGTGCACATGTAGATGTTAAGAAAAGGTTGCATGTTCATTAAGAGAAGGGAAATTTATTTATAAATGTGACTTTTCTTTTTGATTGAGGAGCCGCACATTTACAAATTGCAGCTTCGTTTTTCACCCTTACCAAACACCAGCTTTTCCTTTTTGGTTAAAGTATTCTGTCCTCTGCATTGTTGACTGTTGCAATGACATAAATCGTGCATTGCACTGCCTAGAAGACTGCTACTATTATTCCCATTTTTTATTTCTCCTTAAATTTTGAAAGTGTTCATCAGAGCTGCCTTGCACATTCTTTTCCAGCCACAAAACCTTGATGAAAATCGGGCCATTTTTGATCACAATTCCTAGTGTTGGCCGATAGGTGCATCTGGGCTGCATAAATTGTAGCTAAGTTGACATGCACTTCAGGCAGTGTGAAAAGCTTGCATGTTGTGTGTTCTGTCTTCACTCAAATTTCTAAAATTAATGTCATTAATGTTCCAAGAAACACACTTATGCCCACACCATTCATAAATGTTTGTAATGAGCTGGAATCCATAAGGCACTGTGCCACTTAGGTGGAACTTTAGAGAGTATTGCAAATTTATTTATTATTGCAAGAATTTGAAGAAACTTGAATTGCCCTGTTGCCACGTCACCAAGAGGTGAAAGCCACTTTTCATTTCAAATTATTCAAGACAGGCAAGTTGTAAAAATTGTCACAGTCCTTTCTTTTTCCATAGTTCATCTAATTGAGTCACGGAAAGCAGCTGAAACAGGAGTATGTTAGGAAACCCCAGACAGTTGCCCTCTTAGGAAGCATTGTTGTAGTTTTTTAACAGTGGTAATGCCAACATGAGCTTCTGTTGTCCCTGATATGATAGTTGGTGAAAGAAGGTGCTTGTCTTTGCAGTGAATACAAATGGTCCTCCCTCCAGCTTTTTACCGGTTCTCGAAAAATGTGCATGGTTCGTTTATCACATAGCCTCATGTTGAGGTTCAAGATGGTGCAAAAGCAAATGATTTTAAACTTTTTTTTTTTGGTTGCGTGTAAGATCCTGCATGTCTAGTCAGCAAACTTATCCAGCCAATCACTCTCGTTGCATCATTCGCATTGTAGATACCTACGTCCAGCCTCATTTGCAGCATTGTCTGGTGGTGCAACCAGCCATGTTCTTTTGTATAAAGACCCAACCCACATCATCTCCTTGCCATCGGACTCGACTGTAATACCCCTTGCAAGTTTTCACATGTAAGCTGTGTTGCGCGGGATGCATGTGCGTAGTGATACATGGAATCATGTTTTGCACAAATAGTGTAGGTTATTGCTGTTGATATTTCATTGATGTGCACAACAGTTGGTGTACAGACCGGTCACTGTACTTTAGAAGTTCACCCTACTCTGTGTAGTGTATTTCCCCCCCCCCCCCCCCATGTATTGCAGTCGCTTTGCACGACTTTGCATGTATATACATCTGGTGTAAAAGTGTTTCTATAAGCTTTAGAAGGGTGGTGGTACTGTACATATGTTGAATAACATGCATCATGTGAACTATTTGTTGTCAAGAGGCTGTTAGTGTATCATATGCTCAATTTCTCGTGCATGGTGAAGGAAGAGGCACTTCTGTAAGTTATGCTAGTGCCCCATGTTGTTCTTTTGCATGGTGCACATTGTTTTGTGGGCTGATTTGACAAAAATGAGTGCTTTGCAATAAACGTTTTTCATTTTATTCTGCAATTGTGTGTGATAACATTGGCGTAAGAGGAGTCTCTCCCCATGTACTTACTTCATCCAAATGTACAGACACATTCTAGTTATCATGAAACGAATGTATGTGAAGTGAGGGCATATATATTTTACAAGCACAAAACCTCTTTGTAATCTGGCCAAAGGATACTCAAAATAAAAAGCTCATGTGGTCACCCTTGCACTGTTATCTTTTTTTTTTTTTTTGTAATCCTTTTATACAGATGTCTTTGGCCCGTCCAGCATCATTATGCTTATGTGCAGGGAGTGTGCAAGAATAGCCAAAAAATATTCATGCTGTGGCATCAAACATGCATGCTTTGTCTTCACTCATCGAAAACAAACAAGAAAGGGCACAAGCATCTGGACTGTTCAATATTGTTGTGCATTTGTTCTAGCAGAAATGTACAAGATGATAACTGAAAACACCTTGGTTATTGCATCAAAATGTATACTTTGTCTTCACATACTTGCACATTTCAAACTGCAAACTTGTACCAGTGTTGTAACTTGTACCGTTCGTTTCGACTACCAGCCAGACCGACAGTACAAAGACTGCCTCGTAAATTATTTCATGACAAAGGGCTCGCCAATGTATACAGTTTGTAGTTGGTGTGTGAAGTCTCAAAAGCAGGCAGTGACAAGTTCGCATGTAACAGCACAGCTATCTGGCGTTGTCAGACTTGAGCCCGCATGAAGTGTGGCCGTTAAAGACAACATTAGGACGATTTTCCAGAAAGTCTGTCCCATTGTTCCTTGCCCAGTATTCGCTGGAGCTCGTCATGGGGCTTAATTTTAGGCGCTTTCTTGCGCCACAGTCCCAAGGGACACGGCTGTACGTTGGGCAGAGAGGTCGTCGAGTGCGACTTTTGTAAAGACGCGTCAGGTTCAGTGCTGTACGCCGGCGTCTCTGACGCGTCTGTAGCTTTTGCGCGACGATTCGGTGCACACCGCGACGCTGTTACTCGTTCACGTCGAGTGGTAGCCTCGATGCCTTCGGTAGGTGTCGATATCCGCGTTGAGTATGCACTGCGCTTCTCCACGTCACGCTCCTTGGTGCGTAATGTGCGGCCTGCGGTTCGTGAGACGGCCCTCGGCACATCCGCGGCGTCGACACCGCAACACAGGGAAGAATCTTCGCCGCCCTCGCTCTCGACTGTAGTCCATGTCCCGAGCGAGCTCTCGTCGGTGACGCACGAACCTTCACTGCCGTAGGCTTCAGCTAAGGCGGCGTATTTTTCTATCACAGGTGCAATAGCCGCCTCAAGGCTTCGGACAGCTTGAAAGAGTCGTTCGTCAGTCATAGCTGCAAAACACTAAACAGTCTCGGACAAACAGACCTGTCTGCGTGGACACCGTGCGTCGCAACGACTTCGGTTGGTCCCGTCCGACACGCCCGCACTCAAGCGAGGGTCACTAAACAACGCACGAAACTACAGTTCAGTGCAACCACACAATGGACACGCAAACTACCGAAAAACAGAAAAGGACGAAACCACGAGAGGGTGGTCAGAGATGGGTGGTCGTGGACGAAACGTAAAATTCATATCTTGCGCAACTCGCGATAGCGATGCGGCTGTTGGGGGCATCGAGTTCGGGACCGCTACGTTGGAGTGTACCGCAGTTACGTTGTCTTGGTGGCAGAGTAATAATAATTACCTATTTGTCTCAGTTGTGCTAACAAGCTAAATACACGCGCACAGAGCGGTTAGGAAAGGTGGCCGATGGTATGAAGGCATGTGTCGAAGACGCGCTACAGTGTACTCCATATTCTAGTGCACTGTAGACGCGCGTCGCACGAGACGCTGCCAATAAACATTTAGTAGCCGCCATTTAACGGCAGCTCGTTTGCGTATTCTCCAACAACGTTTTCTTTTTGTTTTTTCGTTTGTTTGAACTCTCAAGGGGGAAGGGGGGGGGCCTGTTTTCGCCGTTCTGTGTGTAGCGAGTTTGCCATATGCCCATTAAAGACAAAGGACAAAAAGAAAAGGGAAGGGGGATTTATACTTCAGACCTTAGACCATGGGTCTAAAACTCGCCTCAATTAGCTGGCCGCAATCACGAAATGTAGTCCAACAAGGGTCGGGACAGTGAAGAAGATTGGTATGGGGAGGGGGTTGTATTCTGTGCAGACTCGGCTGACATTAGAAAAGCATTTCCATGCCATTTTTGCAGAGCATTTGACATCAGGATTCCAGAAATGTGTCAATAGTGAGACCAGTCGGATTGTGCATCACTCAAAGGGTTATTGATCGCCACAGACAAAAATAATGCAAGTAACATTTAGCAAGGTTGGGTTGGACGTAGCCACTAGGCCATAGCCCGAGAGCCGCCTTTCAGCCCCACGTCAAAGACAATAGCCTTGCTCTGCGTCCCTTGGAGACTTGTGCAGATGGATGGTCGACACGTTGAGTGGCACATGATGTTTCATTCCCATGCTGAGAAATGACTCAACCACAGTAAGTGGGCAACTGAAGCTAAACAAGTTTCTGAAATTTTGTTACTCTGTGTGTGCATGCACCTATTTCAAGTAAAAATGATCAGACAGTCGGGCACCTGTTATTCTCAGAGATGAAATCTACTTTAAGGTGGATACAAACACTTTGTATGAAAAGCTTTTAGGGTGTTGCAATATATAGTACAACCACAGTCCTAATACAAAAAATTACATGCAATTTGTTATACTCATCGAAATTCAGGGTCCCAAACCAGACAAAATTGAAGATGAGTGTGCAGGAAAGGTGGCCACTCTGACACATCAGATGGGAACTTTCCGTTATAATCTTTGAATGAAGGCACGTCATGTAGAAAAACATTTAGCTAATGGTGCCCATTTTGATTATTGGCTGTATGAAATATAAGCATTATGAACTTAAAATAAGGCAAGTGATATGTGCATGGTTTTCATCACAGGCACATTAATCTCAGGAAAAAAAAAATTTATTCTATCACAGTGCAGTAGAGGGGAAGAGAAGTGGCTAATGTTCAGATGACATGTGCAGGTTTATGTTCTCGTAGGACGCATTCATGTCTTGATAGGCTCTCCCGTTCCGTCGACTTTGAAGCCCTGCTTCTCAAGTTCCGCTCTGCAAAGTGTCAAAACAATTTGTTAACACACAAGATTTAGCATGTGGAGAATCTACACAGTGTTACATCATGCTTATGCACCTAAGTTGCTGGCTGAAGTCATCTTCAATGTTGTCGTCATCCCAGTTGTCTTCCCATACGTTCACGTCTTGGGAATCTTCGGCTTTCGCCGTCCACTCTGCAAGCAAACAACAATTTTGCCAGAATAAGGAAACGCAATTTACTGGTTCATATAATCATTCGACAACGTTTTAAAGAACATTAACGCAATATTTCAGCTTATAGCATGGACTGACTTGCAGCATTGCGCAACACGAAGCAAGGACACGAGACAATAACATTTAAACGGACACAAGCATTTGTTTACAACATGAATTGTGATACCAGGGTTCATTTGCATTACGATAACGTGAAGCCAAGCTTAAACCTCACAGAAAAAGAGGCAAAGACACTTATACCCGACAGAATACACTGTACAATATGTTAGTGCTCAAGTCAAGCGTAAATATTTCATTTCTTTAGCCAAAAATAATGACAGTGACGGTTTAGTCGTCACCGTGACGCGCTATGCTACAAGGCATTAGAAGATGAGCAAATGTGCCTACAGTGTTCACGCGTTAACACTCGTTTTCAACAAATGAGAATGCTTTTGGAGAACCGGCACAGGCGGTGCTGAGCAGCATAATAAATATGCATCGGAAACAATCCGCATAGACAGTAAGGAAGGCCGAAGCTGCAACACAAACACAAATCGTAGGTTCCATTACACAAGACAAGTAGGTGATTTCTCGCTGAGCGCGATCCAACGACATAACTCCGCAGGTGACGATACCGCGGATTGTTTGTCCGCGTCTTTTTCTTTCCAAAACAAGATATAACAATCCACGACAAGCGATGTACTGAACGACTTTGACAGCACGTAGCACGGCACGCGTAGGCACACAGCGTGACAAAGCGAAATGGTACCGACCGACATTGAGCAGCGTCTCAGCGTGACTATAGTACAAGGGCACGGAGACGTTCACTTGCGCTTCACGTTACGATCTGGAGCTCACCTTCAGTAGGAAACTCTTCAAACTCGTCATCTTCTTCGAGAAGTCCCAGATCAACCTTAGCTTTCGCGTTTTGGTCAGCCATTTCTGCCAATCGATTTAAATGAAGTGATGAATTCTGGGATGGGTTCTCGGGCAATTAAGTCTGATATTCGCAGCCGTCGTTAGAACACGCGTTGCATGCGGCCTTTGCTAGTTTAATATTTTGTTAAAATTATTACATTAAAATTTCATGAGTTATTTTAGACTGTTGGTTGTTCTGGTAATACTGACCGACATCTTCATAGTTTCGTATCCGCAGTTTCACTTTTGCCGGCGCGGTCCATGTGCCTTTCGCGGCTTTCGTTTGAAGAAATCGAGCGACCTTCGCAATTATTTAGTCTGTGCGAGTTTGCGCAACTTGTTGATGACATTCGCACGCTTGATTTCTATACGAAACTTTAGTAGCAGCACCGAGAGGCCATTGTGGAAGTTATTTTCTACGGATCAGACAGCTTCTCTCTGAAAAGTCTCCAACTCTTGAACGAAAACAGGTACGCTAGTTCATTTGCTGGACCATGTCTATTAAGCGTCGTAACACGACCTGAACATAGCGCTACAGCACACGAAAGCCCCGAGAATGATGTGCTCAGGCCAGTAATTGTTCGTTACAGCTAGATGGTTAATTTGAATAGAAAATAACGTGAAACGTTTCCGCACTGAAATATCTGGACCATGCTCATGCAGTGTGTGTGTGTGTGTGTGTGTGTGTGTGTGTGTGTGTGTGTGTGTGTGGCATCACACATTGCGCACAAACACTACCATAAAGTTGCAGCAGACACTAGCTGCTTCCTTTGAGAACATGGAACTGTGCAACAAACATTACTTGCACTTTGCTGCTGTGCCGTCAGACTTCTCAAGTTAGCTATAATCACTTCATTTAGGCATACATATCCCAGCGTATGTCTTGATGTCAACATGAATTTCTTTTTATTTTCATCTTAGGAAACAATAATTGTAAACATGGAAATTTCATTCATTCTTGACAAAGCAGTTCTTAGCTTAGATGAGTTGCACTAGCACCGTTATGCTGACCTATTTAAGCTACTTGTATCCTATACAGAAGGTTTCACAGCACACTGTAACCTAAACAGCTCCCCAACCTGAAACACAGTCTTGCAAATTTGCTTTTCTGACCTGGATTTCGCCTTCATATACCCATGTGCTTCATATCAGTGGAGTCGATCAATTAAAAAGGTATTGAAAAGCTCTGGTACTGTTGAGTTTCACTCTGCCAAAATGTCCAAAGCGGATTTTAAGTTTTCCTTTGTTTTGGTGTATTTAGGCTAAAAAGACAGCGGTGCCTCAAGTTGTTGACTCAATCAAAGTTGTGTGTCCAAAGGTAAGCAGTGAAATGCCCTGGTCACTGATTTGTTTTATATATTTATTTCCAATACTGCTGCTCAATGAGAAGCCATGAGAATGGGGCCTGATAACACTATCATAATCCACTCTTAAAGGCAAACCTTAAGTGTCCTGAAAATTTTTTGTCTGCCTTGTGCTCTTTTATATTCTCTGTAGCTCAAGGGCGTAGTTGCAGATTATGCGGTCAAAGAAGAGCTTCCAGTCAGCGAGTGGCCCTGCACAGTGCCCGTCGATACATTTGATGTTGGAGTTGTGGTATCATTTGGCCACTTGATTCCTGCTGCTAGTATTCACGCATGTAAATAGTAAGTGCCATATTGTTGTTCATTGAAAATTCTCTATATGTCTTGCAGAGTATTTGTTTTTCTTTCAAATACAAGGTGCAAATTCAGTCATTGAAGAACTCTACAGACAGAGATTGATACAAGTGAAAATGCTGTCAAGGATTTTGTGGCAAGAGTGCAATAGTTATTGCTTTAAAGGAGTGCAGATGCCAGAATCTTCTCTGATAATTTTGTTACGTTTTGTAAAAGCCCAATCACTGGGGCCTGTGGTAACAATTGTCATTGTGCGATTATACCACAATTTATTTGGTGCAGTTCACGATTTCAAGAATTTCACCAAAATAGCAGGAAGCTAAGGAGTCATGACGTAGATGAGTATGGAGTGACTTGAACGTCATGTGGAAATGCCAAAGGGCTGCCGACGACATGTTTTCTGCGCTGTGTCGCACGTGTGTCATGTCATCATTATTGCCAGTGTGTCATTATTATGGTCATCAACACTTCCAATGTCACAATTCGTGCTTTCTGATGTGACGTTTTGTGTCATTGCATTACAGTAGCAGAACAAAACATCAAAGTTCACAATGGAATTTATAGCTTCTGAAAATGCCGGAAGGGATCTAATTTCCAAAACTGAATCTGGCAAGGAATTCTACTACAGGAACTGCCCTAATAAAGAAGCTATACCTAAAGCAGTCATTATGCACTTTGTGAGGCCATTTGCACATATTGTGTCTGTACCTTGATTGTGCCTTGATTACAAAGTACCTGTCATGGCTCACGTTTAAATGATTATGAATTATTAAAAAGGGAATTTCGGCCTTTCATATTCGGTTCATTTTTGTAGGGGTGGGAGCTCTGCCAGTTCACATAATTCAGTAGGAGAGCAACAACGGTGGTACTTACTAAATATAAATCTAGAAGTAAAGCACCGGACTTCCTCAAGTTTTAAACAGTTAGTTTGGTTTCTGGGATCCCATACAACCAGTTATGTCTTAGCAATGTACCATAAGCTAAATTTTTAATTTCAGGAGAGGTAAAGTGCAGGTTATGTCTCATATCCTACAATACCTTGTTAGCTTTAGAATGAAGCTCCACTACATGAAGATTCCAATGCAGTTGGGGTGTAAATATGATGGCTAGGTATTTATACTGTTTAAACTGAGCAAGTTCGTGACCATTGTTATAAGAGCGCAGCAGAGGAAGTAGTTCTGAAAGATTGACAAAAATTTAATGTATAAGAAATCTATTTCATAATTCACAATACTATTTATGTAATAACCAGAAAGCTAAGCGACCTCCTTTGCAGAAGTGTAGAGTTTGGAGCCAGCAGAACTATGTATCCATTGTTTAAATTAAACCCTTCTGAGCAGATACCTCGGAATAAAAGGATGCCCATCTCAAAGGCAGTGTTTTGTGCAGTATTGTGATATAGTACATATGCAAGATACCACATCACAGCCTTCAGTGACTGCGGCAACTGTGAATCAAGTGTGGAGTTGATCCTCAACATTTATTGTTGCATAGCACAGATGCGTCTCATAAACATCAAAATACGGCTGTCGTTACAGTATGCTGTTCTAAGTAGCCGATGAGCCAATGCCATTCCGAAGGCTCTTATGGGGGGTAAAACATACACAGATGTGTGCATTCAACATTGGCTGTACCTTGGCATCGCCGACGGATGAACACATTGACAAACGGTGCTTGCGGCAACACTCGCACAGGTACGGATGATACTGTACTTACATTTGGGCAATACAAGAAACACATGTCACACTACAAATTGCTGCTGCTTGACGGCACTTGAAAAACACTGAAATTAAGCACAAAACGCACAACAAACTCCTGCTGCATCGGTGCGCTTCAAAGACAGTACAATCACAAATTTCTGTTGCGTCAAATGACAAGTGGTGGTACAGAAGTTGAGGTACGTGCAGGCAGCAGTACAAAACTACTTCTTCTCAAAGAAATAAACATCTTGGGATAAGTCGGCCTGACGGCATTGACAGCTCCCGATGTAGCGGTGCTTCATCTCTTGTCGCAGCAAAAGACTCCTTGCTCTGTTTTTCATTGGTTCTCCTTAACTGCTACATCATAAAGAAGAGTCACCGTAATTAGTCACCTGGTCATCATAATTAAAGTCACCATAATAAAGTCACCTAGTCATTAAAGAACAATGCAGCCTGTAAGGTAACCTCCTATTAACCATTTAGGCAAACCAATTTTGTATTTATCCAGTCTAGCCATGTTGTCTGTCCTCCAGTAGACATAAGGGACACTCCTTTCCACCAGTGAAGACTATTTTCACATGTGCTTTCTAACGTGTCATTACACTGTTTGGTTATGACACGGTGCACCGGATAAGCAGAAGTAATCGTTTCTTGTTTGAATAGGTACTTGGGCAAAACAAGGTATTTTCATACGGTTGATGCAGCTTTTGGATTATGCATTTTATTTTTCAGCTTCTGTGAAGATTGTATCAAAAGGATTCCACTGTATACCTTTACACAAAGAAGAAAGGGGAAATTATATCTTGTGTCAGTGCTTTGTTTTTATGGATGTATATCTGTAAAGGTAACCAATTTTCCTTGTTGTTAACTCCTTGTATTGTGCATTGTAGTGGTATGATCAATGTCCACCCAAGCCTGCTCCCAAGATGGCGAGGAGCTGCACCCCTTGTCCACACACTTCTCGCTGGTGACACTGTTTCTGGCATCTCAGTGATCACCGTAGCACCAAAGAGGTATGACAAACACTTATTGTGCATGCGTACTTATTAATGCGGGGTCTAAGGCTTTTGTATTAACATTTATAACTTTCAAGTCCTTTATCTTCACCCCACCATGGTGGCCAAGTGGCTATAGCACTAGGCTCTGGATCTGGAGGTCGCAGGATCGAATCCCAATGACAACAGCTTCATTTCAATGGAGCCAAAATGTTGAGGCCTGTGTACTGCACAATGTCAGTGCATGTTAAAAAACCCCAGGTGGTCGAAATTTCTGTAGCCCCCCTCTATGGCATCTCTCATAATCATATCGTGGATTTGGGATGTAAAACCCCAGAAATCAATCAGTCAACCCTTTATCTTCATCTGCAGTCAATCTGTCAAATTATGTCAATATCACTTACACCACACTTTTCTCTGCTGCAGTCACTGTAAACAAGCCACGCACATCTGTTCATCTCAGGGCCTGCTGCCGAGTTTGGGCACTTGGGCATATTACATTGTCGTTTGCATTTGTTTTGTAGTTAAGCACTTAGCAAGTATTATTGAAAATGTTTAGGTACGATTGTAACGGAATATTTTTCTTGCAAAATGCAGTTTATTTTTCAATGTTTTCATTGAGTGCAAGGGACAGTAATGTACATAAAAGTGGGAAAAAAATTATATGTTTCTCTGTGTGATGTATAAAGCAGAATATATAGGTCTGACTGGAATATGTGTTGACCTCCCAACCTAGCATAGCCCAAAACAAAAACAAGAAAGAGAGAAAACAGAAAGGAAAGAAATAGAAAGAAAGCATGCAGTGGCCAAAGTACCAACAATCACTCATACCTTGAAACAACTACAATTTAAGATGCTCTACAGTGACAATACCATTTATTTACATCTGCATTTACATGCTGGTTTTATATGCAAAAACGCCAAAAAAAATGAAACAAGGCTCAAGCACAAAAACACTTTATATAATGTTGCAACCATGAGAGAGAACCTATGAACTGTACCCTGCTAAGTGCAAACCTAGCTTGGTATCGACGGCTTTCATCCGGATGTACTCAGAGATAACCGGTAGCAATGTTCGTATGCCGTCTGCATAAACTCACAGTCCTTGTCTCAAACTCAGCGCTAAAATGAAGTTTTCTTCTGCTTGCTGCTGGCTGTGATGCGAGCACTCTGCATCTGCCAGTAGTCAATGTACTATGCGAGTGTTACATGGGCACTATTAGGCGCGATCAAAACCGATCCGAGTTCAAAACCGATCCTGATCGAGTTCAATTCAATTCAATTCAGTTTATTTCCATTTTCTTGCGATACACACACACAAGAAAATGGAGGAGGCCCGAGCAAAAAGTGAAACTGTGTTCACTTGACGGAGATTCGGGCCCCCTTTACAAGGCATGTGGCGTGACATTGCATTAATGAAGGACACTACATAAAATACAAATTACATTATAAAAATACGTGAAATATTCTTGTTTAAAGAACGAAGGAGAGAAAAATAAAACATCATAGAAACATATGTAAACTAAAACATAAGACACACACAATTTTTCGCAGACGGGCATTCCTGAACGGATATAAAAACATTTCCTAGTGTTTTCTTACTGGTGGATTCAATAAATATTTCATGTTCTATCAGGTAGTTTAATAGTTTTGGCAGTCTGTAAACATCTGCTCACTCATAGTTCAAGACAATCACCATTTGCACATTATGATGTGGCTCCCAGATTGTGTTTCTCGATTCAGCTGACATCAGCATCAGACTCGCTGATGATTAGTTTGGACGATGTAGCAGCAGCCACTGTTAATTGCAATAAAAAGCTGATTCAGATGAACATCAGTCACGATTAAAAGTGGCCATGTAACGCTCTGGACATGCACTGTGCCATCAGATTTCCTCAGGGTTTTGTGAACTCGATCTCTTTTTTCTTGAATGTGGTGGTGAAATCGAGCTTCCACTCATTTCCCAGAAAAGTGGAACAAAAACAACCTGTATCCTTGGGGTTGTTTGGTACCTGCCCCACAGGTACCATTTTCGATGTAAACAATGTGATGGTGATGATGCTAATGGGAGGTTAGGTGGTTTAGTTCAGTTGCTCATAGTTGACAGACCCCCGAAGTTTATCTGCCATTGACCACTATGCAAAATGGGGGGGGTGGACTTTTCATCACGTTTTTCTTTGTTTTAAAGAAATCTCAATGTATGTATATACCGGTTTTATACAGTGTAAATATGAAAGCTTTTTTCTTAACTGGCTGTGTTACATGCCAATGACATTGTCAGCTTGCATGTTTAACATGCAAGTTGACAAGGTTGTAAAAGAAAATTTGTGTTTTCAACAAATATTTTGTAAGTTGGACGGTTAATGGTGAAAAATTTGTGCAGTGGTAAATAAAGGGCAAACATTTATAGACCATAAGATGAGGTGAATTTAGTTTTAGACAGGAAGTATCATAAAAAGAGACACTGAAGGTGCCTTTCTGCCTTTTCAAAATTCTTCTGAAAATATTAAAAATTGCCTGTTTCGCCACAAGGGTGAAGCATTGAATATGATAGCAACACATTGGAACAAGCATGCCATTGTGTATAAAGAGGCATCATGTCTATTATGAGGCGATCTATTTAGTTGTCATATTATATAGAGTAACTTCTTTATTGTGGCTTGCCTTACATCACACCGTAAAGAATATCATGGCACCGTTGATGACTGTAGTGTACCTGGAGTGTCTGTATAATTGTTATCACAATAACGATGGAAAAGCGAAAAAAAGAGACAAGAACAAAAAAAAAAGAGTAGGTGTGACAGCTGCTGACATCAAACCACATTTACTCAGATGCTCACATATGTTAAAAACTGCTCTAATCTCAGTTATCTCGCATATGACATATAAAAATAAGCATACAACATTATGATTTCAGGCTTGCCCTCGAAAACACAGGCGCACATTTAAGAGGTGTTAACAATCAGTAAAAAAAAAATATGCTAGTGATGAGGGAAAAATCCGCAGTCTTGCCAGAATGGCGAAGCAGTTATTGCAGTAGCAACACACTGGAACACTGTACGAAGTAATGTGAGGTAAGTTTTTTGGGCCGATGGACTTCGGGTTTGTCCTCCCCAACCACTGTATTCTGGCTGGTGCTGACGTGTAGCATGCCTCATGTGCAGCTGCATGTTGTGCCTGCTTGTGGACAGGTGTGTAGTTGCGCATTTCCTTCAACGTGACTAATGTTTGGCTCTTCAAATGGCATGAAACGCAAGTTGCATGGAGTAATGATCAGTACGCATTGCTAGCTTGGGAGATGTCACCATCAACTTACACAATAAACTGCTTCATCTAGAGGAAGAGGCGCTGCACAAGAGGCAAGAGCTTCGTGCGATCTCATGATCAAAACCTGCATGAGCCTCCATTGCAGAAGGTAGATCTGAGGGCACTACCATATTGCCAGCTTGGCTCCTCCATGGCCTAGTTGTCTGAGACGCTCACCTGGGGATTTAGCGGTCATTGGTTCAAACACACACTCTGCTCCCTTGTGAAAATTTCCTTAACATTCTTTTTATTTAGGATTTTGATATGTACTGAGCATGATGGTGACAAGCTACTCTGACGGTGAGAACCCAGTTCAAGTGCTCATATAATTGCTGTAATAAAAGAAAAAGAACATACAAGCACCCGTGATAACAATAAAAACAGCTACATGATCCTTTTATCAGTTATTAGGGAAGGCCATTTTATTATCAAAAAGAGTGCACTGAAGAATGACTCACTTAAAGTGCTAAAGAATTGTGGCTGATTGACAAAGTGAACTCCCAGATCTTGACCTTGCGTGCTTGCTGATGCTTGTGTGAATGTCCCACAACTTTTGGGCTTTTTCTTTTTCACCAGGTTCGACACAGGCAAGATTGTAGCTCAGAAGACGGTCACCGTGCCTCAAGGAATCCACCTCGAAGAGTACACCAGAATGATGGCCGAAATTGGTGCCAAGCTGGTAAGCATAGAAGACTTGTTGGCTTGATTTTGTGAGCCATCGTAAGAAAGCTCTGTTCCATTTGTTGCCATGCAGGTGGTGAGACAGCAATATTACAGCACTGTCAGGAACAGTGTTTCTCACTTTTGGTGAAAATTTTGGCTACAAACTACCAGCTTATAGTAATGTGGAATATCAGTCAAGTTGTTTCACCCATGCATGTCTGTTTCTTTGTGTGTGTGCGTGCATGTGTGTGTGTGTGTGTGTGTGTGTGTGTGTGTGTGTGTGTGTGTGTACGTGCGCGCACATGCACACACAGGTTTTTGTGTATTATGACAATGGCTGCCAGCAAGATGCCGAGGTGAAGAAGTTTAAGTGTGCATGGTATGTTGGTGCATGGCTCATGCTTGTTGAAGCACAGGCTTGGTGCTTGGCTGGACTTGTCTGGTGCAGCGGCTTTGGGCTGGCTGGCTTGCCGAGGCTGAGGCCTGCAGGTTGTAGCAACGGAAACTCAGCCCTCTCCTAAAAGATAAACTTCATGCTACTGGTCACACAGCCTGTAAGGTTAACCACAACCAACAGCTCACTTCATTGGGTTACCTAACATTGTCTGCAATTCCTGTCATGATCACAGCCCAACCTCATTATAAATGGTACCTGCTTACAGCAGACATTTGTGTTGTAGACATCCCTAATTCAATAGCTTCAAGCTTCAAGCATCACTTATTATACTATCGGGACAGGGACGAAGGGATCAACAAAACAAGGTACTATGGCAGCAGATGAACTGAACAGCCCGGTAATGATGGAGACACAGGTAATCTCATAACTGTTTGCTATACAACGCATTTGAAGCTGACAAGCTTCTTTCAAAAAATTTAGAGAGAAATAAATTGATCTGTTCTTTGAACGTGTTAGTGACTTGAATTTCAATCCAGTTATAAGAGACCCACTTACTGTTTAAAAAGAGGAATACTGTATTTGTATTCTGCATGCTCCTTTTACAACAGTGTTGATGCCCATGTACCTTGCGATGTCGGCGCACATTAAAGAACCCCAGGTGGTTGAAATTTCCTGAGCTCTCCTCTACGTCGTCTCTCATAATCAAATCATGGATTTGGGACATAAAACCCCAGAAACCAATCAGTCAATCAATCCTTTTACAAGAGCCTTGCTGCAGTGGTCTAGTTGCTATTTCACTCGGCTGCTGATCTGAGCAAAAGTTCGATTCTGCAAAAGTTAGATTTCACTCGGCCGCTGATCCGAGCAAAATCATTTTGCACTGATACACAAATCAGCACTATTCTCTAACGTCATGGTACCGAGAGAAATCATTAAAAGTAGAGAAATCATGCCATCTGTCTGCGGCACCCTGGTGCTAATTTATGTCACTACACCATCTACATCGCTTTTTGAGCATGAAGTAATATTTTTAATGGAGATCTTGAAGGAAAACTCCTTAATCAGGAAAAGCCACGTGTGCATTAGTAAGCTATGCAATGCTTTTTATTTTCTTTTTGGTCTAGAAGAGAAATATGCTTCCTCAACTCAGCAGTGTGATGGAGAATGAGCATGGTACATCTTTTGTCTCACATGTATATATGTGAAAAAAGAAAAAGAAAAAACGGCTGTTGCTGCAGTACACTTCCTCCTCTGTCTCAAGTGCGGTCCAGGGAAAGCCCAGGGGTGGCAGGTTCTCCTAAATTTTAACTGACCCCCATTTCCCCCTTGTTGGAAAGCCATTCTTAGAGTAGCTAGTTCCTTCAAGACTGCACTGTCATCTTGAAGGACGTTACTTGTTGCAGCTCCCCCCCCCTCCCCCCCAGGGAAAGATTCTTGATGCCACCCCAGTGTGTCTGTACACGTCACTGTTATTTTGTCTTGTATCAGTACGTGCTTCATCCATTTCTTTGGTACCTTTGCATGACAACCCCGAGCCTTGCTTATCAAGGTAATTTAGAACAAACCCCTTGCATACTCGCTTTCTTTTCTCTGTGGCTATTATAAATGTTGTCATCACCAAGTATAAACCGAATGGAAACAAATGCTTAATCCTTCTGAATGGTACTGAACTCTCAAATAGTGTGCATGCTCTGTAGCTGTTTGATTCGTATTTGAAAGACTGCTATCCTTTTTCATGATAAGAACTGTTTTTCTTCCCCCCCCCCCCCCCTTTTTTTTTGTATCAGCCAAATGGAGTGTTCAGCAATGTTTACTGCCATGCAAGAAGCAAGGTGTTATGCAACATTGTGTATTTCACTAATAATAATAAGTGTTACACTGTGTGTGCAGTGGTTTAACATTTGTACTGAAAAGTAATAGTTCCATTTATCTTTTTAAGCTGTTGCAGTGCCTCCACGACCTTCCAGTACTGCTCTCTCAAGCTTATGATCAAGGCTCAGATGGAGTGACTAAAGGTACCCTTGAGATTCAAAGCTTGTTTTTTCATTCAATTTTGCTATCTTCCCAAGAACGGATTGTGATATTGGTCATAAGGTGCAAACACTTTCCCCAAAGCATTGTGATATAGCTGATACTGGTTCGGTGCACGTAATCTTGCTTAAATATCAAGGTATGTCGGGTCGTTAATGTGTGCCCATATACGAGTCGGTGTGCACTAATTGAACATGTAGACCTTTTGAAGCAGACAACCCTGTCAAACCAAAGCCTGCTAAGTGGAGCAGATGGAACAAGTGGAAATGAGTGCTTTATTTGAACAAGCCATTCCAAAGCTTGTTTAAACTAAATCACTTTTTTTATATAACTTTGAAGAAATCTATACTTCTCACAGTGTGAGGACTGATGTAAAGGCATAGCAGATGCACAAGGAGGCTAGAGTTGATGTCGAAACATAGCGCTGTGTTACCTTGCGTGACTATCTTTTACACGCCAACAATAGTATACACAAAACTGAAATTGACTTGAAGGTGAAGCACCATCTAAAGAACAACGCACACAGAAGAGGGCCACTGGATGATGGTCGACTAACAACTGAATTTTTATTTCAATGCCATGGGGTGGCTAACGACACTTCTTAACCCAGCTTTGTCCCATGGGCTTCTTCTGTGTCCACTGTCTTTATTTAACTGTTCTTTTTTAATCTTTGGTCGTGTACCAACTGGCCTAATTTGTTACCTAGTTGAAAGAGGCTGCAGGAACTTATTGGTATGTCAAACTATTTAAAGTGCTATGGGGCTTACCGGTATATCATTTGCATTTTAAAGGTTTAGGACCTTAACTTAGCACACGAAATATAGAAAAGGTCTGAAATATAATATCGTGAGAGTACTCGCCAACTGCCAAAAAATTTTTAGTCTCATGAGAAGCCTAGATTCGATTCGGAAAGTAGGCAGGGAACCGCTGGCTTTAGACACACTGATTTTATGAAGTGCTTTAGTCTGTTGAGTCTTGTGCTTACCGTGGGTACCATTCTTCATCATGTCTATCTCAAGTAGTGTATTAAGTATGCTACCAGAAAAACCACAAACCTATTCAGTGCTCATGAAAAAGATCTTCTTTTTCTCTATCTCTTTCTCGTTCTGAGCAAAATCTTTCAATTCAAATGTGAGTGGACACATCACAAAAGGCCTGCAAAACTGCATATGCTTTATACCGAGAGAGGAGGAAATTTCTGCCATTTTCATCATCACACGATATCACTTGATTTCCTCAGGCACCCCTCAAGGGGCTATTACATATAAGGGTGGCTCAACAATAAAGCTATTTGAGGTTACTTGTGTTGAAAATTGGTTATGGTTACATTATTGATGAAGGTTGATAAATTAGTGGTCGTTGCAATGAAGTGGTAAAGGCCATTCCAGTCTGATGCTGCACACGGAAAAAATGAAGAGGGAAATACAACTGGTCAGCCACAAGGGAAGTTGCTTTAAGTTCGTGGCCAATGTCGTGACATATGCAGGTAGGCTGTTTGATGTAAGGTGGATGGCCCAAGGAACTGTAAAAAAATTTGTGGAACAGAAGACAGCATGGCAATACGAGAAGTGATGCATGACACATCACAGAACTCCTCAGAATCATAATCGAGATTAGGCGTTGTCTGCAGCTGCCCACTATGCACTGAAAAGTTTCAGAGGCAACATGCTCGTAAGTGTCTGCCTATGTGCCATTTAAATGCTGCCTGTAAGAGTACAGTTATTACTGACCAGTTCTCAAAGTCCTTCAGTCTCGTCAGGCTTGCTTCAACAGTGTATGCTATTCATTTATAACCATCCCACCCAAAGTGGAATTCCATCACAGTTGACGTATCGAGGTGATCTACTGAACCTATTCTTCAGGGCATCTGACTGCTAATTACTAATCTTGCTGACCACATGGTGCTAAACAGCGCTCATACTGCAGTCACATTGGCATACTTAAGTGCACATTGAACGCATGCACCTTATGGGCACAGAGTGTCACTTTGTCAGAGCGTTACTGCATGAGAAAGAGAAGTGTGCTTTAGAAATGATGATAAGGGTGACAGGTGGATTAGTAGAACAATATAGGATTTGTTATTTTTGGCATGTGCCTACTAAACAATAATGTATTCATGGTATAACTTTATGACAGATATGACAGCGACTAGTCTGTGCATGTGAAGCGAAGTAAACAGTGCAGCCCATGTTGCCATTTGTTCTGGTGTGCCGCTGGCAGCATAGGCCGTAAGCTGCCTCAGAGTGGAATTAGTGAATTGCCTTTCTGCTTCCTTTTTTTTTTTAATCTAGTGCATTTTGATACACATCAATGTCCCTGATAATGAACAAGGTGGTTTAAAAGTACTACTGACCAGTTCTCAAAATCACTTTGTTTACTTTTAAGCTACTGATACTAAGGCTGCACATTTCGGTACTGTGAACTGAGTTTGGTGTTGCACTTGCCAGCAAATGCACCTTGCACCAAGTGTCGGTGCGTGTTCCTGAGTGACAGCGTGTATGTGACACCCTCAGTGAAGTGTACTCGCTCAAGGTATACTTAAACTTTGCCCCTCTGACAGTCATATCAGATTTACTTAAGTGATTTTCAAATCCTTAGTGGACCTGCCAGGAACTATGCAAGTCCTTGTGAAAGAGCTTTTCAGACAATTCTAAGTGCTCTTTTTCACCAGCTGAGGAACATCTGCAGCGTGTGTTGTTGTGGCCTTTGTCATGTTGCATAAATTTCTTTCAGCTTCAAAGATTGCACCATCAATGGGTGCTGTGCACTGGTATCAGCACACTGCAGAATATATTGACAGATTGTACAGAGCTGTTGGAAACTTTGTAAGTATATGTCCTGCTGTCTCCTTACACTATCGGCAATAGCACTGTGTACATTCTAAGAAATGCATAGTTTATTTGTAATAAAGGTACCACCTGACTCGCTAGTCAAGCTGCTCAATGTTACATGGCTGATACAGGTACCGTACTTGCTCGCGTAATGAACGCATTCGCATAATAAATGCAGCCCCCAACTTTGAACTCCTGCAGTCCCGTGAATGGCCGCACTGTGGCTTTCCCATTTCATTCTGTCCGCGGCGTTTCATTCTGTCCGTGGCACACGTTTCCAGGCATAGCCACATGCAAGCAGCAGTAGCAACATCATTTACTCGCAGTGCTGTGTTCCTTCTACTATTGCAGCCCCTCCTGCTCACTGCATGCATGGCAGCACACATTGTGGCATGCCACCATGCGTGCTGTGCAGGCTAGCTCAGTGATGCCTAAGCTGTCACGGCATTGTCTCGGAGTTGCATCGTGGCTTAACGCGTTCGACTGATAAGCTCTACATAGATATGAGGGAGAAATGCGATGATGAGCCACTTTGTGTGCCGTTATGGAAAACAGTGGTTACGGAAAACATTTATTCTCCCATTAAGGCCACTTGCGAACACTGATGCGACTGGGTGTCTAAAAAAATTCGTCGTTGACGTACCGACCTTGGTTGGCCGCAAGCCAGCACGGCAACATCATTGGCCTTTGCATCGTGCGTGGCGCGGCGGCGTCATTGCAGGCGGGACCCGTGGCGACATGGAAACTATAGAAACTCGGTACATAGTGAAGACCGCCGCCATTTTTTTAGTTTTGCGGCGCTCTAGGGGAACCCTGCGTTAACTGGAAGCAACAGGCCATCGCAGTGAATCAAAATGCAGCCACCGTAAGGCTGTCGCAGCGGGCACCGAGGCGTGCACTACTGATGCCATGTGGCTTTTTTTACTGTTTTGAAATTAATATTTCATGACACGTGTCACTGTAAGCATTACCCCGGGTCGCAACACCGTCTTTCTTGCGTGTTAAAATGCTTTGTTCAAACCGAAAATGTTTTTGTAAAATTTACCCCGCATAATAAACACACCCCCTAACTTTCCTTCTGTTTTTGGGGAATAAAGAGCGCATTCATTACGCAAGTAAATATGGTAATTTATTGGGCAGAAACACACTCTATCTTGTATAAAGGCTGACCAGCTGTCTCTTTTAAAAGCTGTTTAGGCGGTCTCTATTTAACATGGCCATTTTTTGTTGTCCTTGAGAGACAGGCTGTATCGACTGACCGTCACATTTGCATAGTGCGTAGAGTGTCTCATGACTACCATTTCAGCAATCTATATCATAGCGGTTTAGTCCAGGTATGGCACTTTTACGAGCACCCTTCTAATTATTTCTCCACTACAATGGCAGACAACGTTGACCACTTCCTGGCATGGCTGCAAGGTGCGACTGTTTGACATGGTGCCTCCGGAACAGCTTGCCACTGCCAAACTGGAGCAGCTTGTTAAAACTGAAAATGTGAAGCCTGGTCACTGCTACTATCACGCCAAACGCAAGATACTATGCATCAAGTGTAAGGTAGGAAGTTCAGTCTATGTGAATTCTCCTTTGGGACAAAAGCTTGTTTCAGCATGGTAGAGGGTTCACTACGGCAAGAAAGTTGCTGAAAACAGGCTGTGCTTGTTCTGGTCATTTATTAATTTAGCATCTTTGACCACACTTGAATTCCTTGTACATTAGTTCTGCAGAATCCTACTAGATGGAGGAAGGTTCGTGAAAAGGGAAAAATGCCATATACACAGCTGTAGTCTAAAGCTATCTAAAATGGAACAAGTACAGGTTTCTCGGAGATCATCTTTCTGACGCACAGTTTCAGAACAGGCATAGTCACAGGTACAGTCTACCTTTGTGAACTTGTGGTGCAGTCTGTTGGATTATAGCTTTCTCCTTTCACATCCTGATACTGTCCCCAGTATATTTTACAAGTGTTGAGAGGTAGCTAGGCCACGTATAAGTCTGTCTGTAATTCCCTTTTTTTGCCATTTCAGGAAGGATGGGTAGCCTTCTCAGCCATTACTGTAAAAGGACACAAGAAAATGACGGCTACAGATTTCAGCTGTGGTTTTCTTAGCAAAGTGCCTGAGCAGGAACAGTGTTTTTCAGAAGAGAATGTCACACATGAAGCAGCAGTGAATACATGACAAGTCATTGTAAGTTGCACATGTAATTGTTGAGTGACCTTATTTTAATTGTGTGTGCATCATGATGTTATCGGGCATTCTGGCCATTAGTAAAGTTAGTTTTTACATGTTGGTTCTCTTGACATCCCTTTCTACATCAGAGGCAAAAAGCTTCTGGGAAGCAAAGCCTCTGCACCATTCATAGTGTGTGATGTCCATTCATTCGACCATGTAGTTCACGGTGAGCTATAGCAAGTAGAAATGTATGTATGAAAAAAATTCATCGTTGCAAAATTTAATGTATAGGCTACACAAATTGACAAAGTGACACCACTTAATTTTTACCCTCTTAGATTATCAATGCTCTTACTCTCTTAGAACTCCGATTATTGAGGCTCATCATTACATTAGTGTGCCAAATGCCAGTGCCTGTAAGAGGGTGCTCTGTTCTCGCTTTCACATAAACTCCACACAAACCTCATATCTCAGTTTCTTTAGAAATTAAAAAATGTTAAGTGTAATATCTAGTGGTGGCTTTTGTGAATGTGCATATTCATTCCAAAATTTTCCCATGCTTCCATGGCTATGTGTATTATGAATTTAAATGAAATTGGCCACATGCTCCCTTCTGGAATGTGCCCCACTTGCTACTGGCATTGTGCCGCGCAGCATGAGACATGGAATAAGCCTGTCCAAAAAATTTTTACACCCATTTTTCCAGCAAGCTTCTACTGTTCCCAAATGTATTTTTTCAAAGAGAGAGACAAAACTTTAATACGCAAATAGGTCTGGCGATTTGGTCGGGGTAGGGCCACAAGCACCCCAGCCTAAGTGGCAGGCTCGAGTCCTTGGACGCTGGTGGCTTCCTCGGCATGCCGGACAGCCCAGAGTTGATCGATGAGGTTGTGGCGGCATTGTTTCAAAGCTGCTTTTTATTACAGTAACAATCTCGCTAATTGCACCAAGCAGCTTCATGGGCAGTTGATGGGCTACATCAACCAAGTTTGCTTACACGGAGTGAACGTACATACTCACACTGCATTCTTGCAGTGTGCTGCACCCAGGCATTTGCCACATCTTGTGATGCATGCCAAGAAGCATCACAGCTGAGGTGCTTTAAAGGGTCCCTGAAACGTTTTTTTGACATTGCGTCACTGATTAGGCAACACAATTGCGAAATCATTCACACCATAAATAAAGCGAAGCACCATGCGCTAAGGCAGCTATGGGCTTATTTCTGTCGCCTTCCTCCTTACCACTGCTGTTCCTCCTCAACTCGATCAGCTGCAGAGTGCGCGCTAGCGACGACAGCGCCTCCCGCGTCAGCCGCTCTGCCGAGCCTCCCGTAGTGACATAGCGCCCCGATATGCTCACTGAGGTCGCCCGCCTCGGCAGTGCTAGCCTCTGTAATAGAGCGCCGGCGACTCGTGTGACGCCGCCAGATGCCGCGATGATACCGTTGGCTGAAACGAAGGAGTACGTTGTAGAAGCACGTTGTTCGCAGCTAGGTTTTGAAAATTACGTGCACGTCACTTGGGTCGGGGCCAATCAGCGACCTCTCATTCGATCGCTCGATGACGGGGGCGTTTGAAAACGCTTTTTGGCGAGCCGCTGCGACCTTTTGCGATACGCGTGTTCAAAACCTTATTGTAAATTACACACTTTACGCACAGCGCTAAAATCTGTCCTGTAATGGTCCTAGTGACCCGCTCTACCGGATCACCATGTTTGCACAAAACCGTCAAAACCGTTTCAGGGTCCCTTTAAAAGGTTAAACCTTTTGAATAACGAGACCCAAGCAACTATGAAAGGCGTATCAGTGGGTGATTCAATGCATATTTTGGCCATTGTACATTGTTAAAAGGAAGGCTCAATATTTTTATTTGCTTTTATTCTCCACACGGCCCAAGAATGTATATCGGGAAGCATCAGGGAACATTAAAAAATAATTTACATGTTCACATTACAGGTGTATTTAGGTACTTTGTTTCAGTTGATTGCTCTTACATGATAGGGCTTAAGAGGTCATATAGTTATGTGGCTTCCTTGGTTACATGTTACATCACTCTATTGTTTACTCCACACGCAACATAGTGGCAAAGTTAAGGGGCTTTCACCTCACTTCTATGGCCTCTTTCATTTTTTGTTTATCTTCTCCATACATAAGGACTATAAAATAAAAGTGTATGTTCTTAATGTGAAAGCCCCAGATCTTTATGTAGCAATGTCGCATTGTGAGGTGCGGAAAAACAGGGGAGGCTTGCACCACCGCGACCGCACTTGAATGTAAGGGATGCCAATGCGACGCTGAACAATGTCGCATCACATTTCTTCATTGGGCGCCCTCATACCCCGAACAATCACAACTCGCAAAAAAAAGGAGATGGTCTAGTAATGGCACCGATGAAAAATGAAAACAATGAAAGCATCATTTTGCACGTGTTTCCTGGGCGACGGCCCGAGGCGTCAATCATCGATTCGAAGAGCAGGAGAGGAGGACACACAAGGGTCTTTTGGCGCGGCAGCAGGGTTACACTAAAGTGAAAAACAATTTTTCTCGTATTGGTAGGTGAGCTTTTCACACTACCACAAACACCAATCTTGCAAGGAGACCCCCTTGGTAAACTAGAAAACGCCCAAGTAGAAAGTACAGGTGGCGATGCCGCTTTGAAGTTGCTGCACTAATACACGTGACATCAAGTAACATTGACAGTCCCTGCTATGGCCTACATAACTATTTATCAGACAGGAAGACGAAGACGTGCATTAATTTTCATCTGATGTTTTTTTTTTTGCTGTAATACATAGCTGAGGATCTGTTAGCCATAACATGGCACATCAATTGCTCCAGCATGCAACAGATGATTATTTACGACCTTTTTATTACCGACTAGTTTCAGTTTTGGTTTGGGAGAGCTCCAAAAACGACAAGGTGCCTGGTGTAACTGGTGCCATCTAGCGCATGCAATGGGATAAAGAAGTTTGACTGCATGAGCACACATAACCGTGATCTACTTCCACATGACATGCAACACATTCTCGTCATCTTTCGCCTGTCGCATGTCCCGCGCGTTGTTGTCCTTATTGCCGTCATCGTCGTTGGGTGGCAAGTATTTTCTTGAGGCATGGCTGCACCAGAAGTCTACTAACGCAGGTGCAGCAAATATGCTGTGGTGTCCATGACGCCATCATTGCTAGCTGCATGGCTGGCGGGGTGACGTCGTGGAAGCAGGGGGTCCCCCTTCAGGTCACCTTTGCTATTGCCAGTGTCTCGAGGTACGGTGTCTAGCGCTCGATTGCGCATGCAAACTTTAATATTCATTTAAATTACCTTCAGAGCTGTATTTGCCGTTAAGGGGGGACATGGGTCTTAAGACCAAAAATATTGTCAAAAAATCAATTTTTGGAAAAAAGCATTTTTGCGATCTACATCAATCACTCTCCATATATGCCAAGTTTCCTATCTGTTAAGGCCATATTTCAGCCAAATCATCAAATCAAAGGCATATAAAGCACCCAATTTTTTCTATGTCAACGCTAAAATGAGACTTATCCAATGACGCCACGCTCACATTCTAGTACCTTGAGCATATACTAATGGTAGCCTACGAAATTTTTGCAAGTGTGTATGTGTACAAACATTTGTAGCTGCTCACAGCTAAACATGGCATTTATTTGTTTTCTTGGTTTTCTCAAAATGCTAGCTTTGCACAACCAGCAAAACATTTACTCCGATATTTAAGTGGCCATCACAGATAGAACAATAATTCTTTTTGCAACATGAAGCTGGATGTTTGGAGCACACACCATAGGAAAGACATTTTTAATATTACTTGCTTAAGTTTATCAAATTTGCTTTTTGTGAGACATTTGCATGGCCATTTTTGAAATGATACAGTTACTTGTACTATAAAGCAAAAAATAATGACCTAATCACAAAAGTGCTTCCGTTGTTGTGATTCTTATGCCTTCTGCTAACAATTAATGTGCCATTTGTATATTTTGGTGTGGTGGTAGTCTGTCTATTGTAGTAGAACAAAAGAGGTTGTCTTGTTAATTATGTAATTAAATAATGAACTCAGGGGGAAAATAACAGCATTTTTAGAATCAGAAAAAGAGAGCGAACAAGCATGCAAACATTAATCAAATTTGGTTCATAAATAAGTAAGGACACCTTTAAGACCCACATCCCCCCTTAAGATTTGGTAGACAACATGTGCATGTCCAGGAAAATGGTCCCATGGGCTATCTCAGCAGCGAAATTTTGGTGTCAATGCCCTTTTAGCACAGGGAGTCTCGGAACATTTGATGGGGTGAATTTGGCAAGAATACGAAAAAGAAAAATGTCGCTCCAATCCACACCGTGAAGGTGGTTGGACAGCAAAGCTGTAATTTACACCCACAACGATTACCCATTGCAGTGTTGCTTGATTTCGCATGCATTTTAACAGCATGCATACACTCGGCGTCTTGTGCAGGAGCTGCTTGGTTTTCACTAAGACGCTGCTGAGCAAGTCGGTTTTGTTCTTTTTGTCGAGCATTGCACTCAAGCTGTTCTTCTGGCATCTTTGCTTTCTGTGGTCTACCCATGGTAGCCTGCAATGAACTGAATGAGTTGCTAGACTGGTCTCTACTCTAGCAACCGACCAAACCGCCGCTAGCGACACAGACACCGGGTGCGGTCGGCGTGACCACGGGGAAACGCGATTGGTGTCAGCAGAAGCTGTACGCATCCCACCATCACTTGCTTCGCTCCTTCTCTTTACCTTGCTTCTACTATGCTGCGCGACGCTATTTTTTTATTGGTATGGGTGAAGGATGGCGTAAAAACACCTGCGCACATGCGCCGCACCAGATCACCTATGCGCATGCGCCGCGTTTACCTTGCTTTGTCCTCTCCACTGGGCTACGCTGGGCTTGCCTTCCCTTTTTTAGCCTGGCATTTTCTGCTGACCATGTGATGAAAATTTCTTTGGTTGGTATACATCTTTGCTGTAAATGAAATTCGCCTTATGACGTCATGAGGGTGAAGTTCCACTGCGAATTTCAATACTGAATCTTTGGCATTCATTTTCTCTTTTAATGTTGAACATAAAATGGCAAAATTAATGACAGATAAGTTTTTGAAATACAACCTATCATTCCAAACTACTTCATCTTTTCACTTCATCTTTTCACGTCAGCGCATGGGCCTGGCATTGTTTCAGATGAGCGGTTATTCTTGTTGGCATGCTGATTACATTCATACAGCCATATGCTTCGATTGATGCACTTAGGCATATGTAGTAGGGGTTGTCTAGTGACACATTGATGTTAAAATGACCTACTAAAACAGTTTGTAAGTAAGAATCCATAGATCTGTCCAGTAATTTTTCAGTGAAATTCAAAAAGCTTTCTGTGGAACCAGAGGGACGGTGATAAATAACAGAAAATAACACCTCGGAACATTCTATCATTATACACTCATAGTTATCATCTGGGATCGTAAATTGTTTTATGGGAAGACAATGGAAATGGGGCCTATAAATCTATTGCATCCCACTCTTAAAGGCAGAGCTTAATAAGCGTCGTCCAATTTTTTCTTACGGGACTTGCATAAGTCTTGTGAAGAGGGGCACCAAAAAAAAAGCATATCACATCTCCATGTATGTACCCGCTACGTGAAAGAACCATGTCATTGTGTTTCTGAGTTTCTAAGCAAATTTAAATATACAAGTGCAGACTATTGAGAATTGTCGAAAACCGCTGCATTTGCCTCTTTGAAACTCTCGGAAATCCCGCGAGGTGGCATTTTAGTTATATAAACCATCTTAAGCATAACAAAACACCGAGTCCACGACACATTTGAGAAGTGGGCCGCGTGCAATACCGCATTCAATTTTAAAGAAAGAAGCTTTTGTGTTAATATTCTGTGCCCTTTCTTTTACTGTTATTTTCCTGATAAGTGACTGAAAAAAAGTCATGTTAGCTGTTTTTGTTATGTTCCTTAAGTCCTTATTAACGGGGCTCAGACAGTTAGGCTCAGTTTGTCTAATATGACCTTTTCTTAAAGAAAAAGAAAATCACTTGAATATCTCTTCATTCGGAAAGTTTCATTTCAGTCTTTCCACTACATTCGCCCAATTCATGGCCAAAGCACTCTAGTGACTTAAACTGCACACAAAGGCAAGGCACCAACCATCCAGGTGCCTTTCTAGGCTCGCGACCGGTGGCCCACGCAAGTGCTATTTCCTCAGAGCAGCCTAGGTTTGTTTATGTAAGCTCTGACATCAGACCACTTATTGAGGAACTGACTGTACCACTGCTCCGAACCATGACGAGAGAAAGGCAAAAAGAAAAAAATGGCAGATCCCACGTGCAGTGGGAATCAAGGAAATGCAAAGCACGCATAAGGAACGTAAAATGGATTTGCATTGTCTCACTATACCGAGTTTGGTACATATGAAGTTAACGAAACGGCCGCAAGAGCACCATGACTGTGGCACGTAAATCATGCCGGTCATGACACGATTGTCATGATTCTAATGTTATGACCTGTCATTTACGTTCGTCGTGCTGTCGTGCTGTGCCATAACAATTTTGGCATACATCCCATTAACGAAACGCCTGGCATGTAAATCATGCCGCCCATGACGCATGTTATGCTTTTCATGTTATGACCTGTCATTTATGTTCGTCATGCAGTCATGTTGCTGCATACCATTTTTCCTATACATCCCACTAACGAAACGGCCAAGAGAGCACCAAGACCATGGCATGTGAATCATGTCGCTCATGACATGCATGTCATGATTTTCATGTTATGACTTGTCATTTACGTTCGTGATGCAGTCATCTTGTGGCATGCCAATTTTCGTATGCATCCCGTTAACGAAATGCGTAGCATGTAAATCATGTCGCTCATGACATGCATATCATGATTTTCATGTTGTGACCTGTCAGTCACGTTCGCCATGCAGTCATGTTGTGGCATACCAATTTTCGTATACATCCCATTAACGAAACGGCCAGGAGAGCACCAAGACCGTCGCATGTAAATCATGTCACTCATGACATGCATGTCATGGTTTTCGTGTTATCACCTGTCATTTATGTTTGTCATGCAGTCATGTTGTGGCATGCAAATTTCTGTATACGTCCCATTAACGGAACGCGTGGCATGTAAATCATGTCGCTCATGACATGCATGTCACGATTTTCATGGTATGACACGATTTCATGTTCGCCATTTATGTTCACCAGGCAGTCATGTTGTGCCATACCAATTTTCGTAAACATCCAATTAGCGAAACGGCCAGGAGAACGCCAAGACCGTGGCATGTAAATCATGCCGCTCACGACATGCATGTCATGATTTTCATGTTATGACCTGTAATTTATGTTCGTCATGTAGTCATGATGTGACATACCAATTTTCGTAAACATCCCATAAGCGGAACGGCCAGCAGAGCACAAAATCGTAGGCGGCTAGATAGATAGATAGATAGATAGATAGATAGATAGATAGATAGATAGATAGATAGATAGATAGATAGATAGATAGATAGATAGATAGATAGATAGATAGATAGATAGATAGATAGATAGATAGATAGATAGATAGATAGATAGATAGATAGATAGATAGATAGATAGATAGATAGATAGATAGATAGATAGATAGATAGATAGATAGATAGATAGATAGATAGATAGATAGATAGATAGATAGATAGATAGATAGATAGATAGATAGATAGATAGATAGATAGATAGATAGATAGATAGATAGATAGATAGATAGATAGATAGATAGATAGATAGATAGATAGATAGATAGATAGATAGATAGATAGATAGATAGATAGATAGATAGATAGATAGATAGATAGATAGATAGATAGATAGATACGCTCAAGCTCACCGAAGTTCGCTAAGAAATGCTTCGCATTTAAAAATGGAGTCCTTCCGCTATCTGAATAATGGAGGCAAGTGAAGCTTGGCGTCCTGCCTCCCCTTTCTTACTTTCAAAAGCGGTCACTGTAGGCAGCACACTGGCATACCAACAACCGAGGCGAAGCGAATTTTTCTTCCCATGCAACAGTCACCCAATTGTATGATGGATTTTACAACCTAACCCCTGTTCGTGCGATGAAAATAGTCCTCCTTCGCGCCGCTCGACGTAGCTTCGGAGCTAGCCACCATGTGCAACGCTTTCGTGACCTCCCCTGTGGAGTCGCTTTGTAACGCTGACCTGTGTTCATTCCGTTCTGCTTGGCACATAATATATACAGCTCCGGTGACGCAAGAACGGACGGAAATTGGCAAGCTTTTATGTGGAGTCTAATGAAGGTCTCTTCCTGTTTCATAAACCTATTCCTTTTTTTTTTTTTTCTTCGAAAACTGGCAGAACTGAGCGCGCGCAGGTGCTGAGGGTCCGAGATCGCGGAGCGGAACGCATGGGAATGACCGTTTCGTTTTGGCCCCCGATAAATCAGCGTCACCTCGCTCATCGTACGCTGACTCGCAACAGTTACGTTTACGATGATGTGTTTTTTTTTCTCCTCTTTTTTTAATCGCAAGCTATAAGGAACGCGCAAAAACATCTCGACAGCGTTACACAATGACAGCGCCAGTGTGTCATGCCTGCTCTCTCTGCCCTGAATGTTTGCGCTGAATTTCCATTGCACGCAACGTGCAATGGAAAGAAAAATGATAGGGGTAACGCTAAGAGATAAAAAACGAGCGGAATGGATCAGAGAACAGACAGGAGTAGCCGATATTATCTTATCAATTAAAAGAAAGAAGTGGACCTGGGCAGGACATGTCATGAGGAGGAAGGATAATAGGTGGACAGTAAGAGCGACGGAATGGATACCAAGAGAGGGAAAACGCAACAGAGGTAGGCAAAAGGTTAGATTGAGCGATGAAATTAAAAAGTTTGCGGGCATAAAGTGGAACCAACTCGCTCAGGATAGGCTGGATTGGAAATCGTTGGGAGAGGCCTTCGTCTACCTTCGTCCTGCAGTGGACCTAAACAGGCTGATGATGATGATGATGACCAACAAGGCTCAACCGAAATTTTACTGAAGTCTCACCAGACAGAGGAAAAAAAACGTCCTTATGGATGTAAGAATGGTAATTCCATCGGCAGCACTCTGTCTACACCCTTGTTTTCGAGGATTGGGTGTTCCTAAATAAAACACCCCTCTTCCGTCTAATTTACACCCTTCAGGGCGTTTATGAGAAAGCTACAGATGTACGCTAACTTCTTTACAGGTTGGCTTTATGTTAACGGATCTGTGTGGCGCGGAGCAGCCAGTTAGCTCACCCTGGTAGGTGTTCTATGGCAGGTCAACGGCTGAGAAAGGCGAGCGTTCTGTGTTGTGCATCGGTTTGACATACTTGAGTACGTTGGCGTGTGCACGTGCGATTTTCCTGCGATGTGATGCCAGTCTGTAGTGTGTGATCAAAAGCGTTGATGAAAGCAAATGCAGTTCGACTCTCAGTGTGATCGCAAAAAGTACAGCCTTCATTTTTGCTATACACTCCAAGCAAGGGAGTGTATAGCTATACCCCTTACCTTGGGGTGTAGCTGTACACCAAGAAAGAGCGTCGCCAATGGGATAAGTCATTTGCATACCTTTAAGGGCGTAAATTTTTTTAGAGCGCATGTCCTACGAGTAGCCGCTGCCGAAACGATCGGCAGGCGCAGCTTCTATTCCATTCGGAACGAAGCATTGTTCGGCTATTTCTGTAATAATTCGGGTGTTGCTCACATACACGTCACTCAGGCTCACAACGTTTTCTGTTTTCCGACGTCGCATGATTTATAGGCGCCGGGTTTTAGCTGCTGCCGAAAATTTGTGACCATATGGCGCTTGGCAGGAAAGGTGAGTATAAAAAATAGTAGTCTTATGTTCGTAATCGTCATTACGCGATGGTTTTCGCGGCCTTCGTTGAGTCAGGTTGCACACAGGCGCTGTGGTCGCGACTCGGTAGATTTCGACCGATCATAAGTATAGTGTTGTAGTTTTCTATCCCTGCCGCGGCGGCTGCATTTCGACAGAGGCGAAATGTTGAGGCCCGTGTACTGTGCGATGTCAGTGCACGTTAAAGAACCCCACGTGATCAAAATTGCCGGAGCCCTCCACTACAGCGTCTCTCATAATCACAGCTGGTTTTGGGACGTAAAACCCCAGGAATCAATCGAATCATGGTTGTAATTTTCTGGCAAAACCAGATTTTTACGTCCCAACCATATTTCGGAGGAATCCCATTAAAGCCGGCTTCTACCTAAACTAACGACATATATGCCAGCCCTCTTTTTCTTTGTCAACGAAGTTATATATTGTTGGTTTAAGTGAACTCCCAATGGGGGGGCGTACCATCTTTTATTTCACAAGCTGCGTGTAGGAGTGACACTACACGACTCTCAGTAATAATAATTGTGGCTAAGGAAAGGGCGCCATTTTCTGCCACCCTTGTCGGGTGCACGTCTCAACGTCCGCGCGGTAAGGAAAAGGGCATGAAAAAGAGGAGAGGAGCGCCGTAGTGGAGGGCTCCGGAAATTTCAACCACCTAGGGCTCTTCAACGTGCAATATTATCGTACCGTACATGAGCCTCTATTGCATTTTCGCTTCCATTGAAAACACGACCGCCGCAATCGGGATCGAACCCACGTCCTTCGAATCCGCAGTCAAGCACCATAACCCCGAAACCACTGCGACGACAAGGGCTTTCAACGAACCGCCCAACGAGCTAATGCAACTAAAAGGAACCATTGCGCAAAACAATCGGGCAACACGGGAGGACGAACGGGACAGAAAATCCGGCAGATCCCACATATTGTGGTAACCGGTGTTCTGCGAAGCGGTCAGCGAGTAAATTGTCTATGCCTAATTGGTTGGCAGTGAGCCAAACGGTAAGAGTAGGATCTTCTTCGTTGGTGCTAAGTGCATGAGTGTAGTGTATGCTTGAATGTAGGCTAACCAGAAACATCGACAGTACGGTAGCTATTGAATGGTAGCTCATGGTACGACATAACTCTGTAACGCTGGCACTCGTGTTAACGCACAGCACAGACGCTCGTCCGATGGAAGCCGTGGTGTCGAGAGAACTCTCTCAGCTGCGATACATGCAAAGACAGGGAAAGTCTTGGATGGAAACCAGCATGTGCATGCAGGTGATAGTGCACGTTATCGAATATATGTACAAAAATCAACGATTACCTAATTGTCGGGAAAGAAAATTTAGTTTCCCTATAGAGACTGTCAACGATCATTTCTGTTGTTATTTACTTATTTCCAATCAAACGCCGGACTGACTGGCTTGAAAAGCTTTGCGTCATCCTGATTACCATCTCGAGACGGATCCGTTGTTTGAAAGCGTTCGCGTTGAGCTGTTTCTGATACATTCCGTTATTTATAAATAAGTAATGTACACTTGAAAATTTAGCACGAAGTAACCATGCTTCGTAACGGTTTCTCAAAAATAGCACATTTTAAACCCCGAATTTCACAGTATATAAAATCAGAGATCAAACAACCTTAATCATACAGCAGATACTTAACCGTGGCAGATACACGAGTGCATTTATTGGGAGGCGTCTAGTGAACGCTCCCTCCCGTGATCCTGCCTCTTTTATACGGGTCTTTCAGAAAATGTATATATCTGTGCGCCTTTTCGCGGAAGTGCTTCGTTCATAATGGCATGCACTGTAGAATGTATAGGAGCGATAATTTGAAGAGTAATTTCGAAATTAGGCTAATTAACTTTTAAACGGGTACAGCCAGACAATTAAGCGTATGGAAGAATGAAAGTTCTATTGTATTCGTTGTAATATTTGCAAAAGGGCGCCACTGCTAATTTATACAGATTTATGAAATCCGAATAATTTCACCCAGGAAACCGAAACAGGGTCGTGAAAATGCGCTCTTTCACCACTCAGTTTCGGTTTCTGGGGCGAAATTAGGTTTAGCAGCGGATAAGTATTTCAGCCTCGGCGTATGGCGCATGAGCGAAGACGGCAAGCGCCTAACACTAGTAGAACATTTGTGAAAAATCCGTATAGTGTTACTGAGTGAGACATCGTATTGTGTCCATGACAGATGCGACCTGCACAGTGTCTAAAAAAAAAAAAAGTTGTTTTGCCGCAGCGTATGAACAGAGGAAAACTCGCCATGTAACTCATAATTTTGTTCATCTACGCAATCGGCTCTTACAACCACCATAGGTTTGATGACTCCTGCAGCACTCCCGGACGTAACCTTCATTTCAATTTCCTTTTCTTTTTTTCCCCCCACTGAAAATCTCGTCTATATAACTGTATACAACTTCCTGCGCACAAACTCGCATGGCGCCGTCCTGCTTTGATCATAAAATACAGTTGATGATGTTACTGGTTGGACGACCGCTAGGTGCTTCGGTAAAGTCAGAGCCATTGATTACGTACAAATCTTTTTGTTTATAATATTGTTTTCGGAAAGAACTAGCGGGGGCCTGTCAAAATCGCCGCAGCTGTCATTCAACCATATTCACTACGTCATAACAAGGCCACCATAAAATGCGGAACGCGATCCAGACTTGTTCAGATGCAGGGGAGTTTGAGCCGTACATCCTTTCGACGGCGTACAATGTGCTCGTCTACTGGAACTTTGACTCGCAGGGGCCTTAACGGGCGAGCACTTTTGACTACGTCGTGGTTGATATCTGCCACCACCATTGCTGTCTTCTCGACGTGCCCAGGTTTGTATGCGTGGTGCATGGTCCCCGTCAAAATCGCTGTGAAAGTTCGTTTATTATTTTTTTTTCACCATTACGCTTCAGGTTAGCATATACTCGCATTATAATACTGCCATCAATATAGCACTCGTAGTGCTGCCATTTTCCTAATGTACAGGAAGGACTTGGGGGTTGAAGGCCGAGCCGTGCATTCAAATATTGACACACCGTAAACTCGTCCTTGTTGTGATCGAAACGCGGGAGTTCATTCATGCGGAATAAATTCCAGCGTACAGTAGTGTAGGGGTATATGTTAGAAGGCAATATGCATCCGGTCATTGGAATAAGCTTAGCTCAGCAGACGTGGAAAATGGCGCTGCATGGTAAATTTTACGTGGTATGTTTTACTTATTCCCCTCTAAAACAGTTCGCACTACCGGCAACTCCTTCACATTTCATTTCGTTTATTTATGTTCTTGTAGTAATACACGAATTTTCATTGTGCACCGACCGCCTGTATAGTTTCAGTGTTGTCTGATACGCGTAAACGTTACGTTGGTTCCAGTTTACAATGTGCTCCTTCGCGCGGCGGCAGCTTTCAACGGCTTGACCGTTGTGGTAATAGTAATATCACACTGGCTCAAGGTATAGGAAAGCAGTAACGTTTTTTGTATGTCTTCGCAGTCGCAGGTCTTGCGAAAGTCTGTAACGTTTGCTGTGAATTTACTGCGGGCCGCTTGTAGGCAGTTGTCCCGTCATATAGTTTAAACCTCTTCAGTCGCACCTGGGTTTTGTGTAAGGGCGCCAGTGCGCACAGTTGTTGGGGGGCGGGCGGGGTTGTTGCTGGGGGTGTCTATAAATCCCTGTATGTGCTTTTGAATACGCTTGTCGATTTGTCCTCGTGTGCCAAAGGCGACGCCTTTTTGCAGTCGCACTCGCCCAGGTCACGTACAAAGTTTTCGTGTACGGAACACTGAAGGTTGGCGAGGAGCACAACTACATCCTGGCGAACCCAGAGAACGGAATGGCCAACCTGCTTGGAAATGCCGAGACTGTTGACAGGTGGCCTCTGGTTGTATTACCGTCTACCGGCGTACCATACATGGTACCGTTAAAGGGCGAAGGATATGTGAGTGAATTTGGCGTTTTGGTTGTATAGTAGCCCGCAATTAAGTTGTTGTGTCCTCAACTCTGGCACATACCCACGCTGGGGGATTGGCCAAGATGTGAAAAGTATGAAGAGTTACGTCGGAAGTACTGTGAAATGCCAGTCAGAATAACCAGGATGAATTTATGGCAAATGAGTTCTGCGGGAACCCGCAAGGTGGAGTGACTCATTTGCCATGTATTCCCGCCCATGTGCTTCGAGTTGTCGATGGATTCGCCCTCGCGCTGTCAGTCGCTAGCCTCCTGGTTAGCTCAATTGGCAGGGCGAGCGCCCCGGACAGGCGTTGGTCCCGGGTTCGAGCCCCGGACCAGGACAAATTTTTCGGCAACTAGGAAGCTTTCATTTCTGAGAAATCTGTTTGGATTTCCTTGTATCCTTGTGCTGCAAAACGGGTGGATGTTAATTATCCCTTTCAGGATTAATTTAATAGTAAAGATAATGAATTTATGAATAGAACCGTTCTGAATCAATTATGAATTGTTCAACAGTAGAGCATACATCCCCGTGACACTGCCTTAATGAGGAGGCTCCCAAATACAGAATATTGGAGACGGAGAATTCCAACCCAATCCTATGAAGGGAATCTTTCAACGTGTATTTTTTTAATGAGGATAGACGACTGCATTTTAAGAAGTACTGATCATCGAGCTGGCGGAGTGTTCTGGTTTTTCAAGCGAAGCTTGTGTTTGACTGACTGGCTTATGAATTTATAGTGGTGTTTCAAAAAAACATCATCGTCGAGAAAACAGCGTGTGCGCACCTCTTTCTTCTTTTTAGTTTCAAATAATGTACTGAAAGTAAAATAAGCTAGAGTTAGAAAAAAGATACTCGTCAGGCTACAGATTCGAAGCACCGAGCGCCATGTTGCAAACCATATGCTAACCAATCCGGGCTTCGAGCCAAAAAAGAAAAAAAAAATGGAAAAATGGCGCGCACGCGTGATACTTCGCTTGCCCTCATTTTGCCGATATATAGGAAAGGGCTCCAAATTTTTGTTTTTTCAGCGCAGATTTTTGAAATAAAAATGCTGTTACAATAAGGCATTTGTCGCCTTCACATGCGAACGCGTCGGAGCTGAAGCACTTCCTCGCTGATAAATGTATCAGTGGGATGCCTAATTAGCACCAAGTGGTAAGTAACTTTGTAATGATTAACTTGAAGGCAGTTGTTTAAACTTCAGTGTTGTAATGCGGTGCAGTTAATGTTGTACGCATTTTTTATAATCCGGGAAGTTGCACGTAATTTGAGGTATTTAAAACTGAATTTTAGTAGAGATATATCGAAACTGAGCGCTATACACGCGCAGGAAATGGAGCTGCGCGCGCACACACGCGCGCACGGTAAAGGTATGAATTAGTGGCGCGTGTAATTTTGAAATGGATGGTGGGATCAACGATATAACGCCCGAAAATATTCCGTGCTTGAAGTCAAAGGTGCTGGGGTTGGAACTAATTAAGTCAAAGATCATTGGGCCGATCGGCATGGTGAGTGAGGTGCGCGTTTCAAAAATGGCGCCACGCGAATGAGCGGAAGAAAGGTAGACGAAGAAGCGAACCAGACCACGAGGAGGCTGTCCAATACGGACAATCCTCGGAACATTCATAGACAAACGATGGACGACGGCAACGTGCTGGCGCCGGTCAGGCTCCCATAGCTGCGTTGCAGAAGTGGTGCAGACAAGGAGAGCGCGTTGCAGCCAAGGTCTTGCCGAGGAATGCATGCATGATTAATCAATCAATTAACTAATAATTAATTAAAACCTTATGTGACCCTCTTAATGGGAAGGGGCAATGGTCTTGAGGGGGGGGGGGGGGTGAAGGTACTTGAAGTAGAGCGCGTTGTGGCCGGACAGCTGGCCACGAGCTCGACCGAGAAGTTCGACAGCTCGTGGCCTGTCCACGGGCACGGGACTCTGCAGGGAAGCCGCTCACCCAGGTGACCCAGGCAGCCTGGTTCCAGGCTGGGAGGCACCTGTCGGGTAGTAACGGACCACGGGAGGACTGCGCGCTCGGGTCCGGAACCTGATCGGGCCGTGGTATCGCCCCTATATGCCTGGCTGGTCTTCTGCGTGGCTTCGCTGGCACGCCACCTACTCTCCTCTCCTCTTTTTGTTCTTGTCCCTTGTTGTAGTGGGCTTCAATCATTGGTCTACCCGGAGCTTGTGGTATCGCCCGATAGGTATTTTTCGTATTCCTTGGATTCCCCGAATTGGGCACCCTCCACGCTGTCTGTTTTTGTTTGGTCCGCTCCTTTGAGTGGCGCCCATTTTGAAACGCGCACCTCACTCGCCGCACATGTGGAGTCCCATGGAAAGAACTCTTGGGGCAGTGCAGGGTTGTAGGTGCTCGGAGGTTTGTTAATTATTGTGGATTCTAGTCTAGTGCATGTGTTACTGAGCCATTGAAAGGGATTGTGTGGTAGGGGAGATATAAAGAGAACTCTTGGCGCGGCATTTCGATGAAAGAAAATGGGGAAGAGGATGGGGGTGCTGTTTATGGAGTAAATATTTCTCTATGGGCAGCGCATCCCTTTGAGCGGGAGAAGCGCGGAGCGAAATAAGTTCAATGAAAGTCTTAGGAATGCATGAAACGAAATGGGTGGACAGAGTGCACAAATGCTTGTACCTAAAGCAGCTTAGCTTCTTGCTTCTCTACCTCTACATCGACCTGTTTACGGTGACTGTGTCACATGACGCTTACGCGCAGAGAATCCGCCGCTGTGGCTGGCTGTGCATCGTTCACGCTAACCGCGTCACTAACTCACAGTCATCAGCGTACGCTAATATTCGAGCATACAGACAAGGGCAGTCACTCATGCTCCCACTCACGCTTGCACTGCTGAGTCACGCTCACTCACAGGCAACGCATACTGCTTCGCAATGAATCTAAATGATTGCTCTTCGCACAGCTACATATTTATCACTGCACTTTTGCGTTTGTACCTATGGCTGCATTCGCACTATGGCAAACTTCAGCCTCTCGTCACACTAACAACGCAACTCGCGAACTTGCTGCATGCCTTGAATTATAGTACGCACACTGTCCAGCTTCGTTACTGGGAAACGACGAATGTATTGGATTGAATGGACACGTTGAAATTACATTATTCTCCGGTCTTTAATGTAGAGAGTCGCTGGCGAAGTCTACGTGGTCGACGACAAGATGCTGGAAAAGTTGGACGAGTTAGAGTCAGTTCCCGACAGTTACTACCGCACAGAGTTGGATGTGGAGCTGCTGGACCAACCTGGCAACAGCGCGGTACCCTTCAAGGCGGGGAACTACTTTGCGACACACTACGATGAAAGAATGCTCCGGTTGCCCTACATATCAAACTTTACGACAGTATGAGGCATTGCAAGTTAAGCGTGCGTCCTGTGAATGGAATAGACGTTTCCGAGCGCTGTTTTAGCGCCCTGGTGTGATGACCCTTAGAAGAGGGATATGATTTATTGTCTTGTGCCAATAAAAGTGTGCTATTTGAATGTTAGCTGCGCAGTATTGCTCTTTGTTACAGCATCCGACTGTCTACACGTACTTATTTGCGTGATCTGCGTCTTACGTCTATATAATGTAGTTGTTATGGCCTTTTCGAAATATTTTAGGCTTACAGCACCGACCCGCGATGCCGATAAGTAAGTGTACTGTGATGTTAAGAATGACCCATTGTTATCGCTTATACCTGAGCTTCTATTTCTGTTAATCGAATATGAAACCATCAAACTGTGGGTCAAGAAACATATGGTGCACCTCAAATGAATGTGCAGGTGGGTCTGTTATTATACGTTCTTGCTGTATTTGTATTCTAGATTATGAATTTTCTTGGTCTATATACAAAAAGCAATATGTTTCACACACCGTATAAGAAAAACCTTGGATCCTTGAGGTCACTTTCTATGCGAAAGAAGTGGTTGTTTGCACTTATTAGATAAAGAGGCCAATAGAAATGGGGTAATTAGCCGTTCATTTGATGTGACGATTTGATGTTCCTATGATGGTACATCAAATCGTCCAAACCAGTGCTTGATGGGCCTGGTGATCCACGGCGCTTACGAATAATGATAGATTTGCCGAGTGCCGGCAGGCTCTCTTTCATTGTCGTGGGTACTTATTATATTGAACCCCTGATTAGTCATAAGCTTTGCGATGAATATAAGCTAGAGTGAATTTTACCAGGCAGGAGTTGCGCATCTGACTGCTTTGTTTGGCAGATTTAGCACCTGCATCTTCAGTACCCACAGGTCACCGTTCACATAAGCCTGTCTTAATAGACGATTAGTTAACTGGAACCTAACGTTGCTGCGATGAAATCCGTCAAAGTGTCTATAAGTTCTGAAGGTCTTGTTATGTTGCCGCTCATAAGGCGATCGTGCAGGAGGAACGGCGTAGCACCGTACGCTATACAAAGCTTCTTTCTCGGCTCTCTCTCTGCATGTTCTTGGACAGCAATTATCAATGGAAAGCAAACTACTCCCATTGAGCGGCTGGTCTCCCACGCTGGCCCCCAGGGGTTCCTGGTACGAGACCCTTCCCTTTCGCTGAACGTCGCTCGGGGGGGTCGCGGCTGCGCGACCGTACTTGTCCTCTTAGTGGCCGTTTCGGGGAAGAGCAGCTCGGACGCGTAGGAGGACAATGCATGAGAAGTGCGCCCTCGCTTGAAGCGACAATGCGCTTGGCCCAACCAATTCTTTAACGACCAGCATGCGCTTTCGGCGCGCCGACTGGAACGAAGCGTTGAGTCGCAGCCAGTGCACTGTCCGAACTTCGGGAAAGGCGAAGACACGCTGTGTTTCCTGGAACGACAGGGTTCGACTGGATGAGCGTGGGAGATGGCCCGAATGCCGCAGGGCTGCTACGATACCGATATTTCGATTGTGAGAATATCGGAGAGCGTGGGATAAGGAGAGGGAGAGCCATGATGGGAAAGAATGCCAAAATGCCTGTTTAAACTGCAAAGACGCTGCTGTCGGGATTAGGGACAGCCCACTAGGGAGTGGCTTAATCTGAGGATAAACAGATTGGATGACAGAAGGTTGAGGCGGACCAGCAGTGGCCACCTCCCCTCTTTCTTTGTTACCGCAAGGTACTAAAGACTGGACGGGATTCGTTTCCCTTCAGTCTAGGCTGTAATCACTTAACTGATCGATCAGTAAGACTCCGTACGATGCAACTTCTGTCTGGGCCGTAACCACTCGGTGGTCGAACAGTGAGACTAGGTTCGTTGTATGTAGTAACAGTGTTCTAGGCTCTAACTTAAGAAAAGTTAAGTAGAAGAGTAAGACGCTGTTGATGTCTATGTTATCATCAGTGTGCTTCGGCAAGATGTACATATGACTGTAAATATTTTGCTACAATATACCTTCAAGTTCATTACCTCCAACCTGCCTCCTGCTTCATCGACGTCGATCATCTCCTTGACGGGACTTCAATCCACATCAAGGAGAAAACGAACAAGAAAAACATAACTGGTCTCTTATGCGCTTTCCACACGTATGAGGTAAGTACCGTTCAAATCTGGGTTCTCCGCAGATAGGACCTGCTTGCGGGGAACCCAGCTTCAACGCCCGAACGTAATGTGCTCGAACGCGTGATTGGTTGGCGAAGGGACAGTGCGCCTTCAATTTGAGTTTGTGGTGAAATGTATTACATATTTTTATAGTTGGGCTGCTACCACCCGAGAGATCGAAGTAGATCCATCCATCCATCCATCCATCCATCCATCCGTCCGTCCGTCCGTCCGTCCGTCCGTCCGTCCGTCCGTCCGTCCGTCCGTCCAACCATCCATCACTCCGTCCGTCCGTCCGTCCCAGACGCCATGTATGCATTTCTACACCACAGAACGCGCTGCTCGGCTTGAACCTGACAGCACAACTCTGGGCCGTCCAGAGGGCCGAGGAAGCCGTTTTGCGACAAGGCCTCGAAGCCGCGTCCGCGGCGGGTGCCCTGACACGCTGGAATCAAATCTTATCGATTTGAAAATAAAGTTTACGTCCTTCACCTTCTTTTCAGATCATCGTAGTCGTGCCTCCTTCGCGTATTGAATGCGTCCGGTACAACCCAGTCACGAACGGCCTGCGTGCTATCAGCGTACGAACGTCTTGAGGAAAGTGGTGATCGAGAACGTAGATGAGACGCAAGTGAGCCACATGACGATTATATTACAGTGAAGCTCAATCAATCAATCAATCAATCAATCAAAGAACTTTATTCCAGCCCCTCCCTCCCACACACACACAAAAATTAATGTTGGAAAAAGGTGGCCGGGAAAAAAGCTGCGCAGTGCCAGCTTGACAAAGTCCCCAGCCACCCATCGGCGGTGAACGACAGCGGTCAGCGCTTGATCTAAAGTTTAAAAGAAAAGAAAAAAAAGGGAAAGTGATAACGGAAATTGCATACAAGTAGTTGGGCAATTGATAAACATATTGGTACTATAATTACACATCGGTGTCAACGGTTACACAATGGCGTCATTTCCATCTCTCAAACAAGTTTAATGTACAAGTACAACAATAGAGAGAGAGAGAGAGAAAAGAAAGAGAGAAATCAAGAAAAAGGAAAGAGAATAATGTGAAAACAGGGGGACACCAACCAAATTATAATCATTTAAAAGTAAAATTTACTTCTAAAGATGAAAAAACCCGACGTTTCGGGTCCCACTCGGACCCTTCTTCAGGGGTGACTGGAGGGCACCAGACAGCAGCAGTGCTTATAAGGCCTTCTTTCTTCTCTCTTCCTTCCTTTCTCACTTTCTCTTTTTTTGCGGTTCTTCAAGCCGAGGGGGGTCATGCTAGTGTTGAACCAGGTGCCGGAGTCCGCTAAAATAGACACTTGGCATTGCACCTGCAGACCGGTTCACGTTTCCAGGTGTCGCAGGTGCAACGCCAAGTGTCTATTTTAGCGGACTCCGGCACCTGGTTCAACACTAGCATGACCCCCCTCGGCTTGAAGAACCGCAAAAAAAGAGAAAGTGAGAAAGGAAGGAAGAGAACTGCTGCTGTCTGGTGCCCTCCAGTCACCCCTGAAGAAGGGTCCCAGTGGGACCCGAAACGCCGGGTTTTTTCATCTTTAGAAGTAAATTTTACTTTTAAATGATTATAATTTGGTTGGTGTCCCCCTGTTTTCACCTTTAATTTCGTCCCAACCAGACAGATCTCTGTCAAATGTTCACCTTTAAAAGAGAAGAATGCACTGCAAATAACCAAGCACACCGAATACGACAATATTTACTATGCGTTGCTTGAGAGAAGTGCAGAACATATTAATGAAAATTTTCAAAAAAAAATACTAAAACAAAACAAAATGTCAAAAATACTAAATATAAAATACATAAAAACGACATTACTGTGAACAAATTCTCCTTTTTCTTCTTCTTCTTCTTCTTTTTTTTTTTTTGTAAGGAATATAATATCGGCTTCCGGCCCCGCCACGGTGGGCTAGTGGTTATGCGCACTCGGCTGCTGATCCGAAGGTCGCGGGATCGAATCCCAGCCACAGCGGCTGCATTTCGAAACATTGAGGCCCGTGTGCTGTGCGATGTCAGTGCACGTTGAAGAACCCCAGGTGGTCGAAATTTCCCAAGACCTCCACTACGGCGTCCCTCATAATCGGAGCTTATTTTGGGACGTCAAGCCCCATAAATCAATCAATATCGGTTCCTAGCGGTTCGTAGTAATTTAATGTGGTTGGGAGCTGTATTTACAACTACCACATGAACGTCCGCGGTGTAGATGTAGATATAAACTAAATTGGAATGCACACGCTCACACCGGGGGATTGGCCATGAAAAAAATCCGTTGTGTTCTTGTTCACCTGAGCATTCATGGCTCACACCCACTGTGGGGATGGGGGATCGGCCAAGAATTGGGTGCTAGAAGAAAGTACTATAAAACTTTGGAATGCGGTAATTTACACAGAGTAAAAGTGAATTAAAGGAGGTATATTGAGGCTCGTCGTGTAATGTAGAGTTCGCAGCAACGTGCACACTTCTTCCTTCTCTTACGCTGGACCCACTCTTGCCGTCAGCCCTCTGCTGCACGTCGACTATGCGAAATCTAATGTACAGCATTTGCGCACGCGCACCTCGTTCTTCTCTTGCGCTCCAACTTCTGCATATACGCTAGAGGAACACATAAGCACTTAGTAGAAACAAAGCTTCGCTGATAGCTTACGAGGGCCGAAAATTTTTATTGAGGCGAAAAGACTCTCCGAAGGGCGTGAACTAGCTGTTTTAGAGTACGAATTCTTATCAAAAAATTAGTGAAGGTTGCAAGGCTAACGAAGCAGATGGACACGTGGCTAGTCCTGGTTTGTCTCCGGCACAGCGTCGTGGTCCGAGGCTTCGGGAAACACCTCGCAAAGCGCCGCGAGGCCAAGCGAACGCTTCTCAAAGTTTCGCACCGAGCTCAGCGTAAAGTTCAAACCACAGACGGTGGCAGACGCGACACGCGTGGCCTCAGCTTGACGCCGCGTACACCATGTGTTTGTGCATAGCTTCGCGCCATTAGAGCTTGCTCTCGTGGTGCGAAGCTATGCACAATTTGAGAGACGCGCTGTCCACCGGACAAATCGACGCACACCATAGAGTTTCTTACTATTATGAAACTCTATGACGCACACTAGTATTTGCCTTCTTTTTCTTCTGCTTGAACACCTGCGCCCACCAGCCGCAATTTTGCGAACCAGAACTATAGTGATGATGATAGTTTTATATGACAGCCAGAAATGCTTCGCGTTTAAAAGGCGCACTTGGGGTGTCTTCCGATCAGTCCCACAGCAGTAATCGTTATCCAGCTCGCGTGCTTTCCTTATGCTATCGCCGCGCGCCTGGTACTCCCGGTCACGAATGGCGTGCGCGTTACTGGCGTGACCCTTGATAGCATATAGTAGCGAGCATTTTGTTTTCCATAAACGAATCGGAAGCAGGCCAGCTGATGGCTATTGCTGCGGGACACATTTGGAATGTGTGGGCGCTGTACAGATCATAGAGTTTGTTACACACAACAGTATAAAACTATGGTACGAAGACTTGGCTTGCGAGGGAGGAAGGCCAGAGACCACCTGGGACGGCTTCCTGGACCCTAACGAAAAGCCGACACACGACAAACGGCATGAGGCGAGGTTATGTAGAGGAGGTCGTGGCAAGAACGCAGACAAACGCACGTGAGAGCAGATTTTTCTGACAGAAAGACTCCGCAAGTACGCCGTGTTACTACTTCTACACCATCCACAACAGTGCGTTACCGTGATTCCGAAACTGAACCCCTGAACCTCATGAAGGTAAAGAAAATATGCAAAATAAGCATTGATTAGAGAACCATAGTCGCATGCTTATAAATAATCTCTAACGCCACATTTATGGTACGGAATGTAACCAGAGAAACCGATAATTCTATAGAATATTGCGCGTCGTAGATGGTCATTCGTGGTAGGTTTGTTTTTGCATTACACGAGCTGCCTTCTACGTCCGGCAGAGGTCCCTCAGAAGGTAGGAAGTGAAATTTTTGTGCAGTGGATGCAAAGGGACGTCGTGGGTTTATCACTTGAAATTGATTTTATGCCTTCGAGTGAGTACCATTTTTCGACTCCTTGTTCGCCTTGCTGGACCACTGGCTGTGCTGTGGCTGCGCTGTGCTCGTTGTGTGGCCGGCCTGCGGTTACTTGCATAAAAAATTCGTCCGCCATTTTTGTAGTGCACTGGCTGTTGTCAAAAAAATGAGGGGACCCGTGCGACCACATTTTATAACATAAAATTGTCCTTCTCGAAACCTTCGAACCGCTAGCGAGGTGAGATGCCCTTTCGAATTTTCGCTCGACCAGTGTTGGCCAAATTAACGCCATTATGTACGTTTTGTTGGCCTCCGCAGCGTGCGAGAGCACCAGCACGCGCATACTGGACGGGATTTGCTGAAAGGCGCAGCCGAATTGCGAAGTCCTTTATCTTGGCCAATCTGTTGAACAAGCCGTACTTACCCTCAGTTCGGATGCCTTTACACAGTTTGTCGAGTGCAGCGTCGGATGAGTCACGTTCACGTGTATTGCTTGTTTTGTGAAACCTGTTCCTGCAGTTCTGCAAAACTCTAGGTTCACTGGTGCAGTGACCTTCCTTAAATGCGATGAATTTTGTGTCTCAGCCTTCGATCGTATCGCCTGTCAGTGTTTCTTGGCTTTCATTTGGGAATACCAGCCCCTTTTCTTGCCCAATCTGTCATTGCTTTTCTTCCATTCGTCAGGGCCGACCAGGCCCGTCTCCGCGTCAGCGCAAACAATGACCGTGTTACGCGACAACTGTGCAGTGGCCTAGATTTGACCGCTGACCGCGAAGGGTCAGCGGAAAAGCGATTCATCCCCGCGGACTTGCGAACATTTTTCGCGGTTTTATATCGCCCAACGCCACTGATTCCTCACGTACGCGTCTGGTGTCGTCGAGACGCACGACAGCTTTTTCGTGGGCCGTGCGCACTCCTGTGGTGCACCTCGAAAAACAACCCCAGCGTCTTTTGTGGTGCACAGTTAAGTGCCTCGCAGCCTTGCTTCGTTGCTGGATGTGCGGGTGTGGCGTGCGGCGTGGTTTTTGGACGTGCGGATTTATTTTTGTCTAAGCTACTATGACTGGCCGCTGCCAGCGGTGGTTGCAAGCCGTACGGCGGCAGTGTTCTCGTCTTAAAACGATGTCGCCTACATGGTACCTCATCTTATAGGACGTTCATAATGTGGACTTCTTAGCAGACAAGTTCGTTATGTTTAATAATTTTTATTGTTGACTTACAAAGGTCCCGAATCGGGTGTTCGTAAAAATTTCACCGAGCATTACTTAATATTCGCAAACCCTTGTTACTCTGGCATTACTTTAGGTTCTAGTCAGCCACTGATGGCTTGCAATTGCTCCCATTTGAAAAGTTTACTTGTTTGAATAATGCTTCAAATAAGTAAAGAAAAATTTTGCACTTTCTCTATGGGCAGGAAGTTATAAAATGGGGCCTAAGATCAAGCTGGGTTTTATACTTTGGCAGTAAGCATGCTGCAATAATTGCATCCTTATTCGAAGGCAGTCTCTCGTTATGGGTCAATGGCCACAGCATTCAACAGGCGAGCACGTCGTCATGACAGATCCCTAGCCGTGGTGACACACCTCCCAGCATTTTAACCTGTCAAAGTGCAAAAAATTCATTCGTGCTTGGGTGTTCGTGTTGATTAAGAATTTTGGATGCCCCGCCACGGTGGTCTAGTGGCTAAGGTACTCGGCTGCTGATCCGAGGGTCGCGGGATCGAATCCCGGCCGCGGCGGCTGCATTTCGATAGGAGGCGAAATGTTGAGGCCCGTGTGCTGTGCGATGTCAGTGCACGTTAAAGAACCCCAGGTGGTCGAAATTTCCGGAGCCCTCCACTACGGCGTCTCTCATAATCAGAACTGGTTTTGGGACGTAAAACCCCACAAAACAACAACAAATTTTGGATGGGCACAGTTAATTGAGAGCCCTGCATTATGCTTCCCCTTTTAATGCTGTTTCTGGCTGTTATACTTCCATATGTTAACTCAGTTTAAACCATAGTCACAAATGATGTGCTGTATGAGGACAGGCTTCAACTAATGATTTGGGAAGGTATGAAAAGTAGTCAGATGGGCCTATAGTTCAGGTCATTCAGGTGCCCCGCCATGGTGGTATAGTGGTTATGGTACTCGGCTGCTGACCCGAAGGTCGCAGGATTGAATCCCGGCAGCCACGGCTGCATTTCGATGGAGGCGAGACATTGAGGCCCGTGTGCTGGTGCTGTGCTATGTCGGTGCACATTAAAGATCCCCAGGTGGTTGAAATTTCCGGAGTCCTCCACTACTGCGTCTCTCATAATCAGATCGTGGTTTTGTGATGTAAAACCTCATAAATAAACCAATCAGGCCTCGGTCATCTGTGTTTAGGCTAGCTGTAGCAACAGAAGTTTAGCGTATTTGTTAATTCACTGAGTGCCACTTGCAAAAGTGTGCTTTTGTAAGTTACAAGTAAATATTGACCACTTAACACTGAAAAGTATTCGAAAGACTCTATAAAGGCACATAGTAGCGAAATTTCCCTTTGGCAGAATTCGTTATGAGTGAGTAGCACATATTGCTGAGGTAATCTTGGCGAGGCCGCAGTGCTGGTTATCGACAATCTTTCACCAAGCAAATAAAAATGGCTCTTGACCACATGCAGTGGGTAACAGAATATTTCAGTTTCTTTGAACTTTTCGAGTAATAAAATCTTATGAAAATTATTTCAGTAAAACATTTCATAGACATGATCTTTGCAGATGGCTGTGTAATTTTCTTTTTAGTACAGTAAACCCTCGTTATAACGAAGTCGCTTTATTCGAATTATCGCTTTTATCGTAGTGTCATGCAGTCCCGACCCAAATGCGTGTATTTTAGACCGGATTACTCGAAGCATGTCGATAGCTTGCTCCGCTTAGAGCGAAGTAACAAGTTGCGGATACGTATTCACGGCGGGTGCAAACTGCTTTGCACATGTCGGATTTTCCCGGTCGCACGCAGAAGACGCTGATGATGACTGCGAGGACTGCCACGATCTCTACGAAGCTGTGAACAGCATCGTTGGCGGAGATATGGAAGGCAACTTCGAATCGTTCACGATGGCTGACGCAGATGTACCCGTCGTTGCCCCAGCTACGGATGCCGAAATAGTCGACTTGCTTGGGAGGCCCCGATCAGGAAGATGAGCTGCTAGACGAACAGCCTCACGAAATTACCAACAGTGGCACAAACGTAGGAGTGCCTCCGTCTATTGCAAAATACAGTGCAGTGCGCGGGCTACGACCACGATCTCATAATTTGCCCGAACAAACCAGAGCAGGCACTCTTCACGCCCAGCCGAAGCACCCGACAAAGCCAGCTGACTGACTTTTTGTGTGTGAATAAAAGTTTGTTTCACTGAATACCACTTCTGCGAAGTTGTCATGGCTAGTTTAGCTGTACTTGCCGAGCTCTTATGGGGCAGTCACGTATATCGAATTACCGCTTATATCGAATTTTTTTTTTGCCGTCCCGTTGGCTTCGTTATAACGAGGGTTTACTGTACTTGTATTATTGCAAGGGAATAGCACTGTGCCATCATCATTACTATGTGTAACCAAGTCTGCATTTTGGGTCTGCATTGTGACATATTAATTAATGGTTGACATTTCTCATTTGTTTTTCAGATACGTTACCCAAATGACAAGCACCACTGCACCACAGAGGTAATGTCTGCGTTGCCTGCTTAGTTGTAGATAAGTGCTTAAAAGAAGTTCTAGGCTGAAATTCTATCCTGAAATTGTGCCCCCAAGCATGTAGTGTAAGCAGACAACCATACTCGTATTTGCTTTCATGCACTGTGTCAGCGCTATCTTCCTGATATACCATTCCATTGGCATTCATCGAGTCAATTTTTATTATACAGTAGAATCTCGATGATACGAATTCGTAGGGAGCATGTAAAATATTCGCATCATCCCGAATTCATATGAACCAAAACATGTTAAAGCTGATCATGAAGATGAACAAGAACTTTATTGGGGTCAACTACTTCTTGCTGAAAAAGTCTGTGATGTTCTTCTGAACTTTATCAACTTCGCTATCCCTCAAGAAAGCCGCCTGAAAGGAATAAAACTGTGCTGTGGTTTCTTCACTCATGCTGCCGGTGCTTACGGTGCAACACAGTACATCGAGGGCGTCAAGGTTTTCTGACATTGACGGTAGGAGATCACACTCAACGGCATCTTCACCATCACTCTCAGACTTGGTATCCTTTGCCTCATCGACCGATTCTTCGATGGATCGCAGCCCACAGGTCACTACGTTGTCGTCCGCTGTGACGAAGGCTCGCGCTGAAGCTCGAGTTTCAAGGTTCTCCCAACCCTCGATGTGCGAATCGTCGTCAGGCTCCTGGTTTTCTTCTGTCGGAGCCGCATCCGATTCCACGAAAGATCCACACTTGCGAAAGCAGTTCGCGATCGTGTCCTGGGTCACATTAGGACATGGCCAAGAAATGTAACGCGTCAAGCAGGCTAATCCGCAAGTTTTCATCCTTGAGCTCAATTTTCGCTAGGAGCCTCCGCACAAGCAATCCCTTGAAATGGTGCTTCACATTTCGGATTATTCCCGCATGCAGTGGCTGTAGACGGCTCATGGTGTTTGCGGGAAGGAACCTTGCGGCGACATTGTTGAAGTTGCAGTCTTTGGGATGGGCCGAACGCTGGTCGACGAAAAGCAAAATTTTTCTGTTTTCCGCTGCCATTTTCCGGTCCAAAGTCGTAAGGAACTCGCGGAAAAAATCTGCAGTAAAAAATCCCGAGTCAGTCGCTCGCGTGAAGCGGTGATTTCGCTCGTTCGTATCATCCGCAATGGCTGGGGAAACTGTTCGTATAACACCGAATGACGGCGCATTTTATACAACGTAGTCCGTCCAAAACAACATTAAAATTCGTATCATCGCAAAATTCGCATCAACCGTAATCGTATCATCGAGATTCTACTGTAAGAGCATTTGCAGTTTATGTTGAACCAACTTTGTGAAATTGGAAAGATAATGTGGGTGGTTGCATGTGCATCTGATGATGCAACAACTTGTCTTGTGCTGTTTGAATTCGCTCATGAATTCTTCAGGAAATTTTCAGATTGAAACACAGCTTTGTGGAAGCTGCTTAAAAATAATTTTTGTTGAATTGAAAGCAATGTAACCTTGGTTATTTGTGATGCGTGTAGTATAGCTTTCATGTGCATATATAACTATTTAGACTGGAAGTATGTCCGCATGATTTGTGGCTTAAGGTTTTGATGAAAAAGTATGAAATTTCTCTCACACAAACATTGCTCATTCACAGCACGTATGTGTAGAACTCAAGACAAGTAATAAACTGTATGACACAAATAAATTCAATATGTCGAACGGTTCTTATGACTGTAGTAGACTAGCAGAGTAAATTTCATAGTTACTGATATGAACTGTGTGTGAATGGAAGTGCTAGGTCAGCCAATTACAGATATCAATAAAAACTGATAGTGCATCATCCTTGGACCTGAAGACAGCCTAAAAATGGCCACTTTTAATGTTATTCATTATTACCAGCTTGTGTTGCCAATGGGAAAAACCGTTTTTGTGGCGAGAAGCAGAAGGCAGCACTCCACGTTGATTGAAGGTAGCATAAATTACAATGCATGGAGGGTCTTGCAAGGGTAGTACATGCTGGTCCCCTGATGCCCTTTTTTTTGGGAACTCCCTTTCCATCTAGAATCCTTTATAAATATGTGGCCCACTCTTAGCATTGCAAAAGGAATGCCTTTTCTGACGCCATTCCCTTTTGTGCTTAGTCGGTAGTCTGATGCTCCGCCTGCATTACCAGTGGGATCAGCTGCCTGTGAATGGCAGGTGGAAGGGGAAAAGCATCAAAGTAGTGCCACAAACTCGCCTCTTCATACCTCGCAACCAAGTTGCTGTGGTGTGTTAAAAAGCTGATAATTCAATGTAAATTTGGGAGTTAAACTCAAAAGCACTATTCTTTTCAAAGGTAGCTCTTTAACCCTTTAAGGAGCAGTGGTATAACAGAACTTCTGTGCTGTATGCTTGAAAGCACATTTCACCAGCAACTGGGTGCATTAATCTCATTTGTTAAGCACTGATCTTAACAGCACTTAATAAATGGGATAAATCTATCCAGTTCCTGAAATATGCTCTCAAGCACATCGCTAAGTTTTACTTGTTATGCCACTACCGTTTAAGTGCTGGCCTTTGAGGTGAAATGTTGAGTGCGATGTCAGTGCATGTTAGAGAACCCCAGGTGGTTGCAATTTCTGGAGCCCTCCTGTATGGCATCTCATAATCACATGAGGGTATTGGGATGTAAAACTCCAGAAACCAATCAATCAATCAATAAATCAATCAAGTACTGGACTTTACCTAAAAGTTTCGACATTTGGACAAAATGGATTTGGATGCAGTTAGTTGGTTGCAACAAGCACATGTGCCAATTAACACAATTAGAATTTGGCTGACATTTGCATTCTCAAGATACCCATTGAGTTGCTCCTCTTTCCAGCATTGTGTACGGCATTTTGCCTAGCTTGCTAAGATATATTGATGAGGGCAGCACTGTATACTAACTTTGCATTGGTACTTTGATGGTCAGTAGCAAGCAACCTTTCTGAGAGGCTATTCATGTTAATGTAACAAATATCACCACTTTCTAAGAACATCCTTTAGCCATGAGATTGAGTGCAGTCACTTGATGAACCATGCTGTGTGGTCGATGCATTGGCTTCTGTTTAACAAGGCAAGTTTTGTGTGTGCACATATGGCATGCATATCCTCAAAAGCAGTCTGAGTTTTCTTTGTAATGTGTTTGTGAATGTTGCTATGCATCTCTTAAATGCCAGAGAATTTCTTTGGCTACCCGTACCCACGTTGGTCTGACTGACAATCTGTCCTCTATGCAGTGAACTCGGCAGAACAATTAAGAAATGTTAGCTCCTGTAAGTGGTAGGACATGAGCCTGCAGCATAGTAAACGAGCATCTATCCTTGATACCATGCCACAGGAGTGGTGGACATTATGCGTAACAATAGAATGAAAGAACAGTGCCGTTGCCATGCCGCATTTTCGATGCACTGTGATGTTCGGTCTCAAGTGAATTACAGCAGCATTCGCTGCCTGATCAACAGAGCTCGAGGAACGCACCACCGTCTCACTTTGCTCAGATGGGTGTAGCGATATGCTCAGCTCGTACATGAAGGGTTGCAATGGCTTCACAGATGTATAGTGCAATTGGCATCTAAATCAACGAAGCTAAAGAAATGCCCTGAGCAACTCAGCCTAGACAAGCCGCGGACTTGTGGTAGATGTGGCAAGAAACTCGCCGACATCCAAGTCTTGCTGTAGTGTCAGCAAACAGGAGTGAAAGGTAAAGATCACATCTATCCAGCTTATAGAGAGGACATTTGCTTTCATACAGCAGCGATTATTTGGTTAGAATTCCACTTTGTTTGCTTTACAGGAAATCTGATTTATGTTTCTTGACAGTTACCTAATACTGAATATCACAAGTACTAGAGTTGCGTGGCACCTCTTACTGAAGGTTGTTGCTGTGATGAAAGTATTTTGTACATTATATGCTCCCCAACTCTTGTGCATAAATGTGGTGGGGCCATAGGGCATGTGGCATTAGTGCATTATTAGCCATAAACCATACGGTGAAATGCCATGTAAAATTACACTGCACATTGCCGATCGCCTAGCGACGCTACCTTTGTGATGATGTTGCCATTTTTAAACTGATCCCATGCCTGGTAAAAGAAAAAACATGTAAACTTTCTCGAACCATTTCGGTGACTTGTACCATGGAAGAAATATCGGTAGTTCTGAATAGGTACAGTGACAGGCAAGTGACAGGGCACAGAACTTCTATTTAATGGCCGCTTCAGCTGGTTTCTTACTCGGCCTCCCTGCCCTTCCCCACTAGAGAGGGATGGGTGCATCCTACTGTCGTGGCTGTATCCACTTTTTCAATGCGACACAGTGTCAGTGAATCGGCATTCCTCAGCAGTATATGGCATCACCGCAGGGGCAAGCTGCAGTTTCTCAGTGCTGGTTTAGGCTGCTTGATGAGCCTAGCGCACGAAGGAGGGAGCTTATTTGGAAAGCTTAAAAAAAAAAAAAAGAAGATTGAGGGCCTTTTTTATACTGGTCCTTTAAGTGTCCTGAGCATTTGTCCTCTCAAGGCTAGTGTGCAAAGACCAAATGTTTAGCACTTGAACTGTGCGTCTTAGTTAAGCCACTAAACAGTTAGTCCTTGCAGCAATTTTCTGCTGGTTCCTACCAATGGTGTACATCTTCTGTATCCATCAGCATGTCTGATGGTGGCCATCATTTGGCTAGCAGTGAGCCGGTGCTCAATTCATGTGGGGGACACAGGCATAGTCCAATCTTGGCTGGGGTCTGCAGATAAGCCATGAATGTGTTTGTGTCGTGTTCAAGCTCTGTGGCTTGGGGCTGTGCAGTCATTGGGCATTTTGCGACTTTGCGACCTTTTTAGGAGAGCCGACTAGAGGGCGGGGCCAGTGCTGGTCAGCATGGCGTCTGGCAGCCAGTCGGTACGTGCGCAGAATAGCCATGGCCTCAAGCAGATCGACCTGGACCAGATATGGGGCGACTTGCGCGAGGGCATCGAGCAGGTGTACACCAACAAGCAGGACAACATGTCCAAGACCCGCTACATGCAGCTTTACACGTATCCTTTCTTGTTAGCTTTTCTGACGTTGCAGGCACATAAGACTGCTGGGCTGTTGCTAGCTGCAGCTTTATGGTGTAAAACCGGCCATCATAGTTTAGCTGCTGATTGTACGGCACACTGTTTCATTGCATAAAACTTTTTTTTTTTATTTACAGAGTACTCGCATCACCTCAAAGGAATTAGATAGGGGGGAAAACATTTTCGCTGGACTACGGTAACAAAGAAGACAAGAATCACTATCATCTGATAAAGGAAAACAAACATATACATCGCGCCCAATATGAGTTGCAACATGTTGCCTGAGCTCAAAGTGAGGCCAGCACTGCAAAGCGGCGTCGACATTGCAAAATTTCCTGAAGCATGCACTATTTCTGCTGCTGGTGCTCTCCAAACCAATTTAACGTTTACCTGCCAGGATTGGGGCCTATTCAACCGTGGTCAACGTGTTGCAACTCGTATTGAATGCTACTGTACATCACGTTTGAACAAGTTTTCATAAATTTAGAAGCTGTTGCTTTTCATTGGAGGCAATGAAGAGCGAGTAAAGATCAAAACAACAAAATCAGTGACATTTATGAGATCATTTGGTAAATTTTTTCCACTGTCTTATTGTTTTTGAGAAAAAGTTTGCTGTGTCTGTGCTTGTGACAGTTGTCTTTGTGAGGTGTGTGCAGTTGCCAATTCCCTCAATGATCCTTTTCCTGTGTGTACTTACTGAAAGTGGCATGTTTCTTCAAACATGCTTTGGGGTACGGGTACATAGTAGACAAAAATTACGAAAGGTAGTAGCATTATTGAGTGGAAAAAGCTACCCGGATATCTTCAACCAAATCAACTCATCATGTTCTGTTACTGCAATTATAACTTGCATTGCCTTCTGTCATTTGTTGTATCCCTTTGAATGAACTTCATGGTGCTTGCACTGGTGTAGTTGTATTCCTTGACTCGCGTGAAACTGCACAGACATGTCTACGACTACTGCACCAGTGTACATCAGGGTGGTTCACGAACACCATCTGCCAAGACTAAGAAGAACCAGCCTGTCGGTGGTGCCCAGTTTGTTGGCTATGAGCTGTACAAGCGTTTAAAAGAGTTCCTCAAGAATTACCTTGTCACACTCCTTAGGGTAAGTCCTGCTGTCTTCTCAACAAAGTGTTGAAATCGAGTTTTCATCACAACTAGAGTATTCTTACTGTTCTTATCTATGTTCTTTTTTGGCATGACTGATTTGAACTTCGGGACCTTTTTTTGGATTATTGAGACTCTCGCTCTCTGGCAGTCGAAGGGTAAGCACGCTTTTCGTTCCTGGTCCGTCGACTCCTTTGTTTGAGCTCGTTCGGACGGAGTCCGCCGCGGTGCCTGTGCGCCAACGGCGAACGCCTACCCTTACGTTGCCCTTCCGAACGCTACGCCGTAGATTGTGCCCGTGTTCGTGCCTGGTCTTACTACGCCAAGGGCACTAATCGAAAGCGAACGCGAACGGAGTTTGCCCATACTCGGATGATCGGGCCCATTGGTCTGCGATCGCACGAGTCCGCAGCACAGTCGCAAGGGACCATTCTTCCCTTCGCGGCATGTCTCCGCGAGCCATTGCCCGTGGTGACGTGCTTGCGGCGCCTTTTGAGTGTATTTTGCCCTTGGTGAGGCGAAGCAAAGGTCGCCTGTTACTACAGGCGGTGCGCAGTGTATGAGTTGTCGCCATTGTGCAATAAAGTGTTGCGGTTAGTCTAAGAGCAGTACTGTGTCACTGCCACGCTGCGCGGTTGTGCTTATGGCTATGTAAATGTTGTGGAAAACTAGTGCTTTCTCATGCCTTTCAGGTAGTGTCCTACAGCTTTTGTCTGATTGCAGGAATATTACGAGGTTGTACATACAGATTTTGTGTTACGTGGCCTAACTGATTTTAATTGTGGTTTCTGCAAGCTAGAGCACCTAGTTATTACTGAGGGCATTTAATTGGCTAATTTTTAAAATAATGAAATTATGAAAGCTTGCATGGATTCCATTTGGTAAAAGGAGACTAGTATTTCATCATTTGGAACATGCATGCAAAGTGATTCATGGGCGTAGGATCAACTGAGAAGCTTGTACATGTCAACTCTTCAGTTGTATGGAATGCTGTTGCATTGTAGTACAGTAGTCTTGGTATGTGGAAGTTGTTTATTTGGCATTGCTGCTTTAAAGAGTGTACACACCAAATATTGTACAATACTTTATCTGATGTTGAAGCCCACTTATTTGGAACCATAACAACAAAGGACATGTTGAAGCCCATTTTGGGGACCATAACAATAGAGGACATGTGCCCGATTGCCTCCCTGTCATTTAACATTACAAGATTTATAGGGCATAGCTAACTGTTTCAAAAAGTCTTGCCAAAAGAGGTAGTGGATACACCAACAGGTGATAACATTAACTCGATATGTCAACTTTTTTAAAAATGAAGAACACCATGCCACATTGCTGGGTAACGAATCATCTCGTATTGGATTGCTTTCGTCGCTGAATGGTTAGCACACATGATAGCTAAGGCATGTGATACTGCTGTTTTGTCACCACCTCTTTTGGAGGAATTTTTAAAAATAAATTTTGTAATGTTTAATTACTGAGGAGGCAGTCAGGCAAGTGGAAATCATTATTATGGTCCCCAGTAGTCAAGTCAGGAATAATTTCATGAAGGTCTCGAACATTTGAGAAAAGCACCTATTTTTCCATTAATATTTTTAGTAAAAATTGCAAATTGAATTAGGGTGAGGGGGTGCTAGACCTCTTACCGCCCCCAGCTACAGGCTTGATTGCCATTTATGCTTTCCTTAGCTTCATCATCAGTTGTCTCCATATAGTTAAAAAAAAAAAAGTGGCCCATTCCCATTTTTATGTTAAGAGTGTGTGTGTGTGTGTGTGTCAGATAATGTTACAGTTCTGCACATCTTTCCCAGTAAACAGAACAGCTGTTAATTCTGCTGGTTCTACTGTAGGTTCTACTGTAGCAAGTGAAAAAGCACTTTACCTGATCCAGATAGTGTGTTTATTGGAGATTCACTACAAGAGCAAAAAGGTTTACTTAAACCAAGTATTTAGGAAATTTAGGCAAGGATTTCCTTGCCTAAATTGAGGCTCAGAATGTGCAGGCTGTTAAAATAGTGAAGCATACTTATTAGGTGAAAGCTGAACTTTATAAAGAGGTTTGCTTTGGAACTGGTGCCTCAATTCAAGAGTCTCAACTCTGCTGCTGTAACCTAACACAAACAAGACAAATAAGGGCTCTCGTTCCTTTTGTTTGAACTGAAACAAATGTTTGCCAGTTTCGAATAGTGAATCCTTTAGTCGAATATGAATTGACTAGTCTCGAATGCTTGTTCACCCCTTGTTTCAAATTTTTCCATCTGCTCGCTGCACGTTGTCATATGCTAATAACAAAGTACAGCCTGGTGAATTGCTGCACAGTCGAATTGCTGCGCTAAATTGCTGCGATTTGCTGTTCTGATCTGAAGTATAGTGCAGAAACCTAGCTCCACCAGAGTGACCAACTGGATGCTAAGTTAAGTCTAAATCTACTCATGTTTGCACAGGAACTAACCTTTTTTAATGTGATTCCTCACAAGCATTTAAGATAGGTGCAACCATTAACATGATCATCTCATGTCAGCCGTCGTCCAGTTTAGATTCTGGTGAAACCATCCGTGTCACTTTTCATGTTGCAGATGTGCACCTGACAGGGTTAGATCATGTTATGATCATCTAATGTGTTTATTGTTTATTTCAAAACTGCAAACACTTGTCAGTGTCGGTTAGGTTATGCTGAGCTCATCTAATTCTTTTGACACTGAGATTGTGCAGTAATGTGTTATAAGCAATGTGCTTGATGCACAGGATGGAATTGACCTTATGGACGAAGATGTGCTACGGTTCTACACCAAGGAGTGGGAAGAGTACCAGTTTTCGAGTAAGGTGCTCAATGGCATCTGTTCCTATCTCAATCGGCACTGGGTAAAGCGAGAATGTGACGAAGGAAGGAAGAACATCTACGAGATATACCAGGTATGCTCGCCTTTCTTTTGTTGTTTTTTTCTTGCACATTTACTTTGTAATTCAAACTAACTTTCAGCGCCACCACAAACCTTCTTGTGACTTGAACACTTAATGGAATAAGGGGGTTAATTTAGATGCTTGTGCCTTAATCTATTTTGTGTACGTGTGGTGCACAGACAAATGTGATCTTCTGGAGCATTTTCGTCACTGCAGTAATGCACTTTCTTTTGCACCATGTTGCTGCTACTCTGACAGCTCCAAGACATACTACTGCAGAAGGTTTTTGCCCACATCATATTGGAAAAGCCACGGTGATGCTGTTATGATGGCAAGAGGCATTTCGAAACTTATGACACAGCCACTTAAATGGTGGCAGAGGAGACAGAAAACTCATCCGGCAAGGTTTCAGAGTGCGGTACAAAGTTGTCTAGCAGCGGCCTAGACTTTCATCGCTGCTCAGGTCCGATCCCATGGCACCAGGGTTGTCAGCCATGATCTCGGCATCGGTGCGTTCAGAAACCACTCGCACATTGTCATAGGCACTAATGAAGTCCCCTACTGTGAGCTCGTCCGAGAGAACTCCCAGAAACGCTGATAAATCACAAAATTCACTGAGACGCTCAACGTCGTCATCAGCAATGATGACCCACGCGATGTCATCACAATGGGATAGCTGGCTCTAACATAGCCTACCTTCCCATGTTCTCACATATATAAAAATAAATGCCATCAATTTGCACCACTAGCCGTGCTTACCGAAACAGTTCACAATGGAGCTTCGCTTGACTAGGCTTCAAGCACAAGTCAACATTTGTATTTTTCCGGGAAGATGAATCTTTGCTTCAATGGATTAAAGTCCGAAACAGGTGGGTCACGAGAGAGAGAGACAAATGCAAGCCCATAAAAGCGCAAGATGGCCAAAACAAACATTGAAGACCAATAATCATAATGTTCTCATTAATCTTTGCGATGACGATGGCATCTATGGCTTTGTAGCAGATCGCAACTAACGAGAAAACATGGCCTGTCAAGATTGGTATTGCAAAAATGACGTCTTTAGGCCTGGAACCTAGTGGCGGGGGGGGGGGGGGGGCTGTGCTTTTGCAAACTACACATGGTAATGCGAGGGCAGCCATTACAGTAGAATCTCGTTAATTCGGCCCCCGTTAATTCGGATAATTCGTCATTCCCACACCCTCCCTTCAAAAATGTTCATAGCCCTATGGCAACAAACATTCGCTAATTCGACGCAAAATTGCACGCGCACTGGTTAATTCGGACTGGAGGCAAGCCAAAGACGGCGAAACTGAAACTGAAACTGCATCTCGGAGGCCATAATATTTATCGCATTGCATTTTCTTTGCCACACGTGTGCAAACTTATGGTCTCAGAGATGGACTCCGGCAGGAACGGTGCACTGTCGATGCCGATCACGGAGGCCAAGGAAAGCCGCATTTTTTTTTTTTCGAAAACTTATGAAAGGGGACGCAAGGTGGCGTTTTGGAGCACGCATCTTCCTGTCATCGGCGGAAAAGAAACAAGGCCTCAGATGGATAGCCTGTGGACCTGCCGGCGGCGGTTGTGCTTTTTCCCCCCCTCTTCGGTGCGTTGTGACATATCGGCGTATCGGAAGTGTCGGTGCGTGAGGTGGTGGTCTGGCCATAGTGGTGGTGTGATATATCCCCGTGCCGCGATGTGGGAACCGGATGAGGCGTCCGACGAAGACCCGTGCGATGAACAACGCCCGGTGCGTCGTACCGCAAAAGACCGCGGACGCTCTCGTCGTTCTAGAGGAGTTTTGATACGATGTCCCAAGCTTGCGATGTCTTGCGCTAGAGGGTTTGTCACATGCCCGCAAACTAGTCCTTGCCGCCCAGCTAACCACAAAAAAAACAAACAAGCATCACGGACTACCTCTCAAAATAAAGGTATGCGATAAAGGAATTGAAAATGGGCATTTTTGTTATGCATTTGTTAATTCGACATTCGAATAATTAACGAGGTTTTACTGTAGAATGTGCACATTGTGTGAATGCAAGCCGGTGGCGGCACTGCCGCCACTGTTTATTCATCTCATTTAGTGCCTTTGTCTGTTGGCTATTTTCTTTTTATCTCAGAAATTTTGCTGCTGCGAATATGACAAGCTTTGATTGTATTTAGTAATTTCTTCCGTGTTTACAGCATTGAGTCATGTGGGTTGTTTCATTGTTCTGCAGTTGGCATTGGTCTCCTGGAGGGACTGCTTCTTTACGCCGTTACACAAGCAGGTGAGTTCCTTGGTGTGCTTAATAATGCCAGTAATATAACATGTACATTAGGCTGGGCCTTATGTTTCTCCGTATTATATTTTTTTAAAGCCTGTGCTCCTGCTGCTCTCTTCGTTCCACTTAGGTGACTAATGCCGTCCTTAAGCTCATTGAAAAGGAGCGGAACGGTGAGCCAATCAACACGAGGCTGGTCAGCGGTGTCATGTTCTGCTATGGTGAGAAAACCATTATGGTCGCATGGATGTATGCAGGTGCTTGCCTATGTCGCGGCAATGCAAAGGGAAAAATAAGAGCTGAATGTTCACTGAAACTCTTTTGCTGCAGTCGAGCTTGGCCTGAATGAGGAAGACCCATCAGCCAAGGGGCCCAACCTGTCTGTGTACAAGGACGCATTCGAGAACACGTTCCTGGAAGACACAGAGCGCTTCTATAACCGAGAGAGCATGGAGTTTTTGAGGCAAAACCCTGTGACGGAGTACATGAAGAAGGTAAGTGTGCTGTTGAGAAGTATTTTTGTTACGACTTCCCGGCATCGTTTGTGTTTTGAGTGATCACGACTCCGACAAAAGTGTCTCGAGAACTTAGAATTACCATTAACTTGACATGGTCAAAACATCGCTAGAGTTGGCCTTTTAGGCTGGGATATCAGTTCTCAAGCTTCTTGCTAAGCTGAGTGCTTGTCTTAACTTCGCACCCTGTATTCTTTGCTTTCTTGACAGGCAGAGCAGCGTCTGAGTGAGGAGCAGCGTAGAGTACATCTGTACCTGCATGAGACTACGCTGGAGGCGCTTGCCAAGACCTGCGAGAAAGTGCTGATAGAGAAGCACCTGGAGATCTTCTATGCAGAGTTTAAGAACCTGCTCAGTGACGACAAGGACGAGGATCTCGGAAGAATGTTCCAGCTTGTGTCCCGCATTGTGGATGGGCTTGGTGAACTGCGTACTCTTCTTGAAGAGCACATACAGGTACAAAACACACTTCACTTTGAATGCTTGCTTGGCTTCTGTCGTAGGAATCTGCTGGCTGAATCTGACTGCTACCACAGGCGTTAGGTTTTGTGGATTCATACTTCGATCTGACTGAACACCAAGTGCAACAGGGAGGCAATGGTGGATAGAGCCTTGGAGTGGTGAAAGAAAGTGAATACGCGGGACGTGCATATTGGAGTGCTTGTCGGTTGTGTCATTGCTATGGGGATCAACAGGCTTGTGAGCACTGCAGTTGCTGATGTGCTTCGATTGCATTGCACTGTAGGCCCAGGGCCTGTCTGCTGTGGAACGGCTAGGCGAGGCAGCTGCCCAGGACCCCAAGCTGTATGTGGCCACCTTGCTGCAGGTGCACCGCAAGTACAACGCTCTCGTGCTCACTGCTTTTTCAAACGACGTGGGCTTTGTTGCTTCTTTAGACAAGGTTAGTGCCATGCCTTTCACAGGGTAGTGACGTGCAGTCATATATATTGAGGTTGCATACGTTGTTGATGGCTGCGCCCTGTCTATGCTTGGAGATGTGTGTTCCTTTTGATCTTACTTGTGCTACAGACACGGACACAGATAAGAAGGGGATTGTTGTGCAACAGCTAAGATTAACGTATACCGGATAGTGCAATGAGGGCAATGTTCATTTTATTGTGTTCATTTTGTTTCCTTCTTATGGCAGTACTTCAAAACTCTGGACTACATTTCGTTACAGCCTAGACTGCCTGTAACGTGTGGGGTGGACGTGGGGTCTCCCACACTCGAGGAACAAAGGACACAGTTCACCGCAATGCATACTAACAAAAGGGCATTTATTTGCACCTTCTACACATAGTAAGCACGCTAGCCGAATTATACAAAGAGCCATGCTAATGTAACATTCCACACAGAATCTATGATTTTCGACTCATCGTAGCAGGATACCGAGTGAGTAGTGTTCACCCATGCCAGAAAGCTATGCCTATGTTGCTTGCTTGCGAGATAAGTCTCGCGAACAGAGGCACAATCAGAGAATGGGAAAGGCCTCCGCGGGTTCGTCCCAGCGGAGCCCATTGCCACCGTGCGCGCGAGCATCTACCGCGAGCGACGACGTCCTGCAGCCAAGAGTGCGAGGCTCATTTCCCGTCCGCAGCCGCCAGGTAGTGCTACCGCAGGAACACTTGCACCATCCCCAGCGCATCGGTGCGCATGACGATGACGTCGCGGCTCGTATCCACGGGAAAGCCACCGCTTTGAGGAAACGCGAGCGCCACACGATAAAACTCACCAGGGGATGTCGACATGCCCACAATTGCAAGTCACAGGAGTCGTGAATATCCGCACTAAAGTGTGGGGGTCTCCCATGCTCGAGGAACGAAGGACACAGTACTCCGCAGTGTAAAACAACAACTTATTTGCACTTCCTACTTGTAGTAAGCACGCTAGCCAAACTATACAAACAGGCATGCTAATGTCACACACCATGCGGTATTGATGGTGTTCAACTCACTGAAACAGGATACCGAGTGAGCAGTGTTTGCCCATGCCAGAAAACTAAGCCTAGTTACTCGTGAGCAGAGGCACAATCGGAGAACGGGAAAGGCATCCGTGGGATTGTCCCAGTGAAGCCCATCACTACTGCTCGTGCGAGCGTTGACCGCGTATGATGATGTGTCAAACCTAAGAGCCCATGGTCCTGCAAGCCGTTGATGCCAGGTAACGTCACCGCAAGAATACTAGCACCGTCTCCAGCGCTGCAGCAAGCTTATGATGACGTCACGGCTCGTGCCGTGCGGTAAAGCCACCTTGGAGTAGCTTTGCAAATGGAACGTAATAAAACCTTACCAGGGGACGTCAGCATCCCCACATGGAGGAAAAAACATGCTTAGCGACCTCCCACGGAACTGCACTGCGTAGAAACGGTGATCAATAATTATACTGCACACCACCTTGATCACTTTCTCAGATGCATGTGCAGTGTCAGACATAGCAACCTGGAAGCACCATTCATATGGTGTACCTGCCATGCGCTCCCTCTCTGTAAAGATAGCCCCGCCACGGTGGTCTAGTGGTTCTGGCACTCGACTGTTGTTCCGAAGGTCGCGGGATCGAATCCCGGCCATGGCGGCTGCATTTCAATGGAGGCGAAATGTTGAGGCCCATGTGCTGTGCGATGTTGGTGCACGTTAAAGAACCCCAGGTGGTCCAAATTCCTGGAAACCTCCACTACGGCGTCTCTCATAATCGGAGCTGGTTTTGATGCATTAAACGCCACAAATCAATCTATTTGTAAAGATACTGTTTCATCATCTCTTTTGTATACATTCTTGTAAAGTTTTAGCAATTTATCCACATGTATTTTTTCTCCTGTAGGGTCTTTTGTCACCGAAAATTATATAGCTTGCACTGGGGTATTTCCCCATCCCATAAACCAATACTTGATTTTGACAAAAAACCAGTGTTGGTATTCATTTTTTATGCTTCAGCCATGATACTGTCATACCATGGGTGACTTGCACTAATAATGTCCATTTGTTCTAGGCATGCGGTAAATTCATCAACAACAATGCTGTCACAAGGCTTGCCAACTCGTCTAGTAAATCTCCTGAACTGCTGGCAAAGTACTGCGATATTCTACTGAAAAAAAGGTGCAGTTTCATTCAGACGTAGACAAGCTCAGTGAGGAATGTACCATATTTGCTTGCTGGCAAAGTGACCACAAATTTTAGTGTGAAAGGCTTGCTTTTGTTACCACAAGAAAAGAAAAAAAAAATAGTTATAATGCGAGGTGGTGCAACCGTAAACGATATTTAAAAGGAGGATGGCTGTGAGGCTTTGCTTGAGCCATCGGAATGTAAAAATCGGGTGCACAGATCTTCGTTGTACTTAGCAAAAGCCACGTTGTTGTCTGTTCTATTAGTGTAATACTGGTGTCACACGGGCGCTTCGAAGGCCTTTGAACCGACGGTCCATCGACTCAGAAGTCATGTTTGAGCTGCTACACTGGCGGTTTCGATGGCCGTCAAGTTGATAGTCTACCGACCTCGATAGACTATCGACTCGACGGCCATCGAAACTGCACGTGTAGCAGCTCAGACATGACTTTTGAGTCGATGGACCGTTGGTTCGAAGGCCTTCGAAGTGCCCGTGTGACACCAGTATAATAGATGGGCAGCACTTCAGAAATTCCTGCGATGCTTCGGCAAAGGCATTGCTGATATGTAATGTGTGTTTGAAGGCTGCGGCTTGCTTGAAGCCATCCAATGTTATCAGTTTGTGGTTTGTGGTTTTCGAACCCTTGCTTTAAGGCATAATCAAAGTACTACCTTCAGCCTTGAGTTGCTGAGTAGCTCAATCTGAAATACTTTGCTGCACTTGAATTTCCTCTTTGGATGAAAGGATTCTATGTTTCCTAAGTGCAGCAGCTTGCTGTAAAAGCTTATTAATTTGACCAATGCATTAGACCAGATGCATTATCGTATTTACTCGTGTATTAAATGAACTTTTTCCCTAAAAAATGGAAGCAAAGTTGGGGGTGTGTTTATTATCAGGGGTAAATTTTACGAAAATTATTTCAGGGTGAGAAAAACGTAATGTGCTAAAAAGGCAGCATTGCGACCCGTGGTAATACTTGGTTACTCGTACGATGAGATCTTATTTAAAGAACTATGTAGGAAAAAAAAAAGGAAAAGAGAACCTGTATGGTGTCGGTACCACGCAACTCAGCACCCACGGCAACAGCCTTTATAATGGCTGCGTTTTGTTCCACTGCGATGGCCTTTCGCTTACATGTAATGCGTAATTCGCCCACAATGCCGTGAAACCGGAAAAATGGCGGCGCTTCGTGACAAACAGTCAACAGCGAAAAAACGAACTAGTGGCACGCCACGGTCTTCACCGTGTATGGAGTTTCTGTAGTTTCTATGTCAGTGCGCCTCTCGCGCATGTCGACACGTACGATGCGTGGGCCAATGGTCCTCGCCACGCTAGCTTGGGCCGCCTGTCGCTGCATATGTCGCCGATGCAATCTTGAAGACGCCTAGCCGCATCACTTGTGCACAACATTTACAAGATTCAGTGTTTCCAGTGTTGTGCAGCCAACAGACATTCAAAGTCAGAGAACAGCAGCAGCCCCACCACGGAGCTCTAGGGCAGGGGTTCTCAAAGTGGGTTCCGCAGGCCCCTCCTGGGGTTCCGCGAGCCACTGATAAATTTTCCCTGGTTTTACAATCGCCAACTCAACCCACTGGTGTGAAGCTCACTTCGCAGGCTGCTTGCAGCAATGTGGATGCTGTACAGCTGCCATTTGCAAATTTAAACTTGTAAATTTAACCCGGAAAAACATCAATTTTGGAATGGTTCAACAAAACATCTATTTCTCCCCAAATGTGCATTTAAAAATAGCACCCCTAGTTTTACCTTGCGACTTCAAATATATATATATATATATGTGTGTGTGTGTGTGTGTGTGTGTATGTGTGTGTGTGTGTGTGTGTGTGTGTGTGTGTGTGTATATAAAGCCCAAAAACGAGAACTGGAAATATAATTCGCATTCTTTGTGTATGTTTGTATTATGGAATTTGGGCTTGCATTAATGAAACTATGTTAAGCCAATTTTATCACATTGAATTACCTATACCTTTTTTTCCACCATTAAAACTCGTTTTTGGCAGTACGTAGTGCATCATTGTGTTGCATGGAGTCCAGCACAGCAGCATAGCATTGTAGCATTCAGCAGTGGCAGTGTGTGAGGATAAGTTGCCCAGATAACTTGTGCACAACATTTACGGGATTCATGTTAATGACTGTGTACTTATCAACACGCTAATTACATCAAAATTTGTTTTGCAGTTCTAAAAACCCAGAGGAATCTGAACTCGAAGACACACTTAATCAAGTGGTGAGTTTGAAAGGAAACCATTTGCACCATTTCTCCATTTCTCGAAGGGGGCTGCCATTGTGTGTCAGTTGCTTGCCATTCTTGAATGTGGCAGTTTGTGTGGACGCAGTAATTTACTGTATAAACAGCATTTTTGTTTGGGGGAACATAAGTTGACCACCCAAGTTTACGTGGGAAAAAAAAGGGGGAGGTGGGAAGAGCGAAAGCAACCAAGAATAGCTGAAGTGCATCTAGTTAATTACATCAGCTACAGTTGAGCCATTTACAATGAATTTGCAATTTTTTTGTTGTATCGAAATTTGTTCTTTTATGCTATATATTGTCACTGAAGGATTCTTAGTTATATGAAAGTTAACAGCAGGAAGAAAATTAGGCATGGCCCTGCTACAAACACCAATGACCAGCGGAGCTGTAAGGGCTTAGCAAAGCATAGTGAACCTTTAAGCAGAGGAGAAGCGATCTTTTAGAAAATCCGCATGTGACTTTTCTGCCACTATATAAGCCCTTTCTCTTTTCTTTTTTCTCTCTGTCTGTATCTCTTTCTCTCTTGCTTTCTCCATCTCAGTTTCTCTTTTTCTCGGCCATAGCATATTGCCAATACACATCACGGCTTACGCTGCAGTGTATCGTGTCTTGAAGTTGTCTTCACATTCTTTTCTTTTCGTTGTCTTTGTACCCCAGCTGTATGATCGCTGTCAGTTATGATACCACTATCATGATATCATGTACCAGCAAGCTGAGGGCAGTGATGTGGGTCAAGGGCAAATGCGGATCTGCTTTTCCCTTCTGCACTTAACGGAATGGTCGTTATAGCGAGATATGGGTAGTGGGACAAGAGCGTGTGTGTCCGCATTTCCCTTCTGTGGACGATGGGGTGGAGCGAATAGCAAGGTCTGAACAGCTCCGCTCTAAATAAGTTGGTTGTGCTGGGGATTCAGCAACCACGACTTGTTAGCGCTCCATCAAAGTGCTCCTCACAGCGGCCATATGTCACGCTTAAAGCCTACAGAAGTCCAGATACAATATTCTGTGCTGGGAAAGGATAAGGAAAGCTATCGCCCAGATCAGAGGGCAATGTTGATTTTACGTTCACTGAACTGCTAGGTGTCAAGAAGAAAAGCAAATGGCTAGTGGTTCTGGAACAAAGCAGCGATGCTTTTTTTTTTCTCACAGATTGGGATAGCTAGCTATACACAAGCCTCGTCGGCAACATGTTTCCTGAACGATTGCCATCTCTTGCACGATAACTGAGGCCACTGTGTTTAGAACCACTTCCTCGGCTAGAGACATGCTTGTCACTTGACACTCGGCAATAACAAAAGCACCAAATCTGGCACCGGACCACTACGTCAGTGATGCAAAATATGAAACACGTTGGTTGTGGAGTGTATAAGGTGCGAGACTGTTTTCAAGCATGCTTTCCACTCCTCCCTGCTCTCCCTTTTGCCCTCCACTTGCGAGGGGGAGAGGTGCTGCTTCACGTCGTCGGCCATGTTGTTGTGCAGCACTCAATTATAAAAAAAATGTTTGCAAAAGCTGCATGCAACTCGCCAATCTGACCCCTGGCATTATCAGAGGATTTGATCCATTGGCTCGGTCTTCCTATGTGGCAGCGCTGGAACTTCATTATATTGAAATCGCAAGTAAACATTGGAGCTGTGTGAATGGTATGCTTTGAGTGCGAATCAAATACTTTTACAATGTTTGAACATTTAATAAATAACACCGTGTTAATTGAAAGAAATGTACTCTGAAACATGGGCGAAAAGGACATATGTGTTGCACGACTAGTGCACTCCCACAATGTCATCCCTAGAAAAAGAACACTCGAGTTGTAGAACAGCCCAATTTAGAACAGTGTGAATGCATGAGTTAACTTCACTGCACTACACAAGTGCTAGCTTTGTCGTAGTTCACGAGTGTCATGTGGTAAAGAACACCACATGTTGGAATGGGCGACTTGCGACGAAACATGGCATATTTCGCCCCTGAATTACAAACATCAAATTGTTTGAATAGTAAAAGCTAAGTGTGAATCGAATAGCACATGCTACTCAAAAATTATTTGAAATTTCGAATATTTGCATGCCCTTAATAAGAAACATCATCGTCATCATCAGCCCATCTTATGTCCACTGCAGGACGAAGGCCTTTCCCACTCCTCTCGATTCTTGCCTGTCCTGTGCGAGCCGATTCTATTTGACGCCTGCAAATTTCTCGCTTTCGTCCCCCCATCTTACTCTCTGTCGTCCGTGGCTACGCTTGCTCTCTCTTGGTATCCATTTTGTCGTTCTAAATCATGTGCCCATTCAGTGGACCCCAGAAACTTGTTTGAATTATCAGAAGCAAGCAGAAGTGTGACCCAGTGCAACATACCACGAAAAATGGAGGTGTCAACTTATCATTGCTGCCATGCAGTGTTCTTTTTCTTTTTATTTCTTCTGCAACAGATAGCAAAAAATGTGAATTAACAGGATTAACTGAACGGTGCTGTTTGAATTAAGCAGCTTTTAACTACATTGGAAACATAGCAGGGCCAACCAAATTTCTTGGAATTAACCGAACATTTGAATGATCGAATCTGAGTTATCAAAAGCTTACTCTACTTCGTTATGCCGAGAATTTGGTTTATTGAAGTTGGTTATATTAAGCTCTAACTGTATTTCTCAGGTGGCACTCACCCACCATTGGAGCTGTGGTCTAATCATAAGTTGGAAGTAGCAGCACTATGCTCAGAAAATGACCATTTGTTACTGGCCATCTCGTGCGTTGTCTAATCTTCACAACCATTGAGGGAGTCCCTGATGTATCATATCCTGAGTGCCTTTAGCACCACAGCACGTGCATACCTATCAACTTGCCTGATTTGCCTCAGAGGCTTCCATTTTCCGATCACTCTTCCCAGTTATTTAGATACATCGACGGGATTTTATATATAAGTTCAGCTCCTTTTAGAAAGTATTGTCAAAGGTTCCTGGATTTCCTTCTATGCACCACAACTTACTTGTATCAAAACTTTGTTAAATAAAGGAGAAATAAAAAACACATTACGTGTGGAAGCAAGAAACTAATATAAAACATTTGTTACTCTCTGAATTTATATATATGTGAAAGTTCTGCCGTGGTACCTTGTGGAAATGGGTTTTGTAGCGTGAGCTACACTGGTCGGCGTTGAGCAGTTTCGCGTGGCTCCTGGATAGCCGTGCGGCGCATGCACGAGGAGCAGCGACACCACGCGGTGCACAACTAGCGCGCCAGAGCCACCGCCGCGTGCGCCTCACCGGTCTGTGCATTCAAGAGGAGTGACATCATAGCTGCAGCAGGTGCACTGGCGCCGGCACATGCCCAGCTTTGTGCCTCCGTTTGACGCTGTGCCGGAGCTGTTTGATGGAACCTTTCATTTTGTGCGCATGCGTAGAGGTATAGAGGTATCAATGGGGGTATACATATAGCAGGGCGTTTGCCAGTGTGGTATAGCCATGGAGAAGGAGAGCGATATTGCTCCTCAGTGGTGCAGAAGAGTGGAGAAGCTTAACTCATTGGATTCCGAAGTAGTTGCCTGGCAATTAGCGGTTGAGTGTAGGAAGATTGAACAGAAGGCTAAACATGCTGCGGAGACACTGGAGCAAAGGGAAGAATGTCTAGCAAAGCAGCGCTGCCAGGAGGCTCGTGCTACATATATCCTGGCATAGCCGAGCTAAGCCACTACTTAATTTTTTTTTTATGCAAGGCTTGCCCCAAGAGCACCGTCGGTAAGCATGCATTGCTCCTCCACACTGCATTGCATGAGGAGTGCTGCGGCTATTTCATTGACTTGGCACGGCACAGAGAAGGCACCACAGGCGGGCATTGCACATTGGGATAACTGTACATTGAGTTTGGTGCACACAGTGAAACCACTATTATTAGTACTTATATTTGAAATGGTGATGCGCACAAGGTCCATCCCAGCATTGCACAACATGCCAGAATTGTTTCATCTCAAGCCAAATCTTTCAATGTTCTTGCTCATTCCTTAACCTTTGGAGAGTAACCACATATGCAGTCCCTTCCTCCCCTGTTTGACTTTGACAGATGATAGTGTTCAAGTACATTGAAGACAAGGATGTGTTCCAGAAATTCTACAGCAAAATGCTAGCCAAGCGGCTAGTGCAGCACATGTCGGCCAGTGACGACGCTGAAGCCAGCATGATCTCCAAGCTCAAGGTGAGCTTCCCTGCGTTCAGATGTTAGTGCTAGGCAGGAAGTCTCGGTCTGGATGTGTAGCTTTTTCACTAAGAACTGCATGCATTTATTCAAACAATTCATTGTATCGAGAACCATGCAACAAAAATGACGTGCCATTGTTTACTCTCTTCATGACTCTCAGTGTACTAGGCTGCCTTTTCTTGAAAATGTGGGTTATCGCTTTGTTATACTTTACATATTTTAAAGGGGTGCTCAAGGTAAACAGCTTTTCTGTTAGAATGATGAGGAGTGCTTGAAAACGTCCGAGACATCAGTGTTATCTACACCACCTTATTCTCCATCGAGAAGTTTAGGTAAATGTACAACAAAGCTTGCAGCACTTGTAGGATATTCTCTGAACTTAACGCAGTCATGTGGTTGAGACAGTGGTATATAGAGGGGATGGCTGCAAAATCAGACACTGGTTTCTCCACGGCTGCGTAATGCCTCTACATCCTCCATCCTAACAATAAACAATAGCTAAACCCTCCTATTATTCTGCCTGCTCCTGCATTTCACACAGCTGTCTGACTATTGGCCAGTAAAGACAGAAAATGAGCGTGCAAATAAAATGTAAATTTATTTAAATAGTCTTGGAATGTATAGTGTGCAGGATTTCTTTTCTGTAGCTGTGTATCTTGTGTGTAATGGGAAAACATTGTGTACTGTCATTTACATGGGAACTGAACACATTCCAGGTGGTCGAAATTTATCTGGAACCCTGCACTGCACGATTCCTCGTAATCTGTCCAATCTTAGTGCGCTAAATGAGTTACAGTCGACAGATTTTCTGGACCCTCTCGGGAATGCAAAAACGTCCGGAAATTTGGGCAGTCCGGAAAAACGAATGTATTCAAAAGTGCACCAACTTACCAATATTTTTCTGCTCAAGGGCGAAACGCCACACTTCATAAGCACCAACCCCATACGCCAGCGGGTGTGACGTGCCTGCAGGCCGCAGTGGAATTGCTAAGAACTCCCACCATGTGGTGTGACATCACGCGCGTTACACTCAGACAAAACGAAATTACTGCTCGTTGTCGCTCTTCCTGCTGTCAAGGATCACTAATACGCTGTTTTGACAGCATAGGCACACCAACACGCGCAACACCTGGGCGAAACCGAATTCTGCTGAAAATCATAGTCATGTTGACTTCTTGGATGGCGGCCACCACACACACAAAGTATATGCATGCTGAAAGCGCTGCAGACAAAATCGCGGTCACCGTGACCACAAATGCCAGCGACACAGTTCTGAAAGTACATGCGTGGCCAATGTGCGAACGGAGGTTTTACCGTTCACGCGTTATGAAAACCGTGTTCGCTACTAATGCGGTTTTGTATGGCCACCATCAATCTGAAAGTATGTGTGAGCCTACCGTATTTACACGATTGTAGGTCGGCCCTTTTTTTCAAATTTGACAATCCAATGTTGGGGGGGTCGACTTAGAATCAAAGTCAAACCGTGTGCCGCTAGTAACGGCAAGAGAAATGAGAAATTCGGGGTGCTGCTAGGTGGGGACAGCTTTGCGCCCTCGTTTCCATGGTTACGGCCAAAGCGTAGCGTATTAATTTACCATTGCATACATTCCGGCGCAAGTAAACGTGATGCCGACTTTGAAAGTTGGCGTTCCCGATCTGTGCCCTTTGGCCACCATACCTAGAGCGACTAACCTCCCACCGTCGTGTTCGGAAGTGTATTAACGTGGTATGATTGTGGCTACGTTAGCGCCGTGCATTGAATCAAAGGACTCGCTAGTACTCATTTTGTTTATTTGAGATGAACAAAACGCTTCTTGAATGCGAGTAACGTACTCACGAATAAATGAAATTGCGAGCGGCCACTTCCATCTGACGCCATGTTTGTTTTGGTATCGCGCGGCAGCCGCTGCCAGTGGCCTTGATGGAGTCATCTCGCAGCGAATGTGTTCGCATAATTGCAAATAAAGTTTCCCGCTCAATCCACAGCGGATGGTTATTGCGCGTTTTTATACAAAAGCTGTTTTTTTTTTTTTTTTAATCTACCGAGCGCACGGCTCTTGTGGGAGCATCAATCATTGATGGAAGAGCCACCGTATAGGGGGTATTGGTAGTTGACGGAAGAGCTTCGCTTTGTGTGGTACAATTTTCTAAGCGGCCGTGTCGCCATGTGCTTCTGTGCTGGGCCCCAAGAACTATCAGCGCTCGTTCGCAGCAGCGTTCAAATGGGCTGCTAATCTCCATGCCGAGGAGACTAACAACTGCGCAGCAGGGTGCAAGTTCGCGATCAGTGAACGTGTGGTGCGGCAGTGGCGGCTTCAGCGCGAGGAAATCTTCTCATGCGACTCCAAGCGCCGTGGTTTTCGCGGGCCAAGGTCTGGACGCTTTCTGGAGCTGGAGAAGAAGCTTGCGGCATATGTGACCGATTTACGCGATCGATCGCTGTTGGTCACCTGTGGTATGATTACACAACAAGCCCGTGTCTATGCTTCTGAGGCAGGGATAACAAAGGCTCAGTCCAAAGCTAGCAGGGCTTGGGCATTGAAATTTATGAAGCGGGCAGGCTTTTCTCTGTGTCGACACACCAACGTGTGCCGCAAGTTGCCGGCCGCACACGAGGAAAAGGTCCTTGCCTTCCATAGGCATTTCCTTAAACTACGTGACACCCGGTAGTATTTGCTTGGCCAGATCGGCAATGCCAACCAAACACCCGTATACTTCGACGGGACCAGCAATACGACAGTGAGCGTGAAGGGTGCACACGATGTGAACCGCATTACTTGATTTGTTCTTATTTTCTTTTTTTAGGGATGCAATTTTAGGGGGGTTGACCTACATTCGAGTCGACTTACAATCGTGTAAATACGTAACGTGCAATGGATCGAAGCAAAGCTGCTTTCTCCAAACGCTGCGCAGGTATTCGCGCTTCTCTATCACAGGTAGCGGTAACGCAGTTTATGAACGCACGTACGCAGACAGCGCACATAGAGTGAAAACGGAACTACGGGTTGCTGTCTGCTGCAGACGAGAACGCTCTACCGTTGTGATCGATACACTATGCACCTCCCAAACTATGCGGCCAACGCAGTGTTAGTTCAAAGGCAATAGAATCATAGAAAGGCATGAAGCAGTATAGCTTTCCTGTCGTTCGGTATCAGTACGGTGGGGCGTACTTTGTCACTCCGTTTTTGGTTGGCCTCTAGCACATGCGATGCGACACGCAGCCGCAGCGCTCTGCACTCGGGACACTCCGAGGGTTATGCTTGCGAACAGCTTAATGTGCGCCCGAGTAAGTCCAAATTAGCGATGCATGTGCTTGCTGGGACAAGAGGACAAGTCATAATAATCATATTTCTAAACTTGTCTGGTATTCTAGATGAAATTTCGCTGCGACGAAGTTTAGCGACTACGAATTTTTCGTGCGTCCCATCAGTTTCTTTGGAGTGATATTTGAATGGATGCAGCTTTGGTGGTTTCAGACCTTTCATTGCGTCAAAAAGTCCGGAAAATTGGAAGGCTGAGGCTTTGAGTGTCCGAAATTTCAGACTTCCTTGTACATTGGGGCTTGTGGCGGACGTCTTCGCGTGCCACGAAGACGTCCAATGCCACGATGACGTCCAAAATATTGGGCATGTCCAAAAAATCAAGCATCAGGAAACTCTATCGTTGACTGTAAATATATTTTTATATGGAGATGTAAAATATATATATATATTTTTCATTGGGCTGCTTTTTAAACACACAGCACTTCTTTCTGTGTTCAGTGCAACTTCATTCGTTTGCACATTTCTGCCTGGTTGTTATTTTTACATAAATATTTTTCTTCTCAAATATGTTTTGTTTAGCCTTGCACTCTTGCCCCCTGGACCATCCTAGCTGTGCCCTCGCAGTCGTTTGGCCTGCATGTGCTTGTGTTTGTGACTGTGTCTATGACCTTGCAGCAAGCCTGCGGCTTTGAGTACACCTCGAAGCTCCAGCGCATGTTCCAGGACATTGGAGTGAGCAAGGACCTGAACGAGCAGTTTAGGAAGCACATGTCAAATACTGAGGACAACCTTGGATGTGAGTCATGCTCATTACTCACCCGGGTTCATCCAAGCTAGAAACGAAACTGCTGCAATGCTGCTACGAAACGTGGCCGCTGAGGTTATGAGCAGGGTTCTGCTGTCACTTGCGACCTCGGAGGCTACATAGTGGCGGTAGGCCCGTTGTGTCCATGTAGCATCGTGGCAGATTTTTACTTGGCCGCCACTTTTTTTTGTTTGGTGACGCTGCACACAGATTAAGTACAAAATATCGTGCAACACTCCGTGCTGCTATTGTCGATATGCCTTGGTTCACAAGAGGTGTCGTGAGTCGGTTTTCATGACGGAGCACCCATATACCGTATTTGCACAATTCTAATGCATCCTCAAATGTAACATGTGCCCAATTGCGGTTTACAATAAATATGTACCTGAATGTATTGTTTTCAGAAAAAAAAAAAAAAAAAAGCAGGTGTGTCGCTGTGTTGATGATCAGAAGAAAGAGATGTGTAGTACTTGCTTTTCCAGAATAAGAAATTTCCTCTTCCAATAGTTTTTTTGTTTTCTTCTGATCCATTTTTATGGCTTTGAGGTCACTCGTGTGTGTGCTTCATTTGAATGCCGATAAAGGAGCTGCTCATTACCGCAACAAGTTCGGCTTTCGGGGAGTTGATAAGGGAAGCCTTCAGGCTCGTCTTCGAGGTCCATTTATTTGCTTGTGTTCGGCCCATAGAAACACTTCCCTGTCGACATGCAACTGGATACTGGAGTCTACAATAGCACATCTCGCCAGTTTTGTAGCAAGATTTGGCTGTAGCCACTTGAGTTTCCGATCTTCCGTTTCATCGGAAAGTCCAGAAAATTGGACGGAGGAGTGTTCAAGCATCCAGAATTTTATTATTGCTTATAGATTGATTCTGTTGAGCTTTTGTTGCCTCCCGTGGTAGTCTAGTGGTTATGGCACTTGGCTGCTGATTCGAAGATCCTGGGATCGAACCCCGCCTGCAGTGGCTGCATTTCAATAGAGACGAAATGTTGAGGCCCGTGTGCTGTGCGATGTCAGTGCTCGTTAAAGAACCCCAGGTGCTCAAAATTTTCGGAGTCTCCCACTAAGGCATCTCTTACAATCATGTCGTGGTTTTCAGATGTAAAACCTAACAAATGAATCATTATGGGGCTTGTGGTGGTGCTGCGAAGACGTCTGAAATATTGGGCATTTTTTGAAAAATCGGACATCTGGAAAACCGGTCGTTGACTTTATCTTAGACGTTTGTGCTGGTCACTTGTCAAATTGTAGTAGTACTCATCAGTATGTCTGATTTTACCGATGCATTTGGATTTGTGTTCAAATGTTGTGTGGTTCTCTTGTTCCAGTGGACTTCAGTATACAAGTTCTGAGCTCTGGGTCATGGCCATTCCAACAGTCATTCACATTAGCACTTCCTCAAGCGGTAAGCTGCATTGCATTGCTGAGTTATCGATTCAACATTATTACCCAACCTTGCTATCAAAGCAGTCGCTTTTTAGAAGCAGTATCCCCCTTGTTTAGCCTTTACACGTTACCTCTATGCTGTCTTGGTAGCACTCCCGGCAATGCTAGTGCCCACGCATTTATTTTAAAGGGGCACGTGGCCCATGAAAGTCGAAAGGTCTCTGCAAACATGCTTGTTGGAAAACCACGTATTTAAGCTCAATGTGTAATAAACTACCTATTCTGTAATTCTCAGCGTCCACTTCCCACTTCATCATAAGACTACTTCAAATGACTTATGTAGCGAACAGCAGCAGCAGCAGCTGCTGTGCCGGCCAAACATGCGCTGAAACAGCCCAACTTTAAACAAGCGCTGTTCTTGCGTCATTCAACTGACCAGTGCCATTTTAGTTTCGTTCGTAAATTCCTGTGCTTTTTTCTACCGCCGTTGGCGAGATGCCGAACCTTGATTTGTGCAAGATTGGGAGCTCGCGGGGCCTTTGAGTTCTCCGCGTCTCGGACGCAACTGCCGTTGGCTACTGTTCACAATGAGGCGCTGGTGTCTTCTAGCGATGATACTTTTGCAGTGGTATTTCCAATGCTCGTGTATTCTGCACCATTGGTATACGAACGCATAGTTGAGGTGGTTGAACAGTATCTAGCGTCTCAAATCGGCATTGGTGATCATAACTTGCTTATGAATAAAGCCGGAAAGCAAAACCTGGAGAGCCAGTGAAGGATAGCAGTGCATAGAGAAACAGTTTGTTACCCTGCAGGGTCATTTTATTTTTTTGTAATAAGTAATAAAATGGTTATACTGTAATGCAATACATCAAGCGAAAGCTAAGTAAATGTACTTTTGACGTGTGTAAGTTTAAAAAACTGAACTTGGAAACTAATATGCAGAAAAAATCGTTAAAGGTAACATTTCTTGCAAATTTGAAAGAACATTTGCAATTGTATGTTACTACATAAAAGAACTAAATCTGGAAAATATTCTGAAATGTACAAATTGTTTAGATAGGAGACATCTACCTAACAGAAAAGCTTCACTGACCTAGCTCAAGAAGTGCACGAGTTACACTTGTTTACTTGTTACCAGTAGAAAGTGTCTTGTTCAGCCAGGTTGCACAGTTTTTTCTTTTTATTGCACAGATTTCTCACACACAGAAGCACAGTATATATTAGTAAAAAGGGAAAGAAATGGGCTATTGAACCATGTATATATGGACATATTGTGCTCTATGGTTGCAAAAATAAATGGCAACCCGTCTTGTGCCATACACCCAAAAGATGTGCTCATAACTTTCAAAGCATGTTTTCTCAAAATGACTTTTTTGGGTGGCAATGCTGTTTGTTCTAACAATATCAATGAAACCGTTTATCAGATCCGTAATGGGTTTTGTACCTGAATAGACTTACCAAGGCGAGACAAGCCCATTTTTTCAATATAATTGAAATTTATGATAATTTATGATAATCTGTAATTTATGATAATTAAAATTTCATTGATCAAAGCATAAAAATATACCGAGTCTGTAATTTATAATTAAAATTTCATTGATCAAAGCATAATCACTGACTATAAATGCATTGCTCTGCTAAACTATTTCAACAAGGAAATTTTGAAAAAGGGTTCTGCCTTGCCCTGAGGTATCCATCCATGGATTGTCATAGTGAGTTTCACAGTTCCCGCACATTTTGCTAATTCTCCAGGCCCAAAATAAGCGAACCACATGAACCATTATGAGGTATTGTGTTAACTTGAGAACCAGAGAAAATAACAAAAATTTGTGGTTCTTCAAATGCACTTCCTACGAGCCTATCCTGACAATTTCATTGAAATAACTCAATAAGCAAAAAAAGTTGATGTCCTAAGGGTAGCCCTGCCCTCCTACCCACCGTGCATGTTTTTGGTCATAATTAGGGGCATGCAAATATTCAGTTTTTTAAATACAAGTTGACTACTAATATCAAAGCACAAATATGCCTCACGTAATCATAATTTTAAGTATAATTATGTTAAGAAAATACAATACTAAGCTCTAAATGCAAGACATATGAGTGTCAGGAACACACTATCTAAACTAGCTTGCAACTGTCAGTTGAATGTCGCAGCCTAAAGCAAATGATAACATGCACAAAATGCTATCATGAAGGAATATTTGTTGTTCCACATGTTCAGGATCTTGTAGCGCATGTCGAAGAGGGCGTGTACAAGGATGTGGCTGTGAATGGCTGGGTGGCAAATTTTCATTCCCTGTTGAACATGATTACATGACTGTCGATGGTGCTGACGAGCACATAGTTTAAAATGCTTATCATGACAGTGGTGGCGACAAGTAGTTCATACCGATGCGCTTATGTCACGCCTGCGTGCGCTACCAGCGCTTATACCCTGCATAAGCATCTGTCCTAGCGCCTTGTGTAATTATGGAAGAGCAGTCAAGCAGTCACTTTCTGCCCGATGAGTGGATCCCATATTCAGTTGAGGAATATTGGAATCACCTTGAACATTGAAAAATTTTGAATACGTCATTTTTTAATCAAATGTGAACATAGGAGAGTGTAACATTTGACAAACATTCGAAACGTTCGAATTTTCGCACTCCCCTAGTCATAATAAGATCGAATAGGAAGAAGTTAAGTTTATTAAATAGTTCAGTTGAATTACATGGTTAGCATGTTACAGGAGGAGGTCCCAAAGTTTCAGAGAAACTGACAAGGGCACCTCAGCAAAAGTATACACAGCAAAAGAATGCAGCAAAAGTATATGGACATGTGAGCAATAAAGAACAAGCTTGATTAACAATAACTATAGATCAATACATAACATAATGGTAATTCTCACTATTGGAAAATATGCCATGGAAATAACCAAAAGCAAGTGCTAGAATAAGAATAACGGGAAGAATAGTGAACAGCTCTGCATGACAAATGCAACTCAGTTCATTATCAGAGGTATCAGTTGTACAAAAGCAAATCTTAAATATGAAAATAGCATGGAAAAGTTGGGAGCTGTTAACATGTTATTACTAGGGCTGTGCGAATAGCAAAATTTTGAGTGCGAAGCAAATCTGAACATTTATGTTCAAGTGCGAATTGAATAGAATATTTTTCAAATTATTTTCAAATATTTCTTTACTAGTACCACGCCAAATTATGGAGAAACATTCTGCTAAACTTGGACAAAAAGATTATTGCATGGCTAGTGTACTCCCACAGTGTCATTCCGAAGTCTTGAGGAACAGTCCAACAGAATTGGTGCAACAGAAAGCTGAGCTAACTTCACTGCAGTATGCGAGTGTTAACTTCACCGCAGTTCACTGGGGGTTAGCTTTGCCGCAATACAGAAGCATCAGCTTCACCGCATTACACAGGTGCTATGCGATGAAGTGGACTACATGCGGGAATGGGCCACTTAACATGAGGCATAGCGTATTTTCCCCCCTTAATTACCAACTTCGAATAGTTCGAATAGTAAAAGTTAAGTGCGAATCGAATTGAATAGCAAATGCTATTCAAAATTTCCAATATTTGCACACCCCTAGTAATTTCACAATTAAGATGAGTTTATCAATCCCTGAACGAAATATTTCTTACTGCGTGAGATGAAAACGTGAATGTTGTGTGATAATTTTAAGTTGAAAGGCAATGAATTCCGAATAGCTATGCTTGTAAATGGGGTTGTGAACTTTCCATAGTTTGCTCGAGTTAACGATGTAATAGGTTTAGCACATCCTGGTCACCCAAGCATTCAGACTGTTCTGGTCATCTGTGTTTTCAGCTGGAGCGGAGCGTTCAGCGCTTCACCATGTTCTACAGCAGTCAACACAGCGGCCGCAAGCTCCACTGGCTGTACAACATGTCCAAGGGGGAGCTCATAGCAAACTGTTTCCACAAGAATCGCTACACACTGCAGGTGAGAAGTGGCATTTATTTTGGTGCTCACAAGTTGGTGTCGACCTGCATCTGAGTTGATTTACGGTCATGTAAATATGGTAGTTTGCCATAGCATCACATAAAATTCTTCAAATTTTAGTCTTGTGCCTAATAACCAGGAGTAGGGGTACGAATTTCTTTGTGTTATCTTTTAGCAGTTGGCACTGAGCGAAAAGTAATGGTAAGAGCCAAGGTGTCTTGACTGCTAAACATGCGTAGTTTAAGAGAAATAAATTTTTTCTAGAGCTGTGTGAATAGCAAAATTGTGAGTGTGAAGTGAATTCAAATATTTATGTTCGAGTGCGAATCGAATAGAGTATATTTCGAATAATTTTCAAATATCTTTTAATGATAACATGTCAAATTATGGAGAAATGTGCTGGAAAACACAGGCAAAAAATTATTGCACGACTAGTGTGCCCCCACAGTGTCATTGCAAAGTCCCAAAGTGTGGTTCAACAGAGAACTGTACAACAGAAAGGTAACCACTGCACTAAACGAGTGTTACTTCACTGCAGCACGCGAGTGATAGCTTCGCAGCATTACACAGTGTTGTGCTGCGAAGTGTACTACATGTGGAAATGGGCCACTTGTCACGAGATGTAGCCTATTTTTTTCCTTAATAACTGACTTTGAATAATTTGAATAGTGAAAGTTCAGTGCGAATCGAATGGCAAACATTATTCGAAAATTATTCGAAATTTTGAATATTCGCACACCCCTAGTTTTTTTGTTTTCACACCTTATGAACATCTGCACGTATGTCTAATCATTTATCAGTTGTTGGGTAAATGTGCTGCCTAGCCTTTCGTAATTAGTACACGCCATATTGGCTTTATTTTGCTTGCAGGCATCCACCTTCCAGATGGCTGTTCTGCTTCAGTACAACATTGAACTGTCTTACACAGTACAACAGCTACAAGAAGGAACTGGCATCAAACTGGTTAGTTTCATCAATAGCACCTTTCGTTCTTGCAGACTTGCTGTGCAGTTCCCTGTAGTTTGGTGGTGAAAGTGCTCGTTTTGTCACGGAACCCAACTGCAGTCCTGAAGAGGAAAGAATACAGGCGTTCACAATAATTTAATCTCGGTGGCACTAATTAAGTTCACTTCTACAGAACCTAGTGATATTGCAATCCCAGCTGCAGTTTTTCGGCGTTGCATTTCCATTGCATCTCGCACTCTATTAGTGATCCTATTCGTGTCATGTTAAAGGGCAATTGTGTCAGCGAGCGTGCATGGTGCTTGTGGGGATGGTAGAGGATTGATTGACTTACTGTGGTTTTATATCCCAAAACCACAATATAATGAGAGACGTGATGGTAGAGCACAGTACTTGCTATCCTCAGCACACAACTTCTACAAAGTGAGATTATTGTTGTCTAAATATAGGTCATGTACTGCAGGCAGCACTTATCTGTGTTGATGTGTTCAGAAAGCATTTATGAACAGGTAGGACCTGCTTGGAGCTCTGCAACACTTTCTGAACATGTCGTATTTACTCAAATCTAAGGTTCCCTTGAATCTCATGTGCGCCAAATTTTCACGGCCTCAGAATGAAACTGCTCCTGAATGTATTACCGTATTTTCCGGTGTATAAGACGCGGTTTTTCCCCAAAATTTTCGGAGGTGCGTCTTATACAACGGTGCGTCTTATACGTACTTTTTTTTTTGTAGTTCTTTTGGGAGAAACTCGTGTTGATGCTGATGAGTCTTTTTTTTTTAACGACTTGAGCAGTCCGACGCAAATGATGCATCATAATTATAATAACGAAGACTCAACGTGCGGTACTACATTTCCACAACAAAACCAAAGTACATAAAACGGAAAAATAAATAAAGAAGTATGTCGTGTAATAACGTGTAATATAATGCAACTAGCGCGGTAACTCTTTGGGATACGATCTAACGTAACACTGCAAAACGTACGGCTGCTCCAGGGAAGGCGCAGCACGTAGAAGTGTTTGCGAGTCGCTGATGGCTGCCAAGATAGCGCTATCTCGGCAGCCGAGCAACACTACCCCCGCGCGTCTTTTCATGCTCGTTAAAGACGGGCGGGGCCTTTCCTCCCCGCATCGACGGCAGGTGTCCTGATCGGGGTACACATCGGCCCTCGGAGCGACGGAGATAGGCCGGGCTCGTTTAATCTCTGCTTCAGCCGTTTTCTTCGCCCCCACTCGCATGCTTTTATTCTAGCGACCGTACTTTGGGCTTCGGGGGCTTCCGGAGGAAAGAATCGGAGAGAGGGGCATCGCACTTGCAGCCCCTCTCGAGGAGCGCGGAGCGCGGCCGCGCGGCTGTTGGTCCGTGCGTGCGCGCCGGCGAGCTGGGAACGGGGAGCGCAAAATATGCGAGGGTTTTTTTTTTTTTGCAAAGTTGGCTAAATATTAGGGGTGCGCAAATTATGCGGGCAAATACGGTATTCCAAAGCGCGTCGGAGGACGAGGACTTTGAGGGCTTCGACGAATAAAATGTTTTTCCTGCAGACATGCGGAACGTTTCAGTGGGTGTGCATTATTTTTTCTCTCAAGTTTGGTTTAGTAGAAGTTTTCTTACGGACTAGCGCTCAGAAACGTAAGTACGGCATTTTACAAGGCTCGCTCAACCCCACGTTATGAAGTTTCTTTGCGGTAAGTGAGTGAATATAGGTGCGTCTTATACACCGGTGCGTCTTATATATTAATTTTTGCATGCAAACTTTTGAACACTGGGGGGTGCGTCTTATACAAAGGCGCGTCTTATACACCGGAAAATACGGTAGTTTAAGATAGAACCGTGTTATGTCACTGTGTTGGCGATCTGAAGGGAGAGACAGGTACTACTTGCCTTTCCAGAATAAAAATTTAATTCTTCCAGCAATTCCCTTTGTTCTGGAATCCATTTTGTGGATTAAAGATTACTTGTGCACACCCTTCAATTACATGCCTCTAAAAGAGCTGTTTGTTAGCGTGACAAGCTCGTCCTGCATGGCGTTTCTAAAGAAACCTGCAAACTTGTCTTCGAGGCCTGTTTTTTTCTCTTCGTCCTCCAGAAGCTTTTTCCCTGTCAACATGCAGCTGGATATTGAAATGCTTCCTCTGTTTACTATTTACCGGTGTCACACAGGTGCATAATTGTGATCAGAGCCTGTCACGATCTGCGTATCATGATGTGGCTCCCAGATCGCGATTTGGCTGATGCCAGCAACAAGCTTGGTACAGATTAGTTTGGGTCGTGCAGCTGCGACGGCCGTCAATTGCGATGGAGAAACGTGATCTGTGTCAGCATTGATCATGATGAAGCACCTGTGTTATGCTGGCATTACTCGACAGTCGCAGGCTTTTGCGTGCAAAAATGAAGCAACACGCCTATCTTCGCTGCGCAAGATAACTTTACCTTGATATGAGCTTTATGATAAAAAGTGGCATGCCACCATTTGCGCTTAATTCAGAACGAATACAATGGAAACTGGCCACAGTCGAGCAAGGTATTAACCAAGTGAACTCGCATCATGATGGGCTTTCCTGCCATGGACACTGCCGTTTAGCGTGATGATGATGCTGCTTATGATCCCTGTGGTGGAAGGTTTTTGTAAATGCTGCAAGCATGGTCTCTGTTTCGTTTGTATTCATTGCTAACGTGCAGGCAGTTTTCGGGATCATGTTATTGGAAAAATGGTGCGCGTTAGACTCCGGTAAGTGCGTTAGAGAGCTGACTGATTGCCCACCACGGTGGTCTAGTGGCTGTGGCACTCGGCTGCTGGTTTGGGGGTCAGTGGATTGAAATCTCGGCCACCACAGCAGCATTTTGATGGAAGCAAAATGTTGAGGCTCGTGTACTGTGTGGTGTCAGTGCACGTGGTGAAAATTTTTGGAGCCCTCCACTACGGACATAAAGCCCCATAAATCAAAGAAGGCTGACTGATGAGTAGTAGTGATGTCTTGAATGAACATTCAAGCTAAATATCATTACACTCCAAGCAGCATAGGGTCGGAATTTTGTTTTAAAATACAGCTGAAAAGTTCTTGCTGTTATCTCGATGAATTACATCAAAGAAGGAACTGACCGTCATGAAGGGAAGAGCATTTCTGACTTTATGAGAAAGAATCCTCAGTAACGTTTCATTTGTTCATTTTGAGTTTAATAAATAAACAATATCACCAGGAAGTGACTTCGTATTTCCTATCTCTGTCGGCAGTCCTCTGTGTTTTCCAAAAATCCTACATTCGTGCAAATCTGTACCCAGTGTGCTTCACCAGTGCTATTTCTAACCTTGTGCGTAATTCAGTCACCTTTCTCGTTACTGTGTCCATTATGAGACATGTACTGGGGCATATTGTTGTGCACCTTTTTTTTTTCCTGAACTGCATGGGCCATCTGAACTGCATAGGAGAGAGAGAGAGCATAGGGACAAAAATACAGCCATCCAAAACCAGACCTTACTTGAGAACAGGTGTGAGAATGATGTCAAACACATACATTAACCTATAGTGGATTTAATGCCACATTGATCCCACAATGCACATGACCACGTGTTTGTATTCTGGGGAACAGCCAGCACTTGCCCACATTATCTGGTAATACAAATCGCAGGCTCACAAAATCTGTTCTTTTCTTGGGTCTGCTCTGTTACCTATCGAGAAGACTGCGGTTGGCTTTGCTTGCTAGCCGGGATAGGGTGAGCCAGTTGGGTCTCTGCCCTGCCACAGTGGTGTGGTTCTGGAACTCGGCTGCTGATCAGAGGGTCACGGGATCGAATCCCGGCAGCGGCGGCTGCATTTCGATGGAGGCGAAATGTTGAGGCCCGAGTACTGTGCAATGTCAGTGCACGTTAAAGAACCCCAGGTGGTCAAAATTTCCGGAGCCCTCCACTATGACATCTCTCGTAATCAATCATGGTTTTGGGATGTAAAACCCCAGAAATTAATCATTCAATCAGTTGGGTCTACTCAACCAAGCCCAGCAAGCCAGAAGGGACAGTGGAGCCCTGGACTGAGGACCCCACCGACTTACCCAGAAGCCCAGCATTGAACAAAGTTCTTCCTTCTCTTCTGCCATCTAGTTACCAATGCTGCTGTGGGGTGTCAGTGCTTCCCAGAAGCGCAGATATTTTCCAGCAACTCTGGCAGTGCACTAATCATCACAACCGAAGTGCACACATTCAAAAAAGAAAATGCTGAAGGTCATGCAGTGAACGTCGGTCCTTGCCTCTTTCTCAAACCCCATGTATGTAGCTCGCAAGTGCACTCTCCGAGGCAGAAGAAGAGAAGGCACTTGGAGGTTGCAGCTCCACTGATACTTGGTGCTGTAATTATGCTCATAATATGAGTTGTGAGTAGTAGGCTCCTGTGGCAATTGGGGATCTCTTAATACTGCAGGGCCCCTTGAAGGCTTTCTGGTTGTTCCCTTATTGTTGCATTGGAGCTCTGTTAAAGGGATTGACAACCAATTTTCAAAGTACCTAAGTTACCTGGCTTCTTTATTTAAACGAAAAACTTACCGGTCAGATTGTCCAATCTCGCAATGACGAGGAAATCGCCGTAAATCGTTTTTTCATCAGGATTTCTTGCTTATGGAGTCTTAGCACAATACATGTTGAAAACAGTGACTGACGGCTGTTGTGTGTGTTTGCACTGGGTTCTGCCCCGACAGAGCGCGTGCGCGCGACGCCTGGAAGACGCTGCCCGCATGCGCTGCGGTTAAGGGGGGACACTGGTCTTAGAAGGCCGAAAATTGCAAAAAAAATCGACTTTTTGAAGCTGACATTTTCGGAATCTCTATCTATTTTTGCACAAATTGCACAAATGTGCAAAGTTTCTAGCTTCTCTTCTCATTATTTTTGCCGTAAAATTAATTTGTAACACCAATATGAGGTGTGTCTGAGCGCAAATTGTTGCTAAATTGATTTTGGCCGCTTCGCTTCTTTGCTTCTTCTGTAAAAGTCAACCTAGGAAAGCTAGAGCTACAATTCCTTTTGCACAACATAGCTAAATATGCATAGAAAGCAACGCTGCAAGCAGATTTTCAATCTACAGTTCAAATTTTTTTTATTTTAATTTTAAAATTATCATGTTTTTGGCTAGGTGTAGACCATGAACTCATTAGTGCTGTAAATTGAGAAGTAGTTGTTCAATTTCCAATCACCTTGCAGCGTTGCTCTCCTTAGGCTTTCTAGTATCCGTATATGGGTTTATAATAATGTTACGTTGCATAGATAATTTTTCATTGTTTCGGCAAACAATAGAATGAGATTGCTAATTATCTCTGGAAATAATTGATCTGTGTAAAATATAACTGGATAGTTAAATAAAGCTAAAAAAACTGAACAAAGCTGTGCAGTTTCATCTAATTTGGCTGAGAAATAACCTATGTTATCTCTAAGAACCATGTCCCCCCTTAAAGGGACCCTGAAACGGTTTTGGTGATTTTGTAGAAATGCGTTGCACCGATTGCCCGAGTCCTTCTGATCATTAGCGTAATAATATCAGCACTCTGCGTTAAGCATGTAATTTACTACAAAGTTTTAAATACGCACATTGTGAGAGATCGACGCGACTCGACTCGAAGCGTTTTAAACCGCCCCTTCCCTCGGGACATGCGATGGGTGCTACAAAGCGGAACCCACGTGACGTCATGAGCACTGAAGGGCAGCCAATGGTATCGTCACGGCATCTGGCGGCGCACACACGAGTCGCCGGCACACTATTACAGAGGCTAGCACTGCCGAGGCCGGCGACCTCAGTAAAGACATCGCGGCGCTATGCCGCTACGGAGGGCTCTGCACAGTGGCTGACGTGGGAGGCGCAGTTGTCGCTATCGCACTATCATAATGCAGATTCTTTTTTGAACAGATTCCTTTTAGCACGCACACTCCGCAGCTGTTAGCAGTGGTAAGGAGGAAGGTGACAGAAATAAGCCCGTAGCTACCTTAGTGCAGGGTGCTTCGCTTCATTTATGGTGGGAATGATTTCACAATTGTGTTGTCTAATCAATGTCACAATGTCAAAAAAATGCTTCAGGGACCCTTTAAAAGCAGATTTCGGTTGCCGTGAGGGCAGCGACGCTTATCAGCGTCGACTCCTTTTGCTGCATAGAAAGCAAATAATAAGACTAGGATGCGTTTTTATGTATTGACTGCAATTTTAAGACCAAGTTATGGTCGTATGAAGAGCAGCAGGCGACGTGCAGCAATTCATACGACTTCAGAAAGCAGTACCAAGGTTTCACCACCAGGCTACGCCACGTTTCACTTAACCGCAGTTTCACTTGTCGGTCCCTTTAACTATTGTCACCATGTTTGCCTATTCTGGAATGCTGCCTTAAAGTGCCCCTAAACCACCAAGAGGTCAAAATTTAGTTGTGGCGTTGCTTTTGCGCCGGTGTCCGCAATGAACACGTAGCCGCAATAATTTTTCAAAATGGTGCCGAAATAGCAGAGTTACACGCGTTTGATTATTAAAATTTCGTGCTTGCTTGGTTCATTCTCTCCTGCGCCGCCACACTGGCCACTTGCCGGTGCCACCTCCTCGCCGGGAGTGCTCGTCCGAATGTCATGTGACATACATCGCGGATGACGTGCAGTTCTAAAGACTATCCACTTCCGGTTGACACGCCTCCACCGGGCTCCCACATTTGCACAAGTGTTTTGTTGGTGCTGTGCCAACGCTCTGTGCTAGCGCTATCTGTCATGTTCTGACAGTTGCTGCAGTTTTTAGTCGGCTGTACCTGACCTGTGATTGTGCAAAGTGTGCTGCTATGGACCCTGCATTGTGTTCTTGTCTCGAAAGACTCGCCAGTGGCATGAACCATACGGTGACACGCCATGCCGAAGCACCTGTGCAATCGTCGTTTAGCCATCGCAAACACTGTTGACTTGTGCGCAGCTGAATGAACAGCTGTGTACGGCTGTGTTGGAGCGTGACCGATTTGGCACTTGCGCAACGTACCACAATTACGAATTCAAAAGCGTTTCAAAAGCAATTTAGGTGCACATTAAAGAACCCCTGGTGGTCAAAATTTTAATCTTGAGCTCTCCGCTATGTCGTGTCTCATAAACATATTGTTTTTGGCATGTGAAACTCTATCTGGTATTATCGCTCGTGTTGTTTGTGTCCACAGAATTTTATGAACTTCAGTATTCAAGGCTTGGCACGTATGAATTTTTATGAAGTTCTGATTGTAGCAATCACCAAGGAGAGTCGTTGAAGCACAGTGTCTTCATGCCCAGGCATAGAAGTTGTGCACAAGGTTTCAATGAAGGCAAAGGAATAAACCCTGTATCTCTGTGCGGGGTTTGGTCTTTGTGTAAAGAGTGTAGTGTTGATTTCTTGTAATGAATTTTGCTTTTTCAGGATATACTGCAGCAGGTGCTGCAGATCCTGCTCAAATCAAAGCTGCTCGTGTGCTCGGAGGACGAGGACGCGTCGCAGGGAGGCAACTTTGAACTGCGACCCGAGTCAGTGGTGTCCTTGTACGAGGAGTATAAGAACAAGAAGCTGCGTGTCAACATCAACGTCCCGATGAAGGCAGAGATGAAGGTTGAGCAGGAGACGACTCACAAGAACATTGAAGAGGACAGGAAAATCCTCATTCAGGCACGTGGCCTGGACTGCATTTATTGCATGGTGCATAGCTATGGGGAGCTGGTTATATTGGACTCCGTTATACGAGGCAGTGATGTAGCAAACAACCCAGTATATAACAGATGTGGTTTGCCACCCTGTCTCTTCTATTAGTTCCTTTTTTGGCTGACGGCTGACTGCCCAAACCGATTGCTCTCCGCCTTGAATTTATCAAGCGCTCATCGTGCATTCTGTGGCCCATAAGTTCCGAAGTGACGATTACATTTGCTGTGGACTTGTGCCCTGAAACTGCTGCTGAAATGTCGGGCATAGATTGAGACACTTTGTGCTATATAACTGCACGGGCGCTTTTGGCAGGGTGCCTGCTGTATAACTCAATTGCAAGCTTTCCTGCACCATCCAGTATACACCATCCACTATTCTGCTATGCCATTGCATTTAGCAGTGTACCGGACACACCGGTGTTTTGTTGAAGACACCGTAGCAGTTTAGCTTTTGTGCAGGAGGGCTTCTGTTATGTTTTAGATGGGACCACATCGTTAGAAAGGCTTCGAAGTGAATGCATGGCATTTAATTCTTATTTTTTTAAAGCTTGGTGTTTTACAAGCTTTTGACATGTGGTTATGCATTGTTTTATATTCCAGGCAGCTATTGTGCGTATCATGAAGATGCGCAAGACACTCAAGCACCAGCAGCTGTTAGCAGAAGTCCTAAACCAGCTGTCCTCAAGGTTTAAACCCAGGGTGCCTGTAATTAAGGTGAGCTCTGAAAGCCAATCACTCCGTTTCCATAAAAATTGCATTGAGTCGTGCCCCATCGCTGTCACTGATGCCCATTCTGCATGATGCAAAAGGTGTGCTTGCGTGGTGTCGTTGCTTTCTGTCTGGTACATCTGACTGCACAAGTTTATGGACTGGGAGATCTGAGAAAAATAGCCAGTGAACACCTGTAGCATTGAAAACGATAGTGAGGTTTAGTGCTGCACTGGGGAGCCTGGGAGTGTTGGCATAATGAGCAGCACCACCAGTGCATTGCAGGTGCTTCCCCGCCCTATTATTTACTTTCTACACAGTAAAAGGAGTCGGCAGTGGGGAGCGGCGCTGCCTGCACGGTAACCGAAAGCCTCTTTTTAGGCACTGTGCATGTGTGCAGAGTCTCCCGGGCGTTGCGCGCATGCACTCTGTCGCGGTAGTACCTGGCACAACCACATTTGACGGCAGTTTGCCACTGTTTGCAGCATGTGTTGTGTATAAGACACCGTACACAAAATAATCTGATAAAAAATGTTTTACGGCGTTTTTCGTGTTGCCATTGCCTGATTGAACATTCTGACTGGTAAGCTTTCTGTTGACATAAAGAGAACAGGCACCTTAAAAATTGGTTGTCAGTCCCTTTATATAAACTACAGTCGACGACCGATAATTCGGACTCCACGGGGAACGTAAATAAGTCCGAATTATCGAAAGTCCGAAAAAACGAATGCGTCAGAAAAAAAAAATACTTTTATTGACACCAGTGTACCGGTGGCCGAAAAAAGTTGTCAATGCGTTGCTGCGCGCACTTCCGGTTACGTGCAACCAAGTCCGCCTGTATCTCCACCAGTGCGATATGATCGCTGTACGATGACGAAAGAACAGCGAGGGCTCGAGACAGGTCCGCGTGCGACGGCTCCGGAGCACACGGCGCGTCATCGTCATCAGAGTCAGAACCGCTGTTTGACGGTTGCAGAACCTGCTCAATTATGTCGTCATTCAATTCGGCACACGACGACACCGCAGTGTCGATGTTTGCAAAGTCTTCATACGTAACAGTGTCGGGAATCGGCACACCGCAGCCTCGCAGGTCGTCAATAACGTCCGCCCCTGAGCTCGTTGCGCTGGGCGGCAGGTCCGGCTCTTCATTTGCATTGTCGGGTTCTTCGGCTGCAGTGTCGGCGGTGTCGGGCTCACTACGCAACGTAAACGGGACCAACGGTGCCGTTTACGTTGCGTTGTGAGCCCGACACCGCCGACACTGCAGCTGAAGATCCGAGTTAAGAGTTAAATGCACCAACGGTGTCCGAAGATGCAGCCGAAAATCCGAGTTAAATGGCACCAACGGTGCCCTCACAGCCAGCAGCCTTCGGCGCTGGCTGTGAGGGCACCGTTGGTGCCATTTAACTCGGATCTTGTGAGACAGCTGGACGTAAAATAAAGCAAGTCTCAAAATAAAGATGAACGCACGCAGAATTTAGCAAAACGCTGTACCGCAGACACATATGACAGAATGGCGGCGATAGCAGCACAGCGAAGGGATACAAGAACCGGAATGTGGGATGATCGCGATGTCGATACGATCCCCCACAGTTAGCCGTGCCTCCAAGATCGGCATTTTCAACTACAAATCTCTCAGGCATAAAGTTGCGATCGAAGTAAAGCCTCATAGATTACCAATTAGCTTTCGTTTTGATTTCTGAGGCCATACTTTGTATGGTATGGGTGCCGGAGGAGATAATAATGGCTGCCGATTCGGCGTGCGTGCGCGACAGTTGGACAGGGTCCGAATTATTGAACATAGATCTAGCAGCTGTCCGAAATATCGGTCGTCTTTACACATTACTTCTATGGGACCATCGGCGGTGCTGCGCGACTGTCCGAATTACCGAGCATGTCCGAATTATCGGTGTCCGATTTATCGGTCGGCGACTGTAGTCCTGTAGTCCACTTTTTTTTTTTTTCAAGGTGTGAACTGCATGCACCCTTACCCTAGCGGCGATGTCATGAAGCTTTGTGGTAGGGTACTCATACGCTGCTGTTTCCCTGTGATACCTTTGTTGTGCACAATGGAGCTCACGGTCTGCTTCAATAGTCCTATCGCTTTGGCAGCATCCGCCTGCTTTTCTCCGTATGCAACTACACTCACAATTTTCATTTTATCGCTCAGCGAAATTTGCTTCTGTTTTCCAGCGGCCAATATCTCGGCACTTGCTCTCGGTGCGGCACAAATGATCCCCACGGAACACAACAACAAAATGGCATTTGTTATGCTCTCAGGCTGGCTTGGCTAGAGGCTCGGCTTGGCCAGATGGGCACCAATGTTACTGGCCGCAGTATAAAATTTTTGCTTAAAATGCCGGCGTGGTAAAGTATGTTGTCAGACCGCGTCGACACGGCAAAAGTCCGTTGTATGTGCAACTTTGGCAAAAAACTGCCATTAATTTTGTCCGCTGTAGCCGATAGTCTGTCGTAGCGGGGTCCGTTCAAAGCAAAGTTGGCTGCATTGATAAGAAACCATAAATAAGTTATTGTATTGAGATCCAGGGGATGAGTAACTGATCAAGAAAATGTCAACACAAGTGCACATATCACTGGTGAAAAATTCTCATGCCCCGCGAAAGCTTTTCTAGCAGCAAGTGCCAGGGGGCAGTACAGGGAATTGAAAAAGCTAGACTGACTGCACATTGAAATTGAAGCTGCTTCTGCAGCATACCGTGAAATAGTCGGATACAATATAAATGCCACCGCAAATTGGTGGCACATTTTGTTGTGGGTTCTCACAGCTTCATTTCATGCTTGAGTGGGACCTGCGTGCAAAGTTCCCAGTGAAGCACAAATGGGGCTGCACCATTTTCATAACGAAAAAAGTTCTTTTGCTATGCTGAGAATAGTTTCAAATGTCTTTTTTGCATGCACGATGCTTGCATCCATGATGGGTGCTAACAAAGGGAGGAAATCCTCAGCTGCACATAGACCAGACAATGGGGCATAGACCTGGCCAAAATAGGAAGATCCTCGTTGCAGTGGTTAGTGGCTATGGTACTCGGCTGCTGATCTAAGGGTCGTGGGATTGAATCCCGGCTGCGGCGGCTGCATTTCAGTGGAGACGAAATCTTGAGGCTCGTGTGCTGCGCGATGTCAATGCACATTAAAGAACCCCAATTGGTCAAAATTTCCAGAGCTGTCCACTACAGTGTCTCATAACCATCGCATGGTTTTGGGATGTTAAACTGCAGAAATCAATCAATCAAATCGAAGTGTACAGACTTCGAAGACTAAATTGCATATTGAGCAGCTTTGTGTCAATGGAGCTTGTCAATGTGGTCGCCCTCGGATTGGGACGCTGTCAATACCCATCTGGAAGTGACCTTGTAGTCACTAGAAGCTGAATTAGAGGAGAAAGCTAACTGCTTGATTTTATTAAAGTAAATTATGCTTCTCTTGCCACTTTTTGCTGATTGTCAACATAGAAGTGTGCCTTCATGGCATGATTTTTACAGCATGACACCTAACTTTGGAAGGAAGCGAAAAAGTACAAAGGATTAGTAGCGAAAGGACAAGTGCTGTGTTATTTGATGGGTTGAGTGGACAGCATTTTCAGATGCACGCTTATTTTCTTACTTTCTCCTTGTGAAAATTGAAGGTGCATTAGAATTTTTATGCTACTTTATTAGCCGTAACTACAACTTGGAACATGAAGGTTTTCACATTACCATTGTAGGCAACTGTGCAACTTCTAAAGAGTTTTTCCTTTGTTTTCTTCAACAGAAATGCATAGACATTCTAATTGAAAAGGAGTACCTGCAGAGAGCAGATGGTCAGAAGGATACATACACATACCTTGCATGAGGCGCCAAGTTCGGCTGGGTGGAGAGAGGCAGGTTCCATAAGAGCCAAGTGACAGCACATCAAGCTGCAGCAGCAGCAGTAGCCAGACATGCGTACGAGCGAAGCAGCAAGAAAGACCAGCTACTGCCACCGCCTCCTCTTGTAGATGTGCTGTACCTAGGAAAGAAAGCAAGGCTTGATGGGTGTCTTAACAGGTGCTGTGTACTGGCTCGCCTTCAGAAAGACCTCACTGCATTCCCAATTGTCATGGAGAGAATGGTGTACATCTTGCAAAGTTTCGGTTTTCTCGTGCCTGCCTTCCTCGCCCTCTATTTGCTGCAACCACCACATTCAGAAGAAGAAAATGTCGGATGCCTCTGTGACAACCTGCCAGTTGACTTCCTCCCAAGGTACTCGCCTGTGTCGTGTCTCGACGTTGCACCACTTCGTGTTGTCGCAGACTGACCGTAGTGGATGCTGTAATGCGCTGCTGCCGATTGCGATTCAACTGCTCTCGTCGAGAGGACTTCGGCAGCGGGAAGGACTTCAAATGGCGGGCAAGAACGAGAAAACAAAATGGGAAATTGAGGGCCTCTGTTGTGACTTTGTAACACATGCTGTTGGTCGCCACTGTACGTCGCTAGTTGTAAGCAAGGTGTGTGTGAAGTGTATATGGCACATGTCGCCAGTGTGCGGCGATAGCGATGCCCTAGGAACGTTTTTTTTGCCCGTTGGCATTTGTTGCAGCAGGCACATCCTCTCTGCCCCCCCTTTTTTTGTTTGTGCATAGGCCTGATGACAACTTGGAACTTTGAAACAAAACAGTGTGCAGTGTTACAATCTTTTCTTCTTTTCCTTTCTGTGGAAACCGCATCTTAAATTTTTTTGCTCTCCTTAGTCCCCATCTTTTTCTTTTCTCTCTACTCCCTGCCCCTTTCTCGTTGCTGTTTCGTTCCCGTGCCTGTGTCTATGACATTGCTCTGCAGGGTCTTTGTCCTATCTATGTCACCTCTGTGTCTATACACGTTTTTGTAGGGCCACTATCTCATGGGTCTTAATTGTAATCCCTCCCCCTCTCTCTATTTTTTTTTTTTTGAGTGAGCAGCGCAGTTATAAAACAAAAAAAAATGTTACAGGGGTTTTGATATCATAATTCTCTTGTGATAGCGGCAACAGTTTTGTTGTCGCACTCATCCTGGCACCAGAGTGTGCTTCGAGGTGCATTTTGGTTATTTTATTGTTGTTTTGTTAGTTCACTCATGCCCCACCTCACCGTTTTTTTTTTTTTCCAGTCTCCTTTTGGAGGTGTATAATGGAGGCACTGTTGCTGCTTTCAAAGGGCTTATCCCATAGTTCAGTTTCTCTTATGGGTTGGGAGAGTAAGGGTTTTCCTTATCTGTTGATGTGCTCCTCCATCAAGATGGTAAGGTACCTCCCTTTTGATGCAATGCAACAGATGCCTCCCTTGGACATGCTGACTGCCTTCTGTACAAGAGTGCTGAAATCTGGATCCTGAGGAGCAATAAAAAAAATGTGCACTGAATGGAGTTTTTTGTTTTTGTAGCCAAAAATGCATGCAGTCACTTTGCATTCAAACACATACAAAGAAACTAAGCTATATATGTGAACATTGCGCTTAGTGCATTTTATTATATAGAGATTAAGCGATAGTATATGTGAACATAACTTGAATATTGTGCTATCCAATTCTGTTTTTTATGCAGATATTAACTGTTCATAAATATGCTTCTCGAATAGCAGTGTTTGAGCATCTCACACCTTTCACCAGGAGTGAGACACATTTAAATGTTGAAAAAAGTCTGGCAGTGGAGCATTGCTACATCATCAGGGGAGCCATGTTCAGCTTAAATCGCGATCTTTTGCACTCCAAGCTCTTAAGAAGTTAAGAGTATGTGCTCCAATTTGTGATGCTGCATTAACACGCACGAAACTCAAAATAATAAAACATTGCAAGTAGTGCTGTGTTGAATACTTTCATGTGTTTAGTTAATATACCACTCGTAGGTTTATGGCGCTTGGCTGTTGACCCAAAAGACTGGTTCAGTGTCGGCTGTGGTGGTTGCATTTCAGTTTGGGCGAAGTGCTGAAGGGTCGTGTGCTGTGCAATATCTGTGGAAACCTTGAGCAGTGAAAATTTCCGGGGTCTGCCATTGCAGTGTGTCTCGTAGTCTCATTATCTTTAGAATGACAGAAAGCAGAGCTAGTTGGCTAGGGTTCATAATGCAAAAATTACAGAAAGCAATAGCATGAGAAGTCTTGGGTATTCCATACATCCATTCTGTTTTGCACAGGCTTAAAAAGTCTGAACTAGATATGGCGGCAACATCGTTTTGACTTCTCCCAATAATCTAGGTAATTATATGTGCTGCATGCAGAGGAAAGTATGCGCACGTTCAGTCGTGTATATGTGCTTGCAAGCCCCGCCACGGTGGTCTAGTGGCTATGGTACTCGGCTGCTGATCCGAGGGTCGCGGGATCGACTCCCGGCCACGGCGGCTGTATTTCGATGGAGGCGAAATGTTGAGGCCCGTGTGCTGTGCGATGTCAGTGCACGTTGAAGAACCCCAGGTGGTCGAAATTTCCGGAGCCCTCCACTACTGGCGTCTCATAATCAGAGCTGGTTTTGGGACGTTAAACCTCGCATAACAACAACAACATATGTGCTTGCATGTGCGTGTGCTTCTCGGCGCACTGTCGGCCCGCGCCGCTCTGTTACATAGTTTGTCCTGCACATGTACTGTCTGTAACTGTGTTACATGCATAAGAACGCCACGTTTCGCATAGAGTACACACGAAAGAGTAGTCGGCACAGGGACGAGCGACCACCACCTCCTCCTGCGTATAAGAGAGAGGACGGCTAAATGGCTCCACTATTGTGAAACTGGAGAAAGTGTGCAGCACAGACAACTTAGCGATCCTCGTGCGCTGGAGAAGTGCCGTGGAAGGAAAAATTGCATGCTCGGCAAGGTGGCAACACACTCTCTTGCGCATCACGGGAATCTTCAGGAAGCAGTAGAACGTGACGGGAGGCGACGGGCATTGACAAGACGAGCCCTTCAAGCGCTGTGCTCTTAAACTAAAGCCGTTCCATGTTTATGAAATCTGAGTAAATAGTGCAGCAGGGGTTTGTCCATGTTCCCTTGTGTTTATTTATTCTTCTAATGATTATCTGGCTTTAGTGTTATTTGTTAATGACAAGTGTGCAGAAATGTATGGTATTATGAGGTATATACATTTATTTACACCAACTTTGGGCACTGTTCGCATTGCCGACAGTGGGCACAGATGTGCACACACACAAGCACCACACAACGGCATAGTTTCCACTCCCTTGGGCATGTGTGTCAAGTTCACTATTGTGTAGCAGTGGGCCGAGGGCAAGGGTGTAGGTCAAGAGCAAGAGTGGGTCCACCTTTTCGCTTCTTCATGACCCACGACTGTTTCTATTCCCTTATCTTCCTCTATTTATCCCTTTCTCCGAATGTGCACCCCTGAGTGTGACATACCGAATGTGCTCCAAAATACGGACGACCAGTGGGATACACTGCTGACTTCGCAAAACCTTGAAGACCAGCTCCTACTGGTGGACAGGGCTCGCCTGACAGCTGCAGACCTTGGCTGCATGGAATGATGAAGCCAGGCACCTTTGGGCGAAGAAAACACGCACCTGGTCATACAATAAAGTTCTCTCTCTCTCTCTCTTCTGTAATGTCTCACGTAATCACTGTTATGTAGTGGTGGGCTTTTTTACCGTCTTTATCTCTATATTGCTGCCCCTCCACGGTTGTCTAGTGGTTATGGCACTCAGCTGCAGATACGAAGGTCGCGGGATCGAATCCCGGCCGTGGCAGCTGCATTTCGATGGATGCGAAATGTTGAGGCCCGTGTGCTGTGCGATGTCAGTGCACGCTAAAGAACCCCAGGTTGTCGAAATTTCCGGAGAACTCCACTACGGCATCTCTCATAATCGGAACTGGTTTTGGGACGTTAAACCCCACAAATCAATCTCTATATTGCTATGATGCGTCATAATCGCTATGATGCCCTCAGCCCATTGCTATGATGTAGCAATGGGCTGAGGGCAAGAGTGCGTTGGCTTTTCCTTCTTGCGTGATCCTGGACAAGGATGGACATGGCCAGCCCTTACACTGCTCCGCATTTAAAATGGGAAAAAGCAAGCAGACATTTATTTTGTACAGCACACCACCGTCAACAACATTATGGACTGTTGCATTGGTGTCGTACATGAATTTCCCTTTAGCTACAGATGTAAGTGAAGAAGTGCATCTGATGGTTCAAGCTTGGCATATCAATATTGGAAGTGCCTGCTTTAGTCAGCCTTTAATGTCTTACATAGGGAAGTGCATTAAGTTGCGTCTTGCGTAACCTGGCATGTGTACACATTTGACAGGTAGCGCTTCTATTCGCGAGCATGCACAAGCTTTGGCTGCTTTCTTTCTCACTTCTGCACTATTCAGTTGATGGCATTCACGTTGTCAACTTCTCATGCGTCCATGTTTGCAAGCCTTACCATTGCGTTAATGAATTGCACTATGGTATTGGCACGCAAAACCTGAGTAGCTGTTGCAGCTCGTTAACAAACACTGTCTCAGTAGTTGTTTGTTTACTGCATTTCAGAGGCACTGGTGTTCTGTTTTTTAACTAGCTATCTGCAGTTTATTCTCGGCTGTTGACCCAAAAGATGCGGGTTGGTTCCCAAACACAGTGTTGTCTTTTTCGAGGAATGTGGAAATGCTAGAGGCTTGTGTACTGTGCATTTTCAGTGCACATTAAAGAAGCCCAGGCAGTCAAGATATCTGGTGCCCTGCACTACGGTGTGCCTCTAAATCGGTCTTGGCACAAAGTTGTCTACCGTTTGTTGACTAAGCACTGTACATTATAGAGCTGTACCTTTACCCCTGCAACTCAAGATTGGAAAAATTTGGATGGAAGGAAGCATGACTGCAGTCTGTGAGCATGCTCTTAAATTCGAAGTATGTGGCACATGCTGTCTTTAGTCATCATTGTGGCCATCTTTAATGTTGTAGCCACATCTGGTGTCATGGTAGGCACTGGAGATGTCTGTATCCATGAGTGCTGCCTACTGGAATCTTAGCAGCAGTGCCAGCAACAGCATTATAGATACCACCTGTATGGCATGTACCTATAAATGTGATGTGAGAGCCATATCTTTCACTCTTGCATAAACGATGAGTACAAGTGTTATGCACTGTTTATCATGTCACTGGTGTCCCTGTTGCAGGTGAAAGGAGTAGGGCTCTTGCTTGAGTATGTGCAATATATTAACTGTTCAGAGCCAGAAGCCCTTACTCATCCTAAAAAGTGAGTAGAAACACCACTATGTGATGCCATGTGTTTATGAAGTGAGCATGAGCTTCGACCAGTCATTTGCGGCAACATCGTTCATGCGTCTTTAGCACAAGTGCAACATCCCAGGCCAAGTTCAGTCTGGCAGACATTGCGTGTGGCACGGTGGGCCTTAGCGCAAGACTGTTGAACTGTACTATCGCTTTCCAAAGTCTGTGTACAAGGCAGTTGTAAGCACTAGGGCACTGCACCATCTGCTCATTATTAAAAATTAATGTTCATAACATTGGTCAAGGTGTGATTGAACTGTGTGAACAATGCTGCAAGCTGCAAGATTATATGGTTATTTGGACAGTTTATACTTTTTTGGAGGCTAGTCACCTCATCTGAATACAAGATTCACTGGCTATTTTGCAACTCTACATTACACTGCCCTCTTTTTCTTACATAAGCTTATGGCATAGAGTGCATGTTACTCTATGCTTATGCAGGCACTGGTATGCATTCACTATGTCTGCAGTGTTGTACAAAAAAATTACAGCATATCCACGGAGTGAATGATGATGAGTGGGCGAAGCTCGGGAGTTTCATCGTAGATCGTGCCGAGTTCCGGATTAATTTAGTTAACGCGCACGCTACGAATGCTCATGGTTCAACTATGCACAAGTGAAATCTCCCACCGGCACTTCATTGCAAGTCAAGATCCAGTGCCTATATATATATATATATATATATATATATATATATATATATATATATATATATATATATATATATATATATGGGTTGCCGGTGAACACTTCTCCAACGCGAGCAGTCGGTATTTCTCAATCAAGAAACTCGGTAGGAGACGCTGCCTGCGCCAACGTTGTCTCTCGCGGGCGAGGGCGCGCTCTCCTTCTTTGCAAGCTGGTAGAGCGTTCATCTAAGAAAGAGCGTTTCCATAGCCAACGTGCGCCTTTCGCTCTCTCTCTGTCTCTCTCTCTCTCTCACAAGACAGCAGAGGCACGCGCCGAGAGAGAGAGAGAGAGGCACGCGGGTTACGCCTGACGCGGGACAAGGTTAGACTAAGAGGAGCTTCGCCCCTAAAACGTTTTATGCACAGGACCACTAAGACCTCACTCGCAGCATTTCTGGAAATGACACATAAAATATACAGGTATGAATGACAAACAAAAACTAGCAGAAAAGTTCTTGATGCGGTTGCGCTCGGTATCTAACCCACGACGAAAGGTGCCAGGCACTCTACCAACTGCACTATACACTTTTCTTTTTTTACGTGGATGCTCGGGGCTACACAGACGCACCTCACATTATTAGCCTTTCCCTCAAAGCGCTCATTCGCGGCCACGCGCATGTATCGGTGCATGTAAGGTTCCCTTAAGGTCGGGGACTTTAGATTGGCTAGGGCAATGCTGCCATCTAGGAGCAGTGAAGTGACGTACTGCAGTTCCTACATGCACAAACGGTATTTCTCTGCTGGCTACTGCTTTGAAAGTGAGTGTACGTGTATTGATACGTTGTAATGCGGCATATGGGGGCTGTCCACTGTGTGCAAGTGCTTCGTAACCTACCTCATTTACCACGAGAGGTTGGTCATGGTCGTGGACATTAGTCGTATAAATAGAGGAGATGTATAGATGTCAACATGGGTGCATCCTCTTCAAACGATGCCATACCTATCCCAGTGAAACACACAGCAATGTGCAAATTCATCTTGATGTGCAGTAAACGTTCAACTGCTTCTGTGATGATGCATTTCACTTTTGTGCTATACCGATTCCTATGACAAAGGGCTCAGAAAATTCTTATTTTAGCCACATTGACTCAATAAACCTTTGTGATAATCCATTAAGATTGTGGTCCCCTCTGGGGACAATGTACTTCATTTTTCACAATTAAGAAAATTATTGACCCCAGGAGATGCCATCAGAATGTTGCAGCAAGTTTGTGCAGGAACTCTGTGATGTTATCGCCACCGTTTTTTTTTTTTCTTTGCATATGTCCTTACTTAGGAGGCACTTACTTGTGACAGGAGTTGCGTTTGGCCTTGTGAAAGAGAGCATGTTGGAACTCCTTGATTCATAAATCATTCTCCACAAATATTTCTTGTTATGAGTTGTCCATTTCTTACGTGCCTTTATCACCAATATTGTACCTTGTTGCACAACGTTTGAGTATCATAACCCTCTAAGTGGGAGGTCACTAACCACATGTGAACACTCCATCCCTAGGTCTGGTCAGGATGAAAGAACATGGCATGTCTTTTGTACACTGATGCTTTTAGAGGCATAGTGACAGGATATGTTGAAGTTGCCATGTTTTGAAATTTGAATTCAAGTTCTTTTTAACCTTAGAAAATATACTGGCAAGCATCAGGGCACACTAAATAAATCACATTACCCTGTGAGCAAGCTTCAGTTCAGTACCAAATATTCGTGGCCTATATCACGTCATTATGCCATGTGTTGACTTTTTCGATTCCTGGAATCCTTTCTGGTGCTGCATGCAAGCAGAGCTTGAAGAAACAGAAGTGTAGTGCATGCTTACTTTTTAAAGCAATGTCATCATAGCTAGTTTTACTGCTACTTAACGTCAGGAAATTTTGCTTTGTGCAATGTCATTAACATGGGAGAATCTCGTGAGAAAAGGAACAAGGAACTGGGCAAAAAGTGTACCGAGATGGGTGTGTCAACTGTATGTCATAACAACCTTTACAACAAAGGTTTCATGAAGGGTAGGCATGAAAAAGTATGTCCCGACTAATTCACAGTAGCTGATTTATCAGGTGAGAGTTATGTACGCCGTGCAATAAATGTGTAATTATTTCTCACATGACCTTTCGAAGCCAGGTTTTATACTGGTGTCACATGGGCGCTTCGAAGGCCTTCGAATCAATGGTCTATCGATTCAAAAGTCACGTTTGAGCTGCTACACGGGCGGTTTCGATGGCCGCCGAGTCGATAGTCTCTCGAGCTCGATAGACTATCGACTCGACGGCCATCGAAACCGCCCATGTAGCAGCTCAAACGTGACTTTTGAATCGATGGACCGTTGGTTCAAAGGCCTTCGAAGCGCCCGTGTGACACCAGTATTAGAGGTAGCATTCGTTGTAGAGAACAGGCATTAAGATATTTTGAGATCCTCGTTCTTCCTGGCAAGGAAATCCTTTAGCACTCGCAACTGTGCTTTTTTATACAAAAATAGTAATACTCCTGAAAATGGGATATTGAGAATACAGCTGCAGGCCTTCTTGTTGGTGTCATGGCTTGGTACAAGCCTCGATGATGTTGGTATTTAGAAAAGCTCGCACATGAAAGAGGTAGCAATGTTCATGGCCTGACTGTGACCATTTAGGCTTAGGATGTTTACTAGCAGCAACTTCACACTGAATGGCCAAGCTAATAGCAATGCACATTTCGAATATTTTTCTTCAGCATCTGCAGCTATAAGAGCAGCTGGAAAGATAACATCAATGTATCAAACTGGATGTCAACTTCTGGCTGATCTCTCCACCTTCCTTCTCATCTCTACATCAGTGTATCCTTGTCTTGTAGTTCCTGCACAGCTATACTGTTTCTTCCAGTATTCCCAAGGCCATACATTAAAAACACCAGCTCCCAGGTTAGAGCTGGATGCAACTGTATTATTTTTTGCAAACTCTTCTAGTACTTTTATTGAAAATACAGTAAAACCTGAAAGCAAAGAAAAAAAAAAGGGAAGTTACAAAATAATGTATAGTGCTGCAGTTGCATTTGCTGGTTTACAGAGAGATGTTTTATATAAAAGGTGCTCTTCGGTATGCATATACATATATATTTTTTTGCTTTCTAGGCTTACCCTTTCCCTACCGTAAGCAGGCATAAAAGCCAATATCTGTGTCAGGCAGTGGTACAGAGATATAATCAGCAAAAGTGCCATTGAACACAAAAAGAGGTTATTAGCCAGACTTCGCTTAAAAATTACATTTTAAGTAATAGAATACTCATTGTTAGACAAAGCAGAAACACTAATGTACCAAAACAAGCATAAAAAAGTAAGTGGTTAACAGATACAAAAACTTCTCACACAGACATCTGTTAACATCTTGCTTTTGCTTTGTTGTCTGCTCTCTGCATCTATGTGCAAAATTAAACACTGTAGAAGCATTCATTTCACTAAGAGTGAATGTGTATAAAATGGACCTGTGCAATATGTGTAAATGTGATGTCACTTGCATCCTTCTGGCTAAACTACGGCCAGCCAGAAATGCCAAGCGCAGTATGCTGCACTCTGTAAAGCAGACAAATCACATGCAAGCTGTCCTTGTTATGTGGTCTTTATTTCTAGACTTTTACATAGTGGCAAAGAAACAATAAGATGATGCCATTGATGTAAGCCTTCACCATTAAGCTGAGAGAATACACACTTCGAAAAAATGTTGCGGATGCGCCAAACGTGTTCTGTGCATGCCCTGTGATGTGCACCACATACTACAACAGCAGCAGTCTAAAGACAGAAAAATAAACATTTTAGCAATGCAACTAACTGCAAGCTACAATGTTAGTCTAACACATAAAAACAGCAAGCTTCTTTTGCCACCTTAACAAAAAGAAAAAACGAAAAACTGCCACACACCACATCTACATGAATGCAACATTTCTGGACACAGATCATGGTAGTGAGTGCTGCCAGCTTTCTTTTCAAGCATGAATAAAAACACACTAGTGGTTGCACAACCAAGAACATAGAGGATTTATGGATTCGAGAGAATACATATGCAACTTCACAGGCATAGCATGACTTGAGGTTCTGCATGTTGCAATTAGACATTCTGTGCATACTCGTGCAGGTAAATTTTTTGCTAAACAAAGGTGAAGGCAGGCAGTATGATGGCATAAAAGTGTTTAAATAGAGACTCCTATTTTTAACACAAGAATACAACATTAACAGAAAGCATGAAACTAATAGAGGAGGTGCAAAGCATGAAGACAAATTTAGTCAAAGGAACACATGAATGGACGTGCTGTGGGAGGCCCTTCCACAGCTGCTGTTGTGGACCAGCTCTCAGCACTAGCATTGACGAGTTCCTCTATGACTTTCTGGATGTCTCCTGAATACTTCTTTAGCAGGACTGAGTTGAGCTCTCGGTTCCTGAAACCCATTTCAAAAAGCTTGCTCTCAGGTGCAAGGTGTGCTGGAGGTGTCCACTCCGACGAGCTCATTCGCTGCCTCTCTTGTTGGATTCCTGTGAAGACAGTCTTGGCCGTGTTGAACACGGTGGCTGCAGCATTTAAGGCGCCATTGACAAGGGCTTCTGGGAGTGCATCACCAACTCCTTCAACTTTGTAGGTTTTTCGTGTAGAAAAAGCTGGCTTTGTTGCTGCCCTGGCAGCATCTTCGCCAGAATCAGGTGAGCTGCAGTCATCCTGTTTCTCATCATGGCCAGAAGGCCTCTCGATGTCCGCTGTGCTTGTCTGGGTTGTTGATGAGTTTGATGTGTCAGACTCAGTCAGAGGATCTCGGAACCGGAGAGGTAAGGCAGGAGTGCTGGCATTCTCTCCTTCATTATCACTGTATCCCTGTGGAGGGGCAACAGCAGATGGAGACATGCACTGTAGTGGATCACAGTAGTTGCATTTAGGAGCCTTGGCTATCACCTCGCAAGAAGTTGCCGCGCTCTGCAGGGCAGAATCGCTTCTTTCTGCTGCAGGCTTTGGCTCGGGGAGATTGAACGGTATATTGAGATTAAAGCAAGATGGCAGAGGCACAACTTCAAAGTCAGCCTCTGTCTCTGCACTGCTCAAGCTGAGCACACTGGCAGACTCTTCAGTATCATGAAGAATTGGCATGTCCAGGATTGACATGTTAGAACCAAGAGTTGCTACATTACTCTCTCCCACCTCTTCAGGTTCGGGTGATTTGCGAGGAGTAACTGCAGCTGGAGTATTGAATGGTGTTGCAGTGTGCGACACAATGTTGGCTTTCAGTCCAGTGGCAAAATCCTCTGGCTTGAGAGTAGCTTCATGGCTGAAGTCGTCATCTGCTCCGGCAACGACCTTGAGGCTCGACATGTGCTTCTGCTTTGGCTCAAGGGTGAGAGCAGGGTCCACAACTACGTTGCACCACAGTCGGTGGCCAAAGTATCCTTGCGGACTGAACATCCTCCAGTGGGTCTGGTAGTGGCCGGGCTCGTGCGGTGCTGTGAACTGCACTTCCAGCATGCCTTCTTCATTCGGCAACAGTCGAGGCGCTTCAATGTCTGTGTCGTTTGGCATAAGACCCAGAGTGCCCCAGCAATACTTAAGAAGGATATTGTCGTTCCACGCTCTGTTTCCGGAGTTGCGCACTTTCCATCTCTTTGTGAAGCGCGTCCCCGGCTGGACGTGCGTCCAATCCGGGATAGTGTCGTCGCAGACGAACTCGGAATCGTAGGCGTCGGGATTCAAGTAGTTCTCGGAGGTTGACGACACACCAGGCAGTCGGTAGATGTTGCTGTCCCTGAGATTATACTTTTCGAGCTTCTTCATTAGCTTCTGCATTTTCATCTCTTGCTTCATTTCCCGGATCGCGGACGCGCGATTTGGCGAGCGTATCGGCCGGAAGGTGCAGCCGTTGGAGCGCTTGCGACGCGGGACCTGCTGCTGCGAGCCAGCTGGTTTGCGAATCTTGAGCATGGCAGTGAGAGCTGTCGTGCACACTGGGCAACGATTCGCACACTTCGCAGAGATCGTAATTCGGGCAGATCCAGCACCTGTAGCGGATTCCCTGAACCTGACAGCGGCAATTGCCGCACGTCGGCGCGTCCGGGAATGGGTCCGCGGCGGTTGCTGCCGCCGTCCACTTGTCGACCTTGCGCTCGTCGAGCCGCTTGAAAACCTCTGCCGTAACTTCATCCTTGAGCTCGTTCCTGAGCGTTCGCACAAAGTCGACGAACCAGGCTGGTGGGCTTGTACCGCTGTCACCTGCATCGGCTCGTGACACGGCGGCCTCCGATGGATCGACGGCTGCAGGAACAGACGCGTCACTCTGCGTCTCTGACGCGGCGGCCGACGCGTTGTTATTGTTTCCGCCAACAAACACGAAATCTCCAGAGACGGTGCCCGAGTCGCGGGGGTTGCTTAGCGTCGCATCGCTTGTGGATGGCCCATCTTCCTCTGTGATCTGCACCTGAAGCACGTTGCCCTTCTTCTCGGCGACGCGGATCGCTTCTTGCATTTCGGGCTCCGAAGAAAGGTCCACCCTCTCGTCCTCGTCATCGGCGTACGTTATACGGACGGCGGACGCAGTCGGGGACAAGCCACAGCCTTGCAGCAGCGTGTTCTGTACTGTAGCCCAGCTTGAGTCACTCGGCAAACTTAGCTGAAATCGTACGGGACGCGGCGTGAACTCCACAACGAAGCGAGTCTCAGCCATGTTCACATAATTTTCGTCGTCAACGAGTGCAGCTGATATGCGCATTTTCCTGCCCTCCTGCCTAGCCAGAGTTTAGCTATGACGTCATGGAGAAGGCGTTTGCCGCCAGGGTGCGCGTGACACGGGAAGCGTCGCAGCGCCGCTCAGTTTCAGTTTCGATTCCGGATGGCTGAAATTAAATTCATTTATAACGGGTATGCCCGGACTTCAAAGCTGAAACAGCTAAAAATCCGCTAGCATAATGTTCACGTTCAATGACAGCTAGGCCTGTTCGAAATTATGCCAGTGTACTCCACTGATGTTGTCTTGAACATTCTGATAATTTGCAAATGCTATTTCCTCGATTTCATATATATAGGCGTATTACTATGAATTTTGCCTGATTGAGGAGCTTTGATAGATTTTAGTATGTGCTGCATGCTCTGTAGCTATGAAACCTTTTATTTTGCTTTTGAATATTGGGTAATTATCCACTGAAGTACTGAGGTACCTCAATCAAACGAAACCAACTTCTACCTCATAAATAAATTAAAAGCAGCAAGTTCATTTCATGACAGACGGCAATGCAGAATTCTGGCATGCAATGTGCTCAAAGTCGCAAATTTGATTATTCCGTTAAAAACAATTTTTGGTACGTAGTTTCTACGATAACGGACAGTTATTTTCTGCATCCGTGAAAGAATTATGTGCGCGAGTTGAACGATGAGGACTCACAAGAAAGAAAGAAGAAAGAAAGAAAGAAAGAAAGAAAGAAAGAAAGAAAGAAAGAAAGAAAGAAAGAAAAAGAACAAGCGTCAGGGTAAAACGACACTACGAACGCAAGTTGTCTGGTCAGATAGACGATAGGCCTATATATCTAACACTATAGTACCAACGCACGTTATGAAGATAAAGCGATATATTGTTAACGCACGTGACCTAGCTCTTTCTGTCGTGACAGTGAACACCCTACTATAATTACCTCAGTTTATGTCCCTCTAAAGTTCTTTATTCATACATATTACATACTCCGACGTGGCACATAACCGACAACTGCGGGCATACTGGAAAATAATAACGGTGACTTTGATTATCCGGGACCTTTACGTACGTTATCCGACCTCAAAAGACACATCGCATATAAAGGAAGTCACCTAAACGTAAGTGAATGATGATCGACGTACCTCAACGCCGCATTGGAAAGACGAGAAACGCTGTAGTGGACGGCTACACAGTAATATTTGACAATCGAACGTGCTCACTTGTATTGACTGCTTCCGTTCTCTTTTGTGTGTCCCTGCATTGACCACACACCTAGCTCCTTCTGCCATGGGTCCATATCAACCGAAATGGCTTTCTGTTCTCCGTCAAAAAGCGTTTTTGCATTTCGTCTCCGTCTAAAGGGGCCCTGCAACACTTTCCAAGTAACCTTGAGTGGCTTCACTTAAGGGGATTATCATGAATCGCCTGCCCCAAAATTTTTTCAAACCCGTTAGGTATTAGTGGAGTTACAGCGTCAAGTCTGAGAGGAATTCTACGGGCCATTCGAGCGCGTTCGATTATACTCTCCTTTTGTCGCGACGAGTCAACACCATCTAGTTTAGGTTGTGCTAGACGAGCGCGCTGGAAGGCGTACAAAAGGGAAGGAGGGGGTGCGAAAAAGGGGCAAGAAGCCACGTACGTTAGCGCGCGTCAAGACCTTGAATATTTTCTCTTATCTCTCTCTCTTTTGAACTTGTTCGCACTTCCGCAGGGACCACAAACCAGTGGCCAGAATCACTGCGGGGACGTGGCGACACCCCATGGCATCCACGGCAAATGCACACGGGAATCAGCCAATGGTAATTCTCCGAATTATTTCGTAGCCTGTGCCAGAAATTAGTGTTTTACAGAAAGAAGAGCAGGTACTTTCCATATCTATTGCAAATTCTTTGCTGCATGTAATGCAATAGTATTTGGATGACGTTCACGGAAGTTTCCACGATTGATCGGCGGTGTTTTGTTGCCTTGTTCGAAAAGTGTTGTAGGACGCCTAGGACGCCGAAAAGTGTTGTAGGAAGCGTAGCCGGGGTCGGACAGGCGTGACGTTGGCCCAGTAGAAAGAAAACGCTGTAACCCCTTAGCCAATACGCGGCCTAGTAGCCGAGCAAGAAAGACCCATGTGAACAACGACCGCGGCTGTGAATCGACTTTCTACAGTTGCAAACTCATCTGGACGAAAATAACGTGCTTTGCGTCAGTCGCGCGTGCATGCGCCGTGAGGGTACTCATAAAAAGAAAACAAAAAGCAACGAGTGTGATTTTGCTCAAACGAGCTTTATTCGTTTCTTTAAATTTTTCACAAATAGAGTTTGCATATACCGCAGGAGGTCTCCAATTTGGCAGGGTGACTTGAGGGACAAAAATCCATATATGCCAATTAGTGGAACCGTTAGTCCGGGGCCCCGTAGGGTGTAACGCCAACCTTCTCGGCACAGTCCACCAGGTCGCGTCGGATCAGCCGTTCTCACTATCCTATGTTGGTCACTTCAGCCACTCCTCCAAGGAGGTAAGATATTCAACGCTTCACACTGCACATGTCTCTTCTCTCCGCTGCTTGGTGCGTCGCAATATGGTGGACTCGAGCACACACTAGTTGGACACGTATGGTTCCACTGGGCGCATATACCGAGTACACAGCATACGCGCACACTTTTATTAGCAAACGCTACTACCCTTCACGACCTCTTGGAGAAAGCGTTTGGTCGATTTTGCTTTTGCCGACTGTTCCGCGGCTGCTCAAATTCAAAACTGTATCAAATCAATAATCCAATGAGTGTCCCTGAAACAAGTTCTTCTAAGTGCTTCCGCGTCAGTTCAGCCTGTGTGCCACGTCAGCGTGCTCGCAGGCGCACTTATTGCTTCCCACGTGGAATCTCAAGAACGCATATGGACTCGCGCATCAAGGAACGGCCACTCTGCCCACCCGTTTACTCACGCAAGCAATTCAAGCTCACGCGGAATGCCTGAAGAAAGAAAAAATAATGGCATTTCTGAGAGCAGGAAGGTTCCTTCGTTTACCCGCCCACGGAGTATAAGGTGTTTCTGTACAAACCATGGCCGAGACGACCAAGTCGTCATTCTCCCCTCATGCCAGCAGAGATGGCACGCTGAAACCCAGGAACAGAAGAACAGCGGAGTCGCCTGTTTGACTGCCTGTAATGTAAGATGAACGAGTGAAAGCCAAGACTCGGGCACGGAGGATTAAGAGGCCGAGGTGCGGATTAGAGCGCATTCCCGGGGACTAACTTGTGCTCCCTGCTCGTTGCGCGTACCTTTCTTCTGCCAGTGCAGCCGTCAGACTCTTCATCGGAGAACCCGTGCCACCGTTCGCACAACGAGCTGTTTACTTTTCACACCTGCTCCTTCTGGTACTCATCCCTGGAGAAAAAGAAACCTTGTGTCGACTGTGTCGTGCGGAATACATTATGTTGCCCCGGCCGAGGGATGATGAGCGCAGCACGCTTTGCTAACTTGGCGGCTGTTGGCTTGCGAAGCTTCAGGTCGAGGGATTGAATCCCGGCCACGAGCGTCATTTCTATTGGTTGATTTGATTGATTGATTAATTAATTGATCGATTGATTGATTGATTTGTGGGGTTTTACGTCCCAAAACTAGCTATGATTATGAGAGACGCCGTTATGGAAGGCCCCGGAAATTTCGACCAGTTGGGAGGGTTCATTAACGTGCACTGATGTCAAACAGTACACGGGCCTCTACATTTCCCCTCCATCGAAATGCAGCCGCCGCGGCCGGGATTCGATCCCGCGACCTTCGGATCTGCATGCAGCCGAGTGCCATGTCCACTAGGCCAGCGTGGCGGCGCGTCATTTCTATTGGAGCGAAATGCAAAAAAAAAAAAAATGAAATGAAAGAAAAATACCCCGTTTACAGATTTACGCGCACATTAAAGAACCCCAAGTGTTCGAAATTACTCCGGACCCCTCCACTATAGGGCATGCTTCATAATCATATCGTTGTTTTTGTACGTGAAACACCATCAGCACAATTAACAGCGATAACACGGATGCAGTTCGAGCTGTCACGTATTCTTCAATATGGATCCTGATAACATAGTCCGGAAAGCGTTGTATTTTTACCGTGACTAATACTATATGCGGTGCTTCATTATGCAAAGGCTGCACGCAGATTGACCTGTAGCGCTTTTTTAATAACTACGGTTTCGTAATCTTTAGAATCCATCTTACTGCATGTGTACGGTTATACTTGTTGCATTCCGACATGTACACACACGTGCATGTTTCGCGCCTACACTGGGGTATGTACCTCAGTGACGCATGTTGCAGGGCTACCGTAATCCCCTGCAACTGCAGGTTTGCGGTTTTAAGCCGTACAATGTTAGTAAAATAGAGGGGTGACTCTCTGAAGGTTAGACTAAAGGCGCTGGACTGATATTGCGATTCGCAACAAAATCGTGAGAACAACGGTAATTCGAGGTCGACCACTTTAAATCTTCTTCGACGTCACATATGGGACGCTTATTTTAATTGCGATGATTACTTTCTTTCTTCTTTCTTCAACAGCTTTGCAACGGTGGTCTTGTGGCCATGGCACTCGGCTGCTGATCCGAAGGTCGCGGGATCGAATCCCGGCCGCGGCTGCTGCATTTCGATGGAGGCGAAGTGTTGAGGCCCGTGTACTGTGCGATGTCAGTGCACGTTAAGGAACCCTCCCAACTGGTCGAAATTTCCGGGGCCTTCCATAACGGCGTCTCTCATATTCATATCGCGGTTTTGGGACGTAAATCTCCAGTAGTCAGTTAGGCTTTTTCAATACAACGCTACTCTTCGTATTCCGCCATGCGGTCATGCGGGTGGTGTTCCTTTTTCCACATACTCTTATCTTGTCCGACGTCATCTGTGTTGTATTTAACGGTACACAAATGCAAAGTGGTGGCCCTGAGTCATTCCGTCAGACAGTGTAATCAAAAGTGCCACTTATCGGGTCTCACGCGACTGAAGTGTCCACACGACATCGTCACGCGCGCGATCGTGAGGTCGCGACTCAAGTCGCCCCTGGTTTCTCACTGCTATACATCGGGAAAGAAGAGCCCCTCGGCGACATCTCGCCGACCTTTATCGCTGCTCTTTACGGCTGTGACGTCTAGGCGCCAGTTCCATGAAGCGTGTATTACAGTGTTGCTGCACAAACAGTTTTTTTTTTTTCCCCTCTTCCGTGACCTAGACATTGGTCGCTTATCTGACGATGTGTATGCGCAACGTACAAGCGTAGAAAGGCGAAGCTGAGTGAGTGAACAGCTTATCGCGACACGCCCGCGTCGAGGCTTTATCAGTGTGACCACACGTCATTGCGTCTTTGTTATGCAACGGAAGAAGGTCGCACCTCTCCTGCACGGGACGCCTGATGTACCCCGTGGGTGAGTACGCGCATGCTAACACGTGCGCTTCCTCGTGCTGGCCACGCGTTCTGTTCGCACAAATCGCGCACAGATAAGAATCAAGAACCCGAATTCCTAATAAGCTTTTCGTAAGAGTTGTTTGCTATTTGCCTACTGCCTTTTCTCATATAGGAGTGGCAATGGGACTCTTATAAAGAACCGGAATGTGCACGTGAATGCGTGACTGAAGGGTCCGAACGATGTAACGATTCCTCCCGTTTGATTCTATTCCTTTAATTCTTACCACTCCTCTTTCCTAGACGTGCGACTCACTTAATAACGTGACCGTAGCTCAGCTCCAACTGATACTGACGAGACGGGGTAAAATGACGGATTTCACAGTATACGCTAACTACATTTCCTCGACCCACAAATTAGCAACGATCCTTACTGCCTTACTATTCATTCTTTGTGTCATTGGCTTGTACGGAGCTGTCCGTTGTGGGTGGTGGATAATAATAATCAGTCACATCGAATGGAAGTTCTCTCGAAAGGGGACACTATATGATGTTCTGAAGGTGTGATTTTGTAATACCTCCTTCCCTTTTATCGTTTGCCGAGTTCTATTTTCTGCACTCGCCAAGGGCAAAACAGCCCACCGGGCACGTCCTTGGTCAGTCTTCCTTTGTTTCCCAATTTGTTTTGCTTTCCCATAAGTTGCCGCGCGCAATGTAAATGCAACAAAATTAAAAGATAGTAAATTACCAAGGTAAGGGTTACCAAACACATGGCTACGGAAATTAAACGGGCACAAAAGAGCAAAGCGACTTCTCTCCTGCCAGTAAATCATTGCTTCAGAATACCAAGAGCACCAGTTTTACAGCATCAAGGCGATCGGTATAAGCATTGAAACGCGCGAGAGGAAAATACTGGTGGCGACACCGCCTTGAAGTTCAAGCACCAAATCGCTGTGACGTCATAGATTTTGAAGGTGCCTCCTAGGCCCCACACAATTATTGTTTGTTGAATATGCGTTTCGTTGTGTTCTTAGGTGCCAGATACTTAAGGCGTGAAGTTTCATAAAATTTTGTTGAGCCAGTGTAGTCAAAATAATGAAAATTACTTTTAAATCCGTGACGTCATGTCTGCGTTAGCGTGTAAAGGTATCGGCGCAAAAAAAAAAAAAAATGACTTTGACCTGCATTTCCTCCTGTAATATTGAACCCGTGATGGCGAAGTCAACTGAAAGAGTTCTCGGACAACAATCTGTCAGTATATAAACTGATTTATTATTTCACTTTATTGTCCATTTAATGCACTATTCGTGGCATGTATCATTCTCAATTTACCTTGATACAGTTATGCCCCCACCCCGCTTCCCATTATTTCTGTAGATAATGTCCACATCTTTCAGTGTCTTCTACTCCCTAATTGCGTCTGCTTGTTTCGAGGTTGTCGGAATAAATAGGAGATTGAAAAGGTAGGAGTGCTTCATTCGAGGGAGTTTCCAACTCGAAGGCCCTTGAAGCGTGGCTAGTACAACCGCAATCAAGGCCGTACGAACTGCTTTCCTTTTATCCCACTCCTTACCGTAGCACGTGAGCGAACATACGCTCCCTAACAACTTTGTTTTTCAGTAATGAGCCTTCTCTTCGTCTGAAAAGCCGTAGTATTTCACTTCACTCGGATCATATCGCTTCACTAATTTAACAATTTAACGCCGTGGCGCAGCCGAAGACGAACTATGCCGGTTGCCAACACTTTCTGTCTATGAAAGATACATCACCTAAGGAAAAAATATGGTGCAATGTTATGAATCGAGATAATGGTGGCATTGGGGATAAGATCAGCTTCGGTAGCCTTGCCCCACTAGTGCAAGTTTCGCTAATTTTTTTTATTTGCATAACTTTCTTGTGGCCTTTTTAAAAGGCCAGTAAAGCGAAAAACAACTTTTCTCGCATTAGCAGATTAGGTTTTCACTGTCAACACCAGCCTTTTGAGGAAAAGACCCTCGGTAAGTTAGAAGAAACGCACAAAACGAAAATACGGGATGAGACACCTCTTTGAAGTTCCACTACTAATGGGTCACGGATCTTTGACGGCGTCTGTTTAGGCTACGTAACTATTTATCGGCGAGGAAGACATAAATTGTGTTTCAAGGAAGCCACACACTTCACGCAGGGACTTGCAAAACATTTTATGAAGCGAATATGGCGAGAATACGAAAAAAGGAAATAGGTCTTCTGACGCCACTTGAAATGCCGGCGCTAATTTCAAAACTAGAACTTTGATGCACATTTCCTCTCTTAATATTGAACATTAAGTTACGAAATTAACGAAAATCGAGTTCTCGAAATATAACTTATCATTCTTAACCGCTTTACATACTTCACTTCAGTGTCCCCTTAAATGTACTCCTCCTTAGAGGAATGCTAACGCGATGGAGTTATATTCAGGTTGAACCTGGTGCATAGAACAATGCTTTTATAATCCGTGTAATACGTAGAACAACAACCCGATGGTGCACTTGAATAATAACTGGACTGTCACGTCATGGGTCATGTCACTCTTTTACCTGCCGCTTCTCCTTCTCTGCAAGAAATGAAGGAATAAACGACTCGATCCCTGAAATCATTTTAAAGGTAAACGCGGTCCAGAACACCGCGTTTCGCATGCAGCGATGAAATGAGGGAATTGTCAGGTGGAGAATGGACGTATATAGCATGGCTAAAAGAAAACGCTAATTAGTGAATGTCGTGACAGTGGTGGCTCCTGTCATGCAGCGAGTGCTATACGAGGCTAACGAAGATGACGCGCCCACACGTTACGCCCAGCGTGACAGTGGTGACACGTACGCGAAAACAAGAAAAAAGTAAAAAAAAAAGCGCCGAGGTACACTTCCGCCTATTGTTCGGCGCCGAAAGGGCACGAGGGGGACCTCGCTTTCTAAATTAAAAGACGAAATATGGGCTTTGTTCACGCAAATTAAGGTTGTGATAATGCTGATAGCAGGGGTTTTCCCTGCAATTGAAGTTAAGGGTAGCGCCTGTCAAGGGGGTGAAGGGACGGAGGGAGGTTGACCAAGAGACGTAGTTACGTAAAATTGTTCTGTTGTATCGATGTGGTTGCGTGAGACTGCATTTGTGGCTCCGAATCTCGCGACGCAGCTTGCTAATAATTAGTACTTCGATTTATACGATTTATTTATACGATTTATATGAACATACAAACCAAAAAAAAAGAACATGGTTATACGTTTAAGGTGTTTGAGTTTCATGACGTTAATGAACACGTCACAATTTTCTCCAATGTAGGCGAACAGCTATCGTGCCTCCATAAAACAAAACATGCCATCGCAAATAATAATAATAATAATAATAATAATAATAATAATAATAATAATAATAATAATAATAATAATAATAATAATAATAATAATAATAATAATAATGTTGCGAAATAAGGGATGCTTTCAGAAAAACAAAGGGAATAACTAGGAAATGAGGAAATAGTATATAGGGAGGCATCAGCCTGTTACACTGCCTCAGTTTTGAGTGTGTCAGCGTAATGTCGTTCTTTTGTGCAGCTTGGTATTACGATGTCATGCGTCGCACTAGCTAAAATAAGCTTGTTTTTCTACGAACATCTCTGGCAGATAGATAGATAGATAGATAGATAGATAGATAGATAGATAGATAGATAGATAGATAGATAGATAGATAGATAGATAGATAGATAGATAGATAGATAGATAGATTGAAAGTTACCGAAGTTTGCCAGGAAATGCTTCGCATTTAAAAGTGTTTTACACAGCGCCGATGAATACGTGGGTTAAATGTTACAGATGGCGTGCAACGATTTATTATCGTGCAGAGGATGCAGTTTGATCGAGAATGCAGTCGAGAACCGACACGACGCAACACGAACGAAGATCGCGCGCACAGCGACAAATGGCAAAGCGCCTCTTCTTCCTCCTCTTCACTACACAGAGCATGATCTCTATACTTATCGGCCAGTGTGCTTGAAGGGACGGCGTGTTTACAACGTAAAATGCGCATTGGTAGGCCCGGCAGTGGAGGGATGAAAGGGACAGTAATTAGTAATTAAACGTAGTTTTAATGACAGCTTGCAGTGGCGAAGCAGCGCATATACATGCACACTTCGTACGTATGTGCAGCTTGCCGTTTCGTTTGTGGATCAACAAGTGCAACGTCATCGTTTTCGTTGTTGTAACAATCTGGTATTAACCTCTTTCAGCGTCTCTCACCTGGAGCCCATTCACGGCTCGTTCTCCAGCCATCTGCGATCCCTGACTTGCGAAAGATAAGAGCGGAATCGAGGACCTTTCAATGTTTGCACGGCTGTGTGAAGCCATGCTCGGCGGCTCTGTGCACTTCGCGCCTGCAAACATCGTAGGGAGATAAAGAACGACAGCAAGAACATCGAGAACGTCGAGTACCGCTGCAAGATAATACAATAAAAGAAGACCGACAGGCTGTACCGTAACGCTCGTGTGTATTTATGTCATAATAAGAGAAAAGAGAGGAACAACTTTATTAATGTTTCTGCATGTTACAAGGACGCGCGGGAGATCTTAACTAGGTTGCGGTCAGTAGAGCTTATGTGCTGGCGGTGTCCTCGGCCCGCTGGGTTGCCCACAGCTGACCTTCCACAACAAATATGACTTTCTTGCGATATAAAAACATGCCAACCGGACTTCACTTAGCCGTGTGAAGCCGTGCAGGCCTGCAATACCTGCAACTAAGCACACGGAAACCGAAAGCATGAAAAGGTTGTTTTTTTTTTTTTCCTGATAATGGTCAAGCTGGGCTGGCAACATACAAACTTCCTGTTTGATTTACGAAACGGTGCGAAACAACCAGACAGCGATTTCCGTAAAAGCTCTTGAACATAACTGTCGACGCCGAATCTGCACGGTACATTCCTAACTGCGCAAGCTTCTCCGGTTGTGCATGCTGCCTGTATACTTTTACCAGAAGGACTCTGGTTTTGCCTACCAGATTGTCAGGTTGCGTTGCCATTGATAGTGTTGTATGGGCTCAACACACAGCATCTTGAAAATCGAAACCAGAAATACAAACAGAGAAGGTAAAAAGACAGCGTTATCTCCTAATTATATGCGGAACGATCGATTGTTGTGTGGTTGAGATGCGGCAGAACTGCAGTCAATGCGCTGCAGGCAGCGGTCGCTTACATGTTTTCCCATGTCAAAAAAGAAAAAGAAAAAAATAGTGAAGAAGGAAGAAAGACTTGATTGATTGACAAAAGCTTATAACTGCCACGATTGGCGTGGAAAGAGCCTTCGTGGAAGAAGCACAACTTTGACGACAAACGCAAATTAGACGCATGCATTTCACTTTTCATTTTTACTGACCTTTTCTCGTTTTCGACGGATAGATGTTATACAGAGTGATACCCACATGCTTGCCTTCCAGTATTTCCAACACTTCTCAAAGTCTCCAATATATATAGGGAAGTCCGGCAAAGCCTCTTGGTACTGTATGATGTCTTCGAAATCGAAGGTGTCCTGCTAAATATTGACAGTCGCTCGTATAGCATGACACCGTTATATTTGGTTCGCTTGTACATTTCGACGGGATGCGGATCTCGCGTTAATTTTGAATTTGCGTCAAGCCTGTGGCGCAATTCAATCAGATGCGTACACCGTACGTCATTGCGAATCCGGATTTGTTTACGAAGTATCCACGAATATCTTCGGAGGCACGCTGTTGTGTTCGGTCACCACTTTCATTTATCTACTTAACTTTTCCCCCCTCTTATCTGCGATAGTCTAAGTAAGGATCTCAGGAGTGGCATGCTCATTATTTATTTATTTATTTATTTATTTATTTATTTATTTATTTATTTATTTATTTATTTATTTAGGGGAAAACTGCCAGTCTGAGTGCCAGACATTGGGCAGGGGTGGGCGATACAATGTTGTACGAGAACCGATACAATGATAAAAAAAAAAGAAACATGAAATACGGTCCACAATCCCAACAATGACCGTGCCATACAAAAACAATACAAAAAAGCCATTAAAAAAAAGAAAGAAAGAAAAAGCGCGCACTAGGTTAAAAAAGTGAAAAGAAGTGGCACCAAATACCAACTGTAATGGAAATAAAATCAGCAACAATACAAAAGTACAGAAGAGAGACATTGAACTTCAAGCAATCAATCTGATCAAGATGGATACTATTTAAAATAAAGCGCACTGTAAATAAATGAAGGTGTAGCTATGAGACATATGGAGCAGGTAACGCACGGAGAAACGACCTGAGATCGTTGCTTTCAAGAATCTCTGATGGCAAATTGTTCCACTCGCTGATTGTGCGGGAAAAAAAAAAAAGAGTAGCTGTATGTGTTAGTATGGCAGAGGTGCTCAGCAACTCTTTTAGTGTGGGAGGCGCGTGTTTCGCGGCGCAAAATTGGTTCGATGTAATTACTCTTCTGTATTGCTAGCTTATTATTATATATGAGATAAAACAGCTTCATTCTCTCGCGATAACGTCTCCATCCTAAGGTTTCCAGCTTAGCGCTTTCCAGAAGAGCTGACGGAGATGTGTCACGTTGGTAGGCATTAAATAGGAATCTTACAGCTTTTCGCTGTACTGATTCGAGATTATCTATGTGCGGGTCCCAGACAGCCGATGCATACTCTAATATTGGTATTACGTACATTTTGTATGCGAGTAATTTAGTTTTGCGAGATGCCTTAGCGAGTGCCCGTCTTAGGTAACCTAGCTTTTTCAAAGCCTTTTTCTCAATATAAGACACATGTTCTTTCTTAAATCAGATGTGATAACAAAGCTAAGGTACGTATAATGCGAGACAAAGGAGAAGGAGTGATTGCCTAGGTTGTATTGGAATTTTAATGGGTCTTTTTTGCGGGTTATGGCCATCGCCACTGTTTCTTTCGGGTTAATGGTCATTTGCCATTTTGCGCACCAATCTTGAATTTTATTTAAAGGTTTGTTTAAAAGAACCTGGTCGCTGGAAGCATTAACTACTTGATAAAGCACGCAGTCATCTGCGAAAAGCCATATCTTTACAGGACTATTACGGGCGATGTCATTAATAAGAACCAAAAAGAAAAGAGGCCCGAGGACGGATCCCTTAGGTATGCCGGACTGAACAGGCGCGGACGACGAGCTAATACCACCGATCGTGACGCACTGGTGCCTGCAGCACAAGTATGCTTCTATCCATGCCAATAAGGAGCCGTTTTTCAGAATTGGTTTTAGTTTGATGAGTAGCTTTCGGTGTGAAACGCGATCGAACGCTTTTTCAAGATCTAGAAATAATATGTCAATTTGGCTTTGTTTGTCTCAACCAATTTTTTATCTGCCACATATGCGCAAGAAACAAGAGTGTCACTCCCTATACGAGTCACTAAAAATAAAGAAAAAAAAACTCGTTAGGCTAATTTATACAGCTACAGAGCGTTAGACCAAATATATGAACATGTTTTCAGCCGTATCCTTGGTTTCGGTCAGTGGAGGAGAGGCGTCACAACTATCTCTGGTCGAAGCTTCCTCGACCGGCACTGGACTCACCAGAGGCGCTGGAAGTTTGGGCTATTGACCACATAGTCTATAGAGGTTACAAAAACCACCTTTCTTTTTTTCGGCATTTCTTCGTGAGGTTAGGACTTGCAGGTCTCGGCCAGCAACTGCTGGGTCTGAGCATCTCTTCCCGCATTGCAAGGATCTATCTACATTTGCATATCGGTTAGTTTTGTCGCAGAAGTACGCGGAAAAAGGCTTCCGAGCGCAGTGCTCGCTGTTCTGCTGCAAACGCTACGGGTTGTGAGTTGACGTGGGTGAGGGTATTAGTGGCTGCTGGGTGAAGCGAGAAGAAAAATGGTGAAGAATAAAGGGCCAAAGCTGCGACGTCAACGTGAACAGAAGGTCCGGTCTGCTACGCTACCAGCTGGCTATGCAAATGAGAAGTACGCGTCTGTGGTGCAGCCATTGTCAGGTCTCTGCAAAAGTGCATTTAAACAAAAATTTCTTTTCTTTACTTAATTGCATCGTTGCTCAAAATTTATTGATGCGCGTTGCGGTAGACAGAGTTAAAAAAGCAGAGGGGGCGCTTGTTCGGTCATTGGCGCCAATCTCAAATCTCTCGCAAAAGCTAGGGAGGGGGGCTTGATCGAGATATTGCGGTACTTTCAATGCTCAATAAATAATACACCAGTTTTTTTTTTTTATGCAGGTAAGCAACATATGCTTAGTTAATACTAGAGATCACTTATGTGAATTCTTAAATGTCAAGTTGTAAAAAAAAATGAACTTTAATGGCAGGGCCAATATTAAGCGCAACGCCAATTCTTCACGTAGCTCATTTCAGAAAAGCGTCTTTTACCCCGAAATACCGACTCAATCCACACGCACTGAGCAGCGAGCGGCTTACTAATTATTGGAATTAGACATATACAATAATCTAATTATTCTAAAGATATAAAAGCGAGAGATTGTAATTACGTAACTACATATGTAATTACGTGACGCACACGTTCTGCCTCGCAAGTAACATCTACACATCTTCAAGCAAATCAGCTGTAGTCGTGGAGTTGACCTTGCTGTGCGTTGTATCTTCGCATTATCCATAATGCACATTTTATCCTTGTAGTTGCCGGCGTTGAGCATACTAATAACCGGCTAGCTTCGCATCGGCTAGACTCGAGAGGCGCTAAGCTTAAACTAAGACCGGAAATTAGCAAGGGACAGGGCCGAAAATGGGGCCCCCTACGCAGCGCTCCACTTGCAACTAAGTGCACTCGAAAAAGGTGCCGCTCATATACACCGTGCAGGTGGGCAAGCGACGTTTGACAAGAACAGCGAACGAAATTCAACACTGTCGCGCGCTGCCAAGACATCTGAGCGCCTCCGGTCAAGGGCCTAGGAAGAAATTAACGCGTGTGTCCTTCGGCGAAAGATATCTTTTATGCTTCAGTTGTTTCGCGTATAAGCCGATCTTAGATTCCCTCAATAAAGTTTTTTTTTTTTTTTATGGTGTGTACATCACTTGGTCATGTTTATGTATAACGTATCTGTAACCACGATTACATGTGCGTATATTTTTCTGTCGCTTTTTGCGTAGAGAGGTCTCTAGAAGAGTATAACCATAAGCTAACACATATGCGACGTCAATTTATTTGTCTGCGCGCTCTGTGCTGCAACCATGTACGAAAAACCTGCAAGCCAAACTGTCCGCGCTTGTTTTTCACCATGAGCCAGGTGCGTAAACGTTGGTGCGAGCGAGTGTCACGTCCAGGTACTACACGAAACCGAAGGCCCTATCGATGTGCAGCCATTAATAATTTCTCGGGGTTCTTACGTCCCGAAACCAAGATATGATTATGAGACGCCCTAGTGGAGGGCTCCGGAAATTTCGACCGCCTGCGGTTCTTTAACGTGCACTGACATCACACAGTACATGGGCCTCAACATTTCGCCTCTATCGAAATGCAGCCGTTGCGGTCGGGTTTCGATCCCGTGACCTTTGGATCAGCAGACAAGTGCCATAGCCATTAAAGGTGCATTGAACCACCCCCCGTGCTTGGTTTTGAAAACGCTCAGGAATACACAGCCGAAAGAGCTTTTTAAAAATATTTGCTAGGAGCGAAGATATTGCGACCGGAAAATCTCCCTTGCCCGTTCGTTCTCAACTCGACATAACAGGGCTCCGGAGGGAGGCCGTTGCTAGGTGTTCTGCCCACCGTTACCTGGCCAGGCTTCAGCGTCATCATAAGAGTGTGCCTGATTGGACGCTGAACTTGGCGGTGCTGCCGGCTGTGAAGTTACTGTATAAAGTGGCGCTATACACCCGCGTTGAAGAAGGCCCGCACACAGGCGCGCCTGGCGGCGGCGAATGATTTAATTTATGCCAGCTATCAGCCAATAGCAGCTAATCTTCCCTATGGCCAAATGGAGCATCTACAAGGAGAGGGAGCATTGATTGATTGATTTGTGGGGTTTAACATCCCAAAACCAGCTCTGATTATGAGAGACGCCGTAGTGGAGGGCTCCGGAAATTTCGACCACCTGGGTTCTTTAACGTGCACTGACATCGCGCAGCACACGGGCCTCAACATTTCGCCTCCATCGAAATGCAGCCGCCGCGGCCGGGATTCGATCCCGCGACCCTCGGATCGGCGGCCGAGTACCATAGCCACTAGACCACCATGGCGAGGCAAGGAGAGGGAGGAGTAGCCTCTCTTTGAAAAGGGCGTCTCCTTAGTAAGCGGCAACTCTGTAGAGCTCCACTTGTGAACGATACGTGCCACGCACGACTATTTGGCGGGCCGTTCATTGCCTTGCACGCTATAGCCATAGAAGGTGTTTTCTTTCTTTTTTTTTTTTCACCAAGCCCAGGGGGGTGGGGGGGGATTCAGGGCACCTTTAACCCAACGTGGCGGGGCAATGTGCAGCCGTGAGCACAGTTACGGCGAACACGTGAGCGCCGGCGTAACGAGCGTGGCCGTTCATCGATGCGTAATGTGCATCAATGAGCACGTGCGTCAATGCGTACATGCACAACTGCGCATGTGCCGGAACACCTGGATAAACGGCTGTGTGTCTCCTGCCGCACACTCGCCAAGGCTTTGCTGCCAGAATGGAAATGCATTTCGCAAGAGGTAGCGCCTTCGTTTATCATTGCGCATGCGCAAGCTTGATTCCATGCGCGGCCACGTTTGCTACGCCTACAGTGTTTCACGGAGTGGCCACGCACTCTTGTGCTCACGCCGACTGTGCTCGCAGCTGTGTATAAATAGCAGAGCGCTGCTTCTTTGCCTCCAGGTTACTTAGGATCAGTAGAGCAGTATCCAATTTTATTCCGTTCGTAATCCAGGAGAAAACAATGTCTTCTGGAGCACTAAGTAGGCGTAGTGTCTGTCAAGGCACTCCTAATTTCTTTTCGGCGTGAGATCCCGCCTGCTACATAAGACACTGGTTGCGCCGAGGAAACGATCAATCGTATCCGGTACGTGAACTCTATAGTTAAAGTTGCCTCAAAAAGGCGTGCGCCTTAACCAGTTTTATATGCAGCGCAGACCTACAGTGATGTTTACAAGCTTCCTGGAACCACCTGCGTCGGTTTTTCCAAACGCAGGTCGAGCAGAAGAATCCGGACCACTCCTCGGAAAGCGTGCTCAAATAAGCCACGTGACTCCTATGAAAGCATAACTTGAAGTAAGAACTTTTCCTTCTTGTTTAAAACATACCTTTGTGTGATGAAACGACGCATTAGCGCCCATTGGAATGTATTCGCTTTTAGGGGCGAAGCCGCTTAGGACCTAGCTTTGTCGTCGACTATCGCTGTCACGGTATATAGAAATTGTGTCCGGGCTGTCGGCGTCTAACGTCGCCGTCGTGGCTACGGTAAAGCAAGTCCATCAGCAGCGACTGACGTGTCCTGTGGGAAGCACCGGCGAATCACCACGCGCTTCGCACCTTCCCTGCTTTCACGTTAGTGGAGCAGTCATGATGTTTTGCAGTCCTTCCGTCAGTTTCGCTGACAGATGTTTGGTCACTTCGTACTTACATATATATACTTCTTTGGTAACCTCGCGTCTTTTTTTGTCCTTCTCCCTTCTAACTTTCAGTTTCCATCATCCATTTCCCCTTGTGAAGGATAGCATACTGCTCGTCCTGAACTGGTTTACTTCCGCGCATTTCCTTCTGTACTATTTCTCTCCTTAGTGTCCCATCATCTAAGCTTTAGAGGAATTGGTGCTCCTATTGGAAAGTCAACGCGCCATCTGTAAGTCGTAGGCTCGGTCCCTATTGATGGTAGGTGCGTTTTTTTTTCTCGTCCGCTTTCATTTCTTTCTATTTACGCCATACTACTACTATGTACAGGTAAAGATGAAGATGCGGCCACTGACCAAGTTAAGGTGAAAAACACAGAGAAGTTTCGGGATCCTCATCATGATACCTGACCAGACGAACTTATGTCGAATTCTTGGCTAAATATACAGCTAAAAATCGCAAATAATTTACTTCGTGTCCACCATGCCCTCATTGTCTGTTTGATTCATTAGGTTATGCATAACAAAGAAACGAGCTCTTCATCCATTTCCCTTTAGTTGAAGGAAATTGTAGTCATTCTTTGCTCGCAACCGAGCGAGCGGTTTCTCTCTCGTCTTCGCTATTCTCCCAACGGGCGGTCGCTTCTCGCCGCTGCGTTTTTATCTAGAAGATACGTAGGCGCTACGTCAGTACAAACCGTCACATAGGCGATCTTTTCTTATTATCATTTTTTTTATGACGGTAACACAGACTCCTGCCTATCAGGGGGACACTGCCTCCTTTCAGCAACGCGCTGTGGCCACGGCGCGCGTAGCGCGAAACGCGCCGCGCGAGTTGGAGCATAGACGCCGCCGCATCGGAAGCATATCGATGAATCGACGACTTCCACTATCGGGACGTCCCGCGCATGACATGTGGAAACGAGACCGGAAAGATCCGGAAGTGAAACGCCAAATTGTCTATAATAATAATAATAATAATAATAATAATAATAATAATAATAATAATAATAATAATAATAATAATAATAATTGTTATTGTTGTTGGCAGTGGTATAGTGGCTTGGAGGAACGAATCTTAACTAGAAGACAAGCTAAGGGGAAGACGGAGGCTTGAATCGATGAAAAAGATGGAGAACAGGAAATGTCACTGGAGCCAACGTTTCGACCAAGCGAACGTGCCTTCGTCATGACGGCAAATGCGTTCTCAAGCGTTCGTTTCTGTACGCTTCTGTAAGACAAGTCCACTTGTCGAAACATTGGCTCCATCGTCTTTAGCGATTTGTTCATCGATTGGAGGAAGGAAGCAAGACAGGACGGAGCGTTATGTCGCGCAGCAATTCGTTGTTGATGCATCCCCTTCACTTTTAGTTCTTGAAAAGCAGTCCGAACACGCAACCTCTGACGCCCACGAATTGGAATGTTTGGCTCCAGATAAGTTTAAGCGGTGCACACTTGTTTCTCTGGCGTTGCTTGCTGAGCATGCATAACGCAGGTAGACCGGGAGCAATAAATCCTGCCCTGGTCAGGCTTATATCCCGTTGCAGCGATTTCTTCGGCTTCATGCGAATTACGTAATGACCGCTTGTAGTTCTTTCCTTGCTTAATTTTTAGCAATCCATAATTAAGACGGCCATACAAAAAGAAGTAGGAAAAAAAAAACAGGACGTACGGGTGTGCATAAACACACACTGGGTATATTCCTACTTTGAGTAGAATTTTTTGTTAGCATCTCCTTCGGTGTTTGTGGCCGTTGTTCTTTCCTGTGGAGAAGCACTTGGCGTGTGTTACTAATATATTCATCCGGTAGCTTTGCGAAGCTGCGTGACGTTGGGGGGCACGTGACATTTTTATTGGGTGTCATCCAACATGTCGTATTTCTCTTAAGGTATACACTATAATGCGACGCTAAACTCACGTGTTTAGGCAGCTTGTTCCTTCAAATATCTTCATTCTATATCTTTTGTAGCGGCTATTGAGAGCTAAGCTCTCATTCTTGAATTTCGTTCAGCAGTTATTCAACAGCAAATCTTGATGACCACCATATTTCATAGAACATCGCTCCCTTTTGTCTGCAGGCAAAATCACAAAACATGTTGATTGATTTATTTTTGGGCGTTTTACATGCCAAAACCACGCTATGATTATGAGAGACGTTGCAGTGGAGTGCTCCGGAAATTTCAACCTCATGGGGTTCTTTAACGTAAATCGCACAGTACACGGGCGTCAGCATTTCGCCTCCATCGAAATGTAGCCGCCGCGGCCAGGATTCGATCCCGCGACCTTCGGATCTGCAGCCGAGTGCCATAACCAGTAGACTGCCGTGGCGGGGCACACGAAGCATGTCATGCTTTGTTTTATTTGTTCATGTAAAATTTTTCTTCAGAAGACATGTGCACAATCTAGGTCAATAAAGAGAAAATTAGCATTGACTCGTTTGTAGCACCAAACTATAAGAAAATCCGTATGGATTTCTCAGAAATGAAAGCTTCTTAGTTGACGATAACTTTGTCCCGGTCCGGGTTTCCGATCCTGGACCGACTCCTGCACAGAGCGGTCGCTCTGCCAAATGAACTAACCAGAAGGCTAGCAAATGGCAGTGCCAGGCCGAACAGATCGACAACTCGAAGTGCGCGGACATGAATATCTAGGATAGCCACTGCTATTCTAGGGTTAAGGCGGCCGAAATCGTCGGCGTCACAAAAAAGAAACAAAAAAAAAAAAACATCCAACGAAACTGCAACATGGCCACCTTAAGCGTATTTTATTTCTCACCCTTTGTGGTGTATGCCTATGTACGCACTCAGCAACACTTACCTTTTCATAGTGCCAGGTCCGTCGCGTTGCTTCAGTGGTTACTACGTTCTTCTGCCGAGCGCGAGGTCAGGGGTTCGATTTGAGGTCTCCGAGGTAGCGCCTTCACGGGTGCACGATAATGTTGGATGGTGCGCGACTACTAGCCAAGTGGCTAACCCTCTAATATCGGACAGAAAAATCTGTCAGTGCCGCATGCTATTTCGCTACAGCGCCCCTGTTATGTGTGAATTTTAAGTGTCTGCCCTATTTTCACCGAGTACAAGCGATATAACCCTATGCTCGTTCGATGGAATAGAATATCTTCCTCTAGCCCAGCAAGGTAAATATGCACGCTATGCGATCGCTGCAAAGGTGATATTTGTGAGCTGGGGAAAAGTCTGTACTGCCACTGTCCACAGAGAAGACGTGATCCAAAGGAGGCAATCAATACACATGAGACGCAAATGTGTGGTACTGCTTAATTGGAGCTATAATGCGCGACTTCGCTGCGCCCTCAGATGCGACTTTCCAGCGAGCGCACGCACAAAGAAAGGTATAATCTGTCCTATTCGAGGATGTATCGTCTTAACTGTCAGAAGTCGAGGTTGGCGAAGTCAGCGCGAGGACTCGAGGTTGAGGTAAACGTGAAGTGGAACACAATCAAGCGGGAAAATCGTGTACTGTAAGGCAGGTCTTTTTGAGGACCTGAACTGGTCTGTTTATTTTTCTTTTTTGCTTTTTTTTCCGGAGAGGCGGCAAGCTTATGTCGGCTTACGTCTGTTTGCACGTTTCACATATACCGTTGGACACAGTGAGTTCAATAATCAGCCAGAAAGCAGGTTGGTATATTCGTCACCTTTATTTAGTACAGAATATCAGTTCAGCTCGCACGGTGTGCCAGCACAATGGAGATAAATATTCCGCGTTACCACTTCTTCGGGGATTGTCTCACGGGCTGTGCGCCCTGAATACTGAGGAAATAGAGAGCAGGGCTTATCAGTTAGGTGTTAGGAAAAAAAGAACCTTATCTTGTTTTACTTTACGATGAAGTTCGTCGGTGATAACGAGGGGCATTTGCCTTCACGCCGTATACCGGTACAGTTTACGCATGGCGCAAAATTAGCTGAAAAAGAAATAATAATCCGTTAGGCGGAGTAAATCCAAGCGAATGGGATGCGGCCCGAGCCCATTGGAATGCCGATGAGACTAGAGTGATGACATAGAGTCGCTAGGCGATGGAAGTGCAGTTCTCTGCGGAACATGTCTAAGGAAATTTACGCGGATTAAAGACGCTTTTGTGGTGGAAACTCTGCTTGACTGTTCCCTAGGCTTTCAATCCTCCTTGATGCAAATCGAGGCTTCCTTGTACGAAATGACCATTGCAGAGGTGTGCAGCCCTAGCCATATCTGTCACGGTATCGCTCTGAAACCACCAAACTTTCGAGAGGATAGTTGCTACCTGATGAAAAAAAAAAAGGGGGGGGGGGGCGGAATGCGTAATTAAAAGCTATTTACGGGCCGGTGATGTCGGTGTATATCTGTACTGACAGTGTACCTAGCCAGCTAGCTCAGGTAAGAAGCTTAAGTTCTAAGGACTAGAAACTAAGCTCGCAACTTCCAAACGTATATACGAGATCGTCGCACCGTTTTTCTAGGATGGACGCGTTCTCATCGCACCTAGGTTTGTGGCTACCATTCGGCGCGGCATTTCTTGAGAGGATTATGAAAAGGGCCCGTAAAGGCTGGACGATTAAGGACCGTGCTTGCAGAAAGAACTTCGGTGTAGCTCTTTGTATAGAGGCGCCAGTTCAAGAACAACGCCAGAGGACTAGGCGGAGTATTTGCTTACGAAAGCAATGGTCAAATTTCAGTGAAAACCATTTGTTTGGGACTGATTTTAATGTATCGAACGGGCATGCGAGAAATTAATTGAAGAGCAGTTTTTTTTTTGTGATAGTTTTTCCGGCTGAATTTTTATTCATCCGCGAAGGCCCTCGAATGTCCGTTTTGCTCTATACGAAAACTTACAGCTCATGCAGAAGCGATTGAGAACACGATGTGAAAGCTCGGGACGAACTTGAGCGTGCGGTCGTTTATTTCAGCGCTAGGTCGAGAGGTGGGGGAGGGTTCGAAGCGACTGCTGAAGAAGACGGGGATGATGTCGAAGTGGAGCAGGCGTGGACACACTGTTCAATAAACGCAGTTTTTTTTTTACCTTGTTTCGTATAACTGATTCATCATTCGCCATAGGCTAGGAATAATTTTCACAGTCAGGTGACGTTCGATATCGCCTTATGATACAAGTAATACAAGGAAACAGGACGTCTTGTATTTCGCGATACCTCGCAGTCCAGACTCTTCATTTAGCACCTCGTGGTTTACTGTATATCCATTGTCCTAGCTATAGGAAAACTAGGTGAGATTTTTCGGGAAAGGTGTTTTTGTTGGACGTGATACCATCTTTATGTGCTGCGTCTTTTCTGAGCTTCCGAATCATAGCGAACAATATTGGAGAGCAGCTGGACGTCACCGCTTCTAGACGAGGTCTGCCGGTGGTCGCTTTCATTCGAACGAGGTGTCCTTGTAATCCTCCGACGCTTTCCTGCAATAGTAACAATATGCACAATGAGTGCTAGTTACACTCGCAAAGATGCATCACTATGCGTGTGTATGCTACGCGACAAGCAATAGCTAATCATTTACATGAAACTATTGATTGATTTGAGGGGTTTTACGTTCCAAAACCAGCTGTGATGATGAGAGACACCGTAGTAGAGGGCTCCGGAAATTTCGACCACCTGGGATTCCTTAACGTCCACTGACATCGCACAGTACACGGGCCTCAACATTTCGCCTCCATCGAAATGCAGCCGCCGCGGCCGGGATTAGATCCCGCGACCTTCGGATCAGCAGCCGAGTACCATAGCCACTAGACCACCGTGGCGGGGCTACAGGAAACTGTATCTAAGATGTTTTACAGAGGATAAAGCTGCAACGACATCCCTTCTTGGCGCTCAAAGCATTTAATGTGTTAAAGAACGTGCCCAGTGCTGCACGAGTATTACTTTATACGTCTTTACAAAAGCACACAGCAAACGTTAGACAACATGATTCATCACTTGCCCACACTAGCCTATAGTAGCGAACATGAGACAATGCCAATATTTCGATATTAATTAAGTACTACGGTGGCACCCTATAGTAAATACGGTAGGCCTAATCGGCGTCAATTTTTGCAAAGATTTCAAGCTTAATTGAATATTTTAGTCTACATTTCAGGATTATTTCCATACGATACAGCTTATGTCCCATTTCACCATGAATAGCTATTGCTCTCCCGCTTCGATCTCGAAAAGTACTTCTTTTTATGCTGATCCAAAGAAATGCTTCTGAAAATGCCTGTCAACTCCCCGTAGCATGTTACGTATTTGCATCTTTGTAGGGCTTTTTTGTCGAGTTAAAAATTACATAGTGGGCTGTTGTCGTTGCAGCGTCACGGAACCTTTTTGCACGCGGTTCAAGGAATCTGATTGGCGTGGTTCACTTGCAAAGTTGTCCGGCTCCGAGATATGACCCGCTATTGTGACTAGCAAACAGGCACCACACTGGCAGTATCAGTCGTTGCCTCAAGTTTGTTTTTCTTACAGGTCACAAAAACACCTTCAGCGTCCGTTATCCCTTCCTTACTTTTCCTTTCAACGTCACGTCAATGCTCTCTGACGTATTTTTCTTCGCTGTACTGCATAACAATATCCATCACGTGAAAGTAACACGGATGTTGGCTGTCGGCGTCGTTTTTTCTTTCTTTCTTTCTTTCTTTCTTTCTTTCTTTCTTTCTTTCTTTCTTTCTTTCTTTCTTTCTTTCTTTCTTCTTTCTTCTTTCTTTCTTTCTTTCTTTCTTTCTTTCTTTAGTATATTTATGTGTAAAAGGAGAAGGGGGTGCGGGGTCAGGGGAGAATACGCATTTATCGTGGCGTCCTCTAGCCGACAGGCTGTGTGCTCCAGCGATAAACAGACAGGCATTTGTGTTTTCTTGAACTTGTAGGTGTCGGCGCTTTTACGTGACGGGGGGGGGGGGGGGGGCAGCCGTAGGCCCTTTAACGTAGAAATCGATGTCGCAGCGGCAATTTGTTGTCTATACGAGGATTTACGCTGCTACGCTGATCCACTTGAACACGTGGACGCCACGGCTTGACTGAAGTGTTACTTGCTTATGCTGTTCGTTGTTGGTAAGTTAAACGAAGACGATGGTGCAGTCAACAATAAGAGCTCCTGCGTTGTCGCGTCTAAAAATACAACCTACGTTGTTTCTATTCTTGGCAAACACAAAAACACTGCTAACTTCTAATGTGTTGGCGAAGAAAAGGATGATGTTATTCTTATGAACAATAAATGTGACATTTCCAGCTGCACCAACGTTCTTGTATTATGACGATATTGAAGTGCCACCTGAGGTGGGTGAGTGATTACGGAGCTTTGGAGTCGAGTTTTGGCATCAATTGCCCCATTGCGATTATGCAAAAAGCAAGAACATATAAAGCAAGAGTCGCCGTATACTTGTATATAGGTGTACGTTAAAGAACCACAGTTAGTCGTGACAACTAACTAACTAACTAACTAACTAACTAACTAACTAACTAACTAACTAACTAACTAACTAACTAACTAACTAACTAACTAACTAACTAAACTCATAAATTGAACCAATTTACACAGCTGACCACCTCCCTGCGTAGCACTTGTTGATGCATAGCCCCGCTTAGAGATCGGACACTCGGTTCTCCTCAAGGTGGTCCTTCTGTGCTACGTACTACGGTTAGGATGGCCACTTCCGTCCACGGAGCCAATAAGTATGCTCATTTATGAGACTCCATGTTCGCCATTTGTTTTTAACCATCGTTCTTACGTCGTTTTCGGTGCGGCTACGGCTCTTGGAATAAAGCGCCGCGTTGGAAAGGGCTCGACGCCAACAACATCAAAAGCGAAGGCCTGGCGTTTGCTCTGTGATATCAACAACGTGGTGCATCATGGCGTTCACTCGTATTTTTCCTCTTTCGCTTGTTTACCGACGGATCCCTTTGTGTGGCGGGGTCAGTCTGTCTGACTTCCGGGACGCGCTGCGGAGTCACGAAGCAGTGCGCACGAGCGCAGATAAAAAGTGCCCGGCAGCTGCGACGCTTCAAGCACGGCCCAGTTTTCGGACGTTCTGTATACTGCACGACTGTGAGTCACGTGATGCAACACATTTCGCGCCGGAGGACACACACAGACGTCGCTATCTCGCTTTTCTTTTGTTTCTACTTCCTCTCTATCGCACTCTATCCCCTGTTTAGCGCTTAGAAGTGCTCGTCACACACTGCAGCATCGGTTGATGGCTAACGAGCGCCCAATCTGCGTGCCGCGTTTCTGGGTAGCCGCATCTGCAGGCCTGGTGTCCAGACAGACTCGCGTCATACTTCAAGCAGAAACTGCGCCATTAGCGGACAGCCCTGCGAGTTCGCATAATTCTCGGACTAGGATATGGGCTGTTTCGCATACAGTACAGCAAAAGCTGTATGCATACTATAGGCTATGTAACGAAAATAATTTTAAAAAAGCACTCATCAAGCGCTGCTGTCATAAAATACATGGATGCACATCCAGGATATCCAGGATCCTGCGTGCGGTGTCCTTCCTATTCTACGTTCGATCTTGTATGCGTCATTAGCATATGCAGAGACGCTCAAACGTCGTTAGGTGAATTGCGAGCATGTTACTGCGAGTCCCTGTTTAAAATTTTACGTTATGCTTGCCGTTATGAGTTTGTTCAAACACTTTGGAAAATTGTGAATATTGTCTAACGTGGCCAATATTTGTTAGGTGCCTACGGGCGTGTGTTGGTAACCAGTCTAAACACTACTGCGCAGAACGCGACATCGCTAGCAGGAGATACCCTGTGTATATGCACATCTGGCTGTGCCATCCGGTATTAACATTAGGTCGTGAACTCATTCAGCAGGATATAATTTGGCAACGGCAAACTTTGGTTATGAGATTATCCTGGCACGGGTTCTGCTGTACCGCACGTATACGCGGACCCTGTTGCACGAAAAGCCTAAGCTTAATGGCTGGATGCGTTGTCGCTGCAAAGATAACGGCGACGTGCTCGCGTTGTTGTTGTCGAGGGGTGCCATCGCAATTTCGTCACTGTCGATTACGGATATCGCATCGCATGTTTTCGTGCGTACTTGGCCTTGACCATATCTGATGCGAAGAACAGACAAGCAAATAAACAACTGACCAAGAAGAAAGAAAGAGAGAGAGAAAGAGGGAGTGAGAATGAAGGAGGAGATGCTAATTAACCATAAGAGCACCGGTTATACAACTTTGGATGAAGGGAAGAGGGTAATAGAAAGATAAAACGAGCTAATTGATGAAGATAACGACTGCACAAATCAACTAAGCGACGAGCTAAGTTGCAAAAGGTACGAACAGTTGATATCGTTATGAGCGCCGCTCATAACACCGCTCACACGCACGCTTCCACTCTTGAATACGCAGAAACCGATATAACGTTAGAAAGTTGAACTGGTTCCGTAGTACATACACAATTAGGCGTTTCACTGTCCAACACGAATAGCCAATATTTATCCCGCTAAGTTTATTTTCGTGACTCCTAAATAAGTTTACTTTGTTCTGTACGCATAAATGTACAGGCGTAACGCAACTCTTATAGTCCGAACATAATCAAATGCATGAAGCGGTAACTGTAGGATGACGCAACCACGAGTTCTTGCGGCATTTGCGCTGTTGCGAAAACTGTGGCTGGATGCTATACATGTTTCGCAGTTATCATAAGCACCTCCAAGCCCGTGGCCTCGTTTATTGGGACCGCTCTGCTCTTGCCTGCGTGCAGCGCATCTCCCATGGGTGCTGTCGCCTGCCACTTAACTTGATGCCAGCTGTCCGCTGAGCAATTGTTTTACCTCCAACGCACGGTCAACGGACTGAGCGGACGTAAACGACGCGTGGAATGGCGTGTGCCGATGTTCTCCCGAATTCGATTCCACTAGGTGGTTATGTGGGCGTGCGTTAGAGAGAGAGAGAGAGAAAAAAAAAAACGCGTAATTTCCGAGAACGTCTGGTGAGGGGAATTCTTTGTGCCGTGCGTTTCGTTGTTACTTGGATATTCGTTTGTTTGCGAGGCCCACGTTAGCTCGAAAGTTAATTTAGTGAACTCGAAGACTCGTGAAAGGAACTTCGCCTGAAAAGAGAGACAGTAGAGACGTCGTACATTGATCGTGGTATTTAACAGGTTACGGTGCTGGCGAAGTCTTCGTTCCGATGACCTATGTGGTGCTCCTTGGGGCTAGACGGCTTCCCGCTTGTGAGCAGATCTTTTTAGCTAAAGAATATTATATTTCTCGAACTGTCTTTCGCATTATTAGAGACCGTGGGAATAAGATGGGCCATAAGTTGTTCATGATGCATCTCCAAATCTCAAGTTCACCCGCATATTAGGTCGCATGTGATTGTTTAAATTATGGTTAATTTTGTTCAGTAAATGATCCAAATAATCCACGTTTCTAGATTACATTCCAGAAACAATACACTAACACGTAAGTTAGATCTACGCGAAATGGCGAGTTATCTTACCTGTTCAAGTGATCGCGCATCGAGAACCCACATTGTAGTCGAGGTTAAGGGTGCGAGATATCGTTCAACAAGTCTTGTAATGCAGCAGATCGTGTAATGCACTGACAGTGTGTAGTTGGCGTTCCAGAAAAGTACCAGAATGAATGAATGAATGAATGAATGAATGAATGAATGAATGAATGAATGAATGGTTAGCGTTTGATGGCTAATTTCTAACCGCTAGGTGATGGCTCGTGATTAAAATGTGTGATGATATTAGGTAGCTTACAAGTGCAAGTTCGGCGACTGCGAACGCGGGGCAATTCATGGGTAATCTGAGGTGGCTTGGATTGCCTGCCATCTTGATGTGGACATTATTTGGACAGTGCCATCTTGATGTGGACATCATATAGACAGACAGAGACGCTGACTGCCCGATTTCGTTTAGGTCGACCTCGATTTCTTCGTTCATTCATTCATGTGTGTTTTAATGTCACTTTACCTGGAACACCTGTAAATGTCCGCGAATCCCGTGTAGGAGCAGGATATGCTTGAATCTCCGAAGAAGTTCACCGTCAGGTCTCTGGATACACCTGGTTCAGAGAGAAAGAAAAAAGAAAATACATTCATAGAGCACCATAATGACTGCCCAAACAGGAGAAGTTCCGGGAAGATAAAGGTTTGAACTGACGAGCAGATCGTTGAAAACGATTGAGAGCAGGCAATGTCGCCAGACCCAACATTTCGACAAGTGTACACATGTCTTCGTCCACGTGTCCACACGGACAAGTCCACCTGTCGAAACGTTGGCTCCACCGACATTTCCAGTTTTTAAACCGAGGTGGTTGGTAGCTTAGCGGCTGTGGGTGTTGGCTTGCTAAGCTCGAAGTGGTCGGATCGAATCCCGGACATGGCAGCTTCATTTCGAGGGGGCGAAATGGAGAGAGAGAGAGAGAGAGAGAGAGAGAGAGAGAGAGAGAGAGAGAGAGAGAGAAACAAAGCGAACGTGTAGTTACATTTAGGCCCACGTTGAAGAAACCCAGGTGGTCAAAATTACTCCTGAACCCTGCACTATGGGACGTGCCTCAATATGATATCGTAGTTTTGACACGCGAAACACGAGCAATGATTTACATTCCCTGTTTTCATTATTTCAAAGCTTTGTATATGACTATTATGATAAGACATGCGCAGAGGGTTTAGGCAGGAATCTGTTTTGGTGAAGAGGGGAGGGGAGGAAGGAGTATTCTGAGCCCCCTCTCTTAATGAGTGTAGTGTGTTTGTATGAGTGCACGTAAAAATAATAATTGATGGGCCTTTACGTGCCAGAACCAGCTATGATATGAGGCACTCCCCGTAATAGAAGGTTCCGGAGTTATTTTCAACGCCTGGAGTTCTTTAATGAGTACCTAAATCTAGTAGGTGTGCATGTATACATATAAACAGTAAGGTATTTGCGTAGGCGGCGCCCACCGATCTCCTCACCACCCCTAGCTGCACCAATGACGTAGCGGGTTTAAAAAGACTACCACCAACTACCAACATTTTACGTAGAATTTTTTCGCATCAATAAAGTTGCTTCTCTCTCTTATGCAGAAGAGCTTCCCGCTTATCGCTTTTGAATAAAGATAAGGCCCAACAATGCTGTTTGTATCGACGAAAGAATCTATAGAGTGCTGTATGCAATGCGGTGACATTGAAGCATGACCGTGGCGGTCTACTACATCAGTAGACCCCACCGGTGTTTCCTTAGTCATAACAACTTCCTGTGGGCTACACGTCTTAGATTAACTTGTTATCTCCTGTGTGCGGCTATTTTAGACTTCTCGAAAGAGGATATTATCAGGGAACAAACACACCGAAAAACTAGTCAAGTTAGGGTATTCGCGTGGCGGAAGGGCTTTCAAGAAAGAATAGCTTATCGCCCACACGTTTCTATGAAATATGCATAAGAATGGCAGCTAATTAGAAAGTTTATTCATCGACAACAAATGACCACCATAGGCATTATTCTAACTTCATCGACCTCGTCGCTTCCGCAGTTGTGGCGCAACTTTAATTATTCAGCGATGAGTGTGTGCAGGTTACTTACACGAAATACCTTCGTGTGACAATAGCCTACTCCCAAGGCCTCATAACCAGTACAGCTATAATACGCTTTACGATTAGAGTACTTCCATGTAGCCGTTCTTTAACATGGAGCATTCTTTAACATTCAACAACTGAACCCGAAGTCCCTTTACCGAAGACGCTGTCATTTCGCCACGACATTAGCAGAGGGAACAAAAGACTGGAAGGATAATGAAATCCCTTACGAAGCTCCCAGGTAGTGAAAAACACCCATTAGCCTGCGTAATTTTGTAGTGGCTGGAGTCATCCGCCTATAGAGCCATCCATGGTTGCTGCAGACCCTACCCTGTCCCCATTGTCTTTATCTTCCCGTTTCGTGGGCCACGTCGTACTTTTAGGCTAAGCGTCTATAAATAGCGACTGATCGAAAACCGCTGCGCTATTCTTTCTGTAGCTCAACTATAGAAACAGTCGCTGTATAGCGCATCTTGAAGCCGAGTGATTCTTCAGTTCCCTGCACGAGCACTAAACGTGGTATTGGGGGGGGGGGGGTGACGATGAACAGTTTTACGTATAGTAGCGAATGCAAGCGGCTCATCGTATTGAACAAATGCCTGCCTCAATCCAGCTTTGTTCCAATGACGCGAATTCGGTGCAGCCGTGTACACGTTTTCTATACCATGAACCGGCGGCAAACGCTTCCGCAGCGAAGCTGCAGGATCACGAATCAAGCCGCATCTGTTGAACATGCAAACGTATTAGAAACGAGCTGAGTGTTGTGTGTGGTCCTTGCATTTTTGTCAGCATTCAAATCGTACATGAGAGATGAGTCGCGATTGATTGTGTTACACGTTGCGCGTGATAATTTTTTATGTAGACATGTGCTGGATTTGTATGATGGTTTACAGACTCTATTGTAGGATTCCTCGTATTTACAGCACTGTACGATTTTTTTTTCTTTCAGTGCGTTTAGCTATTACTTGCACGTGTGCGGAACATGGCAATCGCTCTGTAATTCCGCCGTGCTTATTCTGCTATCTGTCGTTTCTTTTGTGCTTTCTGTTACATATGTCTTCGAAAGAGGGTAGCGTGTAAGCGACGCGAGTAAAGACAGCAAAAATTTCTATATACGAACCATATAAACGGATAAGTAGAATTATTAAAAGAAGTTTTCAGAAAAAGCTTAACACTAATATCTACTATCTTACGTGCCAAAACCACGACATGATTATGACAGACGCCATACTGAAGGGCCCTGGAAATCTTGACCACCTGGGGTTATTTAACGTGTTCAGAAAACGCGCAGTACATGGGCCTCTACAGCATATTCACCTATGTCGAAAATGTGACCGTCGCGGGCGTGATCAAACCCGCGGCCTTCATGCATGTCAGCAGCTGAGCACCATAACGACCGTACCACCGCGGCGGACGTCAGAAGGCGTCTAGATGTCGAGAAAACAAACAAACAAAAAAAAAAAAAAAGAGAGCCACCACTATCCCAGATATTTGTGCTCGCTGCATGTGCACGCTACACTGAAATGATTAAGCACTTATTTCCTTCCATCGATCGTCCTTCTCGAGAAACGACTGTTAACCAACTTCTCCGTTTTATTCGATGCCTATATTAAAACAGCAATAAAGTTAATAAGATTTTTTTTTTATGGAGACGGCAATACACTCCGATATCTTTAAGCCACTGACCAGGCAAGGAGAATACTCGTAGTGCTAAGAGACAGAGACAGGGATGTGTGCTAGAAAGCGAGCTGTGACACTCGTCATTTCATTTTAGCTAAAGAGTGAGGCAGGCTACATAAAGCGTTGAAAGGGAAGCGTAGTCGCGGATGCCAGAGAACTAAGTGTTGTGATGAAATTATGAAAATTTCACTTATAAGATGGATTCAGCTGGTTCGAAACGTTGATAATTGAACCATCATCGAGCGGGCATAATTAATTTCTGGGGTTTTACTTCCCAGAACCACGACGTGATATATGAGAGACGCCATAGTAGAGTGCTCCGTCAATTTCGATCACCCGGGGTTGTTTAGCGTGCACTGACATCCCACTGCACGGGCCTCTTGCATTTAGCCTCCGTCGAGAAACGGCCACCGCGACCTTCGGATTCGAACCCACGACCTTCGGATCCAAGTGCCATAGCTACTAGACCACTTCGGCAGGTTCGAGCGGGCATAAAGACGATTTTATTTTTATGACGGTAATTATCACGATTACAAATTTTAAGTCTGCTGTTTCTAGAGCTCCCCTCCACTCCGATGATATAGAATGGGTTCCGTCTACATAGTTATACTTTTCTAAAAATATCCCGTAATTTCTGCATCGGTACGTAAGTTAAGCCAAAAAGTAGAATATTTGTTGGAAGTGCTGCTTATTAGTATTCAACGCTTCCTGGATGTGTAAAGATAACCTTCTTGACTCAAATTTTTCTGGTGAGGCCGCGAAAAGCTGAAAAAGAGGTACCCCCAGGCGTGATGTATGATTGAGCGCTGTCTTGGTGAAAGAGGACGGCATATTGGAGTGTGGATTCCAACAACGCAAACGGCGCACCCAAAGTTAAGGTAGTTTTTCTGATAAAACAAAATTTACAAATACAACCTAAGGGCGCATATCTGCCGTGATTACTATTGTATCTTTCCGGCAGCACTCTGGAAAGTTTAAGAAATGAAAAAAAATAAATATCGAGGATGATGAGGACTGCTCTTGTGAGACAAACTCAAGGGCTTCCTTGAAGTTCTCGTTTAAATACACAAGGAGAGCACACAGTGAATTCGGAACGTACGTTAAAACAATTGAACGCGATCACACGTGTTACCAGTGAGTGCTCTAGCTCCTGCACTTGTTCAACCTTGATTTTATTATCATCAGGATTGGAATAATAGATTCATGTATATAGCCTCGAGCATAAACCCACTTTGACAGAAATAAATGAAGGAGGTAAAGGGGGAGGGGGGGGTGAGGACAAGGAGTTCGCGCTTGTTTCGGACACTGACTAATTGCGTGTCGCCAGTTTCCAAACCGGGAAATGCAACAACCGGGATGCCAAGCAAGAGACGCCTGGTGGCTGGGTGCGCTCGTTAAGGCGCTGCGTCGGACGCAATCAACGAAGTCGCGAAATGATTCGCCCGGAGGCTGTGGACGTCAGTTGTCACTTCGTGCAATTGCCGTCCGGCGCTGCCCATACACCGAACCGACAGTTCGTATCGACGACAAATGACACGTCTAGTTAGTTGGGTCTCATTCCTTCTAGCGCACTTTGTGGCGTGTTTGCATTTACTACACTTCTTTTTCTTTATTGCTGTGTTCACGGAGGTGGCCTTTCACGACGTGAACACCAAGGCTATCTTCTAGCGTCAACTTCGTGTTCTTTGACAATTGAACTGCATTCTTGTTTTGACTATGCAAATCAACGTAACGGATATATATATATATATATATATATATATATATATATATATATATATATATATATATATATATATATATATATATATATATATCTGAAATAATAAGCAATCGTGAAAATATTTCTTCGAACGAATTCAGCGGCACTTATCCGCCTCTCTCTGACCATCAGAGTTCCAGAATAGCCTACCAGCTAAAACATTAGCATACATAAATTAATTTAGTGCTTAGATTTGCAGCATGCAGTTCGGCGAATTCGCGCAATGGTTTGCTTTAAAAGCAACTGGAAATGACGAACTTTTTGATGTGTGTTAGCTATGAAAGAAAATAAAAATAAAAGAAACAGAGAACGGCTAGTTTAATCGGACGTCGAATAAATCCACTTAAGACGGGCAAGAAGGCGAGCAGTTGAAAATTCTTGAATTGCCTCTGACCCAGCTAGATTTGCGCTGACTGAAAGAAAGGGTTAAATAGCACCGAGCGTACGCGGGTTAGACACCACTTTTCATTCAAAGCTGGATCTGCAAGTTTGGGTACAGCAGTACAATGACCCCTAGCATGTCATGCTTGTGTTTGCGGTAGCTTGAGCCTAATGAACGGGGACTTTGATTAAGTTCACGTACCTGGGGTCACGGATGGTGAGGTAATCGGACTGACCGCGATAATCCACTTGCCACGTTAGCGCTCTTTTTTCAATTAGCATAATGACAGAAACCGAAGCCGCGAAGAAAATGTGCTGTGGTTTGTTTATGTCCTATAATTTTTATTCTTTTTCGTGGTAATTTCGTAACGCAATCTCAATATTGGCATTCTACGCAGTTTCTTCTTATATTCATGGACATAAGTTAATGAAACAACAAACATTGAAGCCTAGGAAAGCATAGGGGAAATTATTTCAATTCGTAATTATGATATCGTAATTTTGGGGTAAGTAGGAATGAATTAAAGTGGACGAAAAGACAACCCTGCCTTCGGTGGGAACCGAACCCACGACCTTCGGATATCGCGTCCGATGCTCTACCGCTGAGCTACGAAGGCGGTCGTCCCTCCGTCTACTTTATTGGGTATTTATGAATATAGAATCCTGGGAGTGTTAGGCAGCGCCACTCGTAGCCATGGCGGCGAGTGTAGCACACTCTTATTGCCAGGAGGCGTCACGTAGAATGTGACGCCTCCCGGCAATAGTGTTGGACATGGACATGGTAATCCATAACAAAAGCAGATTCAACGAAAGAAAAACGTTCTAAAACGTGCGCGAATTAAAAAAAAAATCATACCAAAATGAAGTAATGATCACCCGTGTGAAACCAGAACGGTAAATGCACGTTCAAACACGCGCTATAGTAACAGCAGATTAGAAAGAATCTGTCCCACAATCCTAAAAGATTAACCCGCTGTGGTAGCTTAATGGCAAGAGCGTTGGTTCGCTAAGTTCGAGGTCCCGGGATCGAATCCAGGCCAAGGAGGCGGAAAACACCCTTGTACTTAGATATGAGCGCACGTTGAGGAACTTTAGGTGGTCTCAATGTTACCGCGGGTCCCTGCACTATACGGGGCGGACGTAATGATGATATCGCAATCTTGGCACGTAACACACCAGCGATTATTCGTTCCACTGAAACTTATGCAGAATAAATACGAATCAATGCGGTTAGTTGTCGCAAACAAAACCTAGCAGCTTCGTTTGAAGAACGGCCGAAGCGACAATTCTTCTAAGACGTTCTCTTCAATTGAGGCGACCAACGTCTCCTAGTACTAATTAGTGCACTCGTGGTAAGGATTGCTCAAAGGAAAGGAGAAGACGCAAATGAAGTGGAGTATAGGTTAAGTGGAGTATAAGGCAACGCATTAAGATGCATTCAGGGCGGCATGCTCACCAGCGAGGGGCGGCGTGACGCTCCGGCGGCCGTACCGGCCGTTGGGCACGAACTGGGGCGTGCCCTTTCCAGCCGAGGTGACGCTCAGCACAAGCAGGGCGAGCAGTGCGACGGCCCACGTGCGTGCGTTCAACATGGCGATGCTGCTGCTGATGCTGCTGTTGAAGAGGGACCTGCAGAGGGAAAAGCAGCGAAACAGGTTGCGTTGTCGAATGCTCGAACGTTCGCGCACAAAGTGTGGGTAAAACTTGGGGTGAGCAAGTATGAAACCCACTTGATGCACTGGTAAGCCGGCGAATTAATTAATTAATTAATTAATTAATTCTATTCATTGTGTCTGACAAACCGGTGATTGGTTTTGGACACTAACTGATTGACCGCTCATTTAGTTTATCACCAAGGCGGCAAATGGAGGACAGCTCAGTGTGAATGAACTGTTTTCAATGTATGAGGTATTCTCACTCAACACTGTGCTAATGCATTTCGCGCGTGAGTGAGTGAGTGAGTGAGTGAATTGGTAGAAAGATGAGTGGGTGAGTGAGCGAGTGCACGCTCTTCCGTGTGTGTGCGTGTGTGTGTGTGAAAACTTTAGTACAGATAAATAATAAAAGGCACGATGATTCGACTGAATAAAGTTCAACGTATTATACCACACCACGTTTCAAGCCCCCATTCTTGGAACCCACTGTCGAAGACGACTGAACTACACGAGATCGAACATCCCTTGTTATGATATAAATCCATCAAAATCCGGAGTATTGCGTGCCAGGACAACGATATGGTAGAATTACTAGGCACGCCGTAGTGGGGTGCTCCGGATTAATTGTGACCGCGTCGTTAACGTGTGCTTCATGCCACTAAATGGGTGTTCTTGCATTGCGCTCTCATCGAAATGCAGTCGCCGTGGCCAGAAATCATGCCCACGTCCGCGAGACTTATAGCGGCGCAACAACTTAGCTTCTAAGCTGTTTCTATGGCGGGTCGGCCTGGAATATAGACGCAGGCACCCAAGCAAGCTTATTTCTTTTACGCAGTGTACAGCGTTTTGCAACGGGAGCCACATATGGCTTATATATTGGGGGCAATTTTTCTGCGTCATTAACGCGCCTCTCGCGAGATCTCCGCCGTATTTGGGGTCTCTCGTGTATCGCCAGTATCGTGCAACACGATCGCCTAAAGCCTTCGCATAACAGTGCGTCGTTAATCTGCTGCCAGGGGCGTCGTTATATAGCCGTTAATAGCTCTCCGCTTTCTGGGGGCTGCGGTTGGCTTCGGACGGTGAAATTGGACCATGCGTCTCTAACCCTGCTGAAGCCTGGTCGTAGTGGTTTCTTTACGAGGCCGCGACGTTGCCCACAGCTTCTTGCAACGCGAACGTTCCCGCTGCAGCGTCGCTGACCTGTGCCGGTACGTAGTACACGCCACAGCCTATCGCCTCTCGGATAGGCGGTCGTTCTTTAATCTCCCGCAATTATGTTTTAGCCCATTGAGAGCCGCTTCGTCAGACTGTTACCGCAGTACGTTGCATCTGCGTGTTCTCAAAGGCCTGGTTTACGCGAAACGAGGTGGTTAGCGAAGTCAAATGTGCGAACTAACGTAACGACGTTTTGCGAAAACCAACGAACACTGGACGCGCGGGTTGTGCTATAAATAGCTGAAATAGAAATAACACCCAAATGGATGGGTGGAAATAGAGGGGGAGAAAGTGCTGTGAATTTGTGTGAGAGCACAGAGCGTGGTTCACCTTTCGTCAACTCACCATCGCATCTGGTTACAGGACAACTGTGCCCAACGTTTATGTTAAAAAAAAAAAAAGAAGATTCGCCAGGCGATTGCGGCAGCCACTAAATAGCGGTGAACGACTTCGATTTAAATGAAATGGACTTTTCAAGAAAAATAGATTGGCCTCTGGTCTAGTGCATTAATCGTGAAGACAGACAGACAGACAGACAGACAGACAGACAGACAGACAGACAGACAGACAGACAGACAGACAGACAGATAGATAGATAGATAGATAGATAGATAGATAGATAGATAGATAGATAGATAGATAAAGAAAGAATAAGTATGGTGATAAGTGTCAGCAGGTTGTGACAGGTTGCCTTGCAAGGAAAGCTACAGCGTTGTAGATAAAACAGTAAATTCCCTTTCACTTCCTTTGTCAATGACCCGACAGTAATGTTAAATATAGCGCAGATCTCTAAAAGTTTCAACAAAGATGAACTTCATGCCTAATGAGAGGGCTTACTTGTGTGAGAGGGGTAATACGGACTCTAGAGCTACGATTAGAAGACACGCGACATTTGTCTCTCCAGTTGTACTTTTATATTCTCGGTTCATTGTCCCGAAAGAGGTGCTTGCGTGTAATGAGCACATGCTATGAGAGTGAAAAGGCTTTTCAATGAACCCGGACAGCTTGGCGCTTTCGACTTCTTTTTGGCTACCATTAAGAATTCCTCGACCTTCTGGACATATCTCCTCCTTGAGAATTTAGAGGATAGTGGATAGTGTACGTCGGGAACTGCAGACGCTTATTAGCGCTCCTACACTTCGGCAGCTTGTTCAGTAGGGTTTGCCAGCGCTTGAACAAAGCGCCGCTCTGGTTCGTTGAGCTTTGGCGTGTAAACCACGTCGCCTAAAAACAAGGAGTCTGCATTATCTACGCCGCTGCGTGACGTTGTTTCCGTTGGCTTGCACTGTAGTATGTGTGCCTTTTGTCCCTCTCCTGTTGGCAAATGACTCGGCTGTATGCCAGTCAGTCAGGGTCTTTGCATACGAGTCTCCCTGCAATCGCTAATTGCGCGACACCTCCAATGGACGGGATGCGAACTCATGAAATAAAAAGAAAATAAATAAGAAAGTCCCCACCACATGTCGCCCTACATATAAATTGCCTTGTCAGGAAGCCAAAAGGCTCAAAATATCGACCTCAATGTTTCCTTTTTTTTCTGTTCTGTTGTTCGTTGTTGTTGTTCTGTTGTTGTTCGTCCGTTTTTCTGTGCGCCATCATTGATACAATCTGTGAGGTTGCCAGAACCGAAGTTCATCTATGACGCTAGTGAATGACTGAGCACGCTAGGAGGCAGCGTTTCAATCTTTCCACTGAGACAGCCGCCACGTCGTTCTTGCCATTTTTGATCAACGAAATGAGAACCTCGCGGCAGTGCGAAACCGGCACTTACAGGGAACTCATCGTCTCGGCGAAGCGTCTGCGGGCGCGTAGCTTCAAACTTGGCGTTCTGCTCTCTCTTTACCATTGACCACCCATCAATCTTCGACGTGATAACTTTCGCGCGAAGGAGCAACGAATGTAATTTATGTTTCCACCGACCAAGCAGTAAGACATCCCTTTGTTCCTTTAATTTTTTTTTGTTCTTACTGCTGAGCAGTCGAAAGTGTCTCTCGTTTCTCGTGTAGCAGGCTAGAGGAAGCGAGAACTCTGGCTGAGCTCTGTGCCTTTAAGTAAATAACTGTACTCCTGCTTTATTTGTGTCAATGTCTTTCGAGGGTTCACTGCTTCTTTTTACTCCTGATAAGTTTGCTGTGCCGTATAAGCTGTATGACTGCGGGTGAGCATGCTATAGGGAAAGAAAAGAAAAGAAAAGAAAAGAAAGAAAGAAAGAAAGAAAGAAAGAAAGAAAGAAAGAAAGAAGAAAGAAAGAAAGAAAGAAAGAAAGAAAGAAAGAACGTTCTGGTGTTTATTTTTCACTGCCAGAGAACCAGATGTTCTGTATAGGAATTAAGGTTAACGGGGAGAAGGCAGCCGTGGAATGAGAGAGAAAGAAAGAGCAGACAATTAGATGGTGCGATAAATCACTGCGTAAGAACAAAAGAAATAGGAACAACCTCAGTCTTGACAAACTTAAAAGGCTGAATGAGGCAAGCAAGAGCGTTGAACACTTGAAGGCAGTTGTCGCCGGTGCTCAGTGCGAGAACTGTAGTCAGAAATAAGCAATAACTATCAGTTGTCGCTTGGATAACTGCAAACCACTCTCTGCTCCAGTGTAATATTTCTATTAAGTTTTGTATTGCGTCGCCACTGTGCCGCATAATATAGTGTACATGTACTAGTAAAAAATAAAAATAATATGAACTGGTGCGAGTGTAGCGCACCAGTTACGAGAATCCAGGCGTTCGAGGGAAGTACTCAAAAAGCAACATTTAGTTCCAATTATAAAAACATAAATTTTATTTAATAATCACGCATGTTATTAGCATCGTAAAATAACCGAAATCACGATGCGCCAGTCAAGACAACAACAGCACGAGAACTAACGCGTTGGTGCGACCAATGACGCTTGTGTTAGTATCTGTTAATCGAGCGGAAAGAGGAGTGACGCCAAGATTTTCTGAAACAGCAACCCTTTGTCTTTCTTTCTTTCTTTCTTTCTTTCTTTCTTTCTTTCTTTCTTTCTTTCTTTCTTTCTTTCTTTCTTTCTTTCTTTCTTTCTTTCTTTCTTTCTTTCTTTCGTTCGTTCGTTCGTTCGTTCGTTCGTTCGTTCATTTTTTTTTCCCGCGGACTATGACACGTGTAAGTGACAAGGCATGGTGAGTGAACTTATATCTTCTCGCGCTGTACTTTTTTATGCTAATTTTTATTCAAGCCGATCCACACGGACGTCTGTGTGCGTAAAGAATGAAGATAGTTTTCTCACCCATGTCGGCAGGTAGATTTTTCGCGGCTTCACAGGTTTCCTCGACGAAGTGGTTGCGGCAAGCAATGAAGAGGTTGCGTGTGAAAAATGCTCAGCTGTACTTTTCTTTTTTTTTCTCTCTGTTACGCCCGCGTTTTCTCGCTTCAAGAGATTCTTAATCCCAAAGGTGAGTCGCTCTCCAGGCGCATTTTAATCTTTAAGTGAACTTGTTGAACCATGTTTTCATGACAAGTGACAAGCGCGCGTACTTTAGAAGCTTTAATGCTTGGTTCCTAATTTTTTTTCTTGCTTTCTTCATTTGTACTCTCGCATTTTGAAGATGAAGACAGGTACAAAAGTGGATGCGTGGGACGAGATGAGCGCTGAGAAACTCTTGAGGCTTTTGGAGATTTCGCAAGAGCTCGGAGTTCTTCTCATCGTGTCCTTTGTAATCAAGTTTGAGCTGGGACTCCAGTGGGCACCGAAAGCACCGTTATTCGTTAACGGGTTTGCGTGGAGTCTGTGATCTCTCCGCTTGCGAGGAGTTATAATTCTTGCGTACAATTTTCACGTGTAATTTTGTTTAGGTCGCATTAAACCTGTTTAGCAATAGTAGGTGACGAATTATTTTATGAGGCATGCCAGAATGAACACAAATATCAAAGTACTTGCAACATTCTTTTTTATTTCCTTGAAACATTGAATTCACAGTTTCAAGTGTAACCACGGTATATAAATGAGATAACGTGTCCCTAAACACTGCGTATCAACAATCCAATTTGGCCCATGTCCCAAATAAAGTGAGAATACTTACGAAACATAAGCAATTTTATGAAGGTGAAATAAGTATGCATTGTCATGTTTGCTGTTCTTTTGATATTTTGTCCGAATACAGTGGCTGTACTAACTTTCCCGCTGTGCATGAAATACTTCAAACTGTGTGGCACTTGCGTGTCAGCCGGCGTCGCAAGCCGCTTCGTAGCATGTTTCTATGTTTGATATATTCTCGGTCACTTTTAACGTTAAGCTGATGCGCCTAATATTTCCACGCTTTCTTAGCTTTTGTCTCACGCAACTGTTATTACTGCTAGTGCACGTCCGCTCCATTGTGTGACATAAGATATGGTCTTCTAGTTCATACTTTTTTTCCTTCTATTCGTTGATCGTCCTTTGTAATAATATGTACAGCATAGATATTGGATAGAATTCGCTCTTACAATCAACTATATTATAAAAGCTCTTTGTGAAAACTACTCTAATACAACGTGCCACACTCCGCTGCGCTCAGAGGCCTCGCGATTCCAAAAGAGATGCGCCGAAAAATGGGACGAGACGAGAGTAATGGTAAGAAAAATATCTGTGAGAAAAATATCTTTTCTTTTTCCTTTTGCCATTGCAGGTCTGTTCAAATGGTACAAGAAGAAGAAACGCGGTCGCCAGACAGTTTATAAGGATGAGTTTACACCACTGAGGGAACCCACTACAGGTAAGTACACTTGCTCAGTGAAAAGGTGGACGTGGAGTGTGCAGCGTGCAGGTGACATGCGAGACTGCTTTACGAGTTGTCATTAGTTACCGGTACTTCACAAAGCGTGCAGTGGAGCGATAAGTTGAAGCCTAAGAACTGTGTGTGTGTGTTGTTTTCATTGCTTTTTTTATTATTTTTGTACCGAAGTTCGCTGTCTTTAATGGCGCGTGTATGACTGCCTACGCGAGACTCCGAACATTACTGATGGAACGGGGAACGAAGAAGCCCTGCAAAACGCAGAAATGAAAAAAAAAGTATATAGAGAACTACGAGACAAGGGAGAAAGAAAAAAAAAAAAGACGTCATGACGGCTTTGCAAAGTTGTGGAGTAGAGGACAAAAGGAATTTTTTCGGCATCTGTATCGGCCTGTGAGTTGTAAGCTTCAGATATGTACACTGTGTATATAATATGCATTGGAATCGATGCGGGATGTTGAATCCCCCTTTTGTGTCTTTTTTTTTTTTCGGTGACTATGTTGGAACAAGCCGCCCTGTGGACTTCTCCTGCCCCCTTCAGATGGAAATCATTGACATGTGGCCACTGTTTAGCGGAACTTTCAGTTTCTGTGTTTACAATTTTGTCAGTGAAATCTGATAAGTATGAAGCTAACCCTATGTTACTGTGCACAACGTGTTATATGCGCACCCGTTATGGCCTTATGTATGTTTCTCTCTGAAACTTTGTCACAGGATTACTTGTATAAAGTACGTCACGAGGTCAATGTTTAACGAAGTCTTGGCGCATTCAGTGTCAATATGACTTTAACGTTGAAAAAAGAAATATTAAACGACTCAGGGAGTGGGTTAGCAACATGAAAGCTTAAAATTTGTGTAATCTAAGATTCTTACGTCACGCGAGGAAGTATAGCTGATTTTGTTGGCGGTGGGGACTATTACGTATGTTTAACACTTTGGAAAAGAAAGCTCTTTTTACGCGAGCTGTTCTGCATTTACCTTCAAAACACAATTAACGCATTGAAGCTACAAGGTACTGTTTCCCTATATTTACAGAGGAAAAAAAATATCTCATGTTGCAGCGTTCTCACTGGCGTGCTTCGCTTTCTCAACTTTGAACCCGGAAAGGGCTGTCACGCGTTGACATTTCTTGCTTATTCAGATTAAACAGACTTCTCTATGTAGCGTCGTTCAGGCGGGCATTTCGGTGGCCGCACTCAAATGAACTGGCTGTTAGACGTAGCCAAACTGGCCGCTCGTCACCTGTTTTACCTGCTCCACAAACACCCTCGCACTACGGGCAAATGTCAAGAATTACCTGCCAAAAAAAAATCATACATACATACGATTTCATCTTCTAGGCTTATCTTCTTTCCTATTTTACTTCGCATTCGTCCCAGGGACGTCGCGCACGTCGTGTTGTTTCAACTTGCGGTTTCTCGCTCTGCGTAACGAGCTCGCAAATTATGCGAGCGCATTCGCTGCGCGGCGTTGCCAATGGAGTTTGCCTGTATTACAGCGCGGGCCGGTTTCTAGCATGCTTGTAGGTGCGTGTGCCTATAGTGGCTGGTTATGTCCTGCGCTAAACAGTTTTGCGATCCCGGCGAGGTTGCTGTATCCTGGAAAGCGTATGTTCGTAGTAGAGAAACTGCCGGTTACCGTCAACTGAAAACCGCTACGTCAATATTGACACTGCGCGACAGCCACACGGACGCGAGCGGATGGTCGAAACGCCGTGCCGTTTTCTCTGGCATGGCGTTCGAAGCTCGCGGCCCTGCCGTGTTCCCTTCATTACCATCTGGTCAGTGTACCTAGGTGGCGAAAAGCGTGAGGTATGCAAAAGTAGGAGCACGAGCTCTGTGTCCTCGCATATGAGGCCTGACGTGGGGTTCCGGGATATGCCTAACACTTTCTACAGCTGTTTGACTCTTCCATCAGGTGCAGGGTCTGCTGGCATTTGGAACCTTTCGCTTTCTCGCCGTTTCGTTTGATTCTTTTAATCACGCGGCGAAACGAGTTTGCGGGAAGCGGGGCTGGTGTAGCGAGCTGCCTAAATTAGTGCAATACGGGTGCTGACTTTTACTCTCGGTTATTGCACGCGTGCCTCGTTGTGGCGACGGTGGCAGGGGGGTTTAGATGTTGAAAAGAAAGTGTTGCGGGAAGTCGCCCGAAAACAACTTGAGGCAACAGAATTATTCCCGCTGTGCTGGAACATGATGCTTGAATTAAGGGGCTGTAAAACAGGAGTGGTGTCGTCCTTTGCTGTCACGGCGTTTGAAAGGTGACGTCAAACACGGCTTCACACGAAGGAGCATGGTTCATAAATCGCAGCTCTTCATGATTTGCCCCTGAATGTTTTGGACAGTGCGGACAAGGAAGAAGTTTGTGTAGCTCTCACGAGAAGAAGCGAAATGTAATGACGGAAGCCGAGTTATGGCTGGAAAAAGGTTTCCACCCCGACCAAATCGCCGGACCTATTTGTTGATTAAAGTTTTCTCTCTCTCTCTTCAGTCTCCGTCACGTTATCCGGAACGAAGATACAACATGGTGGCACGCTGCTTACGAGGCCACGGATTATTGTAGTCAAATCAAGTTTATAGGCACAGTTCCTGTTTAGTTACATTGTTAGCGTATTAGAGCAAGAAGTCCCACAGTTTCGGAGAAACTGACAGGGGGACCTCCTATGACTACACGAATTAGGTATTTATAAAATGCAGCAAAAGTATACAGACACGTGAGCAAGTAATGCATAAATCAATGTCATTACCTCAGTGATGTTGTGAACAAATATTAGGAATAACTCTGAAGCAATATATTTTGTAACTGCTTTGGACAGTAACTAGCGGGTGTAATGCGGTCCTGTACAAAGGGTTGGATGCTAGAGACCGCATTTTCTTGACCTTTGATTGGTTGTTCGGATGATCCCATTTTATAGTCGATAACAGGATGTTCTCGTTTGAATGTTCGGTTAACGGCGCTACCTTTTCCTTCAGTCACTTAAAGGTCGCGGACAATGGTAACAAAATGCATTTCATGCTTGTAATGTCTTTGGTATTAGCACTTAAAATAGACAGATGAAACGTGAGGTATGTGGGAGGCGGTCAATTCACATTGCGACTTCATATGTTTCACTCATCCAGAGAAGGGAGCCTGACTGTTGCATGCGCGACCAGGTCTTCGTACTTTGTTTTTCTGGGAGAATAAATACGAAAACGTTGTTCCCTCATTCTGTTGCGGTGCGGCAGCTTGCTGTCCTGTTAAAACTAAGAGGGACGTTTAACTGCGAGGCTTATTTAGCGCACATCTTAGGTTTCTATGTAGGAACTTCTTGACACGTGGTTACTTAGCATGCGTACGTATATGCGAGGCATGCAACCGCAGTAGTTCTCAGCTCTCGCACATCTGGCTATCCTGCGTATTTATAAATTGTGTTCTGTGTATGGCCGAGATATTCATATTTTTTATTACGTAAAACCCCTAGTTCCATATATACAATTCAAACCAGCTTATCTGTGTTGCCCCATCTGGCCGCTTACACATCCGTGCTAATAAGCGAAGGTAAGATGATTGATGATTTCTGGGTTTTACGTACCAGAACCACGATACGCTTGTGAGAGACGCCTTAGTGGAGGGCTCCGGAAATTTCAACCACCTCGGGTTCTTTACCGTGCACTGACATCGCACAGTACACAGGGCTTGAAATCTTTGCCTTCATCGAAATGCAACAGCCGCGGCCCGGATCCGATCCCGAGATCATCGGATGTCATAGCCGGCGAGTGTCATAGCGCCACGAGGCCATCGTGGCGGGACTCTCACGCATTGTGATAATCGCTGTCATGCGGAACAATTAGCGAGAAATTTGTCTATGCTGGACTTTTGGCAATTAGCTAAGTGTTACAAGTACGATGAGCGTCTGTGTGCAAAAGGTGGACAAGGACCATTAGAACTGCCGATGCGACAGGCATATTTACAATGCGTACAGCGTAGGAAAAGCCACGGTCGACTTATGGTAGCGTGCTTGATCGACGCCCCGGTGTCCCCGGTTCAACTCGTGCCCCCCTAACGCGTGGTAGGTTGTCGCTTGTCTGTGCCGTCCACTTGATATATCTACATTCCAATCGCAAGCTACGACAAACGGTGTGTTTCTGTCGTTTAACCCACGCAGTGCGTGTTCTCATAACATTTTGAAAGTCTGTTTTAAACTGCAATATTACCAGTCATCCAGGTGTGCCACATACTTGCATAACAGGCCTAGTACTACGGATATGAGCCACACGTGAGTTGTGTCATCGTTAGTCGTGACGTATATGACGAATAGATAAATTTAGTGACGTCATGATCAGCCATTCATGTTCGTCGTGTATTGATACCCCTCCATCTCAATATCGGTATACCAAGTCAATGTTACTACCTGGAGAGCGCCGAGACGTAGGCGGATAGATAGATAGATAGATAGATAGATAGATAGATAGATAGATAGATAGATAGATAGATAGATAGATAGATAGATAGATAGATAGATAGATAGATAGATAGATAGATAGATACGGTTGCCAAGACATCCTTCACATTTAAAACGAGATGCTTATTACAGCTACAACAAAATTACGCGAGCTCGAGCGATGCTGACCATCAGTAGCAAGACGTAACTGCCTCCTCACTTAATTTTCTTCGCTGTCCAAATACGAAGGGCAGTGACTTCGCGTAATGCTATATCAAGTTTCATGCAATCAATTGCAGGTTCTATGCGAACTCCGCGTCTGCTGAAATGCAAATCAGGTTTCATGCTTTCGCGAATGAGGTTTCTGCTTTTATTAGCGGGAGCAACATTTTCTGCGCATCCACATTCTTTTTGTCGCTTTGGGAAGTTTTGCAAACCAACTTCGCGGTTCCACGATTCTGTTGCAGAGTGGTGCAGACTCTTATGTTTGTGCGTGTAAACAACGTCGTTTCTGTCCCGCTGCGCAAGTAGCAGCCCCGCGATAATCCGGTTCTGTACTTTACTGGCGGCGACATCGTCCGCGCTGTACAGACAGCTGCCTGCCGCATAACGTGGGACGCCGAGAAAGCAAATGTTGCCCCATCCTGAAGGCGCCAGAGCTTTCACGAAGAAACTCTGCAGCGAGTCACAGTGCCACTTCAGAAATGAGAATCGATTTGCAAGTGGCAACCTGGTCCTTAAGTCAACATTAACAAAAACTGCATATATTTGCATATGTTTGGACAAGCGCGGCTTCCCGACTCTTGAGTCGGGTTGCGTACTTGTTCAAATTTAGCAACAAACCTCGGCCCCAACGTGACCACGCAATATAATGTTTGCACCTTCGCGGCTTTGAATTGTGCATGTTTGGCTTCGTCAGGCGTGTAGGGACAGGCTGAGATGTACATTATATTTTCGTAAAGCCCTGGCGTATTTACTTTTACGTGGTGGAATCCACATCGTTAATACCCCAAGCGGGCCCACGCCAGATTGAAATTGTACCACCCAGCTGCCGAAGAGTCATATTTGCTAAGAGCAGTGGTTGCGTGCGTGCACCGAAAAAGACACTTCCGCATTTGGTTTGAGCAGCTCGAGCTGTGACACAGACCTTGCTCTCTTCCGACATAATTCAAACGCATCGCTGATTGATCCATTCGATGGACAGTGTAAGTTCGCACTTGGATGTCACTGTGGAAGTCTTATGCCGAAAGCCTTAGATCTCCGGGTTTGAAGGTCGCGTTGTGAGGCATAGGGAACGAAGAGGTGGTTGGCGCGTTCGCGAGCGACCATGGAATGCTGCCCGCCCTGCTCCCAGGAGGGCAACAGTGCCGAATTACCGCGGGTCCAGAAAGCGGCGGCGGCTACTCTGAACGCGAGCGAAGTTTACGTCACTCAGGGCACTCTATCTGCGTGGCGTTCTGGTGCTGGAGCAGTTCCGGATTTCCGTTTGATTTTTAAAGACGATAGTCCTGTCTGTCTGTCTGTCTGTCTGTCTGTCTGTCTGTCTGTCTGTCTGTCTGTCTGTCTGTCTGTCTGTCTGTCTGTCTGTCACTCGATTCAACTGCCCGGCGAAACCCGATTCAACCGGCCAGTCGCAACCAAAAGAGCTGCAAGGAAACCTCAGGCCTATTTGAGGCAAAATATATGTACATAACCGTGATCCGCAGCGTTCATTTAATTAACACATATTGGACTGGTTTTGGCTTTAGTGGTTGAAAGATCAATGCGTTAGAAGTGGTGTCGAAGAGACACTACGCGTTAAGCCAACTGTAATAAAATATCGCAACAGATGGCGCGAAAGCAGGGCGAACACGGGAAGTTTGAACTGAATTCAGCAAAATCTCAATTGCATCCATCGTGGGAGGAGTGAGAGGGGAGGGAAACACCGTGAGGGGTGGGAGGGGGAAAAATAGGGTGTTACGTACCAAGGGCGGCAGAAGACTATCGTATTTCGATGTCATTTGCAGCGAAGCAAGCAGATATGCAGCCTTTTTTCTAACACGAAAGTGTTTTATGCCGGGGTCTACCACGACACCATACGTCGCTACCGTAACGGATATGATACAGTAAAATAAGCATGCAAGAACATGAAACAAAAACACTCAGAAAAGCTTCTGTTCACGCACTGGAATCGAACTCACAGTCACTCGCTCCGCGACGAAAGGTGATGATGATGATTGTGGTTCGGTTAGAAAAGGACACTAATTTCTGCAGCCCATGTAGGGAGCACGGCTAAGCGTCCGTGGGGGTGGGGGAAAAGGGAGTGAAAGAGATAGAGAGAAAGGCCGTAGTGGAGGGCTCCGGAAATTTAGACCACCAGGGGTTCTTTAGCGTGCACTGACAACGCACAGTACACGGGCCTCTGGCATTTTCGCCTCCATCGAAAATGCGACCGCCGAAAGGTGGCCGGTGCTCTACCACTGCGCTAACGCGCACATGCCCGGAGCTCTACGAACGCGCCTTATATTTGTTCTTCGACGCTCTCGTCCGGCTCATCACGCGCGCATCCCGCACATTGCCTGGAACGGTGCCGCCATCGATTAGATGCAAAGTGAATCACTGCAGCTTTACTTCGCCTCTCCTGGATAGCGGCTCCATTCCAGGTGTGTCCCGAAGTCCGCCTCGAGGCACGCGTGCGGAGCCGCACGGGCCTCGCTAAGAAGCGTGATAAGAGCACAGCCGCGTTCATACAGCTAAGAGCGTATGTGCGCCGACAGCGTAGTGGTAGAGCACCGGTCACCTTTCGTCTTGTGTAGCGGTTCCCAGCCGACGACTCTTCGAGTATGATTAGGCGCCTAAGCATGGCAACGATGTTGACGGGTCAATGTGGCGCAAGTAAATATGATCGATACCTTTGTGGCGTGGCATTTGCGATCGACTGTGTCCAGTTATTACGTAAACTATATCAGTCACCACGAGGAATTGGTCCTTGAAGTTAGGGAGGGGATGCGTGAACGTGGGTTCATCCACGTCAAACAGTGCCGCACGAGCGAAAACCGATAGCAAGGGGGAAAGTTCACCTCGACGTAACAATAAACATTAACTGCTTATGCGAATACACATCTCACTTTCGTGTTATACTGATTCCGTTGACAGAGGGATCAGCCACATCTTTTTATCTAATAGTACGTCACTGCAGGAAGAGGCTAGAGCAGCTCAAAATACTGCTCGTCGTAACCGCTGCAGATAAAGTAGATGTGGAATAAGTCGCGGCAACGTTCTGACGAGAGCATCAGATCAACAGGAGGTCCAACGAAGGCTTTCGTCTTCACAATGTTGTAAGCATCCTTCGTAAATTTTTGGACAATGATGTGCGATAAGTAGAGTGGCTTAAGCGCGGACACAAGCTACTAGCTCTTGTGTGTACAAGGAGCTGCTGTATGCGCCAGGTGCGCTGCGCCGTAGCAAATGCGGACTAGGAAAAAGATATAGACAAGCGCGGCCGTTTTTCCTAGCCCCGTGTTTGCTCCGGCGCAGTATACCTGGATCATGAATCACCATCTCCTCCCATCGTTCACTCTGCTGCATGCGATTAAAATTACTACCCACGCTATTAAATTCTATAATTTCTTAACTCGTTAGTTATTTCCGCTAGATGCTTTACGCCAGAGCATGCGGGCGCGAGTACGGCCGCGTCGTGTTTTTTCCTGCCACTGCTTAAGAAGAGAAATGTACACCCCCTCGCGTTTAATGCTCAGCCTTCTTGCTTTTGCGTTCGGAGTCTCGTTTGAGCTTACTGCTCTTGAGAATATCTAAATGATTTATGGCAGCATGCGGCATTCTAAGAAACCAACTTGTTCGGTGAAACTAACTTGTGATGGTGGGCTCCGTATTTGTTCTGGCGTGCTGGGGCACCCTAACGTACGTTTAAGTCTAAGCACACAGGTGTTATATTGTTCTTGCATTTCTCCCCTACCGAAATGTAGCGGCTGCGGGATTCGAACCCGCTTCCTCGAACTCATCAGCGCGACACCCTATACGCGCTATCCTGGCATGGCGGGTCCTCGAAATGCAGTAATCGAAGCCGCTCAATATACACGTTGCAAATACGTTTCGCGCGAACACATGAAAGAAAAGAAGAAGAAATGATTGATGACTAATGAATAACAGGCCCGGAACTCGCGAATGAATCTGCATTTCCGACTTGTGGTAATTTACCGTTGCTGGTTAGGCGGTGCACTCCCGCCCTTGATGCAGTCCATTTCTGGCACTGTAAACGAAGGCTTTTGTACACGAATGCCTAGACTAACGAAGGTGACAAGAGCAAAATTTGTCAAGGAAGAACAAGAGGAGGAGCAGAAGGAGGAGGAAGGAAGGAAAAGAGGAATGGCAGGCAGGTTAGCCAGCGCTGAGACCAAGCTTTCTGTACAGACAAGCTGGAAAGAAACAAGTCAAAACCGATGGAAGCGGTCTACGAACGACAAAATGACAGCAACGTGGACGATAAAATATTGCGGGAAAAATCAGCGATAAAGTCGGTCGTTTCGGCTCTACAAAATAAATTGGGGCGTGGAAATGAGCAATATATATAAAGTTGAGCATGAGCATTGCGCAAGCGCCAGTCGATGCAAATATATATCTGAGGCAAAAAAAAAAAAAAAGAAAACAAGATATTATCAAAAGTAGCCCCTGCCTGAAGCAAGTATACAAATAAAAATAAATTAGTTGAGCCACTGCCCGAAAATGTATATCTCTTTATTCTCCAGGCTAAGTAAAATAGTAATAGAAGGTGGCCAATAAGTCCAATTTTTCCAGCCCATTTCAGAAGACTGACTGAGACTGACTGAAGCATCTTATTATTCGTTCTTTATTTTTGCTTTCATGGAATAATGTTTGCCCGCTATGGCAAGAACGAAGCCAGGCATAACTGCGGTGAACTAGGTGAACAAATTTTCTTGATGAAAACGCTATTGAAAATTAGCGGGTCTGTGCTGGTTTTCCCGCCCTGCGAAGGTAATGCAATAATCGTCGTCCGCAGTCAAAGATAAGGAGCACTCGGGCTTCCCTGTTGACTTTTGCGACGCAGAGTTAACACGCGCGATTTCTTATTCATGACTTCATGCGAATCTGCATCTGCTCCGGCTTCTTCGCTGATGTCGGCTGTTTCAGTCGTCTGTATGAGTCAAATTTCGTGGGTTTGCCGATTCTTGGCGAAGACTACCGTGGTGCCCTTAACAAAAGCTGCAATGTCCATGATTATCGAAGCTGCTACTCAGTCTGAACTCCGCGGGCTCGCAGAAAAGTCGTTGGCGGATTCATTTTGCTCGCTGTTGTTGTCGTTGTTGTTGTTGCTGTTGTTGTTGCTGCTGCCCGTTGGGCCAATGCAGACATTTCTGTAAATAATAGTGGCAGTGATGGGAATGTCCTTTGACTGACTTTAAAAATTGAAGAATTTTAGCTTTAATGTTTAATCCCGCGATTTCTAAACTTAGTGTCAGACTAGCACCATCACTGCCAACATTAAACTTTAATTTTTAATCCCATAACAACGAGTTATCACGCATGCTACACTGTTGTGATGTCTGTAAGTTGAGTTGAGTGCATGGGAAACGGAAGAATAGTTCTATAAAGCAGAACTTTTTGGCGATCTGGAGAAAGTTGTGGTTATTAGATAGTTCGGCAGCCCAATTACAAATTAAATATTGAACGCAACGTAGAAGTTACAGCTTCGACATTATTGCTTATTCTACACATATATGGCTAGACATAAGCGTAAACAAAATATCTTAATTGTTCCCGATGCGTGACTTTGTTCAGGCATTACAGGGCGATGCGAGAGACGTTGCTTTCGGCGTATCACATGCAGCGTTCGGGGTGCGCAACCACAAGGCATGTACTGAAAGACTTCCCTTTCCTTAAGGACGGAATACAGACGTTACATGCCGCTTATGAGAACAGAGGGTTCATTGAAGCAAAGATATTGGGACCATGTCCACGCTTGCAATCTGCAGCGGTGATCATAAGAGCTCTTTCACACTTCCTGACGAATGAATAGTGGGAATACTGATGAACTGTGCGATGTTCTAGAGTGCATTACTTGTTTTCCCTTCCAGCTTCCTTTCACATGTCCCATTTCATCAGTGTCGAATAGTAAATGAAGTGCAATCTAGTTAACGCCAAGGTCTTACAGGAATCAGCCTAAACATACACGAATCAAATGGGGAGGACGCAATATATCTACAGCAACTATACGTTTTAGCGTGTTTAGGTAATAACAGGCTGAAACAATGGTTAGATATCCGATACTCTATACTCTTGCATGACGCGCTCGGAACTGTGGGGGCCAGTATCTCGGCAAAGCAGCGTAGTCACAAACCAGCACTATACCAGCTTAATTCCTTCAACGTACGTACAGCAGACATTCAACACTACTAATCCGCGGATCGCCATCGTATGCGCACCACTTTTAATCACTGGGTGCTTTCACGAGGTGTCACGCGCACGACCTAACGTTCTCTAACTACAACATGGCTGCTATATGCTGACGCAAACGCAACATTTCAGTGCCGCTGGCAGCAAGCCTCACTTTCGTAAACACGCGAACGGAACGTTATTGGTCTCTGTGCAAAAGAACCGACATAACCCGCGCGCGACCTACCGATAACAACCGCAAGCCATCAGGAAACAGTCTTCCCATCATGCTGTGGCACTACAACATGGCGGTTTCAACGACGTCGCCACAGCACGCGCACATGCCAGTGCTTTTGTGTAGGTGTTTCTGATGAACCTGTTGACAAGGTAGTGCGGGACACCGAAGTTCCCCGCGCCTAGGGCATGTTTAGGGCAAGCACACTCTACCGTTTTAAGCATGTGCGGGCCTTCACGTTTGTCTTCGTAACAATACAAGATCAACAAGCAAAGTTCTCAACTCCAGAGGGCACTCTTAGACGAATAAAGGCTGCACGGAATACTAGTTAGATCTCGGCACCGCTACGGCAGACACGATTACTCAGAAACGCAGTAAGAACAACGCAAGTTTTCTTGTGTAAACTGGAATGTTTGCTTAAGTTGTATGAATATAAACGAAAGCTTCTTTGAGATGAACGAATGTCTGCGTAGTCCGAAATCCCAAATACAACTTTGTTGTCCTGCTCTAACAGAATGGAAGGCCAGGACGGAAGGTAAAGAAAAAAAGGAAAAAGAAACGAAATTACTCACTTCGAGAACAGACTCGAACACTCTTTTTTTATTCAAAGATCTCGCCTGGGGCAAGATTGCACCCTCACTGTCGGCTGCTCACCTACTCTGCTATTTGTTTCCTTCTAGCCTCGACTCAACTCACGTAAAATCGAACGAGGAGTTGCATTTCATCTTTCGTGGTCGCGGGCCTTTTCGTCTCCAGCTTCTTCTTCTTCTTTTTTTTTTTTCGTGCCGGCGATATAGCATCAGGGAACGCGCACTTCTGAAGATTGCTACGAACGCGGGTTTTCGTACAGCTCAGCGAGTTCAAATTTTCCCGCTAGGAGGACAGGGTATGACCACTAGTCAGGCAATATTGGGATATTCGAGGGCACAGTTTATTTACTGCCTAGTTTACTTCTTTGCTTGGAGTTTCTTCTCTATAAGGTATACACGAGGCCGCAGACGCCGCTACGCTGGGTAACTTGGGCTCTTTCGCAAGCACCATGGCACGCGATGAAGGGCAACCAAGCGGTTTTGCTAGGGCAATGCAGTCCAGATGAATTTTTTCCTCGATGGAGTTGACCTTTCCCCTTTAGTAAGCTCGGACAGATTTTTAAAAGGGTTTGGTTGGGCGTACTTCTTGTTTATACTGTTATGTTCACGGCGACGTTGAAAATTTTACATAGGCACGTCACTTAGAAGGAAACCGTAACACTGAGTAATGTTGTTGCCAAGGGATCGTCTGTCGCGCAGAATCATGTTCTCGTCCTCTAAGCGTACCTTTTCTTGAGTGTGTTCCTGCGTTTTTCTGAGTGTGTTCCTACGCCGCGGGAGGGACAGAGCCCCCGCCATAATCTGCTTCGCATCTAAAAATCTTAAACTGCGATTTCCCTGACACATACACATGGTAGCTCGGATTGTAATTTTATTACGTGGAAACTGTTACTTCGGTTACGAGGAAACTTAACTAGGTTGCGACGAAGCTCACACGATTCCAGCGCAAGACGTGGAGCTTATTTGGGTACCGGCACACTCTGGCAACCCTGGCAACGAGGCGGCTCACAATATGGCTCGAGGATCTATCGGCCGAGCCGTGAGCAGCAACTCGAGCCCGGATCGCGCAGAGGACGTTCTCATAAGCTTCCAGGAAATCACCCAGCACTTTAGACTAGCTCGACGAACGCCACCTCACAACAGTCTTACTAAGGCTGAAGAGGTTAGGTGGAGGCAACTCCAAACCAATACCCTCCCGAATCCGGTCACCATGCACCACATCGATCCAGACCAATTCAAACCCGATTGCTCGAAATGTGGCCAGAGAGCCACAGTGCAACACATCTTTTGGGACTGCCCCGCAGACCCACCGCCCAAAGAACTCCAGAAGCTTGTAGGCTCGCAAAAGTGGGAGACCCTACTGGCCAGCTCTGCACTGGACGTCCAAGTCCGGGTCACAGCAAGGGCCCAAGAGGTCGCCTTCAGCCCCGACTGAGGGCCATCTGGTGGGGTCGCAGAGCCCATCACTCCCAGTACCGATAATAAAAGTTTTTCACTCACACTCCAGCGCTTTATAGAGAAGGCGCCAACGCCATGCCTGTGCGCGTGACATTTGCGCACGTGTGCAAACCTTCCACTGCTCGCAGATGCCAGCGCTAGGTCAAAACGCGCCGCAGCGCGTGCTCGTTCTTCACACTCTTGTGGTAGATTCGGTACCCTGTTCTGGTGCTGGGCGCACTGCGGAGCGTTCCTCATCTGAGAGTACTGATAGGGTGTTTACGTCAACTTGTACCTGACCTCGAGGGAGGCCACACATGAGGCACTGTGTGAACTGTGGCACTGAGTGAACTAATAGAGGTATGTGTGTCATGTACCTACGCAGTTATGTGACTCGAAGCATGGCAAGCAAATGAGAAGGCGATGCGAAAGAATCACGATAACGCTATCACGTTCTGCTCTTAAGCATCCCCCCAATTTCTTTTAACATTTATGCGCCGCGCTGTTGCGAAGGTATGCAGGGTGGCGCACACGGTCGGCGATTTGTTTCACAAAGATAAACACTTAGAAAGACATCACGAGTCGTTCCTCTGAAAAAATGTGGATGAACGTAGGTCACAGCGGTGACATGTTGGGGACCTAGCGGCGTTAGTTGAAGCGGTAGCCAGTGTAACCTTTTTTTAAAACCTTTTTGCTATAGTTTGCAAAACAAAGTGCTACTTCTATGGTGAATGCCAAAAGACCGATTTCGGTCACAGTTCTCCTAGCGTCTGCGGCATGAATGTTGGCAATAGAAGAGCGGATTTCGGCAGTGACTTATACGGCACTATAGTGAAAGCGCGATACTACTAAATTGGACATATGTTTGACGAGTTTGACGAGCTTGACGAAAATAAAGCCTGTATTGCATACGATGGGAGTTTTCTTACAAGGCAGAAGTAAGTCATACATGCGAATAGTGAGTGAGTGAGTGAGTGAGTGAGTGAGTGAGTGAGTGAGTGAGTGAGTGAGTGAGTGAGTGAGTGAGTGAGTGAGTGGTGTTTATTCGCGCCGGGCAGTTACAGCTTTGTGTATTTCCGATAATTTTCTTTCGTCCTAGTGCATCACAGCATACTTGTGCATATTTGCACGACGTCGTCAATAGTTCAGAGGCCTACCTCTAAACTACTGAGGGAAGAGCTCTGCGGCGGTACTCATTGTCTTACATGCGTATCATGCGAACGGAAATTAAACTTTGTAATTCGATATCTCGGAGCACGAATGCGCTACAAGAATTTTGCCAAATTAAATTGTGTAGAAACACGACTGCATCTAACTTTTCAATACAAACATGGCTGCTTACTGCAGCCACAAGAAAGTTAATTATTCAATTTTATTAAGCCACTGACATCAATAATTACTGCCTCATTCTATGTCCGGCGCATAACCTCACTGTAGAAGTGGTCTTCATGTACATCATAGCGCCTAATTTATAAAAAACCTGTCGGCTTAATTTGGATCACCCAAGATATATATATATATATATATATATATATATATCTATATATATATATATATATATATATATTAATATATATATATATATATATATATATATATATATATATACGAGGCAGTGAACAAACAGCGCACAGGCTCCGTTGATGGCCAGAGTGAACGTGGAAGCACGACGTATACGTGAAACACGTTTTAATGGGTCGTCAAACGTTTCGGCTGGTGGGCCAGTCCTCATCATATATATATATATATATATATATATATATATATATATATATATATATATATATATATATATTATATATATATATATAGACCGAAGCATGTGGCGAGAAGCGAAGAGCAAGAAAAAAAGCAAACGGAAAAGTGACGAGTCGTGTCTCTCTAGTTCTTCCCTCAGCGATGGCTGCCAGTTACATAGGTGAACGCGACTCGGATTATTGGGGCATCACTGACTGAACTTTCCTTCTTCTCGGAAAAGTATATCCCAAGGTACGCCTGCGAGTGTTTACTCTAAACTGGCACGCGACTTACAAAATCTGCAGCGCTATAGCAACCTCGTTATTTTTGCTTCGCATTACGTGTATAGGCCTCGTCTCTTTTCTCTGGCACGTTTATTTCCCTCGACAGATAGAGGTTTAGGTGGAAGGTCGACGCTGCGCTATGAGCCAATTTGGGGGAAACAGCCGTTCCTACGTTGGGCGTCGTGTAAGCTACGCTTACTCCCTAAATGCGAAGGCGTTCAGTCCTAAGAACGGAGCGAGGCCAACAAATGTATAGTCGTTGCAAGCTTGTGCAGTTTGGGGAGCACCGTGGGGCGCTTTGATAGCTCTACTTGTATGAGATGATCGCGTTGTTGACGCACAGCCCCTTAGTAAATTCGTGCTTGTTGCCGGACGTCCGAATGCTGCTAGAGGCAGTGCTACTGGAGCTCCTCAGGCTCATTATAATCATCGATGGCAACTCAATTTCGGCGGCGCGAGCATGTTATATTTTGAATCACTTCCGGCACAGCCGGCGCGATATTCTGCGCCTGAGTGATTTATAATTGACAGATTTTGCGCGCCAAAGCGAGCGGTGGGTATGAGGCACGTTTTTGGAGTGCCCAGGACTAACTTTGGCCACCGGGGTACTTTAGCTTTAGAGTGCACCTAAATCAAAGCGCGCGCGCGCGCACACACACACACACACACACACACACACACACACACACACACACGCACACACACACACACACACACACACACACACACACACACACACACACATATATATATATATATATATATATATATATATATATATATATATATATATATCACATGTGCTGCAGTCGCTGTTTTTCTGGATGAGCCTGAAAGCTCGTCCTAAGACCTCAAGGTCTTAAGGTACTGTCCTCAAGGTTCAGTGTGTTCTGCTGCAACCTAGCTTGGATAGCTAGGTAGTCGAATTTTCAACTGGTAACGCGTCTCTGCATTTGGGGAATTTTCGCTGACCAGCGCAATTTCTAGCGCGGAGCGGTGAGAATTGAGTTTCGCACCCAATTTTCGGTTCAACTTCGCGAGATGCGCTGCGCTTCAGCAACAGTTCTCGCTCAAAAGTTATGAGGCCGCATACATATAGGCGTATCAATGATCAAAAGAATGTCGATTTCGCACCATACTGCAATTCGGGGTTCACCCTTTCTGATCAAGGAATTGAACGTTTCGGCCAACTTCGATGACACCGCACTCACAATACCGTGCAGTGCGCATGTCTGCGAACTCAGATACCGGTGGCTTATGCATTTTAAAGGGCTTCGAGCACGCTTTCCGCCGAATCGGCTGTTCCTCTGAGTTATATCTCACTGTATACTCTTCGATTTCGCCGTTACAAGCACTCCCGATCACGGCTGTCACGATTCTTCAAGTTTCTACGATACCTGACCGCTGATGCGTGTTCTGTATCGATGCGTGTGCCACTCATATGCATGCCATGCATGTTTCAGGTGCAACTCGGCAAACCAGTCCGCACACTCTATTCTCAATATGTGAGGCAAGAGTCTCAAGGGCACTGTCAGCATTATGCGTGAGCGCGAAGTTTTCACGATCTATCATGACATTCATTTTCTCTGAAACGAGGAATGTTGTAATGTATCGTCGTGCTCTTTCGCGCCGCTGTAAAGGTGTTATTGGCCCCCCCCCCCCCCCCCCCCCCCAACGGTGGTCTAGTGGTTATGGCACTCGGCTGCAGATCCGAAGGTCGCGGGATCGAATCCCGGCCGTGGCGGCTGCATTTCGATGGAGGCGAAATGTTGAGGCCCGTGTACTGTGCGATGTCAATGCACGTCAAAGAACTCCAGGTGGTCGAAATTTCCGGAGACCTCCACTACGGCGTCTCTCATAATCAGAGCTGGTTTTGGGACGCTAAACCCCACAAATCAATCATCAAAGGTGTTATTGGCGGCGTCGGCCGCCTTGTAGAGGATCGACTGTTGAGGCGCATTTAAGCTGAGAACGAAGTCGCAGGTTCGAATTCCTTGGAGTTGTTTGTGCACAGCGCTTTGGGTGCTCGTCGCAAAAGCGCTCCCGGTTAGAGTGTATGTAGCCTGGCGTGTATGCTGCCTTGAAACATTAAACCTTTAATGATCAATCAAACTTGCGAAGTTGAACGAAACTTTGGACGCGTTAGTGTGCTGATCGCTGTCGGTGCTGGAGGAACTACTGCGACACATTTCTGGACATGTTCTCATATTGGCATGCTGCACCGAAGACCGGGGTTGCCTAGTAACGTCAAACTACGCGCTGCTTTCCGCGGCACGTGCTGACATGAACGGGCCTATTAGTGAACTAAAAGTCAATGTCCGTTTAGCTAATGTTCATTTTTTTATACTGGAATAACTGGACATGTATGAGCAGTGATTACGTGCAGAGATTATCTTTGTGCTCCTTACGTTCAAACACAAGTTACACTAATATCTTGTTTTTAATGGAGATTAATTGGAGACATTTTACGTAAACTCTATTAAGAATAAATAAAAATTATCAAAATTCTGTCTGTTCTTCCTTCTTTTAAGTAAGCGTATTATTAGCTTCTTTCGCAGGATGACTGTAGTAGTAATTCTCTACTAAGCTGTAACGCGTCATTGCACTGGCATGTGCGCCTATCACGACGAAGCCCAAAAAGCCGAAGTCGCCCGAATCCTTTTGAATCCTTGCAACCCTTCAATTTCGAAGCTCAGAAATCCTGTACCTACCATTTGCTGTTCACGCCGTCCTACGATGGCGATTTGAAAGGCGAGCACATAACGAATGTTTTGACTGGATCGTCGTCCTTGGCTTTGCTTCGCGCGCCTATGATAAATGAAGCCGCGCCAAAAGTCTGCGTACCTTCATTAAAGGTAAATTTAAGGTCTGCAGTGCCGTCAAGCTTTGCGCGCCACTCTCTCAATTTGTGTATCACTTAAGAGGAGAGAACGTGGCACGCAAAAACGAACGATGGATTAATCGCGCATAATAAGGGAAAAGTGAGCGGTTCTTCGTTAAAACTAACTCCCTCGCGCCTAGCTAAATGATTGCCGTGAGTGACGGAACGCACCAGCAAGCTAGATATTGAATGTATATGAGAGACAGGTCCATTTTGAAGCCCCTTGTGACGGTCACCCTGGCCAAATTAATTGATCCGCCTTCAGTACCCCCTTCACTACTCAGTTGTCGTTGCTGTTTCCCCAGCTTCAAAGCGACCGAATTCTGCTACGTAATGGCCCTGGAATACAGGCAGTTTGTTTGCAACCAATATTTTTTCCTGAGCATGATGTCCAGTATTGTCCGACAACTGCCAACTTTGGTGTGCGTTGCGATTAAAACCGAGTTTGTAAAAAAGTGTGTTTCCGAGAAGTCAACAAGGCACAACTTGACAAAACTATGGTCGTCGCTATAACTTTTGCACTGTTCTGTGAGGAAAGGAAACAGCGAGAGCAGGTACCTATTTATCTCTTCGTAATTACGGTTGCCGAATAATTATCTGAAGTGCCGCTTCCGGTGAATTACAGGCGGTATCATTATTCAAACGAGGATGCAGCTCATTTACCTCACTTATTAGGTTCATTGCTCTTGTAAATACTCCCGAGTAAGAAACCAAACGATTTCGCTTTACCTTCGCTTCACTAGCGACCTGACTCGCGTAAGCGTTTGAAAAAAAAAAGTTCACTCCTTCGTATAAGTTATGTCAGATTTCCACCCCACGCGTAGTCCTTCATATTAGCAATACGCTTTATATTAGAACACTTCTCTTTCGGGTTGGAAGTAACACTGAAATGCTGAATGGGAGGTCGTGGGTTCGTTTTCTAGCCGATACGGTCGCGATTTCATGGGGGCGAGGTATCCGAAAACGCTTTAGATTTAAGCATATACGCTAATGAAAATGTGTTTGGCGAGACCAACCTGGAGCGCTTCGCTGCAACACCTGACGTAGCTTTATTCTTGCTCACCAAGAAGCAATCAACCAGTTCACGAGATTCCAATTCCATGTTCATATCAATACTGTTTCCGTAGTTCTAGCTTGTGAAAGTTGTTCTTGAGTGATATATTCCATTTTATGAGCGAATATTTTTTATTGTTTAGTTGCAGCATAGCCTTTTTGTCGCTTTCGTTTAGGATGTTGTATGGATTGTCAAAGTTAATAAACTACATGTCAACTTTTCCAAGTTCTCGTCGATCTTAGGGAATCATGCTTGTAACGAAGTCCGCATCGCATACCAGATGCATTACCATCCGCTGTAGGGTGCTGGGTGATTAGAAAATCAGCTAGTAGGTCCCGATCCCATCTGGCATAGGCATTCAGACTAGTACCCATACGTACGAGCGAAAAAAAAAATGCTCTGAGTTAGGTTAATTGTGCCTGCTTGCTGGCCGGTAATGATAAAAGCGTGTAGCAGTCACGCCGACGACTCATTCCAGAAGTGTAGCCGAGAGATGAGCTACGATGGTGTCACTACGTTACAAGCCAACTGCCGGAGAAGATGCTACCCTTAAGGCGGATACTTCGCCACCACTGCGGGCATGATAGCAGGTGTAGAACGTGCACTTCACACCGCGCTCTCGGGTCCCGTTCTGGTCAACACACCGCTGCGTCAGCTTATCACACAAGCTTCTCTCCCGTTACACCTGGCCCAACAAGATAGTGCGCTAACTAATCGACGTCAACAAAGCACCCCTGGACACCATATCTTCAAACTGTGTTTGCACGTGTTTTGCACGTCTACAGACAGAAACTGCGTTCATCTTTTTGTGCTAGTTCCTTATCGTCACAGCAAACGCCGCGACGGCGCATCCAACGCGCTGTAGTGACGTTACAGAACGATATGAATATCGATTAGCGCGGCGCTCTCGAAAGTGACGAAGACTACGACTGCGCGAGAAAAGCTTGCGCGTGTGCTGCTTCAGTAATATCATGTCAATTTAGATATTTCTTTCTCACTATCTGTCTTTTGGCCAATACCCCGGAGAGGGTGTGTACCATCAGATTTGGTCAGATTTGGACACTATTCATACAGTACTCGTTTTTTACTCACTTCTTGATAATACCCTCGTGTCTTAACGTACAAGCTTGAATTCGTATAGCGCAAAGTGCGCAAAGCTCGAGTGACAGAAATGCCTACAAAGGCCCCATCAGCGTCTCGTGGGCCTCTCGCTTAGAAGGTAGTCGGTTCGTCCTACATCGAATCAACAGCATTATGACTGAGCTTTGCCAACTGCACCAGGTGGCAAAGTCTTGTGCTTTGTTGGTGCCACGGGATTCGCTACGATCTTTCCCATTTCACCAGCTATTAAGGCAGTCAAGCCACCTAAACAAATAACTGAGCCAATATCGCTTAAGTGGCGCCAGTGAAGTCAGATTTTATGAAGAAACCACGTGCTGCTTTGAGGAACGAAGCATTGACAAATTACGACTTTCTAAGCTTAACATGTTAATCCTCAAATAAGCAATGAAAGCAGTCGAACCGGTGGCGTTCTATTTCAGATAACACGTGTTTTTTTTTTTTTTTTGAACATTAGAGAAATGTTACTCCCTTTCATCCCTGTCAACTTTACTGCGCCTTTCAAGGATGGGGCTAGCCCATCAGATTAATAATTACAAATAGGTTGCTCACCAATTGCATCGAAAATAGAAAATACAGTGCGATTAGCCTGTTCTCCATGACGTACCCGTCGGTTTGAAGTTGAGGTTCATTTCAACGATTTCTTTTTGTGAGCCTGAGGCATAGTCGTATATGTGCTCTAAATGATGTCAGATTGAAAGAATAGCTGACGCCATTTATTTAGACGTAAGGAAAACTAATAGACTGTAGCAGTAGCTGTTCCTGCAAATGACTTTTCATATATTGTATGCTATAACACACTCTTGAAATGTTAAAACTTCGAAGAATTACGGCACGACACTTTCTTTTTCCTTGGCTGTTTACCTCTCTAAGATTTCGACACCTGAAGTAAAATTTGTAAGCACAATGAAGCGAGAACATGCGAAGATCCAACCAGTTTATAGTCGGCTAGTTTCAGCGAGGAACCAAAGTAGAGACCTCCGTGCGAAGGTCAACAATCAAACGAAAAAAAAAAAAAGCGAACAAGAACAAGAGCTGATGTGGCAGGCCGAAATTGGTTGCCTGACCTGAAGTAGTGGTACGAATCGTTGAAAGGAGAATACGCATAGCAATATAGTCGTTCGCCAAACTAGATTATCACGTAAGAATCGGTATGCAGAATGAATACGCATTTCTTTCTTTAGAAAGTAATAAATACAGTGGGAAATGTATAAATAAGAAAGTAAAAAAAAATAGGCGTGACTCTGCCATCTCAAACGCAAAGAAACCATTAAATCATCGTTCTTCATGCAAATAAAGTATTTGTCTCGTCTACAACCAGCTAATTATCACCTTTACTCATTTTACTACCTTCTATCTCTCCTTCTCCGTGCATCTCTTCCTTCCTTTCTCTCTCCCAGTATTTCTTTCTCTCGCCCATAGCAAATTGTGCTGCAACCGTCGGTACAGCGCAATGATATGGTTCCCAAAAATAGATGTTCTGCCAGCGTGGGTGTATAATTGATTTCTGGGGATTTACGTCCCAAAACCACGATCTGATTATGAGAGACGGCGTAGTGCAGGGTTCCGGTAATTTCGACTACATGGGGTTCGTTAACGTGCACTGATAACGTACACTACACGGGCCTCAACATTTCGCCTCCATCGAAATGCAGCAGCCGCCGCCGCCCCCGCCGCCGCCGGAATTCGATCCCGCGACCCTCGGATCAGCAGCCGAGTACCACAGCCACTAGACCACCGTGGCGGGGCGGCGTGAGTGTATAACTTACTGGTTATTAATAATGTTCGCCTTCGGAGCTTCGATACCGGGGTTCGAATCCCGCCTCGTTAAGAAATTTTATTTTGTTTTATTCGTTTCCTTAGGTATCTCGCCCCACCCGTGTGACACGCTATGCTATGGCATTCGCCTTCTGACCCGAATGTCGCGGGATCGAATTCCGCAGGCGGCGGTTGCATATCGATGGAGGCGAAATGTTGAGGCCCGTGTGCTGTGCGATGTCAGCGCACGTTAAAGAACCCCAGGTGGTCGAAATTTTTGGAGCCCTCCACTACGGCGTCTCTCATAATCGTGTGGTTGTTTTGGGACGTAAAACCTCAAAATTAATTATTTTTGCTTATTTCTCTCCCTCTCTGTCTGTCTCAGTTTCTATCTCTATCTGCACATCCTCTTCTCATTTCACACTTTCTCCACTTCGTCCTCCCTCTTAGTTTAGCTTGTGCCAGCTGCGCCCGATTTTCCACCAACGCCGGCCACGGCAGGCACTCGAGCTAGGACAGCTCCGCTGTTAAAATGAGCGCAGATGGAAGGCTCTAACCACGCTTATATTAAGTGGAGAGATTAGTCCTAGCAAGTGAGCCTTCACACCGTTTTGCAGATTTGCAGAACCGGATATCCGATGGTTACCTTTGAGATACGATGTAATTATTGAATACACTATGGTAACGCGTGCTTGCGTCTGGAAAGTGCCCATGAGGTCCGCTGATTCGGCAAAAAGGGAGAAATTATTTTTATGACGAACACTGGAGTGGTTTACTTGGTGGCACTCATAGCATGCTATTTGACACGGGTGCTACGAAGACAGCTGGCTTTTTATAGTGATTTCTAAATTCATCGGGACGGGGCTCACACGGGAGAGAGAGAACCTGTATGTTACGATATTTACACGTCATGCTACCGAAGAATAGCTGAGAGCATCCTCTTCGTGGGAATAGCTGAGATAATTCCTTCTTTGCATTTGCGTCGCCAAGTGGCCCTTTAACGGCCATGCTCATTTACAAAGTCTCGTAACAACACTTCGCGACCCCGGTTATATGTTTTACTCTTGTATTGCTCACGCTATTTTCAGCTTCCTTCGCTCCCAGCGGCGTGTGTTGGCAAGCTCTACGGAAATTAGTAATGCTGCGTTAACGCGACATTTGTTCGCCTTGTGTGTAATCAGGTTCTTTCCGTATGCTGGGGTTCCCGTAGGCATTACGACTATGAAATCTCATTCATAACACCTGCCAATGATAAGCGGCTGCATAGACCGCAAATTGCAAGAGCGGAAGCGACTATATGCTATACTACGACAATACTTTGCGGATGCCTAAATGTTTACCGGAGGTTTCGCGCTCTATGGTGGCAATTTCGCGCATGGCTTCACGCTGGGCCTACGTGACGTGCGTATCTCAAGCACGCGAGGACGACTATGGGAACGCCGTCGCGATACTGGTCGGTTAGCGTTTGCAACGCGCCGAAAATGAGATTAACTCGACGGCGGCTGCTGAGCGAGCCAATGACTCATAGTCTGCATACACCAGGCAGCGTTTCTGTCGAGCAGGTTGCCTTCACGCCAACCATTTCTAGTGAGGTACAAATTAGCAAACGACACGCAAGTGCGCATGTCACGGGCGTAGTGTGCATAATCAAATAACGGCACGGAGTAACGCTCCTCGCCTAAACGTGTAAGGTAGAGGTGGTGCCAAACTTCGTTTCCGGAATTATGAATTAAGAGAATGGAGCTTTGCGGTGGGAATTATTTTCGTTATTGTTTGCGCGGGCATGCCGATACTAGAACAGCAGCTGCGAATGTAGGTGCTACGCCTTTTTTTTTGTTTTTGGAACTTTGTTCACGTTGCACCACATTCCAAGTACATACAGTTTTCAGATCGGCGCAAAAGTTGAGCATAAAAGCGCTACGCATATTTTCGACACGTCCTCAATTGACCAGAATTTTTTATTGTTATTAACGCGGATAAGTGAGCTATCGCATTTATTCCGTACTTTCTGCCGTTGTTTATCGGCTCGGCAATTTTGTTCATTTATTCGTTAAGCAGCCTTCCCTGACAACACTCGTGTTATACGAGAATCGCAAAGATCCTACGAATCGGACCCTAAGCTGTTTCGTAAGACCTTGGAATCTGGCCGCAATATAACGTCAACAACCCAATAAATGGACTTAATCGAGAACCTTGTTCTCTGCCGCAGCGTTGCTGCTCGATGCGAACGGAGTTTCTCGCAAGAATGCCACGTGCCCAATTACCTGCAGTGCTAACTGTCTGGGCAACAAAGAATTCACGGGACGCCACGTTTGTTTACTCATTCAGCGCTCGTTAATTAATGGCGAATGTTACCATATTTTCCATGTTGTTTATGTGCCTTCCCGAATTGAAACTGGTGGCGATGGTGGTGACGATGATGATGATTCCAAATTTTGTCATCCACCCACTCATGGAAAGCGGATTTAAACATTAATTTACAATTATGATATTAACTAAATATTCACTAGGAAGATCAGAGAGCAAGAAGACTACGACAGCATACAGTATAGAGAGCACTTTCTGGAAGGCCCCACGGTAATTACCGACGCGTTAGTGCCTAAGAGACAGCACGTAACAGAGGGTGATAAATGCAATATAAGATGTTGTCCTTTTTCTCAGAGGGATATTGCTTTCTTGTTTGTAGTGCACCGAAAAAGAGGCCTACGAGTTTCCTAGTTTGCAGTTCACCTTCTCGCCGTTAGATCGATCACTCGGGAAAGCACTTGCAGACGGCGTTCGTAGCGGGTCACAAAGTGTTAAAGTCTGCTGAATATTTATGGATTGCTTCATCTTCATATTTGTCTCTCTACGTTACCTGTTTCCTCTCACTTACTGGAGCATTACAGCGTAAGCTTGGGGAATGCGGCACTTGTTTTGTGTATGACCTTTATAGCGCAGCTATTCTTCGCCCGTTCCTGCCTCGAGCCGTGTCCCTCGGCCCTCGCCGTAACTGAGCGAACGAGCGCAGTAAAAGTTCTCCTGACTCGCGCTCCTCGAGCCACACGACGCTCCTCGCCATTTGTCGAAGCCGCTTCGTAAGCGAACGAACGACTCGCACGCCTACTTTGTCGCGAGTGAGTGAATCAACTTTATTCATGATCCTGCAGATTGTGGCCTGGGCCTAGGACGTGCAAGGTGGGGTTAGGAGACCTCGTCTTCCGGCCACCTGGCGGGCTCGCAGGATGGCCCAAAGTTGTCGTAGATCTGCGCTGTTCATCTCGGTCTCCCACCATGCCCCGATTCGATCTGAGGCAACCGCATTTTCAGCATAGTGATATTCACATTCCCGTAGCATGTGCTTTAGTGTCGCCTGTGGATGGAGGCGAAATGTTGAGGCACGTGCATTATGCGATGTCTGTGCACATTAAAGAACTCCGGGTGCTCAAAATTTTCGGAGCCCTCCACTACGGTGTCTCTAATAATTATATCATGATTTTCGGACATAACAACCCCAGAAATCAAATCAATCAATCAGCGTCTTCTGCATTATCTTACATAATCTGTACCCGTCGTCTGAGTAAATTTCGGGTTACGCACGCTTAAGGTGCGCAGCACTGGGAAAAATTCGGAAGCCGAATTCACAAAACTTCTCTTTCGTAAGTGATTTTGCCATTAGCTGGCCAGCTTCCATAATGGTATGTCCAGCACCAATATTGGCTGAAATTTTCCATTACGAACATTTTTATCGTAAGTTACTTTTGTGAATGCGGACTCTGGTCTTCAGTTCCTTCCAGTCAACCACCTAGCACCCTGGACCGAGGGTGGTGAGAAAGGCTGGAGGGAGAAGGGCAGAATGACCAGATTCTGCGATATCACCAAGTTCTACGATAGGTCGAGGCAGACATGCGATTGCAACCCTTTTTGTGCCGCGGCAAGCTTGATTAGCGTGAAAGTGTGAGACAGTTTTCTTACAACAAGCTCTCTCGAGTCAGGAGAACCTTGCAGTTCGCGCCGCCAAAACAAAATGTAGACGGTCATTTCTCAAAAATGAGCCTCGCATCCAGCGGAACTGCTTCATCGGTGCGGCCCGCCGAGGTCAATTTGCGGGAGCGATAACATAGGTGTATCTCTGAAATTCTTTCACTTATTATGTCGGCACGTCAACTCATTTGTACAGTGACGCTCACATAGGAAGTATTGCAATTCTCGGTAATTTCAATTTTCCTGCGGCAAACGTGGCGCTAGCATCATACATTGGTGCACACTGGAGTTACGTTACAATGGAAAAATGCTTAATTATTTCAAGTGCCTCTATTTGTTTTACGCAATTTTCGCTGGTGAGTTACCTTTCGTCAGCCAACGTTTTTAGCGGCGCCAGCTGCCACTAAAAAGTTTCTCTGTGTTTCTCCATGCCAACAAAACAGCATGAATTTTTTACGAACACCCTAAGTAAGCTTTCATCCACACATACTGAGTATCTCGTAAACACTACTCAGTTTTGTCGATTTTGCTTAGAGTGTTGCAGCATTAATTGTTAATAAGCCAGCATGTTTGGGGGCAGCTATTGTGCGCGATCATATGATGTGTCGTTAGCAAGAGTGACACCAGACTGCGCTGTGCCTCAGAGAATATCACTAATCAGTCGTACCACTTTCTTCTTGATTTCCTTCCACAGAACAATACGGTTTAAATGCTCACGTTTGTAACAAAAAAGAAAGCAAAAGGAAAAACTATTTTTCCCGCCGTGCAACAACGCTCGCGTTTATGCGATTCCATGCTTGCCAACGTTTTCTAATGTCTCTCTCTCTCAACATTTAGATCCTTTATTGAAATGGTGATTTTCGCGTTTTAAAATACTTTTACGTGCGTTATCATCAACTTGTCAGTTGTGCTCGAGATCTGCATAACATACAGCACATTATAACAGTGTTTCTAAACTGATGCCTTCTTTCGTTCTGGGACAATTTCTGCATTAAAACAGATAAAGCGATGACGTTAAAGGCGAGAAAAGTAAACCACACGAACTTCTGACTTTTTGATCTATTCTAAAAGTATGAAAATAGGGAATACAAAATATAAAGCGAGCTATATCGACGCACCAAGAAGAGCAAGCACACAAAAAGATACGGAGGAGGACTACATTCAGTCAATGAATTACTTGCTTTATTCTCTTCACTAAGTGATCTTTAGCACATCGAAAAAACTTAAAATCATATCATGTAATCCTTCCTTGCGGATCATATTGCGGAAATGGATTTCTTTGGCTGAGTAGGACTTCACGCCGAAGCTACTACTTCAAAATCGTTCAAATGAAAGAGGAATTTCAAGTTTTCAGCACCCCTCGGCGATAGCGAACGGGCGTTCAAGACCTCTCACTCACGGCTTCTCGAAGACGGCGTCGGCGGGTCGGATGGGTCCCGGTGTCGGCGGCCCGAGTCGGAATGCAAACTCCGGAGCTCTGTAGCTATCGGAGAGATGGCGCTTCACTGCTTTCGTTCTCCTACGACGAGCCTTGTCTCCTGCTGCCCCGCTGCTTGGGCACTGCTCGCAACACGCGAGGTCCAAGTTTTCTTCCGGCGGTCCTCGGAACTCAGTTTTTATATCCGTGCGCTAGCCGACCGCACGCCTCTGCGCGAGTGACGTCATCGCGGCACGTGACGCCCACCTGGCGAGCTCATTGGTCCCCGAGCGCGGGGGCGTCGTCCAATCGCCGAAGAGCTCGTCTCGGCGCGCCTTTGACTCCTCTTGTTGGGTGCGTTTTCTTATTATTTCCTTGTTTCTGCAGTATGCGCTAAAGTTTTGCCATCGCGAGATGCTCGTGCGCGAAGCAAGCTCCGTCAATTCATTTGTTTACGCAACACGCTGTTCTTCTTCCGCGTGGCTTGAAAGTACGATATGTCCAAGTAAAAGACGACCAAGTTCTTTTTACGCGCGAAACTCGTAGTCGAACTTCGAGTAGTAAGGCGGTGGTGGTTATAAAGAGAAAAAAAAAAAACGTTAGTGGGATGAGAAACGTTTATTGCGGCTAGCTGTTTCTCGTCACCGCAAAATCATTATATACAGCATGGAGTCTGGTTCAGAGTTTGCTGTATGAATAACGATACCAGAGTTTACTAAAGGATACGCCCTTTCGCACAACTCATTGCAGATGATTAGTGTGTCGTAGAATAAAAGTAAAAGCTCACTTCATGTCATGATTCTCCCCGGGGTAATTTTGATCGCTTTTCTTAAGTATGCAAATGAAAATGGTGATCGTCGCGTTTGTTTCTCTTTTTTCTTTGCTCACGCCGCCTATGACATATGATTTCGGTCGCAGCTACTTAAATGAAATGTTTATATGCAGGAAGAGAAAGAAGAAACCAAGGCAATTTTAATACTATTGGTATAAACACAGTCATGATTATATGCTGAGGGCATCTCCAAAGGCTTTTGTTCTAGTAGTTAAATGTGAAACGCAGGGACTTGAACCAAATTTTTTGTTCATTCCTAGAACCAAGGAAATTGGTAGATTTTTCCATGCATAATTAGCGCAGACGGAAATATTTGTCGGATAATCTTATACGTCGCCGATAAAAAGAAAGTAAAGGGAAAGATGGCCTGCCCCGGAACAATTTATTAAGAAAGCATAAAAGAAAAAGAGGGGGCGGTGGCAATATGACAAGGAAAGGGTGGCATGCAGCCTTCAGAAAATTTTGAAAATGAAGGGGGGAGGGGGGGGGGTCGTTATGACAACCCCCCTTCCTTTCACCCTGGCTACATATAAATTGGGTTGCTTATAAATTATATCTTTTTGTTGTAATCTGTCTGGCGTACCTAACAAAAGCATACCAGCGTAAAGAAAAAAACGTTGACGTATCCAAACACGTTTTTCATATATGTAGACTAACCATATCAATTTTTTAATGCTGTCAATAAAAGGAAACTGTAGCGGTTCTCAGTTTCGACGAAGCCGTTACTGGTTTAGGTGGCATAAGATACTCCACCCTCGGTCACTGCTCGCGACGCAAAATGAAAAAAAAAAAAATGTGCAAGAGAAATTGAACAAAAAGATTGGTTCCTATATGCTTCACTTGATTACCCACTGAACGCAAGGATCAAATGTCGCGAGCAGGATGTTAAGCCCTGGTTCTGCGTAAACTTTGTTTCCCGTGTTTACAAATGAGTAAAGTTTTTCAAAAACCTGTCGAGCAAAAGAAGTTTTTTTTTCGTGCTTGAATCTTGGCCTAGCTTTAATAGGAAACTCCTTAAATGTCTTCGACGACAACAACCGCAACGCCTCAACAGTTAAAGCGTTTGACTCCTGTAAAGCGTGTTTTGCCTGTAAGACAACTATGTTGTGTGGCAAAACAAACGCATGGGCACGCACGTACACCTGACGCGCACAATTACGCGAGCGCCCGCACCTCTAAGACAGTCTTGTTCGGTTGCGCACACACGTACTCACGCACTCACGCACACAAAAAACACACCCCACACCCACCTGTGTGTGCCTTGTGTGTGCGCGCCTCTAATGAAAGACTCGCCAGCCACCATTTTGTCTTGAGCTTCAGTCTTCTTTCCTGTCTTTCTATGCTGCACGAGTCAGTTTGAAAAGCGCTAAATAGGAAGAGAGAGAAAAAGTACACGGTAACAAATCGTAGAAACGAAAGTTATCTTGTAGAATATTTGAAGGCAGAAAAAAAATACGTCATGCGGTATCTAAGCGAATATCGCGCCGAAGTTTTCTGGGGCATGGACAGCTGGTTCATCTTGAGAAAGAAATGCCACAACGCAGCGGTGCCCTTGCTGCTTCTGTTTTCGTGTTTGTCTTGTTGAATTTGTTGCATTTGTTCTTTTGTGCCCTTGTTTCAGTCACGCTGCCTTATATTTCGGCTATATGTTTTGCCAACTACTGGTAACTTAAAGGTGGCAGGTACGAACCCCGAGAGTGAAGCAACCAGAAGAATAAGGGTGGGCGAGAATGCATTCTACGGGTTTTCTCCGATGATGAATGACAGTTTACCTGTGCCTTTCAAGAAGGAAATGAACAAAAGCTGTAACCCAGTGATACTTACCTACGAGGCAGGAACCTGTAGCCTGAATGAAGGGTTCAGCTCGAACTGAGGAGGACGCAGCGAACCGTCGAAAGAAAAGTGGAGAACAGGTGCAGCGTTAAGGCACAAGAGCGGAGTAGGTTCAGGGAACAAACCAGTGTTAATGACATCTTAGTAAAGATGAGAAAGAAGAGATGGGCATTGGTAGGGCATATAATGAGAAGGCGAGGCAAGTGATGACCATTAAGGGCAAAAAACTGGATTCCAACAGAAGGCAAGCGTGGCAGGGCCGGCGTATTGTTAGGTGGGCAGATAAGAGCTTGCGGGTATAGCGCAGCCGCAGCTAGAGCGGGACCGAAATAGTTGGAGAAAAAATTGGGTGGGGTGTGTGGATGTGCGCAAAGAAACATGAATATGGAGTATAGATTACTGTCGCTACTATAAGACTGTTCTGCACCGTACTTCAATTACGAAGTTATTCAGTTTACTAGAACCGTAGAAGGATCATCATCAACAAACACAGAGCTTACAAGATATACGGAGGTGGTCTCAAGTGAACCGAGATAGAGACAGCCTTATAGATGCGCAACGTAACGTAACGTAACGAATGAAGTGGCGTGCGCCCATATTCCATTGAATCTTGAGTGCCTGCGAGCCCAAACAACAATGAATCTATTTAAATAAAAGAGAGCTTATTCAAGTAGCATTCAGTTGAAGAAATAAAAATAATAACATGGCAGATTCGAAATAACGTATTGGCACTCTTCTTTTTAAGTTCACTAAGAACTTCGGCGCGATTAGTTTTTCGGAGTAAGTTGGATAACCACTACGGCACATTCGAAAAAACGTATTGTTATGATCCACAAATGCACAGAGAAGCATGTATGCAAATTATAAACGTCGACTTAAGACCATTCGAAATGTGTCTTCGATTAAAGTTTGGGTCACGGGATGTAAATTAGCCTCTTTTGTATCTTTCAGAACGCATCCAGAAACAAGGGTATATTTAGGTATTTAAAAATTTCATGAATACCTTAGTCATAGTCAATGTATTCTTCATGAGCGAACGAAATAGGAAGGTTTTAAAAAAGAACAGTGTCAGAATGTTTGTAAGGTCACGAAATTATTCGTTAGTGCTTTAAGCTGAACTGGGAAACACAGTTTGATCAAATCCTACGTGAATATACCAGCTCTGGTTAAGCTTTCGTCTACATAAACTATCTTTCATATCTTAAGCGCCATCGTCCACTGTCTTCGTCGGAAATGACGTGACCAACAGAATGCGTTTTCTGAACCGCCGGAGAAGGCGTGATAACTCGCCACTATAGGCGTCGTTTCAAACACTAAGAACTGCCGCAGCATTAATACCACGTCGATACCTGACGCCTACTTCCTGCTAAATGCTTCTGATTAAGCTCCTGATACAGTAAACTTTGTGCGGCTGCCACAGAATGGAAACAAAAGTTGCAGTTCTCTTTATACAGTCACCATAGGTGCTATGGCGTGTCTTCGATGTGTGTGCTGCAGCATGGCCGGTTAGGTTCACAGCCACGGCGAGTTGTTTTCGATGAGTGTTGATCGGAGAATGTGCAAAAGCTGTAGCATCGCAGTGAGGTAGCTAAGTGGGTTCACGTCGGCCTCTAATTTCTTGTCCGACATTGCTTTTGTTTTCCGTTTGCAAGTTTGCTGTACGAAATAAGGCGAATGGCTGAGTCCCATGCTATCTAGAAAGTTTTCGTTTTTTTTTTTACTAGAATGACACCTCTGTAAGACGTAGCTGAAGCAAAATTTAGAGGCACTCTTTCTACAAGGCGGCTCGTGCAACATGGCCAGCGTAAATATTTGGCTATAATTAAACTGTATGCTCGAACATGGATCACCATGTTGATCTAGAATTCAGGGTCTGCATTCACAAAAACACTTTGCGCTAGAAGTTTTCGTAAGAGGAAGTTTGAGCCAACCCTAGTGCTTCACATAATATCAGGGAGGTGAGTTGACCGAAGGTCATAAAAGCACTTGCTAGCACAAAACTTCGGGAATGCTGCCCCGGGTCACTGACAAACATGTCGAATAGAACATTTGTATTACGAGGAAATAACGATACATTCACTTATGAATAATCAGACGTGACGTAGACAAGAAGTATGTATTTGTAGCTGGTTAAGCTTTATCGTGGCTAAAAGCGCACAATAGAAAAGGACAATAACGTTCAGTACTCGGACAAACTACTCTGTTAGCTACAGAATTTCGACTTTCTGGCCGAGCGTAGCCTAATTTGAGCGCTTTGCTGTTCCATGCTCGATGCGGTCCAGATTAAACTTGCGTTTCAGTAAAGAAATGTAAGCGAGCAAGGACACTGTGTTCATATGTGATAGAAGCAGCACTACACCCGACTTTTTGCTGGAAAGTCGAATATAAGCTTCCACTACATTTCATGCGTAGAATAAAATGTCAATGGTAGCCAACATCGTGAGTGCTGTAGACAGCAGAGTCACGAAGTTTTAGACAAACTCGATGGGAAATGTGGAGCAATCCTGTCTTGGGACTTCATTTCATACTGTGTCACGAAGCCTCGTTGTGCACGAAGGTCGTAAGGAGGAGAACGCATCGTACCGGACGCAAACAGTGGAGACGTGCAATGTCGAAAGTATGCTTCGATTGGCGAGCGAACTTATTTGTGTAAATTTTACTGCTCTCCTTATGAGCCTTTCCTAGACGGAATACCCGTTAAATCAACTGTCTGCCTCACTGGTGCGTCACTCTCTCTATTGTTCGTTGTCGTGCCTTCAAGTAGGTCCCATTCGGCTGTGTCTGAGAAAAGTTTATGAAACTTGATTGCCTGGGCACGTTAGTTCGTGTGAGCGAAAAAGAAAAAAGACGAACAAGGTCTACATTCAACTGTAAGAAGAAAAAAAATTGAAGCAGCTTCACTGACTTGACGTCGCGAAGACTGGTTAAACAACGTAACTGGTTCAGTCCCCTCCGGTGGCTTCTTAACATCACTATCATGAAGCAGTAGGGTGAGGGCAAGGATGTGGGCCGAGGACAAGTGGGGGTCCGCCTTTCTCTTCTGCCCAAACTGAGTCTTTCTTTCTTTCTTTCTTTCTTTCTTTCTTTCTTTCTTTCTTTCTTTCTTTCTTTCTTTCTTTCTTTCTTTCTTTCTTTCTTTCTTTCTTTCTTTCTTTCTTTCTTTCTTTCTTTCTTTCTTGCCCTTGGCATAATCATCACCATGAAGCGGTGTAAGTCATGGGCAACAGCGGGTCCGCTTTTCTCTTCTGAGTGACATATCAGCTGTTAAAGAGCAACTCCGCCGATTTTTCAGTGTCCACTGATCTCAATAAAATTTTTGATATGTCTTCTCCTCGGTACTGTAATGATATATGCCAACTCAGGCGGACGTAGGTCATTTAGCTTTCCTGTAAATGAAGTTTAAAAATTTTTAGCGGACCCTCACGCGAACCACCCTGTGTTTCTGACGTCGTCACCTCCCCGCTGCCTACCCGAGCCAGCGGGCCTTCAAAAGCAAAACGGCGATACTTCAGCGCTCAAATGATCGCTGTCGAGGTCAGAAAAGCTGGCATATCTCCGTATTTTGGTTTGAAGACGACTTTCAGTTGCTTATTTAAAATTATTGGTGCGTTTCTGAGCAAACTGAACCACCCTGGCGGTAACAGGACTATCAATACCATTGGAAAACATTGATATCGGAACACGGTGAAAAAACTGCCGGAGTTGCCCTTTAAGTGCGAAAACAGCTCCTTACAGATCAACTTCCACCTTAAATGGCTCCGATTTTAAAAAAAAAAAACGAAACACAAGCTATTTTTCCTGTTGTGATTTCTCCTTTCATCGATGAAAAAATAAGCAAATGATGATGATGATGATTTTGGTGCCGCTGCTAATGTTGGTGACGTGTGTGTGTGTGTGTGTGCCAGGGCTAATTATGGCCAAACATTGCCCTTTTTTCTTGATATCTACACCTGGTTCGTTCTTTACACTGTGCGAGAGATCAACCTTTAGCGCGAACATTCGTTGCATATCTTTACAGCGCGCTTGTCCTACACGATCCTTTACGTAGTGTGAAACGTATGGGTTTTCATCCTCAAAACTGCCGTTCCCGTGACACTACATGGTCTAAAACTTGCTGATGCTCTTGAGGATTTTACATCAGCATTTCGAAATCGAGTTGAAAGAATGCTTGGTATGCTTTCGGAGATTAAATTTCTGTCTTATATATAAAAAAAAGCAAATGGCCGGCGGAACACCCCAGCGCACCCGGGCCTGTTCCATGCTTGTCATCTGTAAGTGAAAAACGCTTGCGGCTATTTCGGAGGAGACGTCATAGTGCAGGACCACCTCACGGAGGCACTTCTTAGCCTACAGCCTCCAGAACATACAGCTTCAACTTTTATTGAGCCGTTATGAAAAACGCCTAGAGTGTACATGACCATAAAACACTCGGGGATGAAGACCAGCGCTCGCCATTACGCAGATCGCATGCCTGAGTCGAGCAACGAAACAGGATCAGGCCAGCGTGAGGGCCATCGGGCAGTGATTGAAGATGGCGAAGAATGTTATGCACTACGCGACTTGTCGTTTTTGACTATGGCTTCACCTTAGTCTTATTTTAAAGGTTTCTCTAAAGGACTGAGAAGGGCGAGGGGTGTCGGCTTTAGGCTGATCTGCATTTTGGTGGCCCAAAAGTTTGTACGCTATGTTCACTTTTTGCGCGAAGCTCAAGGAAGAAAGCCCGGCCACACGTGAAGGATAGGGATATGCAACGAGCGGCCCTCTCGTGATAGAGAACAGACCATGTGAAGACCGAACCTCGTTGCGAGTGTCTTCCAACCCCCCTCCCCAATTTGTCAAATCAACTCAAATAGCGTTTGATGATCGTTTTGTAAAACGTTCAATATAGCACCGACAGATAACCCATCGCGTCACAACTTATGATTGATAAATCTGTCAGGTAGCCTTACTCGGAGCATATCAACAGCGCTGAAGGAGGCATGTCTTGGTCTCAGTCGAGGATTATATACTAATAGCAGTGGAGGATATATACTAATAGTTTAATGATTGATTGATTGATTGATTGATTGATTGATCGATCGATCGACGAGGATATTGACTAAAATCTGATATGCATTTCGCCTTGCTCCTCAGTAATCCAACATTCTGAAGAGCACTTGTCCGAAACGTGGAAGCCCATGCTCGCCCTCATGGACCCGGAAGACCAGCGAAAACTCGTCTCCGATCGGCCAAGAGGGCAGTTGAGGCCAGAGGGTCCTTGGACTGCGTCCTCAAGCGTTAGCGTGACACCGGGCATCGCCCAGAGCACTGTTTCGAAAAAAAAAAGAAACCTTTATTCCTCCTCCTTTCTCCCCTTGCTCGTCAACGAACCTCTCTCTCTCTCACTCTCGGGTTTCATTTTGTGTAAGCTACTTGCTTGTACACACATCACCGACGCACGCAGTTTTCTTCAGAACCTAGCCACACGCTGCTCCGATGTAAAACAGTCAGCTTTGACGCCGCCACCGTCTGGGGACGGTAAGTAAACGCAGGACGTTGACGTTGGAGTCAATATAGTAAGGTGAACCACGGCGGAACTCAGCCACATGATTTAAGGTAAAAACTCAGCGCAAACTACCAGGACGAATCGCAAAGAGCAGGCAAGACCCGAAGTTTGTGTGCCCTGTCTCCTCTTTGCGGTTCGACCTGGCTGTCTGCACAGAGTTCTCGCCTTAATGGATTATCTAACAAACAGGCCTAACCGAAGCTGTGTTCTCTTTCTTTCTTTCTTTCTTTCTTTCTTTCTTTCTTTCTTTCTTTCTTTCTTTCTTTCTTTCTTTCTTTCTTTCTTTCTTTCTTTCTTTCTTTCTTTCTATGCGGCTCTTAACCACTACTGTGTTCTAGATTTCTTTGTTTTTGCGCTTCCTCATTGTCACTACTGTTCATCATTGCAAATTCCTGTCCATTAAATCCTGTCGGTTGCAGAAGGTAATGACTTAATGTTGCGTGGCGTTTGAGGAGTGAGTAGGAGTAAATATTTTTTATGTATACGCAGCCGTCGAATAGGGCCTATACATCGTTGTGTGGCTTAATCAGTGTGTCCAACAATTTTGTCATAAGATTTGCGGATTCTCCAAAGCACAGCACAAGTTGTTGAAACCCCGATAACCGTGATCCGGTTCCCAGCCCACATGGCCTTAGGTTGTCCTGCACTTACCAACCTGAACGAGACGGCACATTCCCCTGCACGCGATGTAGTCGACTGTTACGCAACATTCCTCGCATTTTACGCATATGAGGACAGGCTAACGAGCTACAATGAAATAACTAAGGCTTTCTATATGGCCCGAAGTTTCCTTCCGCCTAACAAGTTATGCAGAGCCTAAGCTACCATGTGGCGCAGCTAGAGACTGAAACGTATGTAAACTCGCTAGATCTTATAGTAGATTCCACACCGAAATCTACCACGACGAAACATTTAAGGTCTGCTTTCTAGAACCTGCTGCAGTAGAACACGTGCTCTGGGAATGTGAGGCACGCGAAGCGGCGGCTAGGCAGTTGCTTCGACCTCGAGGTGTAGGAGACCTACAAATAAACGTTTTTACTAACCAAATCGGTGTCATCTGCGACGTTGCATGCGCGTCGGCGCACGGCATGCGCCGAGTGATGACGTACGTCACGAGAAAGTAAAAGGGAGGGCCCCATGATACAAACGAAAACAAGTGCGCGTGTCAGCAGCAGCAGCAGCAGCGACAACAACAACAACAACAACAACAACAACAACAACAACAACAACAACAACAACAACAACAACAACAACAACAATAATAATAATAATAATAATAATAATAATAATAGATTGATTAGGCATTCCACACGCATGCCACTTTCAAGGCATGTGGTCGTCACCATCATTGCTTGTTCAATTTGCACGTGCGCTGTGGCGGAAGAAGAAGAAGAAGACAAGCTCTCGTACTGGTCGCACGTACCGTTCTTCTGCGCATTTTCAACTTAATAGAATTTATATCAAAAGAGCACTACTAGCGGGCTCTTCGCTACCAACACGCGCCGCGATAAGGTAAGGTAATTAGCGCAATATCATTCGACCGTACTATATGCGATCGTTTTCTAGCAGCCATGTTTTTATCGCCGCATACTCTGTTGTGTTACGCTTCAAACCAGCTTCAGGCAGTGGACCATCGCACACTTTAGTTGCTGAACCTCTGGTTACAAGACATCAGTTGACGACTTGCCTATGATACTTGTCTGCTTTTGTTCTTAGCTATATAGACGACCCGTGAACCACCGGTGCCTCTCCTTGATCAGGCCGACAGGAAAGCAGCTGTAGCCACCCGCTACCAGGTGTGGACCCGATGTCCACGAGGAGCACACCTGCTGAAAAGTCAGATGACCGCCCAGCACATAGTGGCTCGCCGGAAAGCCAACGCGGAACTGAAAACCACGTTGGAGTCACCCATGAGCGCCTGGCACCTGCTGACAACAGAGAGCCGGCTCAGACGTACCCGAACTGTAGCAGGCCGACTACACGTCCAGCAGAGCACGCCATTACAGCAATGGCCACGAGACCATCAGCGAGAGACACTTCTGCTAGTATTCGACGTAGAAGCAAAGCGGGACGCTCGGCGAGTTCTCCCTCGAAGCGAAAGCATGTCGTCGCTAAGCCACAGGTCTCTTCCTCGCCATCGCCAGACCGGGAACTGTCATCTCGAAAAACCAAACGCAAGTCGGGCATTTACCGGTCTCTTATGGCAGCCGTAGATCCAGAGAGCCAAGCCGCAGAGCACGCGAACTCTTCGACGCATGCAAAGCCACATCAACCGAACGATGCCGCCACCGCAGCGGCACGTCTGGTCAGCGAAGAAAAGTTCCAGCCTAACCGGATCACGTCCGAAGACACGGCTGGAACTACCAGTGCCAACATTGACACCTATGCTGCCGCTACGGCAAGCGTGGAAACTCAAGAGAAGGCCAGCGAGAGACGCGAACGCAAAGCAAAAGCCGGGATTCACAGCAAAGCAAAGCGCTCAAAAGCAATCGAGTCAAAAGCTGTTGTGGCCAAAGCCGCCGAGTCGACGCGAGATGCAGGTCACGGCAGTGACGGGAGCGAACCAATGACATTTACGCCGTCCAAAATGCGCCGAAAGAAGAAGACCTGGCTTGAAGGCCGATTTTTCAAGATGGACGATCCTGGCCTGCGTCCTGCACTGGCATCTTTAACGCCTAAAGACCAGGCAAGTGGAATACAAATGCGTTGTCATTGTATTGGGGTGAACGACATATGTATCTTCTCTGTGCCAAGGTATCAACTAACGGAATTCCACGTTTACAAAATCGGATTGTGGATCGGATTGTGTCTCGAGCGAACGTATCTGACCTAGATGGTTCTTTCGAGCCGAAACATTCGACGCGGAAATTCGTAACTATAGCAGCACGAACACGTAACACGAAAACCAGGAAGACGCAGGACAGAGTGATTTGTTCTATGCGGTTGTCCCCAAAATGCATTCACAATTTAGATTTATACAATTATTAGTACACACGCACACACGCAGAGCACACGAACGGACAGACAGACTCCTCGTTGCCGAAGTAACATCCCGGCTATGTCTCCGCCGTACAAGGTTTTGTGCACCATCGCTGGTAAATTTTCCGAGATTTTTATGCACCGGGTAAACACGTAGAAATACGAGAGTTCACGCGATATAGATGGGGATGAAAAGAAGAAAACGTTACCTTATAAATAGTGTCTACCAACGCTTACATCACATGTACAATCCTTCGTGTGCAAACGTCCGTCCTTGTTCACCGCCGCATTAGCTCGTGCATCGAGCCGATCGCCCGCGTAACTTTTCGCATTGCATCGCAGGCAACGACGCTGAAAACTGGGTCGACGCTGCACACTTTGGAGAACGACGAAGAACTGTCGACGTTGCAGAACTTGCGCTATCACGTCATGTGGATCGTGGCACTCTCTGGGCTGCTCATGGTCTTCGTTGTCCTGCTCGTATCCCTGCGGGAAGGGCCCAGGACTCCTGTTAGCCCCGCCTGCGGCACACCGGCCTGCGTGGCGTACTCGAAGGTATTCGAGGGTGTGCTCAACTACAGCGTCGACCCCTGCGACGACATGGACGCGTTCGTTTGCTCCAAGGGAGCCGGGTACCACACTGGCGGCTGGCTCACCCCTCCGAGTTTGGTCGCGCACGCCATCAGGCGGTACCAGCTGCAAATGGTGGACCTCTTCCTCAGTGGCAACACCAAGTTTACGGCGTCCAAGTAAGCTTCCTGAGCGCATCCTTTCAACCTTCTTCGTTATTATGAACGTTTGCTTGTCGTCTTCTACCTCAGTTACAAGTTACGTAACTGATTTATGCATACTAGAAGAGAAGCTCAGGGAAAGATGGAAGCTTGAACCGATGAAAAGATCGCAAAATACGATTTAGAGCAGGGAATGTCGCAGCAGCCAACGCTTCGACAAGTCCACTTGTCGAAACGTTGGCTCCTGCGGCATTCCCTGTTCTAAATCGTATTTTGCGATCTGTTCATTGATTTATGCATAGGAAGGTAGACCCTCCATGCTAATATGTGTCAGTCAATAAAAATACTGGACATCGACTGCGGCGAACGACAGTGAAAGTGCAATTACTCCTGTGTGCAGAATCGTGACAGATTTCTTGCTTGAATGCACGAGCACATACAAGACGCCACAGGGCTTGGATAGTTTCATAGACATCTTCGATCTCGTGCCCGTGCCATGGCCGTTCGAGTACTCGTCCACGGCGGAGCTTCACCCTCTCGAGGCCGCGCTGACGCTCAGCATCAAGTTCGGCGTCGATACATGGTTTCGCGCCTACATGGGCAACTCCAAACAGCCGGCATCGGGTTCCAACACCACACTCGCCTTGTTTATTGAGGTGAGGCGGTGCGCACACGAGGAAGAGCGTGAAAACAAACTTTTGCTTACGCATGAACTCAGTAAGCGGCATCGACCATTCCATTGGTCTTAGGTTCATTTATCAACCGGCCGTATAATGTGATGATACAGAAAGCACTGAAGCAGGCAACACGCACTGATACGTTACTGTCATTTCGCTGAGCACAAAACTAGTTTACTCGATTACCCAAGTGGATAGCCGCGTTACCAAGGAGTTGGTTGTAAGCCTATGGTTAACTCACGGGGTCTCGGATCTTTCTACAGTGGAACTTTCACATAGCCTCACTTTCGAACGAATATGTTAAAAGCCATCTATACCACACTTTCTAAGTTCGTCCACTCTCGATCACAAAGAACAGATAAAGCAGTCGCACATGCTTCTGTTCAAAGTGCAGAATGCCCTGCATCTTAGAGTGCATAGCAGAGAGTTTTAGGACTAGGTACCCAAGTGAATTTGCGTATGCCGTACAAAAGAAGGCAGAAACATGACGTCCTAAACGTTTGACCGTCTCAGCGCTCAAGCTTTCTGTTACGCATGCTAAGTGTTCGCCGCAAGAATAAATACCAGTTAACTCACTTCACACTTCTACGTAAAATTCGCACGAGACGTACTGCACATTCCAAGAAGGGTTTTAATTTTTTATAGTTAATTTGTCTTCAAAAAAGCACAATTTATTTGGGGCGCGCAATGTTTTAAATGTCGCGTCTTCAGAGTTTCTCAAGTCGTCCATGGCAAAGCGTGTATGAGCAGGGGATCGCGTTCTTGACACTAGATGCTTCAACATGGCCAGTATATATATATATATATATATATATATATATATATATATATATATATATATATATATATATATATATATATATATATATATATATATATATATATATATATAATCCAGTACCCGCGTTATAGAAAACTCACGTAATGTTCATTGCTCCACCATGGTGATATAGTTTGCTATGCATTCGTCTGCTGACCCGAATGTCGCAGGATCGAATGTCGGCCGCGACGGCTGAAGATATATGGAGGCAAATATTGAGGCCCGTGTACTATGCGATTGTCAGGTCACGTAAAAGAAAAAACCCCGGTGGTCGACATTTCCGGAGCTCTCTTCTACGGCGTCTGTCATAATCATGCCGTGATTTTGGGACGTAAAATCCCTGAAGTTATTACGTAAGGCTCACTACAACTTTAGCTTGCGGGCAAAGTACATCCAAAGAAAGTAAACTTATTTAAGGTTTGTGTCCCATGATGTCATGTTTATTGCTCTTGCTAATTTCACATGCATGCTCACAAAAGTATGATTTCTATAAATATTCTCGCATAACTGGATGAGTGGCACCGCATTTCGCGAAGGGCATATGAAAGATATTCGCATATCAATATAATACCTGCACTCTCGGTATGAATTGACATGTATTCTTGTGTAACCATTCTCGATCATTGTTATCCTGATGTACAGGACTCGGCGAATGAAACGTGATACTCGGCACGCGCGGCTGACGATGCTTTCTGCGTCATCGCTTTGGTACCAGAGGGACTCGAGGGACCTTATGAAGCATTGCGATTCATTCTGGTACCTGTGTTCACCCTACGTGCTCCAGTATCACAAAATGCGTCGACCATCACATGCCCCTAGTATCCCGCTTCAATCGCTAAGCACTGCACGTAATTTGGTGTTTCACTGAACTACTCTTAATTGACTTTGAGAATTCACCATCAACGTCGTTGTTTATTCTACTACTACAATTCATTTTCTTGCTTTGCTAAGGTTACCTTGCTATTTCTATAACGGGCCTTTAACTGGACCTCAGGTTCAATAAGTGTTTGTTGTCTGTGTATTATCATACGAGAAGGCATCTTCACTGGAACTCTCTCTATCAGTCCTGTGCGAAGCCTACCTTGTGGCTCAGCTTTCTTCACGCCATGGGCGACCGACGGGAGCTGTACTTTGAAGAGCTGCATCGGCTGTACAACGCGACGCTGCCGGACAGTGCGCACAGGGACAGCCTGCTGGCCACCGAAAAGGGCGTCCTGTCTATCCTGCATAGCGCGAGGACGCAAGGACCGCGTGCGGGTCCCGCTGTTGCCAGCATCGCAAAGATCGCGGCTTTCGTGCATAACTCTACCTTGTCGAACTGGCTCGAAGCGATGACCGTCTCGCCCGGTGGACACCTGGCTGACGAAAAGACGCTGGTTGCCCTAGATGACGTCCGCATCCTGCGGGCGGTCAATGCGCTTTTGTCTACGTACAGCGTGGACGCTCTGTCCAAGCACCTCTCGTGGTGGCTCGTGCAGATCCTCACTATCATTGGATGGTCACGGGGGTTCTACGTCATCGCAGGCAGCCAGGCGGTGAGTCGGGAAACGGAAGGTCGCTCTACCGTGAACTCCGCGATAATGTTCTTGGAGTGAGGCTTCGAATTAGGAAAGCAAGGGATACGGTTGAAAAAAAAGAAGCTTTACTTCGAGGCAGACTTTAATGAAGCTAAAGCGTACGAACGATCTCATTGGCCAACCACCGAGCGGTCCCGGATTGCTTTTGCTTCATTTCGGAGGAAACCTTATATTCCACAGGCTTCTGGGAGCACAATCTTGATGAATCTCCAAAAAATAGGGTGTCAGAGACTGCTATTTTTAGTAAGCTAAGAGTGTGAAGCGGGACGTTTACAAACATTTGCAAACATACTAGGTTTAAAATAATGTATGCAGCTATGAAAACCACATTTGTTAAAACGTACAAAGGGGACATATAAGACAAACGCTTTTTTTTTTATAATAGCGAGAGAAGCAATGAAAACCTTAGCACTAGCACTCTGTTGGCATCTCTTAACTTTAGATGTCACCGACGCTATATACCCAGTTGTCGGGACGATGTGCAGAAACGCCTCGTTGGAATTACGAACTCGGGTTGTGGTTTAAAACGGTAGGGCAGTGGGACTACCCAGAAGCAACACCTCAAAAGTTTTTTGCGGTTGTCACTCGTTCTATTCGCTTGTCTAATATTCATCACGTTACACCGGCTAGCCCATTTGTAAGGAGTGCCGTGTCGTAGTATCGTGTGCTGTTGGACTCGTAGGCGGCGGCGGCCGGTGCCTTCGTGGAGTGTTACTCCTTCGCTGCCAGCAAGTTCGGCCTGCTGATGGCCTCCGAAAGCGCCGTCAGCCTGTTCACGCGAGAGGTGCGCCAGGAAGTGGAGTCCTTCTTCAGTGAACTGACCACATTGCTGAAGAAGCGCCGTCGACGGCACGCCCTGGCTGAGCAACGACACGAAATCTGCGATACTTGGCAGGCTGAATGAACTTGAGGTACGTGCACCTTGATGTACGTACACCTGACGTTTGCTTTAGTAGAGAATATCATTGGGCTATTTGTTTCTATACTTGAAGCGGGAAAAGGAAGCGCTGAAAAACGAAGGGGACAGAAACGAGAGACACGTAAGTCATCTAGGCGCTCCACTTTTACCCAAGATATTCCGCAAATGCAGATTCGTCGTCGCTACCCCTCCTCTAAGCCCACCGTCTCTAGCATTCGTTTTTTTTTTTATCCATCCCATTGACGTCAACTCTACACGCGACCAAGTAAGCAGAAATACAGTTAGACGTATATGTTTTTGTAGTTACAGAATCACAGATCTTACCACGGTGACACTGCATGCGAGGTCGTTACGTTGTGAGTAGAAGCTTGAAACAATGTGTACAGGTTGAAATTGCAGTTTTCCATGTCGTTACTCCAGTGAGCAGACTAAAGACAAATAACACTGGAACGCTGTTCTCGTCCTATGGTTGAAACTAATATTTCGTCGCGTAAATCACCTACAAACATACCAAACATAGTTTCTTTTGGCATGCGCCCTACGCGAAAATTATCGGATAACAATGGTAGCTTCGACAAGTACGAATTCTTGTCATGCGTTGGTACCAGCGTCAGGGTTGCCGTTGTGGTGTGCACAGCACCTACCAGGCGCGCCCCTGGCAGCTTACCTGTGGTTCATTCCTTAGGCAGCGCAATTGGGAGGGAGTGAATGTGAGCCAATAAGCACTCCCGCGGTGCCTTTGAACCTAAAAGGAAGCGCTTTTCGTACTTTCTCCCTTCAACGGCAGATCTGCGTATGGCCTCCTGACGTGGAGCATTCGGGCAGTGTTCTGTGGCAGGTGTACTCGGACTTTTGCGTCACTTGCGATCCAGGCGGTGGTAACGTCACGGCGGAACTGCCGATGTCGACAGCGTCCGTGGTCGCGAGCACTCCGCAACCGGCCCTCCTCGAGTACTGGTCGCACGCGAGCGCCATGCTTTGGCGCAGGACTAGCGAACAGTACGAGGATATGCAGCTGTTGTGGCAGGGCGACGCTCTCGAAGCGATCCGATACGAGCCCTTGAACAACAGGCTGCGGGTGTCGCACGCGGCGCTCCAGAGTCCCTTCTACCATCCTGGAGGCGCCGAACTGCTGCACGCGAACTTCGCTGGACTTGGAGCTTCTTTTCTGGCGCACGTTCTCCGGATGCTCATGCCACCGGTGAGGGGAGAGAGAGGCTGAGCTTTTCTTAGGAATTATGCACGAGAGGGAGCTCGAGCACTGCGCGTCCGTGGGGTACAGGCTCAAAACGGGCTGTCAGTGCCCGTTAAAGAACCCCAGGTGGTCTAAATTTCCAGAGCCCTCCACTGCGGCCTTTCTCTCCTCTCTGTCTCTTTCACTCCCTTTCCCCCACCCCCAAGGACGCTTAGCCATGCTCCCTACATGGGCTGCAGAAATTAGCGTCCTTTCCTAACCGAACCACAATCAATCCAATCAATCAATCAATCAATCAATCAATCAATCAATCAATCAATTGGAGGAAGTGCTTGGAAGCGTTAAGTTACAGCTATTCAATATTTTTCCCAGCTCCATACAAACATAAATATACGTGAAACCAAGCTTACATTCGGTGAACGTGGAGGTCACATAAGTGTTGCACAAAGAAAGTTTACCACTCCTGGCTTATACAGCTGTAATATTCGCGCATATTTGGTCAACGCTCTTGTTTTATATTTATCCGTCATACGCTCCATCCGCCTACCTGAGCGAGTCACCATAATTATCTTTCATAGAAAACAGGACTAATTAAGAGTGTCATTCGGAAAATGTTGACAGTGTGTGTGTGTGCTAAACATGACCTTAGCAGGAACTTATGCAATAACTCGTTTGGCGTTGCGCTTGTGTTTTAAGAGTGGCGTGCAACGTAACGGTGGGGTTGCAGGCACCGCGTTTTACGAGAGACGTTCGCACATGTGACTTAGATCGTTTGGACAAAGCGGAGCCTCCTCGCGACAACAAGAGCACAGGCTTGTGTTTAAAATCTCCGCCGTTTTCGCGCCGTACATCGGCGTGATACTTTGCAGATAGGAAGGATCATGAATTCGTAATTTACTCAACTTGTTAATCATTTTTGAAGTTAAAACCTTATTGGCATTTTAAGCTAGTGCAAAAGCGTTCGAGCGTCCTGCCGCCACGTGACCACCAATGCGCGTAATAAGGTCACGTCACACGTATATTTAAGCGATATCAAAACTTGTTTGTGATTCGTAGGTGAGCAATCCTGGCGATTTTTCGGTGCGTTAATCTCTGTGTCCTATATCTTTTTTGGCGACCTTTCGGTGCCACTATTGATTAATGCACTCTGCTTTTTTAAATTTTCTAAGTTTCTCTTTTTTTTCTTTTTACAAGCGAGACAATTGTGGCTAGATATAACTGTTCGTTGTGCTTGCGCTGTGCATGTTTAAACTAGGATAAGATGGGCGTGGTTGATGCACAAACTACAACTTGACGCTATCTTTGCGCTTTGGCTTTTCAGTTTGTATTTCCCTCGATTAACAGCGCTGTCATCTTGCGGTTAAAATACGTAGTACAGGTGTCGTTGCTTACTACCATTCCGCTTGTTTAGTCTATCAAGGAAAGCTGCAAACACCTCTCTAAAGCAGAGCATATAAGACTTTATTCGTTTGCCTTGTTCCTAAAGCTATAATGAAGAATTCAAAGCGGTCGTACTTTTATTTTTCACCGAAGTGGGCCGAATATACATACCCCAGTGCTAACTTAGCCGCTGTCGCTAACGCACAATTAGCCCCTAAAGCGACCGGCGCAGCTGAAGCGGTAGTGTGTAGCTCGCCCATTTGTGGAAACTTCAGCGGCTCGTTATTGTTTCTTCCCACAAAGCTGTCCTGTACGTTCTTTATTGCACATTGTATTGGACCAGCCACTAGCCACTTTAGGCTATCGGTCCAAATAATCTTTGTATCTTCATTATTATGTCATGAAAATAAAGTTCCACTGAGATTGATTGATTGATTGATTGATTGATTGCAATCAAATCTAGGCACGTGGGACACATTAACGCGCTCCGGCAAACGCAGGATCCAACGCTCGACGAAGGTACTATTCCAGCACGCTGGACCGACCTTGACGGCCTCGTGCGCCAGGCTGGCGACCTCCAGTGCGATCGCGATTTCATCGCCAACTTCGCAGACGTGGTCGCGTTGGGTTTTGCCTGGCAGGCTCTGCAAAAGGCGGGCGCCAACTACAACCTTGCGCAGCGCAGCAACGGGCTCCCCTCATCGCCGACGTCGGACACCTCCCTGGTCATCAGGGACACTGATGGGCGCGAACACTTGTACACTGGCGATCAGCTTTTCTTCCTCACCTACTGTCTCAGCAGGTATACGTAAACGCGCTCACCTAACTTACACTCACCCGCGCTTTGTCTCCGGCGATGTTTACGGTGCCTATCTAGTAAAGCTGAAGTTAGGCTCTCTTCTAGAGGCGTAGCGGGTTGGGGTTGTCCGACCGCTGGCGTTTGCGATTATTGGTACACGGTTTGACGAGACGGGGCATTGAGTGTATCATACTGTTCATGTTATACAACGACAACTGGAGCATTGTGATATCGCAGTAGTATGAATGACACGTCTGTAGCGTGCTATAAACGAAGATATAGAAAGTAGAATTCAAAGAAAGAAAACATAATGGCCATCTCTCCGTGCACTTGTTACATCTAAATTTCATTGTTTAATCTGTCGTGTAGTGGAAGCACAACGTTCACGATAAACTCGTAGTGGTCGGTGCTTGTTCTTGTTCCGCCTTTCTGTGGGCTGTCTTACGTATTGGTGAGAAAGCGAGAGCACTACTTCTTGAACGCATTGGAATTGTATAGTGGCAGTGTTGAGTTATCGAACTCAAGGACAAAGTAACGCACAAAGACCGCACATAGCGAATAATTAAAAAGGCACAGTACGCAAAGCGATGCATCCCATCTTCTCACGTGTGTTAAACCTTTCACGGTTTCTTCCCTCACGCCGTCCGAGTAGGTGCGGAGAAAAGGGGCACTCCGGCGTCCACCCACTTGGGTCGGACTGCAACACTGCGGTACGGAACGTGCGTGGCTTTGCTGGTGCCTTCGACTGTAGACCGGGATCCCCCATGGCTCCCCTAGTGGCTTGCGACGTCACCGAACTCTTCTAAGCGCACGATGCCGAATGGCCGTTGCCATTGTGCACAGAGACCTGCAGTGCAGCACTGTTTTACTTTAGCAGCTTACTCATAACTTCTTATATGTCTTTTTATTTGTTTTCCTGGATAAGCCCTTACAGTCACGCGTAAATCACACACGAAGTTGTACATCCACATGTGTGTTAGTTCTTTATTATTTTATAATCTCTTGCTACGAGCTTGTCTTGTAGTTGCGTTCCGTTGGTTATGTATCTGTCGTCGTTCGCCTGGTATCTAAGCAGGCCACTTTTTGTCATCACTCGATGAACAAGGCTTATAAGACAACGACCCCCGCCTGATTTCTCGTACAGCCAATGTGGTGATCGTACGTACATACACGTGTGTGTGTGTGTGTGTGTGTGTGTGTGTGTGTGTGTGTGTGTGTGTGTGTGTGTGTGTGTGTGTGTGTGTGTGTGTGTGTGTGTGTGTGTTTGCCTTTTTTTGTTGCATGGTAACTCAATTTGTCGCACATGCTACGTATTCGTTCTGGCGACACTTCTGCTCCAATGTGCCAGAATTTGCCGTGACCTCTGATGAGTGCCGCGTTCATGCAATTTCAAAACATTCCGCTGAATCCGCCATCGCCAACCCCTTCCCACTATTCTCTTAGCGAGACTTTCTGCGCTGACAGTAGCACGCCACCATTTGCCGCTGAACAACAGTTGCGCTAGATGGGCCCCTGCCAAATTAACGGCCGATAAACCCGTTTTCACGACATGGTTAACCTGTATTCACAGCTTGCTGCATGTGCTTAGTACGTTAACCATCTACACAAGAATAACCCTGTAGTGTGTCACACCGTCGACCAGCTGTCTGCTTCGACTTCATTCACTGCATATGCAAAGACATTCTAGAACGCGTTGCCAAAGTGTTAAATGACGCTAATGTGAAACGCTATAAGGGCTTGGGCTGATCAAATAATGTACGGGTACTTTCTTGTCGTTGCTTCTGCCATCACGAATTGATTGATTTGTGGGGTTTAACGTCCCAAAACCAGCTCGGATTATGAGAGACGCCGTAGTGGAGGTCTCCGGAAATTTCGACCACCTGTGGTTCTTTTTAACGTGCACTGACATCGCACAGCACACGGGCCTCGACATTTCGCCTCCATCGAAATGCAGCTGCGGCAGCCGGGATTCGATCATGCGACCTTCGAATCAGCAGCCGAGTGCCATAACCACTAGACCATCGTGGCGGGGCACCATCATGTATTTGGGCATGCAGAAGTTCCGCAGTTCTTTCTGAAATGTGACGTTACGGATTTCGAAGTAGTTTATCGTATTTGCCTGCATTGGCTTCGTGGAACTTGCCATGTGAAACCTCTAGATTCCTTAGTACCCAATGCGATTCCTTTTATCAAAAAAAGATTACGTAGCACCTCGCTATTTTCATCAAAAATATGTGACGTCAGAGCGAGTCTGTTAAGCAACCCCGAGGCTACCTGTCCACCTGCTTTTCCCTTTTTCCCTTTTGTCGCTTACCAGGCGTGTTCTTGAGCCGGAGTAGCCTTTTTGGCAATGTGAAATTTTTCTTCTCATTATTGCTCCTCTAACGGTATTGTTAGCTTCATAGGCGCCATGGTGCGTGAAGGCGGCTATAGAGACAATGCGCGAGGACATGTGATAATCACGCTATGGTATATCATCTTCTTCTTCTTCTTCATTATCTTCTTCTTCTTCTTCATAACAATTGTTATTTGGTCGTAACTGCCAACGGCGACACCAAGCAGTAGTAATGGCGGCTTCGCATGCAGCTGCTGCTTCTGCCGAATGTAAAAGATGGTGTGGACCTTGAGGGCACTTTGTAGCAGGTATGTCACAGAAGTTTCAATAGCCATGGTCACGAAAACAAAGGACCTTCTATTGCGCGACTGAGAGAACTTATCTGCCCTCTCCACAGCTGTTCCTTAGATACTGAGCCGTCGCCACTAGTAGCTTAAGTAGAAGCCAAGTATATGGGACTTAGGGACGCGCTACCTAATTCGACTACACTAGCGTCCACACGCGAGTACAAATTTATTGTGTTAAAGCGCTACCAGCTAGCGACATCGTCTTTTGCTTATCATTTCCGATCCTCTGCCTGGTAGGCAGTTTCAGGGCAGCGGTTTAGTACAGAAAAGAGCCATTTAATCATCATGGTAATTACAGAAAAAGAAAGAAAGAAAGAAAGAAAGAAAGAAAGAAAGAAAGAAAGAAAGAAAGAAAGAAAGAAAGAAAGAAAGAAAGAAAGAAAGAAAGAAAGAAGAAGGAAGGAAAGAAGCCTGAACATCTCCCTCGTCAACCAAAAGTGCACCGATCGTTAGGGGCTAGCTCCATTCAAGGCACTTGAGTGATGAGGTCGCCTCGAATATTTTTAACAATAGGAACAAGGTGTCCGTGCGCGGGAAGTCGTGCATACGTCGGTGCCACATAAGCAATCGCCATTGCTCGACGACTCTTGCACAGCACGCAACTATAAAATGAAAGGGTCCCTTACTGCTAGCACTGTCAAAATGCGCATACGAGTAGAAGCATTCATTCATCGGACATTTCTCAAACTTTGAATCGACCTGGCAGCGAAAGCCATCGCTCAGTGACGTTTTCCTTCGTCACCGTCTTACGTGTATTGCTCAATGATTTGCTGTGCCAATATGCGACATCTCTTTTGGCCCTTTTTCGACTAATATAAGCTTATGCCAGCATATAATTGACCACTAAAATGGGTATAAGCCACGCCTCACGTTATCATTAATGATGATGGAAATGGCAAGCATGCATGGTCACTGTTGTCGTGACCAGTCAGTCATGTTAGTCATATGTTCGTACTTTCCATGCCAGTTTATGTATGCGCCTACCAAGTGAGCGAGACGCGAGTTGACGTTTTGGTACCACCGAACTTTACCGGTCAGACAATGTGAGATGGAGGGTCGCATTCAGTTTCTCGTGAGCCAGCTAAGGCTTTTGCTTTATTCAAATATCTTTTCATCACCAATTAAGTCATAAGTTTCAACGAAAGCGTACAACGAAACAGCAATAATACCCGCTTTTTTTTGCGCCTACCTTACTTTTGCGTCCGGAAAATTTCTTTTGGCAGTTCTATGTGCGAATGCAAGCTCGCCGCTTTCAACCACTTATTTTAATTGCTCCGAGAAGTAAAACTACGGGTTCGCGCACACATTTCACGGTTGTCCAGAGCAACAAAGACCTCTGAAAGGCACATGCACGTATATGTAAATCGCGAGTTCGGTCCCCGAGCAATCTATCGTAATAAATGCAATGGAGTCAAGCTATACGCAGAGGCGTGAGCGCTTTTCCCCATTTTGCAAGCAGCAGCGCAGTCTCATTGCTCCCGCTCATCTTCCGCGCCCTCTGCTTCATCGCTTTGTGCATGGCCCTCATATTATCGGGCGAGAGCCCGTGTGTCGTGACAAAAGCGCTCTGCAGCAACATCGATGTCGACGACGAACGCTCGCCGTCGCACGGCCCGAAGGCGTCCAGATGGGCGAGGGTCGCCCCAGCTCTGAGCGCGAGCCGCCCGCTGAAGAAGCTGTCGTCAGCGGTCGAAGCATTGGTGTTGAACCAAGGCCAGGCAGGCTGCAACCGTAGGAAGGCTGTGCTGTCACGCACTAACACCACGCACGGATCAAACGGCGCTAAATCCGAGGGCCGGCGTTCCGTGGAGTTCACCAGGACGCCGTCATCCTGTGCGCGGAGTCGTAGCTGGCCGTCTACGACGGTGTCCTCGACATCTGACGTGACGGTGTCCTCTCTCTTGGTGCTCCCTTGGACTTTGCCATCCACGACGTTCGACGAGTTGGCGGCACGCCTTCCGGCGACCCCGAAGCGTCCACTGGTCAGCCGCTCGATATTGGCGAGTAACGCCGGCACGTTCACGAAGCAGTCGTCGCGGCGGAGCACGAGCACGAGCGGCGTGGAGGGCATATATTCGGGAACCCACTCGGTCACCATGGAGCTTCGCGAGGACGGGGACCCAACCGGCTGCACCACCAAGTCGTCGTACTCCTTCGCTTCGGCCTGTAATGGAAAACGAAGCGTAATATCTGTACTTCTCAATGTGAAAGCGTGTTTGTCAGACAGGATCAAACGATCTTTCTTCTTATAACAATCGATGGCCGACGTTAGCTAGCAATAGCCAACAGTTGGCACACATAGAATGACATTACTCAAACGTTGAACGGGAAAATTAGCATCCGCCCGTTTGCGGCACTGTAAGCTACGAGGAAATCCATAAGGATTCCTCAGAAATGAAAACTCCTTAGTCGACGAAAAATTGAAGCCTAGGAAGGCTTCAATGTTTGTTGTTTCATTGACTTGTTTCTATATATATATATATATATATATATATATATATATATATATATATATATATATATATATATATATATTGCATTGTCTCCGACCACCACAAGACGCCACGCGCCAAGTACACCGTGTAGCAGCTGGTATTGGCCATCGCCTTTAACGCAGTGTATTACAAAACGAGCCACCAGTGGCGTCCGAGAAGCGATCCAACAAATGCTTAAAGAAGGAAAAAGCACCTCGATTTGGTTCGAGACTCTCTTGCCAAGCAACATGTTCATGAAGAAGACGATGCGGACCGTGCGGTTCGGGTAGCTGGACTCTTCTCCCCAGGTCTCACGGATGGCTTTCGCTGCTCCCGCCTTTCGGCTGACGTCATCACGATAATGGCTATCTTGGGCCATTCCTTGCTCATGTACGTGTCCCGGTGTAGTTCCGTGTAGGCCCAGACGTCCTCGGCTCCGAGGGGCCCTTGCGGAACTCGGCGCAAACCTCGTAAAACGGTTACCGTCTCCCGCTCCAGCCGCGTGGTCGAGCAGTTAATGCAGGCCACGAGCGAAGCTTCTAGACCTGCGCTTGAAGAACGTCGGGAGGACATTTGAGGAAAAGCATTTACGTAAACTTTTCTTTTGTAAGCGCAGCGCAGACTCCAGCAGTTGCGTTTCAGTTTGTATTCTTACGTCAATGGGCACGTTGCACTCGAGAGCTTTAAGCAGTTGTTAGGTGTGCCAGAACGCACACCCTGTGAAAGCCAAACTAGAATTCCAGGGAAGTGATGAACTTTTGTCATGACATTGGATGAAAAATAAAAAAGAAAAGCTTCGTACGTCAGCGCTTGCGCAGGCACGCTTGGCGGCGTGCGTGTGGTTAGGAAATGGTTTGCAGCGCGCTACTGAGACATTGAGACACACACAAGAAACGCAGTGACATGAGCATGTACAGTACACACATAACTCTATCGTACTTTCATAAAACCACCTACCTACACGCTCATGTACACGCACGCGCGCGCAGATGTATATGTGCGTTTCCTGACGAAGGTCGGTTCACCGGTCGAAACGTTAACTGGAAAGACAGTAATGTTATCGCATGGTTCGTCCGTTTCTTCAAGTTCCTACGAAAAAGAAAAAAAAAGGGGGGTGGGGGGGGGGGGGAGGGGTGCTGCTGCAATGCAACGCGGGTATGCGAACAATCAGTCCCAGCAAATGGTCTTTTCTTGTCGCGGTACATTTCTGCCCACGGCCGAGTGACGGCACAAATGTACGCCAGAAAACGAGCTTTGCTAAAGGCAATTTGCGAGGCCGCTAACGGAGGCACCTAAAAACGGGCACCGTTTCTGACGAAAACGAAATCGTGCATTACCGATGCTCCGTGCTTCGCCGATACCCGGCGTGGGGCGGGAAGATCGAGTGTGTCGGTTTGGCCCACGGGGAAGCCACACAAACAGGTTGGCGACCGTCAGCAGGACAAGGAGAAGCCACATTCGCCTGCCCACGCCGCACAGCTCGAACACCTGCGAACAGCGATGAGAAAACATCGTGAGTTCCTCACGCCTGCTCGCAAAACCGCCATGCTAACCGGTTAGGTAATCTAGCAGCTACGGCGCTCGGCTGCTGATCCGAAGGTCCTGGGATGGAATCCCGGCCGCGGCGGCCGCATTTCGATGGAGGCGATATGCTAGAGGCCGGTTTTGCGAGGCCACGCGACGACAAGGTAAGGAATGTCAAGCCCTTAAGGATGCTGTCCGAAGGTCGTGAGTTATATCTGCGGAGTAGTACTCTGCGACATATGTATAGGCTGTTAATACGTACAAGAGCTCTTACCCTGAAATAAAGGAATTTCTCTTCCAGCATTGCGGTCGAACGTTTCAGAGTCTTCTTTGGTGGAGAAGCAGCCACTGGAGCCGACGTCAGCATTTCTATGATGATAATGATTAACGACTACGACGAAGGTGATTAACGATTATGCTACTTACCCATTAGAGGGTTGCGTCAATAATCAGTGGTTGACAGAGGGAGACAATATTTTAAAATGTTTTTATAATTTATTTGTAAAAAAGATAAACGAAAAATAAAGGTTGGACCCGTGCTCGCCAAACATATTGCAGTGGAATTCTCCTCAATTGGAACACATAAGTCTCAGCCAGTGCATGGGAGATAACACTATCGAAATCCAAGCTTTGTGTGTTATATCTGTGAAATAGGGAACTACTGCAACGCGCAGATTGGTGTAGGGCGATTAACATTAACGCCCGACACCAATCTACGCCTAGTTTTTTGGACTTTGTAGGTCCCGCACAAGTTTTTAGAAGTCCTCAAAAAAAAAACCATCGGCTCTATTGACTAGGAAGTACACTCTGTGGACACTAATTAGCAGGCTTTTCGACTCCGCCATCGAGCATTTCTCGTTTAAAGCAGCAGTTCAGTAGTTTGCTAATTAATAATATTGGTAATTACCTGAAATCATCTTAACAAATAGTCTGACGTGGTAAAGACCACAATAAACAATACTACGTTTGTTGCACCCTCGGTACGCGCCCGTAAATTTTTTAAAGCTTTGTGCGAGTTAACACAAACACTTTTTAGTAAGTGCTTGCTGTGTTATGCCTGTAACTACCGTATGCATGTAGTTTTTTGTCTGTGCGACAGGAGACATGAACAGCGGGACAAAGAAGCAGAAGAAGATTTCCGTATGGGTGCCGTCGTTCGCTCTGAACAGGTAAGCGAAAAAAATCTAAAGCACATTTTTTTTGTGTGTGTGTTTGTTATTGTGTTTGGAGAACGTATACATCTATGCACCATCCGCTATCAGATAAAATCGGGGATCACCGGTTTCTTTCGCATATGGTGTAGCTGTACATCCATGTTAAAATGTTATCATGTCTTCTGGTTTCACTTGCCTTGTATCGCATGCTGTGGTAGAGAGGGAGGAAGGGATAATGACGGCATATTAATAAGGCAGAGAAGTGGGGAATGCTACCGTATTTTGTAATTGCATCATGTGGATTACCGAGGAATAACATTCGCCCCACATTCAATCCACCATGGCAATGTGTCATGCAATATTACCTAAATTAGAGAGGAAGCGAGCGAGAGAGAGAGCACTACGGGAAGGGCAGCGTCGTTAGATGTCGCACTTTGGAGCCAAACTTGCTTTCCGGGGTTGTAGGTGCAGAGGAGCGTGACCGCTGCTTGTAACGTGTGAGAAAACGCAACAGCCATTTCAGTGCGCCTTCACGCACATTAGTTATTTATCCGTATGCATAGGACTCGGAGTAAGTCATTGTTACTGCTGTGTCTGTTTCGGGTAGCACCGATAAATAAACATGTGTCCTTAGTCAGCACCGCCCACGTCTTGAGGCCTACTCATTTAAGCTCTCGTTTGCGAGCGTCCAGTGCGGATAGCAATTGAGCGAATACAAATTTCGCCCGTAACTTTGGACAGGGCTTTCATACTTTTGATGGAGATCGCTGGGAGTTGTGGCGCAGCTTGACAACGGTAAATTGTGCGTTACGGCTTCGTTCATCGTGATAACAATTGTTTATAGAGGAGTTACGTAGCATTTAGAACAGCTGGAGATCCAGCGCGTAGACATGTGCAGGAGAGAAAAAAAAACACATCATCTCCCCTTACGGGCAATCATGGTGGGATACGAAAGAACCCCCGGGGGGTGCGCATCGAGTTTCCGTTTCGTTTCACTTGGCGACACTACCCAATGAAAGTTAGAGTGAGAGAATGTACCGCTGCAACTAGCGCCGACGTTAACGTTGTTCATGGCGTTTCGCACATCATTGCACAGAGAGAGAATGACGGAAGCACGGCGAACGCGCGCTTTATACTGCGCCGCGACACTTGCGCCGCCTACCGGCGTACCCTTAGAGAGAGAGGGAGAGAGAGAGAGTTATATGCAATGATTTGCTGCGCCGCACCTGTGGCGGAGAGGGGAGAGAGGAGGAGGAGAGCGCACACCTGCGTAGGAGAGGAAGAATGATGGAGAGTTGCGCATGCGCAGTATGGGTGCGCACGCCGCAGAACGGACACTGCCCCGAGCATAAGATGCTCTCGCATCTAAAAATGTCACTATATTTGACCTGCAATTTCGCAATGCTCTTTTTTTCCTTCTTTCACAATACCCTAAACTCGTACGTTCATATGTCCACGATATTCTAGCATTTTCTCCGATGAGCGCCCTCATTTTTTTCTGGACTCACTGTTAATGTGATCCTGTGGTCGCCAGAAAATAATTAATTCAATGCCTTCAGTGCCCAAAGGCGTTACGGAAGAGAGTGGTAGTTGCAAGATATAATATATATATATGGCTACAATTATTAACGGCTAGTAAAAACAATACCCTTAAAAAGTGGATTTAAAGGCAGTAGACGTTAGAACGGTGACGACGGCCGTAGGCAAGTGATTCCATTCATTGGTTGTATCCCGTATGAAAAAATGGGAAATCAAGTTGGTATGACGAGTATAGGGCTTCAGCTTTACCAGGTAAACAAGATGGCTCATAATTAAGTTCATTCGGTAGGTGTCGACCCTGAAGACATTGGAAAGTTACAAAGTGCGTTTCGTGCATGAGGCACAGCAAAAGCGAGGATAGTTTGATAAAGTGAAACACGCACTGCGGTTCAGTACTAATCGTTGCTGGTCAATAAGAAGTTCTCTTTTTCGATTCCACCAAGCACATGCGTAATGAAGCTTAGACTTTACAAGTGTTTCATGTGGTACAAATTTAGGGATGATATGGTAAAACCTTACGGCATAGGTAACCTAACGTGTGATTACCACTAGTACGACGTGTTTAACATGTGTTTATCACGACAAGTTAGCAGCTGTTTGTATCTAATATAACAAATCGCACATCTATATTGAAATCGACGAACAGATTGCTAAAAACGTGTTTAGTGATCTGTTGATAGATTCAGGCCTCCATCTTCCCCAGTGATCCTCTTCTAGTTTGTATCTATATCTGAAGAGTGTCTTAAGTGCATAGAAAACAGAATTAATGAATGATGTGCGATGCGCTTACATGTCTGTTCCTGTTTCTGCAAGTTCTTGGGGTTATTGAAGTGAACGGAAGTGTGAACTCACTCACTCACTCACTCACTCACTCACTCACTCACTCACTCACTCACTCACTCACTCACTCACTCACTCACTCACTCACTCACTCACTCACTCACTCACTCGAAAGAACCCCCCGGGGTTCTTTCGTATCCCACCATGGTTGCCCGTAAGGGGAGATGATGTGAGTGAGTGAGTGAGTGAGTGAGTGAGTGAGAGTGAGTGAGTGAGTGAGTGAGTGAGTGAGTGAGTGAGTGAGTGAGTGAGTGAGTGAGTGAGTGAGTGAGTGACTCACTCACTCTGATAAGTCCATTCATTAACTATTCGTTTCAGTTGTGCACGCAGCTACGAAACGCCCTTGGTTTGCTGCTGTCTCCTACATACTCCAAGATCTGCTTTTTATTGTGCGTGCTGGTCGTCGTCTTATTCATGGAGGCCTTCTACTTCATCAAGCTTGCAGTGCAAGCTCGAGCGGCGCTTGGTGTCGCCCCGCCCTCTTTTCAAGAAACACGGCAGGCCTGTAACAGCGCGTCCAGTCTCAACCATCTCCCAGCCGCGCGCTGCGTCACAGGTGAGCTCGGGTATTACAAAAAGAAACATTGTGTACTTGTAGCTCACTCGTTGGAGCGCCTGTTATGACCCATGTTTACTGCGCTTCGGGCCATGTGGTGTTACACGGATCTATGTTCTACCAGTGCGGTATGCTTTGATGTTATACTTGTCAAAATAGGGTGAAATCTCGTTTCGGTTCGTGGGAGAGCTCGCGGGAATTTGAACTGAAAAGAGCAAAAGCTCGGCCATGTTCGTATATCATTTTTTTTGTTATAGCGCAGAAGCACGCAAGGGACAAAAGAGGACTGTGCCGGACACAGCAGTATTTGGAATTTTACTTATTCAAGCGGCAATAAGGTACTCCAGCTCAAACAATTGCAAGCACTTCCTTTTTTTCTCATTCTCGGCGTCTACATGACAACTTTAACCGAATGCTGAAATTCCAATATCAATGCGCCGCCTGTCTTGTATAAGACTGCGACCGTGTGAATGAATGGAGGTTCAGACGTCCATAAATCGTGTACCGACGAGGGTCCTATAGTTAGGAGAGTGCAAGTGTTGCTGAGTGCCTCCACTCCTATAGACCAAACGAGCTCAGATGCGCCGAGCTTCGGTTGTCTGACGAGGAACGGCGCTTCCTGTAAAACGCTACCAATGTCGCGCTTCAATTTTCAAAGCTGGCGCATTCCTCAGGCCCTCCGGAACAAGTGGTGGCCTGCGTCAAATGCCCGTCTCTACTGCCGAGTCCCCGGCTGGTGATCCGCGAACCGCCGTCGTACGGACGACGCCCTTCCAACACCACGACGACGGACCGCAACGCGGCCGTACTGTGGGATTACAACGATCTCCTGATCAGCGCTCAGGGAGCGAGCAAGTGTCCTTACACGAGCCTCGTCGTTGCAGTACGTACCGAAGCCCATCGGCGGGCACAGCGAAGTGCCATTCGCCGCACGTGGGGCAACCATGGCAACTACGCAAACTGCAGCTTCGGGCTCGTCTTCTTCATGGCAGCCACCACGACCGATCGTGTCCTCAGACCTGTCATGGTGAGCGCTTTTGGCAATGTGTTCAACACTGCTTCGTTCGTACAGCAAACGCACGCATAAGGGAACACAAGCATGCGTGGAATGGAGGCTTCGTAAGATGTAGAGCCATAAGTACGATCTGATGCGCCAGTTCGTGTTACGGTGTCATGTTGAAGAAAACAACAAATTAGTATTCAGAAGAAAGGAACAGCACCATTTATTGAAGTTCTATGAAATACACCTGTGGTGTACAAATAAGAAAAAAGCGAAACAGAACACAAATGCAGCCTGCCACTTTGCCCAACCGCGGCACCCAATTAATCGGCGAACGAACGATAACACTCAAGGAGCTCGTTTCGTATTACACGATGGTGGAAACCGCGATTATATCCGATGACTTAAGTAATTTTGCATGCTCTTACATATTGACGCGACGGAAAATAAAAATTATTACTACTGTGTCCATAGTACGCACGATACACACAGAGGAGTGAAATGGTAGCTATGTATCGCTAAAAGCCTGCCTGCCACCATACTGAAGATGCAACTTTTCAAATCATTGTACATCTGCCTACATCTTTTGGAGAAAATCTCACCATCGTCTTATTGCGTGCGGGTCCATCTGTTGTTGATGTTTAACTTCGACGATGATGTCCCATTTCTGCTGGACAGCGATTCTCAATGCAACGATCCTGTCATTGTGGGACATGATTCGTTATACATAATGTATTCTGTATGGAACGTACCTTTCGTTAATAAATACGACTAACTTTCGTTGAGTCGTCGAAAAATGCGACATTACGGCAACGTCACACTGTCCAACGGTCCTCATCTCCTTATTAGTACTTACGCATGTCACGGCGCACCTTCGGTTTTGTCTTCTCACAACGCAGGCCGAGTTCCAGCTCCACAAAGACATCGTGGTCGAGCTGAAGGGCCGACGGGAGCTGTCAAAGACGTGCACTTTTGTTCTCGCCATTGAATGGGTTCCGAGATTCGTTCCCAATGCCAAGCTAACGCTAGTGGTCACCGACGACACGTTCGTCGACGTCAAAGCCATCTTGTCGGCGCTGGACTGGTTCTCCCTGTCGACCGGCGACCTATTCGGCCGCGTAATCCTCGCTCTCGACGCCCATAGATTTCCTCAGCTCGAGGACTGCGCGGTGTTCGCGAAGCCAAGTGCGCTGAGGCGACTTCAACCGACATTCGCTGACGAAGCGCTGTCAGTGCGACGCGGAGGTAGCGTTGGTCACCGGTCCGCTGTCACGTAAAGCGCTGCTCAATGTCGTTCACGTGGACAACATGGAACCTTGTAACCATGGAAACGGAAGGAACGTCCCTAGACCGCCAATGATCGCCGGTGGCGTTTCTTCGCCGAGACCTTTCACGCGTACGCAAGTGTCGATCAGGGAGATGGAACGACTGTACCTGCAAGACCTGTTGTACTACCATAACTTCACCTCCCGTGTGTAAACGCTGGCACTTACAATGTTTCCTATACGCGGAGACATGCGCAACAGTGCAGTAAGGCCGGCTGTAGAGTATAGAACGTGGTCTGCGTGGCCCATAGAACGATTTCCTAATCATCAATTCGTGAAGGTTGTGTCGGCAATTGTAATCTTTCATAATGATTCAGTGGTTTTAATTGCGGGATGCTAGCTTTAATTAAGCATGGTGAAAGTAGTATAAATGTTTCTTGTCAAGTTCGGCTCTCTGGCTTGTGAACTCCGTATAGTGTGCAACTGGAGGGTGAAAATAAAATAAACGAATAAACTTGGGAGCCAGATATAGTGTTAAGGGCACGTGCTTCGTGTGAAAAGGTTGACTTCATTCACAATGTTAGCGTTTCAATACGGGGCGTAGTCCAACAAGGCATAACTTTGCGCTTGCAGCCGTTATTTTGATGATCTGTCGCGCGGTTCCAGAATAATGGACCCGTACCAACTCGACCAATTATCGGTTCTAGCTCCGACACTCGCCGACTTTTTTTATCTTGTTTTTCTCGTATTAAGCGGTTATTTAGTCCTCAGAATACATTTTTCGAACGCCCTGAAGGCAATTCGTGAGACCACGTGCATACAATTAATTTTGTTTAATAAACAAGTAGCTAATTCTATACAGGATCTACAGAAGTGAACAAAAAAGAAAAGAAGGAACAGTCGGTGTCTCTTAAACAGGAACAGGAAACGAAGAACAGGGCCTTGCTAATTCATTTAAAAAGAAGACTTATTTCGTCGTGGACTAGAGTCTAGGCCTATATCAACATACGCTTAGACGACCCAGTTTAATTTACAGCCTCTGTATAAAACGAGGCTGACTCCCTCGGGGCACCGACAAGGCACAATTTTAAGGCAGCGCTGTGCACCCCGACTTCAGTATTGCCTTCATCTTGTGGCCTATGTTCATAATCTATAACTTCGCGGTCAAAATATTGCGTCATCTTTATTTTGGTCACTCATGTCCGAGGACGGCGCACAATGTTACGCGGAAGTGTCAGATTAAGTCATCACTTACGGGCATTTGTTCCCTCTCCTTATCACTTGATTCCGGAAGCAGAGGAGCGTTGGTAACTTATTTCTTTAAAATTTGTGCTTGACGCTGGGCTTGGAACTATCGTCAATACTTCTTTCTTGTTTGCATTTTAAAGCTACTTTTTACAGGACTCTCTACCGTTAGATACAGCATGGGTGGTGCCCTCCGGGCGATCGCAAAGACTTATAACGCATATTGCAAAGCCTCCTTTTAAATGTTCTGAGAAGATTACCTCAATCAATGACCAAATTTAACACGTCGAGGTATCGACGCCGATGATGATGGTTACAAAGCAAGTAATAACACATCTAACTGTAAGGATCGACTGGGCCCGTAACAAGTTGATCTTATGAAAATAGAAATTCACCGAAGATTGCGGTACACTGTCATGCGAAATTTCAGCGCCACTGATTTGGTGCTCTGCCCCGCCTCGGGGATCTAGTGGCTATGGTACTCGGCTGCAGATCCGAGGATCGCGTGATCGAATCCCGGCCGCGGCGGCTGCATTTCGATGGAGGCGAAATGTTGAGGCCCGTGTGCTGTGCGATGTCAGTGCACGTTAAAGAACCCCAGGTGGTCGAAATTTCCGGAGCCCTCCACTACGGCGTCTCTCATAATCAGAGCTGGTTTTGGGACGTTAAACCCCACAAAACAACAACAGTAGAAGTACATCGGCTTGTCCTGAGCGTATATTCTAGGGCAACTCGTTTGGCAGAAGGGGCAGATCTAGCGCTTCCACCGGTTGCGTCGCGCTCATGGTTCAGAGAGAAAAAAAAATGGCTGAGACTATTTTGCTTCCTGAGACTATTTTGCTGTTCTTCTGAATCGGGGGCGGACGCATTTACCGCACGCCTTACCGATGAAGGGACCAGCCAACGGATGACGATGGCGTGATAGACTCGTGCCACGTTTTGATGAATAATAATTGTGGTTCGTTTAAAGAAAGGGCGCCATTCCATGCAGCCTATGTATCGGGAGCGCGGCTCAGGGGTCTGTGGGTTAGGGATAACAGTGTACGCGGTCCTTTAGCATTTCGCCTCCACCGACATGCGACTGCTGAGACCGGACTTCAACCCACGTCTTTCGGGTCCGCAGTCAAGCACCAACAACTATATAATGACCTATAACCCCTAATAATAACCATAACCACAACCCATAATTCATAACCTATAACATGGCCGGTGATCGGTTATGCCAACGATGCGAAACGCGCGGACGGGTGTTATGTGCTGCGTAGAAAAAGAGGCCGCATTCGCGAAACCTGTCTTTCGAAAGTGGTTCTTGCGATTGGTCGGATGGCTTCGCTAATGATATGTCCAGCTTCGTAATCGGCTGAAATATTCCTGTTCAGACTCTTTTTCTCGCAAAACGTTTTTGTGAATACAGGCCCGTGTCAGAGCAGTTCGTGTGAATTCAACTCTGGGTCCGCATTCACGAACACAACTTACAATAAAAAATTTTCCTAAAGAATATTTCAGGCAATCCTGACGGTGGTCATGTCATCAGCGATGCCCGTCAGCCAATGGCAAAATGCACTTACGAGAGAGAAGTTTTGTGGATCCGGCCTCAGGTTAGCATCTACTGCGTGTAGTGCAACAGAGGCACGCGTATTTGACGCATGCGCAGGCGTGCCGTACGCGTGAAGCAAGAAGCCCCGTCGATGAAGTAGTGCTGCGAAAGCGTATGGACGACAGAAAGTGGGTGAAGACAGTTTTCACAGTGAAATTAAATACGATGATCGAAAATATGAACGTGAGTCTCGCGTAGGTAAGAAGGTTGATTGATGATTTGATTTGTGGGGTTTAACGTCCCAAAACCAGCTCTGATTATGAGAGACGCCGTAGTGGAGGTCTCCGGAAATTTCGACCACCTGGGGTTCTTTAACGTGCGCTGACATCGCACAGTACACGGGCCTCAACATTTCGCCTCCATCGAAATGCAGCCGACACTCGGATCAGCAGCCGACTACCATAGCCACTAGACCGCCGCGGCGGGGCCGTAAGTAAGAAGGTAGGTGTCGAGTATGGTAAGCTAAGGAAAGTTTAATTCCTTGCGACAATTACGTGCGGGCTTTCTTCCTTTTTTTATAAGCTCTTCACTATTTTTTAGTTTCAGAAAACACGTCTCCCTTAAAGGGGACGTGAAATGAATATGAAGCTGGCAGGTTTTCATTTTCATTGCTTCAATATGCATTCGACATGCCGATTCTGAAATATATCGGCGAAATATTCAGTGTTCATTTAATAACTCCGTCTGAAATCCTAGCGTTCTTGCGCTCCCGAAATGACAATGCGAGGCTACAGGCCGACACAAGTACTATTCCGTCACATTTCGGTGAAGCCAACTTAAGATATTTTAAATTATAGTGAACTCACGTTTGCTCTAAAATAATTGATTTACTTCAAATCTGGAAAGTAAGAAAATATTAGGAAACCGTATAATGCCACCGTTCGGAAGCAATGCTGCAGTACGGTTTGCTTTCCCGCGGCCTCCGAGGGCATGACAGTGTCGGAGGCCTGATGGCGACTACGGCGACGTCAGCTGCGGAGTTGAAGGGAACGCGCGCAGGTGAAATAGAAGCCGCGTTTTTGTCACTCTAAATCAACTCAGACGATGCGACAAAACAACGCATATCATTGATTGGAGGTTCAGTATTCCGAATGCACATTTAGCACAAAATCTTCAGGAAACGTTTCACGACCCCTTTAACATAATCGCTCTCCAACTACGTTGACAACTGCAGCGCTCCGGGCGAATCATCGAAGCTAGGGCGACGTGACCGTAGAATATTCGAGCGCTCCTAAGAAAACCGAGTGAGGCAGACGAGCATCGTGTTCATCTTCACCGACGAACCCAATCGGAGATAATGGCGCGGGACGAAACGGACTTGCCGTATCAGTAGTTCGTTCACCGTCGCCTCATTTGTGGGACTCAATCGGAGCGGCCTTCTGTAGATTCAAAAGGGAAAACCGTCGTTTCCGCTAGTCGCTCGATCACGACATTGCTATTACGTATGCGTAAAACGGCATTCATACGCGAACTTTGAGACGCCGTTTTCCTGCCTCACTCTCCTAGCTGCCGTTTGTCTGAGAATTGCGCTTTTATTCTATCCGAAGTGGACTCATTAGTGCCTGCTGCCACTGATGTCGAAACAGTGGAGTGTGCCTACGCTAGCTTACGAGAAAATAAGTGCTGCTAGCGGGCATATGGCCTTCCTAATGCCAGTAGGCGCTACAAAACGAAAGAAAGAGAATAATAAAGAGACAAAAAAGAGAGAACTTGAAGTTTTAAACCGACTTTGTATCGGAAATCAGCTCCTAGTCTCCTTTCCAGAAGCTGTCTCGTTCTCGCGTATTCCCTAAGAGCAGGTTACATCTGCTATTGCTGGTGCAACGACGAACTATATGTGAATTCGCGATGGTATAACGAGCGTTAAAAAAAAAAACGGCTAATGCATTCGCCTGGGTAAACGTTAATTTGCTAAACCTAATTTTTGGGCGAGTTGATGCATGTCTAATAAAGGTGAGCAGCGCAAGAAAGACACGCCACATGAAAGAAGACTCACAGATACAGCGCTTAACTTACAAATGATTTTATTTCCCGATTACAGCACAATATATAGCGCGAATCTGAAAGAAAGATAACAGAAAATACAGTGCAAACAACATACGTCTCAAGAAAGTTGCTGTTACAACCGCGGGTTAAGCTAACAAGGGTGAGATCATTCACATGGTGTACAGAAGGAGAGAACTAACACCAGTCGGAACAAAAAGGAAACAAGAAAAACGAAGCCGGATTCCGTCTGTGATCTACAAACCAGAGCTGCGAACCGCTTTCCAAGAAAAGCCATTCGTTTTTAGATAGGGAATTGTCACGATCCAAGCGTCGCAGTTCCTTCCAGTGATCGTTGCTAAAAAGGTCCTTGTCTTCTGCGCGTATTATTATGCGTCACTAACACGCCCAAGTCACCACCCGAGCTCTGCAGTCTGTTCGACGAGGCGAATCGAAATAATAGCGGCGCGACTTTTTAACCACAGCGTCGCGCCTCACGTCCGCTTGGGGGCCACTGTCGCAATTCAATGGCCGAAGAAAAGCCATGCCTCTGCGAGAAACACGGCGAGATCTTATTAGCCAGCCCCATTCGATGCTCGACAGTTCTCGCTCGGTGATTAGGTGTCGCGACTGCGAGCGCGGACTCGCGATTCGTTCGCCCACATCAGGCGTTGAAGCCGCAGAGAAACTTTTGCGCGCGTCGCATCTAGCCGCTGAATCCGGCCAGCCGCGAAATTTTTTTCGGGTCGTCGGTCACCGAGCGTCTTATACAATAACGCGAAGCCGCCGCTAACGAGCCTCGTCAAAAGCAGTAAAAGAGAGGGAGAAGGGGTAGCTTGCCGCGAAACATCCGATGCATTCGTATAATCTCTCTAATGTTTATAGCTATATATACATACTCGCATTTGTATTGAAATTGAATCCCTTCTCTGGCCCTTCTGTATATTTTATTCTGCATCAAAACGCGATCATCAGTGTCTGCGAAGGAAACTTTGTAATTAGTCTCGTTCCCCAGCCTGTTCGAATGCATGATGCGCATGAGCGATTCACGCGCACATGGTGTGTTGCGGGCTGCCCACGTTTTGGGAAGCGCGCGGAGAGATATGTAGCGTGACGTGAATCGCGCCGTCGACAATCTCGTAAGCAGCTCGTCTCGTCCGTGCTTATTTTTGGTCGATGAATACGACGAGCCGCCCACCACTGATGCGTAACTCACATTCACCGCGTAATGCATCTCCGACGAAAGAATAGTAATCCGTCGAACAAACAACGGTACGTACTCTTTCCGTTTTGTTTCAGCGCTGTGCAAGATGTCGGGGAGTGACGCTCTTTTATAAAACCTGTGCCCCCCTTCCCATCTCGCTCGCAGCAATTTCGTTTTTAACACGAAAGTGTTTTATGCCGAGGTCCAACAAGAAATATGTGACGTACTTCCGCAACGGAAGTAGATGTCTGAAAAATAAACGCGCATTTAAGACAGAAAACGTACCACTCTCTGGGATTCGAACCAACGATCGGCCAGGGTACGGCGGCAGGAGCTAGAGGCGCTACTACCACACCACCGACAAACTTACAAAACGGAGGAAAAAAACCGGCCATATATCTTTACTACACCAGTTTACAATTTGCATCTAATTGATGTCTGGTTAAAGCAAAGGTATTTAACAAGCAAAATTCCTCTTAAACTGGTATAGCCTCCCCTTTCACAGCACTCTTGGTTCTCATGTGCGAGGACAGGTTTCACTTTCGAGTTATACCGATTCCAGTGACGGTGGGATCAACCGCAAGTTTTTGCGAGGTCTTCACGCGCGCAAGATTTTGTGGCCACGTGCCGCGCGAACCGCTTGCTACGAGCCCAAAGTCACTTAACGCAATGTCACGTGACATGGCTCCGCCAACGTCACGTAATGTAACGTCACGTGACATGTTTCCGCCAAAATCGCCTAACACAAGGTCACGTGACATGTTCCCCCAAATCGCGTAACGCAACGTCACGTGACCTGCTTCCACCAAGATCATGTAACGAAAAGTCGCGTGATATTTCTTAGAGATTTCGATTTTTATATATATATATATATATATATATATATATATATATATATATATATCAAAAAAGTTCTTCCTGGCTATCGGGATAAATATACTATCAAAAAGACACAGTGACAAACATAGGATTTATTCTGACGTTTCGGCTGGAGGCCAGCCTTTTTCAAAGATAAAGGTTTCTCATGGGCGCATGGTCTTATACACTTGACGAACATGCATAGTGGGGGGCGGAAAGGGGGGAGCTCACAAAAAAATAAATAAAATAAAAGAAGGGGCGGGGGGGGATACAGATGTGTGTCCAGGAAGCAGAGGCCAGTCCAAGATGACGTCTGCGTCCGCGCAGCGCCTCCATATATATATATATATATATATATATATATATATATATATATATATATATATATATATATATATATATATATATATATATATATACGAGGCATGACGGCGACAGCGAAAGCCCCGTTCAAGTGTCCATATAATTGCTATCGCAATAATATGTAGCAGACCCACCGCGGTGGCTTAGCGCCAAAGGTGCCGGCTTCCTAAGCTCGAGTTTTCGTGGTGGAATCCCGACCACGGCGGCGTCGCATTCAAATGGTGGCGGAATATGAGAAACACAAGTGTATCTGCATATAAGTGCACGTTAAAGAACGCCAGGTGCTGAAAATCACTCGGAGCCCTCCACTGCGAGGCGCGCCTCACAATCATTTCTTGGCTTTTGGTACGTAAACGTAAAGGTCCACCAGTTATTATTATTATTATTATTATTATTATTATTATTATTATTATTATTATTATTATTATTATTATTATTATTATTGCCTGTACCTGAACTGTTTCGGAACGCCTGGGATATGTCCGAAAGTTCTGCGAATTTCGCCCTCCAATATTTCGTAACATGACTGAGAAGGAAAAGAACACAGGCGCTGACTAACAGCTGGAATTTTATTCGATATGCCAAATTATACGGAAACCAGAACATCACGTGTTGCAAAAAAGAGCATATCACGTCGCAAAATGGCAGTTATGCGCGCCGACAAGACATCGAAAACTACACCCTAGGTGCCCTCCAAGAACCTAACCCCGTTTTCTAGAAGATATATACTATGTAGTCTAGAAACTACTTCAGGTAAGGAGTGGAAGCTCTATCTTCTTTTTCCTGTTCTCTTGTTTCATTTTGTTTTCGCTCCCTACGTGTCCGTTGTGCTACAGTATCACCAGCGTCTTCTAATATACAGGCTATGCTTCGGCTCAATATCAGCGAAATTTGGCAGTGCTTCAAATACAAAATTTCCTGGTTGTTTTTATACAAGCACGTAGCTTTCCAGGATGGCCTTTCTTTTTATTATTTACCGCATCTAACTTTCTTTTTCTTTTTCCGTTTAGCCTTTCGTGTTCAGCTTGGCGCGGGAAGCATGTCCTGCGGTGGCTGCATGAATTACAGGTTGCATTAATCAGGCATTCATTGTTATATCGCGAGCTTCGTCGGCGAACCTCCTGAAGTTAGGGAAGCAGCCACCTTCCCTTTCGCCCACCATCACTTTGCCTCTGGTGGGCGAAAGCAGTGAAACGTAGCCCCATGCTCACGCAAATCGGACGCCTACTAACACAGATAGCCACGGCCGGCGGATACAATTAACGATACCCGCTTTTCTGAGCACCTGTCTGATCGAGAAAATAGCCTGCCTCTGTCAGAAGTCGAGCATTGTTTTCGCTGCTTCGGGCCAGAATCGAACGAGACAGAACCGACAGGCTGCAATTTTGATGTAGGAAGTTGTTTCTGTGGTTGGCACCAACGTGCACTGTTTCTTTCACCTCTCGCCGGAACGTCTGATATTGTTCAAAGGCGCGTATTTTTGTAAGTTCTTTACCCGCATTTATTTTTTGTATACGATAGAGAAGTAGCCTGTTTAATAACATTTCTTTCCGCATTCCATATAGTCGTTTTCTATTGCACGTAGTTATCTACACTTCCCGCGTAAGAAAATAATTGCAAACCTCGACACTACGACTACTTTTACCAACGCGACAGCGGTAGAATAGAGGAGCGTCCGCGCACGATGCTGCCGCTAAATGTTTGATTTTTAAATGCGAAACAGTTCTTGGCGAACTCAGCGACTTTGACCATATCTATCTATCTATCTATCTATCTATCTATCTATCTATCTATCTATCTATCTATCTATCTATCTATCTATCTATCTATCTATCTATCTGTCTGTCTGTCTGTCTGTCTGTCTGTCTGTCTGTCTGTCTGTCTGTCAAGCTGCCTACGTCTCGGCGCTCTCCTGGTCGTCTCGTGTTCACTTATTACATACTAAGGTTGGAACAGCAGTATCTATGTATGAAGAACATTGCATCTTACTCATCACCTCTGTCATGATTAAGAATAATGCGATCACGTCTAGCCCAGACCCGCAATGCTCGGCACGGGTTATGCCGGTACGCGCGCCGCATGTGACTGACTGTTATTATCGCTGCTTATGTTAATCAAAGACTAACCAAAATAAAATTTCCAAATTTTATGAGAACACACAGTGTGTGGGTTAAACAGGAGAAATACACACCGTTGTTGTTGTAGCTTGCGATTGAAATGTAGATACAGCAAGTGGACAGACACAGACAAGCGTCAACCTAATACATGCGTTAGGGGGACAGGAAATGAACCGGTGACACCGGAGTGTCAAGCAAGCACGCCACCGCAATTCGACGGCGGCTATTCCCATGCTTTACATATTGTGCATATGCCTATCACATCGGCACTTGTGGTAACGGTCCTTGTGCACATTTGCACACAGACGTTCATTTACTTGTAACACTTAGCTGACTGCCAAAAGTTCAGCATAAGCACATTCCTCGTTGAGTGCTCTGCATGGCATTGATTCCCACAATGAGTGCGATCTGCCGAGTCCTTTTTTAAAGCGTGGGACCAACTTTGGAATATACTATCACTTTTGTCCCGGATTGTGTGGATCACCAGTTTCAGTTCACTAAGTATCCAGGTTCTTGAAACCGGGGGCAACAATTCTGAAGGAATTTTTTTTTTTGCTTCGAATCTGACTCCTCCTTATCAACCGAAGTCGGAAGATAATAACACACGGATAGAAGGCACAGCATACATCTTGCAATTTTGTCTGTCGCTTTGTCTGCCGCCCTAGAAACACTGCGTTACGCACTGTGTGGTTGGAAACAGTCATGTTACCATGCGCCCGCGGCGGCTTACATAGATTACGTAAGGCTGTTTGCCCTGGCGCGCCCTAAGTAAGAAAGCTGTCTAATAATAAATGAGGTCTTTTTGTAAAAGTTACCTTCATGAATAGTGTAATATGACCTACAGGTGTTGAAAACACAAGACGCTGTCGACATTTCAAACGGCGCAGAGTTACCGAAAGGACGACAAAAGCGCGACCCGCGGGGCGAATTTTCAAAGAGCGTCACACATTGACGCAGACGGTGCTCTGTGCGGCAAAAAGAACGTCACAGGCGTGCAATACAAGATTCTCTTATGTGTTGGATTGAGCTACGGTAAATGCCAAAACGTTCAATAATCGGCTAAAAAAGGGAAAGAAAGGGGAGAGGGGGACTCCGCTCATAGAAAGGAAAGACAAACTTACGAACGACTCGTGCAAACGGAAGCACATGAGGAGAACGAATGCAAGTGAGAAGAAATAGAGGATTGAATAGAACTTGGGGGGGAAAGGTTGCAAAGGGAAACAGAGCGCATAATCGTGAAGCAGTTACGGTGCATGGAGCATTACGTCACTTATTAGCGAATGGATATGCTTTTGTACGATGGTGAATACTGCTTTAGAGAGACAGAGAAAGAGGGACATGGAGAAAGAAATGAAGGGAAGACAAAGAAAGACAACTTTCTTTAAAGAAGCAGCTCTGCAGTTGAAGAGCGCGGGACGCACGTAACGCGTTGCAAAAAAAAAAAATAATACAGGCGCAAACATGGTAAAGTAGGTGAATTTCATACGTCATGTTTTCTCGTCGTGTCCTTGTTTCTCCTCACGTCGCACCTTGATCACATCCTTCGCTATGTAAAAAATATAAACTAGAAAATAAAAAAGGGGGTAAGGGGGGGACACGACTGCAGCGGTTACTTCTTGCACCGCTGAACAAGTGGTTGTCCCTATATAACGCCTCTGCGTAAAACGTCTGCGCGTGGCAGCCAAGCAACGTCGTTTGCTCCGAGCCTCAAGTTTCCTTTAGAACCGGCGCTACTGAAACGTACAGCAATTTTTATGTGCGTGGTTCTCTTAGTTCAGCTTACCTACTCACTTCTCTCACTGACGATGCGAATGAGAGAAGTGAATAGGTAAGCTTAGTGAGAGAAAAGGCGTAGAAAGGTTGCACGAAGAAACGTGTCTGTGGTTTGTAGTAAATTATGTGCAGCGACTGCTTAAGAGCCGCGTCACCGTTCGTACTCTCCGCTATGCTTCCTTTTTTTTTTTTTAATTGTGACGCCTCTATAGTATTCCTGCCCAAAAATGCGTCAATAAGCCCTTACCATGCGACCCCCCGTAATACACGCATCGCAAGTGACCACGCATTACTGCTTTGTCTCTGCGATTGGCACAGCTTATATCACGCCATCTCGAAAACCGAACCCGGTTATCATTTCACTGTCTCCCTATGTGAGCCATTTAACTAAACAAACTTGCCAAGTCCACATGTGTAAACTCGGGTAAGAAGTTATGGAAAGATTTCTTTTTGATCATTTGATCTGCGCCCTCCTATAGGGGTTCACTTGTTGTAGTTAGGGCAATGCTGCGCTTTTTGTTATTTTTCGAGCATAGTTGGCCACGGACACATCTGTGCGCACTGTTGTGGGACCTTATTCAGAGCATCTTACGATAGAAATGTTCGTCAGAGAATGTTTCGTCCAATCCTGATACTGGACATCATTAGCGAAGCCACCCGACCAATCACAAAAAGTACTTACGAAAGGGAGGGTTTGTGAATTCGGATCCTGGACTGGAAACATCCATCTAGACAGCCGCAGCAGGAAAGGTTCCATACGTACCTTGCAGCAATGGCCTACAAAGTATGGGATACTTAGCAACAAAACATTTCCACTGAATAGTAAATGAGGGGTTGCAGAGTCATAAAAATGTCGCTGAAACCGGCTTGAATTTCCATTGTTTCTGCTATATTAAAGGGCTGTCACTTGATGCTATTTTCTCTGCATTTAAGTCATCGCAACCATCGTCAGTTAGCCGTTTCTGCTCAGCTTGAAAACAGGTATCCTGTCCAGCACTCGTTTCCGGGAAGAATCAATACATCGTACCACTCATGGCTACTGACAACGGTTTCTGATTGTGACGTCGCTTCCAAAACAGGTAGCGGAAGGCATAAAAATGTCTTCGCTCTACTCAGAACCTCAGCTGCTGTGCCATAGCCTCAGGCCTTCTCTTGCAAACTACACAGCCAGCAGAGAGGGACAGAAAAACAATCTCCTGCCGTCCACGGTTTCTCCCCTTTTTTGAACACATACATGTGTATTCCGTACAAAATGCCGCAGGATCTAAGCTGCAACGAAAATGGGATTAAGAAAAAAAGAAATAACACTCTCGCGGTGAACCACAAGATCGGCTATGCTCTATTTTGTAGACATTGGCTTCCTATTTCTCTCTAATACGCCTTTTACTTTCTTTGTTGTGTCACTGCGCTGCATGCTTAACATTGTTACGTCGACGTTCTCAAATTTCTTTCTTTTTCTTTAATCATACGCTGCAAGCCGGCCTCATTTTTATGCTTATGTCGAAGTTATTCATTCTCTATTTTCCTTAGCTGAGACGCGGATCCACGGTGTGTCTACTTTTCCCCGTACCTTTTTTCGTTTCTTCGTTGATTTCTTTTTATAATGGTTGCTAAATATGTGGAAACAGAGTGACCGTCAAAAGAGCAAACGATAATCTGAGAAAAATAACATCGTGTTGCGTCAGCTGTGCGTTGACTTGCTTCTAGGTTGGCCACAATCGACACGTGGGGAAGGGAAAACAAAATGAAACAAGAGATCAGGAAAAGAAGATAGAGAGCTTCCATTCCTTGCCTGAAGGAGTTTCTAGACTACATAATGAAGAAGGTACCATATATATATATATATATATATATATATATATATATATATATATATATATATATATATATATATATATATAGTATATATACAGGAAACCGGCGAATGTTGAACCGCATAAAAGCGCGCTTATTGCGGTTCAACGAGACGCACAGCCAAGCACTCTCGTCCGAGAGTCCGTCATTTCGGCGGCGACAAATTGCAATCAGCGCCACGGCGACTGCCCCCGCACGTGCGGGGCTGTGGACACAGTCGCTAACTTATGCATTCGTCCTCGAAGGAGAAGAAGTGGTGGTGGTCGTGGCTCTGCAGCAGCCAGAAGAGAGGCAGTGGAAAGAAAAAAAGAAAGCTGACGTCGCGTTCACCGGTTGCTTCTCGCTGTACGCCCGAAGCGCCCTTTACCGACGCGGTGGTGCAAGTGCGTGTCAGGAGAAACGCGATTGCACGCCTTCTCTCAGCGATTCGGAGAAATGGCGAGAACGCTTCACTTGCTTCTCCTTGTCTGAGGCGTAGAGCGGAGGTGGTCACCTTACGAATGTGCCGTTTCGCCACGATGCCGCGGTGTTATTCCTTTTTCTTTTATAAAAAAAGAAGAATATACGTAGGTGTGGGTATTCAGGGAACTTTCTTGTAAAAGTCGCGCAGTGAACGGACTTAACGTCAGCCTTTGGGCACACTTTTTCCGAGTCACCGCACACGTGGCAGTGTGGAATGTACTGAAGGGGGCTCATCAGGCGCAGTTCCTGCGTTTCGTTGTCCCCAATCAGACAACGAAGCGGTAATAGCATTTTTCTATTTTCAGAGTCATAAGGACGGCGACGCGTTGTTTAGTTACCAGTCGTCGCGTATTTTTGCAGGTGTTTACCTGATGCTCACCGCCAAGCTTCCGTTTTCGTTCTTTTGGGGACATTTTCACGAAGCGGCTTAAGAATATTGACGGCAGAATGTTCGCTTTCATCGCTTGTGCTGTGACATCCCTGGAACGTGACCGAAGGCTTGCCGTTATAGTGAATGTACAGCGAGCTTGCCTGTCATTTATATGCCGCCGCGGTGTCACCGTGGTTACTGTGTTTGGCTGCAGACCCAAAAGAAGCGAGCATGATACCAGCCGGGGCGGTCGCATTTCAAAGTAGGCGAAATGATAGAGGCCCATGTACTTAGATACATGTACACGTAAGAACGCCGCCAGGTGGTCGAAATTTTCAGAGGATGCACTACGGGTAGGACACTGAGCCGCGCTGCCTTGCTAGACGCTGAGCTGGGTAGCACACGTGGCTTCTTTTCATCCGTGCAATCAATCAATCAATCAATCAATCAATCAATCAATCAATCAATCAATCAATCGACCTTATTCGTATTATTCTTTGATTTTACCATCGGATATAATTATTATGATGTCTGGTTGCGTACGCAAACGCGAGCGATTTATGGCTTTGTTACATTACAATAATGTCTTACTGCAAAGCACGCTTTACAGGCTGCTTTAATCGATGGTTATTTTCAAAAGTAGGGTTAGCGAAAGGCTTTCAAGAGAATGCAAACGTGGCAGAGGGCGGCAAGAGGTTAGGTGGGCAGATGAAATGAAAGAGATTTCGGAACTTATGTGGTCGCAATTACCATAAGACCGGGTTAATCGATGAAACATAGCATGAGGCTATTGCACTGCTGGGAGTGGACATGCTGCGGCAGCTGCTGATGATGAGAGGTATTACCAGAGTTAATGCTCTCGTCACGGCGCAAGAGGATAAATTGTGTTGCAGCTTGTTTTGAGATAAGAGGTAAGCGTTCTCCTGAGTGAAAACGAGGCACTGAGTGGAGCGGTGCAGCTTTATGATGATGTCAACTGGCGAGGACAGAAACCTTTTTTTACTTAGTTCTTAGTGGCTTATATCAACATCGACACCATGTATGGTGTATCTTCTTTGGAAATCTATTGTTCGGCTCTGTCTTCATGTGTTAGTATACACCAAGAGAGCATAAAAATTTTTTGGCGGAGGTAACTGTTATGAATGAACAAATGAATGAATCTTTATTTCTACTGAACAGTTGTACATTAATGCACAAGATGCAATAAGATAATCCAACCATAATGCAACCATAATTCACACGAAGATTCTACAGTGATGTTTGTGTAGCTTGAAATCGCTGAAATAGCTCAAGGCACCGATCGGGATGACGGAGCAGCAGATGCCATCAGTTGACGATAATGATTTTATTCTTGACACCACGAAGAAAGATCAATAGTGAAATGACTCCTCCGTATCGCGAAAACCTATACTGTGTAGGGCGAGCTCTCCGCAGAGTGGCCGCGTTTAATCAACCAGCACTCGCTAACAGTCGCGAAAATTATTTGTGCATTCCTTTTCTTCATGAAAATAACGTTTACATCACGCCATACTTTACATATACTGCCTCTCATAGGTGAACCACCTCGACTCACCACTTCATTGTGTGTACGAGGACGCCTATAGATTTACGCTTACGCATTCGCCATATCGACATCACAGCCGGCTGAATTCAGCTGCTAGGCTGCAGCTAATAAATGCAACGACTGCCTCACTTTACTGCCACATCAGCGTTAATATTGCTTTAAAGCGATACTAAGCACCAAAAGGTACTCACGTGTTTTTTTTTTTTTTACTTTCACCACTACTCGTCAAATTTAAGGGGCAAAAATTTATTCTTATATTGTGTCTTTCAAAGCTTAGTTTCAGCTTGTAGTAAATAAACATTTTTATCAGCTAAATATACATTCCGAAATTTACAGTGTTGATCACTAATGGCAAAGGTACGATAAGCAGTTGAGGCAATTTAAGCGATGGAAAGTTCAGGATTCCTTCTCAGTAAAACTAGCGTGTCATGTAACTTTACGTTCGAGAGAATGAAGTCGTAGATTAATAAGTTTGAGGACAGGTTGGCTCCCTGAACCAACCTGTCCTCAAACTTATTGAAACTTCGGTCTGGAGCCATGCCAATGCTGACTCATGAGGTGTTAATATTGCATGCTCTACGAAAAAGAGACGCTATGAATGGCACGGCTGAGCATGATGCTGCAAGCTTGTCTGTCGGGAAGGACGGTAACCTATGAAGAATTTATTTACTCTATGTATTCTTTCCCTCTTATGGAAAGGTCTGCACCCTTTCTATCTTTATAAAATTACAACTTTCTTGCTTGAGCGTTTCTTTAAGCGCTGCTAACTTCGCAGCAGGGGTACTTCAGGTTTGCTTCCCCGCATTGTACAAGAATCATTGATGTCGTAGTAGATGACTTGATGTCCCGGAATGAGTAGTCCTTTCAGTGGGCCGTAGCACGTATCGCACCTGCTTTTGGTAGTTTTACCGGTTCGATGCTAAGCAGACGAGCCAGGAAGTCATCTATAAAGTGGCGGGAGCAGGTCGAGCTCTACAGGAAGCTTTTAAGTTGTTTGAACATCGCGCAATGTGAAACGCTTGCGGAGGCTTTTAACTTGAGTGAGACGCCGCTTAAGCAACGCCCTTGGGAAGCATCACCTATAGCAAAGAGGAAACTTCGGGAACAAGGCGCGAACGACGAAAGGGCTTTGCACGGAAGCAGGCACCGTACAAATAACGTTAGCCTAGCACGTACTTCCAAAGGTCTAGTGCATACGTAATGGTTCGGTGTTAGTATATCATATCCATTATTCCCTTTGGGTTGCAAGAAAGGCGTCATCGATCACTGGTGACAAACACTTCTACTAGACCGGAGCGCGCGCGCGCATGCACCACGTACACGCACACACACACGTACACAGCCGGCGCGCGGGGCGCTCGGCTGATGATCGGAAGATCGCGGGATTGCATCCCGGCGGCGGATGCGGCTGCATTTCGAAGGAGGCGAAATGTTGAGCCCCGCGTACTGTGGGATGTCAGCGCACGTTAAGGGACCCCAGGTGGTCGAAATTTCCGGAGCTCTTCACTTTTTCTGGAGGTGCACATATATGATCGCTTCAGACTGGCGAAGCAAAACACATTGGAACATTTCGCATTAGGAATTTGTTGCAAGGTTTCGTGACGCTAGAATAAAAGCCCATTCTTGGTCTACGCGTGAAAGGAGCGTAGGTTATTGCACGCATCAGACAAATTCGGAGTAAGCGATAAATCAGCGCCGAACATGCCATATATGAGGTGAATTGAGACGGACGCGAAATACGCCTCTCATTGAGCTCTTCCACAAGTTCAGTTCAGTTCAGTTTATTATTATTTCAAAATACAAAGTTCATAGTAGTAGTATGCAGACCAAGTCTAGCGACTGCGGTGGGACCCTCGATTAACAATAACATAAAGAACAGGGCACCATACGATGCCCAAACAGCAAGTGATTAGTATAAAAGCAGGCCCTGTACATCCCTTAGACAACTCCTAGATGAGGCCCTGCGTGTGTGTCTCTTATTTCGCTTAAATAAGCCTCATCATCATGTAACTTTCTAGAGGCGTGGCCAGTTGGGCCAGTTGGCATGCATCCTCTTCTCTTCCCGTTTGTCGTTTCTTTGCGCTGTGCTCTTATGAATGTAACTTTCTACCTTGAATAAAAATTCCAATTGCGCGGAGGGCTACTATATCAACCCAAACAATATAACTAGTCCGTGGCGTACCCTTAAGCGATAATTTCTCAACGTGTCATAGTTGGTGTAGTTTTACGTGCAGAACAGCGGCACGATTATGATGTACGCCGCAGTGAAGGGCTCCAGATTAATTTTAACCATCCGGAGTTCTTTATCGGGCACATAAATCTAAGTACGGTCATGTTTTGCACTTTGCACCAATCACCGGGTTCTCACCGACGGGAACTTTTTCGTCGAAGTGGATCCGGACAAATTTTAAGACCCCGGTTGCCTCCGATGCTCTGCGATTTGTGTGCTCGCCCCAATTTTATTTATTTTTTCTACATTTGTGGTACACGTGATGACGGTCGGTACTAACACAGGGCTATTCGCTTACAATCTCCTATTCTACCAAGAGACGTCATCACCTCACAATCATGAAAAACTGAATAATTCGCTAAAATCAGTGATGGACTAAGGTAGTAACTGGCAAATGAGCCTTATTTTGAGCAAATAAGCTGTCATGCGCATTGCTAGATAACAGAATGCGTTTTTTCGTTCATATACATTTGGCAGTACCAACCGTTCACAAGTTATATGATATAAATAGCTCGGACGAACAATATCAGATAATCTCAGTTACGACTCTCTTGTTAACCTTGTAACATCCACAGCATGCACTTTTTTACTATATTTGGATGTTGATTTCTGATAACTAAATTTACACAACCTTCTCGTCCTAAATTTAAAACAAAAATTAAACTCATCTCCTAATTCGATCCGACTTTTAGCAAGTACCCCTGATGGGCATAAGCCATACTCGATATGAAAACAAAAAGAAATGGCATCCATAGAAAAGAAGACGTTGCGATGTAGTGCGAGTGCATCTGCGTGAACGAGCAGCGCGTGCGACCCAGAAGAAGAGACCGTGCGAGCGAGGTAGACGTCTTGCGTTGCAGCTTCAACGAAGTACACATTATTACGCCTAGCGGAACCCAAAGGACTCCCGCAAATCTCGGCACGAGGACAGCCCGGTGTTCGAGCGAAGCCGCGCACAAGGTAAGACGAGAAAAGAAAAGCAGCCTTCTAAAAATACGCAGTTCACTAGGACTAGCAGATGCATTATAGGGGAAGTTAAAATGCCCATTTACCCAGTGGCTGTTCAGTTGCTGTCAGCGGCTGCATTTCGCGTAGCGCTTCAGGTTGTAGGCACATAGTGTAACTTGTATCTTGTCATATCCAGATCAAGGACAGAGTAAAAGGGTGCATCGCACAATTCGCACTTATCGCAGGTCTACAAGCCGCGACGTATACAGCCTCCCCTCGTGCAGAACCTTCAAACTGCACGCGAGGGGCTACTTCGTGCAGCTATGGACGCGAAGCGCAAAGCGTCCAGCCCGGATTCCCTGCGTGATCGCCGGCGAGCCCACGATGCTGCCAAAGACAAGGCACAAACCAGGAAGGAGTCTCTAGCGAATAAGGCGTCTCGGACGTCTCTCAGCCTCGAAGGGGCTGCAAAGATCGAATCTGCTCAGGCGTCGTCATCGGAAAGCAGACTAGCATTACCTCCAGCCCAGCTCGACTCTACGACAGGTACTACTGGGCCACCCCAAGAACTGTCGCGGATTCATAAGGCTAGAGGCAAATGCGGCCACTCTACGAATGAAGGTATCGTCGTGGAGCCTGGCGCTGTTGTTCCGCAATCGCCCGAACGACTGTCGTCGTCCCGAAGACTCAAACGCAAGCACAGCCATGCCGCGTCCACTCGTCTGAGTCAAGCTCGAGGGTCCGAAGCCGGCCCGCCGGCAGCGCCATCGCTCTCCTTGGACCGGGCAAAGCGAAGCAGTTCGAAAAGTTCTGTCGACGAGGTCCCTTCCCCAAATAATAAAGGCAAGATCGCGCAAAGCCTACCCGCGGAGACGTCCTGCGGCGCCAAGAATGAGCACGAGCACGAGCACGATCACGAGGTCGACACGGCCGCGACAATGGACAAGTCTAGAGGGGCCGCCAATGAGGCTGCAGCCAGAGGCATCAAGGACGAGCTCGAGCCCAGCCACGCGCCGCATGGGAACACCACCGCGACGGCACTAGACATTGTTGCAGATGCCACGACGCATGTTGATAAGGAACACAACTCCGGACACAAAACGGAAATTGCGGCAGACAACGCCGGGGAGGAGCGCGGAATAGTAGGTGAACCGAAGATCAAGGTGGTAAAGTCGCGCACTTTGCAAGCCCGGACGCTGAATCGTGGGAGAGACGGCACTCGGAACGAGGCACCGGCGGCGACCGCACCCAAGGCACAATTGGTCGGAAGGAGCCGCCCTGAACGGCGCTCGCACAATATGGACGCTGATCACCGCTCAGCTGTCGTGTATTCAACGCTGAAGGAGCTGGCAAGTACCGCTCTCAACACTATAGTAATACTGCTTTGTTAACCATAGCAGTGACGTTCCGTCTCCTGTAACTGACGTATGCCGTGTAAATATGCCTGGATTTTGTCACAAGTTTATTTTAACGCCGGAGCTGTTTAATCTTGACTTCCAGCCATTCCGGTCGCCACTCAAAACTTAGCGGAGAATGTGTGAAATGAGGAGAGGAGGCGCAGAGGTGCTCACATCAGCATCATTTTTGCTTCACCGAGTCGCTCCCCTCCTCAGTATATGGCGCCAAGCTCCATAAGCGGCTCACGAACTGTCATTTTATGAAAGTACGGCCTTCTATAGAAGCTTTACCAGCATGTGTACGTATACCTTGATGAGAGCCGGTTTCAGCGCGTACTCAGCGGGTAGAGTTCAGTAATCGATAAAAAGGCGTCGATCATCACCGCCGTCACCATAGCTCTTTCCGACCAGCTATCACTGAAACGTACAGTACAGTAACTGGAATCTTGGTGTAAATCCTTCCCAGATAAACCCGACTAGAAAGATTCTCACGTTTGCCTCGCAGTCTAGGAAACAACTCGCTTCTTCAGGCCGGGACAAACATCAGGACCTATGTAAACAATGTTTTCCGTTGGTGTTTTTGCTATAGTCTGTTCCTCACTGCTAATATGTTCACCACGACGGTTGGGCTGTAATTTTCCATTGCGAACAGTTATAGTGTAGGAGGCTCCTGTGAACACAAACTCAAGTGTGGATACAATAGTTGGCAGAGGCTTACGTTAAACTGGAGCACAATGGAGAATAAAAAATAACAAAGGATTAAATAAAAACGAAAAAAAAGGAAAGGCCCCTTCCGTAAGTATAACAAGATATTTAAAAGGGGGAAAAAGAATGCAGGAAAAGAAAGGGGGAGAAGACTTCTACCACCCGGCGGCAGCCAGGGATACGGCCAGTGAATCTGTGGATTTTCTGATTACAGATAACTCGAACAATTGCCTAATGCTCTGTAAGCGCTTGTGGTAGCTTACCGTGTGTGCTCGCTGTTTTGCCGCGTTCGCATTACAGGCGACCTCGCTGAAAACCGAATCGACGGTGCCGCGCACCGAGGCGTTCCAGCTCTCGCTGACGCTGCAGAAGCTGCGCTGCCGCATCATGTCCGGACTGGGTACAGCGGTGCTCGTGGTGCTCCTTGTGGCCGTACTCGTGTGGCTTCGAGGCACGAACAGGACCGTGAGGCGAGCGAGCTGCGACACGGTGGCCTGCGTGCAGCTCTCCAGGGCGTTCGACGGCATGCTCGACTACAGCGCCGAACCGTGCGACGACATGAACGCCTTCGTGTGCTCCAAGATGTCCACCTACACCGCCAGCGCGGGCGGCCGCACCTCCCCCAGTCTGGTCGCGCACTTCATCAGGGAGTACCAGCTGAAGATCGTCGACATGTTCCTCGACGGCGAGACAACGTTCAAGGCGTCCGAGTATGTGTACCCTATCCCTTGAAGGCTTCTCACAGTATACGTAATCGTGGAAGAAGGGACAAAAAAAAGTTAGGGGGCAGTGTACCGTTATGCGGCTGAGGCAAAAGAAATAAAGAAAAACAAAAATGCGGCTAGTATCAACCGGACGCGCGATCGCTGCACCATAGCGCGCGTGAAGTGCAGGTAAATTTGCAGCAGCGCAGGTGGGCCGCAAGCATTCCCCGCCCACGAATCTCATCGTCCCCACTGAAGCATTCCGTTCTATATTCCAATAATTCCATATGTTTTCGGTATGTATCCGTATTACGTCCATACATATCCCACATGCGTGTCGTATATTTGCGATATATTTCTATATTAATCTTACAGAAGGACATGAAAGTAATGAAACGGGCATACCGAACGTTTCAACAGGGTTATATGTGGCATGTCGACCCTATGTGGTGCCGGAGAGAATGAATGGGGCGGATTCGCAGAGATTTCACATGTAAAGGTTGGTAGCGTTACGTAACGCTATCTCCTGCTTTATTTCTTGCTCTTTTGTTTTTAATCCATGTATATATGACCTGACTTCTACGTGTGCGACTGAATATAGAAAGTTCGCGGCGGTATTGCGCAACATAGGTTACGCAAAATCAATTGCACCGAGCCATCAAAAACATCCGACGTCCTTTATACAAAAATAGAACAAACTCGACATTCTTCGCTCACTGGTGTAGCTCTCTCGCTATTACGTCCCGCTGCTTAAGCACGAGCTCGCGTTTAAAAAGAAATGGAGGTGGTTAAAATGAACTCGTACGTATGCGTTACAACCACATCGCTTTTGTAAAGTTGAAAAACCCCACAATATTCTTTTAATGTTCTGCACTTTCTAGCTACTCCAACCACATTTAAATTAGGATAAACAACAAAATAGAAATTACAACTAGTCATTTTATCAAAACGTTGTCTCCAGTGGTTCTCCCTGCAAATGGTACTTTTTTATCGCTTTAAGCCTCTGGCTTCCCCTAAATTTACGTCATATTTTCGAATGTAGAGGAGTCAGTCATGGCGCAGGAAGATAAATTCAACTTCCGTCACTACAGCAGTTTCTTAACAAATATTTCAGGCAGTCAAGCGGGCTCATGAGAACTGTGCATTCAACCGAGCGTAATTTTGCCGGTGTTATCGATTCGTGCGTCTTTCTGTTCTGCAGGATCGTCCGCGACTTCTTGCAGGGGTGTACGGGAGCTCACAAGACACATCAGTCCGTGAGTGATTTCATCGAATTCTTCAAATTTGTGTCTGTACGATGGCCGTTCGACAAAACTGCGACGCCGGAATTGCATCCGCTCGAAGCCGTCTTGACACTCAGCATAAAGATGGGTGTCGACACGTGGTTCCGCGCCTACATCAACAAGGCCAGCGCGCTGGCACCAGGTTCCAGCAATGACACAGCCTTGTTCATTGAGGTGAGATGGCGCTGGTGCATATAAAATGACGTTATGAAGTAACGCTGTCAGAGGATGAAACATAAAATATATGCGCCAAACTACGAGATCGGTCTAACGACCCGTGCAGAACAGTGGCTGCCGCGGCTGTTACGGTTCATCGCACAGAGCTTCCTAACGACCCCTCGCATCTCGATATTAGCTACCATAAGAATGGTTAGCACTTATGTTCATCTGTTAGCTAGTCTGTTAGTCTTCGTGATTATGGCGACTGGCATTTCTTGTGGCGTTATCAAGCTTTCTGGAAGCTGCTGCGAAGCAGCTTCCAGAAGCTGCTGGGACATGTTGGAACGCGTATTGAAGACTTAGTCATTTCTACTTGCGCAAGAGTCGTGACTTCATCTTATGATTCCTTTTCCAGGACACGATATGTTTCCTCGCAGAGATGGTACCAAAGTTCTAGCACTCCTGGTAACGTCACCACGTATTGTTTACGTGTTGCACGTATGAGATTTCCTTTGCCTCTTCCTCAGTGTTTCCCATGGGTGTCTCCCTGAGCAGCCACGTAGAGGGAGCTCAGGGAGAGACACGCAGTCGTAACACAGACAGAACTTAAATCTAATAGAATAACACATGGCACAACTGCAAAGAATTCGTTGCGGAGGTTTATTCACAGCCATGTTTCCTTTCAAGCATATCCCTTTCCGTAAGCAACATGGTACGTTCTCACTAGTAGCATCAGTGGCGCCTCAATTACGATTCTGGGCGCTCCGCCGACCGCCATCTCGGTAAAGCCAATCAAGTTCTCGTACTTTGATAGACAACACGTATTGTCGTTCTGTATACCGCAAGCTCGAGCGACCCTGCCGATCTTGAGCAACACCGCTGACATAGCACCCTTTTCCCGGTCATAGTCTAGTGCACAACCTACACTTTGGCTCGACTTCGTGAGGACACTGGGCGACCGCCGGAATGTCTACTACGAAGAGTTGCACAAGCTTTTCAACGCGTCACTGCCGGGCAAGCGCAGTGAGGAGAGGTTGCTGGCGATCGAGAAGAGCGTCCTGTCAATCCTGGACGCCGCCAGGACACCTGGAGCTGCGGCGGGTCCTACTGTCACTACCATACAAAAGCTCGTACACGTCGTGTCCAACTCTACCATAAAGAACTGGCTCGAGCCGCTGCGGAAAACGCCCGGAGGTGCCGTGATGGACGGCACGACGCCGGTGTCGGTGGAGAACGTGCGCGTTCTGTGGGCGATCGACGATTTGCTGTCCACTTACAGCACGGATGTGCTGTCCGAACAGCTGTCCTGGTGGCTGGTACAGATTCTAACGGTGATAGGCTGGCCCAAGGGTTACTACGTTATCGCCGGCAGCCAAGAGGTGAGCAGAACGTGTTGCTTGGCTAGTTGGTGGTAGACATATTGTTCAGAATTTTGTGAGTGCGAAACGACACACACACACGCACACGCACACGCACATCCGTTTTCAAGATTTTAGCAACCGCGGCGCACATAAAGCGTCACAGGCGCTGGTCTGTATACCAGTAAGCGCTAAACACATGGTGCGAATTTGCGCGCGATCGGTCGTATACGACGTAGCAGCAGTCCGACTTGCCATATATGCGACTGTTCGGGTGCCATGGCATGAACGTACCTTCGCAATGAAGATAGGGAAATTTTTACGCATGATGCTTGCTTGTATAGAATCAACGATGCCAGTAAAAGCAGGTCAATACACGTGGGCAAACTTTTCACAAAGACCCGCTCAGTGTCGCCTACGCTTGCCGCCGTCGACCCCGATCATCGGCACGTTGCCTAGCTCACTTATCGCCAAAACCACGGCCTAACCTGCTTACTGTCCGGATCCGGCTCTTAATTAGGCACGTAAATTCATCGCACTATCACTGTCTGTGTATATTTTCCTTGAATGACATCGCCGTTAGTTTTCCGAGCCTCTTGTAGTGAGCGATGATCAAAATTTCAGCCAGGTGACGAAAGCTCGCAGGGAAAATAGCTGAGGCGGGCGCGCTGACCACCGAATCGGAAACGTGCTCAGGACTTACAACTGCACTTTGCGTTTTATTCGTATAAAATATACACATATGAAGTAATGTTACACCATTATTTCGTGTCGTAAACAAATTAGAACTGGTGCTTGTGCTGGTGTCAACAGCGACAGAAGCGAGCGCCTCGGCCGAGGTGACGTACGAGAAACCGGCTCGCCTGTCTCGCCCCCTCTACCTATACGTAATGATGACGTTACACACTTGGCATGGTGTGGTTGGCTGCAGCCGTCATACCTGCACAACAGCCGCACGGCAATATCTAGCAAGTCGCTCGCGCGCACGGCGGGTGAATTGATGCCGCATGCTATTGGATCCTATTGGAAGTCTGTCGGTGCGGCTGTCGGCACGAATTGCCGGGCGTCGAATCGCATCCTAACTCGTACCATATGTGTCTAGCGCTGTACGGATCCCCTGCCGGATTTTTTCCACCAGGCCTGTGATCCCGCGCAGGCCTGGTGTTTTTTCTGGTGAGATGGGAACTTTGCAGAGTGCATCACTATTTTCAGGCCGCAGCTATCGGTGTCAAGGTCGAGTGCTACTCGGTAGCGTCCGGCAGGTTTGGCCTATTGATGGCCTCTGAGAGCGCCGTCCATGAATTCACGCCGCAAGGACGCAGGGAAGCGGAGGCCTTCTTAGACTACCTACTGAAGTTCCTGATAGACTCCTTCGACAGTACCACCTGGCTGAACGCCGAAACCAAAGCTGCTGTGTCCAAGAGGCTGGCTGGACTCGAGGTATGCATATCCATGAAATAACACACGGATGACGTCACAGAAGGGTTTGCTGAACGGCCAGTGTACGTGTTGATTCAGACAAACAGCACGAAGATAGGAAAAAGGAAGAGAAGCACACACACAAGCTATTCGCGGTTCATGCTTCTGCTGACTGCAAGAAGGTGAACCGAAGGAGGTGGCCTCTTAATTTTCGTTAGCCAACACCACGCGAACTCAACAGACAATAAATGTAATGTGAACATTGAAGAAATTCTTTAATTTATAAGCAAGAACATCAGCGAAATTCAAAATGAGTGGATGAAAAGACAAACTGCGGCCGGCGCGAGTCCAACCCACATCTTCTTTACGCTAGCGATGTTCTCTATGGCTGACCTGCTTTGGTGGCCATCGCGCCGCTAGCGCCAACTAAACAATGACTGAGAAAAGGCACGGTGAACCATACGAGTTGATTATTTATATTATATGAGCGCTAGCCTGTAACAATAACGCCGCGTAACGCCAATTCGCTAAGCCGTTTGCCGAACGTCTCCCAGAAAGCGCCTTACAAACAGCCCTTTAAGTAGCCCCGCCACGGTGGACAAGTAGATATTGCACTCGGCTCCTGATCCGAAGCTCGCGGGATCGAATTCCGGCGGCGGCTGCGTTTCGATGGAGGCAAAATGTTGTGGCCCATGTTCTGTGCGATGCCAGCGCTCGTTAAAGAACCCCAAGGTTTCGAAATATCCGGAGCCCTCCACTACGGCGTCTCTTTCACTTAGTGTGCTCTACTGGCGTGTTGCCACGTGTCCTGTTTAGTGTATGATTAGTCGGTTGAATGTACAGCGATTCCAATGGTGACATTTCCATGCCGATAATTTTGTGCCGACTCCGATCAACTGTGTAGCCCGTGTCAGTGGCGTGTTCATTCAAACCATTTTAAACTGCATGTCCCTTAGCCACGTCATCCTGGTACTAACGCTGAGGAAACTGCGCAGTCCCCGCAAGCTATCTTACAAACACCCAAGAAACGTCTACTAGCAAGACGTCTTTCGCCCGTACAAGAGAGCCTTTGAACTTGTTCTAAGGTAAAAGGGCGAAATAAACGCTGTAATGGTTTTTCTTTTTCTTTTTTTTTTAGGGGAGGGGGGGGGGGAGTGCTTTGATGCCGTCTTTGCGAAGCTTTGGCGGCTGCGTCGACAAGAGATGTCCGCCGTCCCCTTACACCAGTGTCACACGGTGCACCGCATATGACGATTAAAGTCCCATCGGGTTTAACTGTTTGGGCTGTGATTATCTCACTTCCGCAGCTTAGATAAACAAGCCACTCACGACCAGAAATATTGATCCGAATCAGTCCCAATCGCGATCGAAAGAGGTCGTGTGACACGGGTGCTAGCTGCTATTTCCCTCTTGTTAGGTGTGTGTGCACACGACCTTAAAGGGTCCCTGAAACGCTTTTTTGACATTGCGTCACTGATTAGGCAACACATTTGTCAAATCCTTCAAGCCATAAATAAAGCGAAGCACCATGCGCTAAGGCAGCTATGAGCTTATTTCTGTCGCCTTCCTCCTTATCACTGCTGTTCCTCCTCAACTCGATCAGCAGCGGAGCGCGCTAGCGACGACTGCGCCTCCCGCGTCAGCCGCCCTGCCGAGCCCTCCGCAGCGACATAGCGCCTTGATATCATTACTGAGGTCGCCGGCCTCGGCAGTGCTAGCCCACGGCCTCTCGATAAAAACACGTTGCTAATCGAGCGGCCGTGGCTAGCCTCTGTAATAGAGAGCCGGCGACTTGTGTGTACGCCGCCAGATGCCGCGACGATACCGTTGGCTGAAACGAAGGAGCACGTTGTAGGAGCACGTTGTTCGCAGTTAGGTTGGGAAAAAAAATTACGTGCACGTCACTTGTAAGGGGCCGTTCAGCAGCCTCCCATCCATCGTTCGATAGGCGGGGGCGTTTGAAAACGCATTTAGGCGAGCCGCTGCGATCTTTTGCGATGCACGTGTTCAAAGCCTTATTGTAAATTACACACTTAAGCAGAGCGCTAAAATCTGTCCTCTAATGATCTAATGACTCGCTCTACCGGATCCCCATGTTTGCACAAAATCTTTAAAAACAGTTTCAGGGTCCCTTTACGCATAGGCTGGTGCACGAGAGAACGCTTATCGTTTACCACGACTTTTTTGCTTCCAAGCTGTCGGTGTGGCCGCCAATCGTGGCCGACTCCGACGAGACTCTCTGGAAGCAGTTCTCGAACTTCTGCTTGTCCTGCCAGAGAAGCGGTGCCAACGCGTCAAACGTGCCCTCGACGCCTGAGACGTCTGCTAACGCTACCACCACCACCACAGAGCACCCGACGCTGATGGACTACTGGTTCTACACGAGCCAGTTGCTGTGGAACACGGCCGCCACCACCTTAGATGGCATGCAGCTGCGGTGGCACGGGGACGCGCTGGAAGCGATGCAGTACGAACCGCTGAGTAACCGGCTTCGAGTATCGCACGCCGCACTGCTGAGCCCTTTTTACCACCCCGACGCCTCCGAACTGCAACACGCGAATTTCGGGGGCCTCGGAGCTGCCTTTCTGGCTCATGTTTTGTACACATTTATGCCACCGGTGAGTGGAGAGAGAGAGAGAGCAACACGATTTTAGAAACGGGAGTCGGTGGGCTTCCCGATTATCCATTAATCATAGTCCCTGTCGTAGCCAGAAGTATTTTTGGGGAGTGTTATACGGTATGTTTCGGTGTTTGCGGTGTGTAAGTATCGTTGGCTGCTAGAGGATCAAAATGGGGGCGTCAAAAAGTTCCGGATGATGTTTTCAGAGGATGCTTTTTTTTGCGTTTCGTAAAAGACGCAAAAAAAAAATGACGAAGGAATGGCGCTCGTGACGTCATCTTTCAAATTTCTGGCGGGATTCAAACATGAAAGTGAGATATGGAACTCTGATCTTGAGTTCCATATCTGGAGAAATTGACGACAGTGGAGGTCCCCAATAATAATTGATCAGTCTAAAGCACTTCAGCGTTTCACTTTATACGGTCCCTTTAACGACAGGACGTGCGTACCCCGCTCAGCTTACTTTCCCGTGTGCGCCTGCATGTGTGAGCGCATGTCCGTCCGTATCTCGACCACGTGGGTCTCCTGAAACTGGAACTCGTGGATATAACAAGTGCAAGCACTTTCACACTTTGCCTCCGTCGAAAGGCAATCGCCGCGGCTGGAATAAAAACCGGCACCTCGAGCAGGTAATCAGAAGATCACAGGTCCTTCCCCTTTCGGGAAAACGGAGTGCAAGCGAAGCCTGTTGCGGGTGGGCCCTGCCTATTACTTGTCCTGCTCTTGTGATTCCGTGAGTTTTCGTTTACTGGTAGACGTTAGGTGAATTCAGTCACGTGTGGCTCGTATACAGGCATGCGTACCGAGTGGGTATGAGCAACACATGCGTCCATTCCTTAAACGTGGGGCTCATAACGGCATCGCCACATTAATGCGGGTATCAGCTCATGGCTCATACTGGTTTCTGGTTGGCTCATGGCTCATACCCGAGTGTGAGCCATGGGCCAACCAGAAGAAAACTTCAAGCTTCGCTTGAAGAGTAGGTTCCCGAATTCAAATCTAAGCACCGGCAATAAATAGACGCCAGAGGTTCGATTTTTCTGAGGCCACGATGTCGACTGCGCCGATAAAAGTTGGACTATACAAGCTTAAAGAAGGCGCAGCAACGAGAAAAAAAAGAGTATTTTGCGTACATGACATATCAGTCAGGAAATGTAACGACGTGGTCGTGGGAATAAGCTACATTCCTTGGCCTTCTCAGGGTGTCGCAAGGATTTAAAGCTCGCGCAGTGCAATAGTGCACGTGGTGTTCGCACCATATACGCAGGACACGGATGCGGAGGGTTTGCTGGCACCATCGCCGTGGTCGAATGCCAGCGACATCGTGCGCCAGGCTGAGAGCCTCAAGTGCCCCGCCGAATTCGTGAGCAACCTCGCCGACGTCGTCGCTTTGGAGCTCAGTTGGAGAGCGCTGAAGAATGCCACCGCCCCTGCACCTGACTCCAAGAAGCGGTCCGTGGGGCGCTCGCAAAGCACCAACTTCCTCTCTATCAGAGACGCCGACGGGGAGACGCGGGTGTACACCGCCGACCAGGTGTTCTTTCTCACCTACTGCCTGACCAGGTGCGTTCGTATCCACATGTTTCGGACCTAGACTAACTTCGTTAACATTAAATACAGCCCCGCCACGGTGGTCTAGTGGCTAAGGTACTCGGCTGCTGATCCGAGGGTCGCGGGATCGAATCCCGGCCGCGGCGGCTGCATTTCGATGGAGGCGAAATGTTGAGGCCCGTGTGCTGTGCGATGTCAGTGCACGTTAAAGAACCCCAGGTGGTCGAAATTTCCGGAGCCCTCCACTACGGCGTCTCTCATAATCAGAACTGGTTTTGGGACGTAAAACCCCACAAAACAAAACAACAACATTAAATACAGTTTTTTTCTCTTTACTTTTCGTGCCTCAACCGTTTCGTTCATGAGAATAAGTGATGCATCTACTTCTATGCATAATCCTCCGTGCTGCATTCACTCAAATTTGAAATGCAAGAATAAATTAACGATAGCGATTGCTTTTCAGTTTGCCTAAGAGTCTGACCTTCGTAGGGTTATAGTGGCGAAAAAAAAAAACATCCCGAACGACCCCGACCACGCAAGCATTCCGCCATGGCACAAATGCGTTAGTGAACAAAATTGAATTGAAGGTAAATATATCAAAAAGTTGTAAACTATAGATATATACGCGTACGACATGCACACATGACAGCGCGGATTGTAATTTGAATGTATGAGAGAACGTAATTATCTACGAGGAAACAAATACAAACCCCTTTTCCAGCATTTTTACCACACCATGCATCAGCGGCGCACCTAGGCAACCTAGGGAGCTTACATGACTGCCTGGGGAGTCTAACCACCCAGGGAGCCTAACGCCACCTACATAGAGGAGGCGTTTGCCCGGGGGGGGGGGGGGGGGGGTATTGCGTAAACGCCATACAAATGGCGCTCGCCTCCTCGGCAGCGCCGCGCGGAGAGAGATAGAGAGATATAGCGCGTCATAGAGAACGCGTCGGTTTTAGTTAATGTTCTGTGTAAGGGTCCCATGTCGCAGAAAATATGGCATTACTGAATGCGCGTGAACGCCGAAGGAACGGGGGATCAAGGCTCTTTGTAGTGTGCACCGAACGGGGAAGTAACGTGCAATGCGAACATCACGTGTTAAAGAAAGTCATACTGTCACCTAATAAAGAAATGTTCTGTCATGACAATTATGCAATTATGTCACCTAAAAGTATGACAAGCTAATGAGAAGGCGTTATGGACGGGGTCTGATAACGCTATCACGTTCCACTCTTAAAGACGAAACTTAAGCCTACTCCAATTTGTGCTCATGATCGCGAGTGCGGCTTTCCTGCCGAGTGCGGGCATAGTCTCAGCCGATTTAAAAGGAGAGGATACGTTAAATAAACACATATAAACTACCTATCACACAAATAACATGTGCTTCAAACAGTATTTAGCCTAGCAAGATTTTCGCCAAAACTGTGAAATAGATTTATACCTATTACCCGATCTTTCAAAGTACCACGTAAAAGGTTCTAACCACTGCAAAGACCCCCTTCATTTTATATATCTTACAGGAAAATTTAGTCAACAGAGTACAAAGGAATTTTCCCTTTACTGACCGCTTAATGCCATGATGCGAGAACATCTTCACCACGCTGTCTTGATGTCCAGCTGTTACCTCGCCCTCGCGTCCAGGTGCGGCGATTACCGTCGACTGCCCGGCCAAGTGCACAACGGCCCGGACTGCAACGTCGCAGTGCGCAGTGTGCGCGCCTTCGCCGATGCCTTCGGCTGCGCTGCCGGAAAGCCGATGGCTCGAGAGATGTGCGACATTTCCAAGCTCTTCTGAAAGCGCAAGCCAGACGCAGCAAGCGAGACTGTGCGCTCCCTGCGTGCATGGACGGACCGCGACGGACAAAAATAAGCAGTGTATACTGTTCGCAGGCACTGTTGCGCATTTCAGGCAGCTTCCCATTCATTGTTCGTTCATGTGTTGATTTCCGTGCATGTAATCTTATTTCGTAGGACTTCCGATTTCTCACTGCACGAACTGATTTTTTTCTTTCGTCGGTTTTTTTTTTTTTGTAATGAGCGCTCACTTACTTTCTTCTTTTATTTTCTATTTTTGCGCCGCTGAATTTCTTTGTTAGGATATTTTAACATTATTGCTTGCGCCAGCGACAGTGACGTGTATGTTTGAGTTAACATCAACTACTCCTGGGATGCTTGATGCTGCGAGTTATGATAATTTCTTTGTTACTTGGAACTGGACAGCGACCTGCATGCTCGGATGTTGTGAAATATTTTTTATCAAGTTCACTGGTATGATTTAATATAGAGAAAGATTACTGTACTCAAGGTTCAGCTTTTTTTTTTTTTACACGAATTACGGTCATGTAAAAACATGTGTATAGGCATCTGGATGCTCCACGTCACGCAATGGTATGAATCCATGCAGTAATTGCATGAATAAATTTACAGGCACGAAACACACGCTGACACACCATTTCATGTCATATTATGCGTTCGAACGTCAATATGAACACAGCTTTTATTAATGATCAATAAATAATGTACTGAATGAGTCTCTCGCTTGGCCTTGAAGCTACAAGCTAAAAATATCAGTTCACTGCGCCTGCACATAGCTTGTCCAGAATACAGCTCTTTCTAGAGTAATAATGAAAGGTTCCAGCCAACACGTTAACGTTGAAGTAATTTTTGCTGGGAAAGAGGGAGAGCATGGCTCGCATCTGCCAACACGACAAAGAATGGTTGGTAAATAGGTAGCATTAAGGTTACTATTTTATCTGATACTAATAAGAAAGATGGCATATATGTTCAGAGCGTAATGCCATGTTGAAAGCATAAGAACCAAATATATACGCACTAGCACGCTTCTTTACTGTGTGTATACAGTGAAACCTGAGGAAAGCAGCCGACACGTGCATAGAAGTGCAGTACAAGCAGCAACAGCCTGTGCTACACTTCTATGCACATTTCTTGAGCTAATGTGCACTCTAGGAAGGAAAGGGTGTATCCAGTTTACTGTGGGAGAAATTGGTCTACCACGTCCATTCCTCCCTTTTTTGGGGAAATGCGAGGCGAGGGGACGAACTGTTGGCCCTCTGCGTGGTTACTCCTCGTACGAGGCTAACAGTTGCTCCTTCACGATGCTCCCCAAAGAAGCAACCGTCGCTTCAACGGATTGACGGTTTCTGAGGTTTTACGTCCCAAAACCGCGACATGGTTATGAGAGACGCCGTAGTGGTGGGCTCCGAAAATTTCGACCACCTGGGGTTCTTTAACGTGCACTGTCATCGCACTGTACGCAGATATCAACATTTCGCCTCCATCGAAATGCAGCTGCCGCGGCCGGGGTGCCCCTAAACGGAGTAACGGCTGCTCTTTCTTCATCGGAAACGTTATGACAGTCCCTGGTTGAATTCCACGCCTTCGATGTCTGTATATGCACACGCGATTACACTACAATCCATAGGAGGGAATTACACTCGGAAACAAATTACAGCAAATTCACACCAAACATGGTACTAGACCTCGCTAACGTTGAATCACCAGCCACGCACACTGTCCGTACACCACGACACACTATACATACGTGGCGCATGCAGAATAGTAGTGGCTTTATTGACGCACTGCTAGGTCGCTTCGCGACATGCTGGGCTTCCGAACTTCTTGTATTGCACTCAAGCCTTTACTGATGCGTAAACAAGCACTTTTCCCGACGTTCGTGAATACGTGTCTGTCAACTGTCAAGTCATTGCTGGGAGCGCGCTTCCAGTGAAGTCGTGCACTTGATGAAAAATTCAACTGGTGTATGTACATTCTGCACGAGCACTCCGGTGATATTTGAATAGTCTATGGGATGCAAATGCCGTAGCCCTCATGTGGCTGTCGAGCTCTGAATATTCTGGCCCGTATTCTGGCCCGCTAATGGCGCTAGCGCCGTCGCCATCATATTCAGCATCAGACAGCCCGAGGGTACATTTAGTAGTTTGCGTGGCCGCCTTCGCGTTCCCAGTGGGCTCTTGGCGCCCTCAAGGAACTCTAAACGTGCTGAGCATACATCCGAGCACGTTTACAGTCAAATTATGGGATTTATTTAATTGCGAAAACCATGACCTCATCACGAGGCGCACAGTGTCTACATCCGGATGAATTTTGACAAACCAAATTTAAGCATACACTGGCGTTTCTGCGTTTTGCGTCCATCGAGCGCTTGGTGGGTCTTGCTTTAGAGTGTCATTGTGACGATGGTTTGCCCGTCCATTTTGTATGGACATCTCCATTTCAACTGTTACGATCTCACTGCGACAATACGTTTGTGCGCGAAGTATATGCATATCCTCCAAAGGCCCTGGTTACGTGACACACTTCCATAGAAATGCATCGCGAACGACTGAGGTCCCGTATAAATATTTATCTGTGCACCTGCATCTTTTCCTGTCAAGCAGAAGGCAAAAGCGGGGTTGCACTTGCCCTCGACCCATTACCCACACCCTTGCCCTCAGCCCACTGCTACATGATAGCGATAATGGTAGTGCTACGTGATACCCACACCCTTGCCCCAGCTCCGCTGTCTTATCAGTTATCACACTCGTGGAACTGGCTAAGTTTTTTTTTTCTTTTTTTAAAGCATGTATACGTGCATGTGACCGGGCTAAAACGGCGGTCGCCTGCTACTTCGTTAGCAAGGGAATACAGAGGAGGAAACCGGCAAAACAATAGAATGTCGAATAGAACTGAGCACCTCTATGTTGGGGTTTGTAGGTATTCCAATTTGGAGAAAAGTTTGGCACAAGGCCAGCTCAAGCGACCTAGGGGGATCGGATCGGCCATGAACCTAACCGGAACTGTTGGATGAAAAATGCATATGGAGTGCTGCGCTGGTTGCGTCTTCTCTTACGTCCGCGTTTTCATTTGTCTCTGTGTGTGTGTGTGTGTGTTTTCTGTGCGCAGTCGCACTCGCATTATGAATTACGAACTGTCGCATTATGCCAGAATGGCAGAATGCGAACTGTGCAGTAGAATTCAGCCATATTGGAGTTTTAGCCAGTCAGAGAGCACAGATTACTTACCATCGGCAACCGAGTAGATGTTTGATTTGGCGGTTTGGCGGAATATAGCTAATGTTCAGGATATTCTCGAGAACAATAAGTGTTCATCCAGAAGTTAAATCTGCATCTTCCGGACATCACGTCGTGGTGGCCGAGTACAATGACCAGCTGTGTCGACTACTTCAGTCCGATATATGAGGCCATAGAGTTTCATACTACTATAATAGTAAGAAATGCCTGGCTGCAGAAACTCTATATTTGGGGTCCTACTCACAAATACATCGTACGATAAAAAAATGTTCATAAGAGAATAATTTCAGCTAATCCTGACTCTGAATCAGGACAGGCTGAAAGTGCGTGGCAGAGAACTGCATATGACCCCGCCCTTCCTGTAATTCCCTTCAGGGTCCTGTCGAATGTGGCGCTTCCATATTTTCAGCAAGATGCCTAGAGTGGCCGCCGCTAGAGTGTACTCTACCGCCGCGGCGCGATTGGATAGGTCATATTAAAGCCTTCGGAGTAGAGGGGCTTTAAATCATATGACACTTACAGAATCACGATCTGAATGTTTGCGCGAGGCGTTGGTAACCGAACTTGGAACTCTCACAATCGGGCACATGGGGAGACGGGACGAGCCGCGTCTCCTCTTTAGACCGGCCAAACGATGAAGCACGAGAGAAATTTGAAAAGTGCGGGCTGCTGGCGTACACCAATTGTGCAAGTTTCGGTTTCGGTTTCCATAAGTTGAGCTGACGATGGTGACGGTGACGTCGCTCAACGGCTTGTTTAAGAACCACTAGCACACATACTTTTGCGCAAAGGTGGTGCTTGTTTGTGATTTGTGGGCTGGAACAGCTGGTCAGAATTTTCTGGTTTCTCTATCCTAGCTGCTGCCCTGCTCCTACAGCTGTGTCATCACGACCTGCTCTGCTTTTTACAGCTGACAGCTGCTGCACCACTCGTCAACGCTGCTGTAAGGTTCTAGGTCAATATCATTGCTTTTTGCTTTTAAATCAAGCACACAAACGTGTGCGTGTAGCAGTTTCGATTGCTTATTCGCAAATTGCTGGAGTTATCGACCGATGATTGGTTCGTTAATTGCTACTGTTCTCTAACTTTTGCCCTAACTGCGTGCGTTTTAGCACAGCTGTGGGGATCCCGTCTGACCAATGCACTGTTAAGGATGCTTGCTAGTTGTCCGGAATTTTGGACTAGCGATGTGTTTCTGAGATGTTCGATGTGATAGGTGGCCAAGCAAGTAAGACGATGATCGTGTAGCGTTGGCGTGGCGACGGTGGGAAGAATACAAGACGAAGAAATACGTGTACTGGCAAGTAGTGAATAATCGGGCGCGAGGCAATTACTAGTATAATTTTCATGCAGTCTCGATCTGAAGCGCTGTCGGATAATTACGAAGGCATGCTTCAAACGTGCCTTGAAAGCTCTGTAGAGCGCGTTGTCCAAGCCATAGATCTTCACGTACTGGTCAACATCTGACGGGCCGTTTTTTCTGTAGTTGAACCGTGCGAATCGTATTTGCAGAATGAATTCATGACCACGAGCGTACAATGTGAACATCATCCTAATCCATAAGAAGAGTAGCATCAAGGACTTGAGAAATTACAGGCGATCAGCTTACTGTCAGTTGTCTGCAGGGTATTTACCAAGTCAATCACTAATACAGTTTGTGCCACCTTAGGCTTCAGTCAAACAAATGATCAAGCAGGTCTTCATAACAGTAGACCACACTTACACTATCAATCGTATGATAGAGCAGTGCATGATATATAAACAGCCTCTATGTATATAGCCTTCATAGATTACGAGAAAGCTCATGGCTCTGTCAAAACCTCAGCACTCATTCCGGTGTTACATAATCAGGCCACAGGCAAGTATTACATAGAAATACTAGATGATATATACAATTCCTTTGTAACCAGCTTATTTTTTTATTATAAAAACAACAACAAGGAGCAGTGTAAGACAAGGAGATGCAATCTTTCCAATGCTACCCACTGCATGTTTACAGGAGGTATTTGGAACATGTGATTTGGAACAGGTGGGTACGAGTTAAATGGGTACTGACATGAATTTAACAAATTTTCGTATTGTTGCTCAAAACAGAAGCACTGGTGTCGACAATCCTTAAAAAGGTATTGTGGTGCCTCGGAATGCATTGAATATACTTTTTCCTGCTCCCTTAAAAACTCACTTTCGGTTTAGATATTGAGCAGTCAATTTCATATTGACCTGCCAATGTAGCATGGCTTGGGTGTAAGTCACGCGGGGACATCAACTTCTGATGTACTAGCAGCGTTTCTGTCTACTGCTGTCCGTTGCATATGGTTGACTGAACAGTGTTGACTGAACTGTTGTCCAGTGACTCTGTCAGAGATTTTGGAAACTTAAAGGGGCATGCTTATTGGACATAGTCATGAAACGTTGGCAATCAGTCATGGAGGCTTGTATGAAAGTGTCAGCTAAATGTTGCTACACTTCAAGCACCATGGAATTTGCAGTTTGGTTTCTAAGGTTTCTGATACATCTGGAAACTGCCTGCTCCTTTTTCGACAAATTATGTCACAATGGGCGCCAACTACGCTGCGCGGCTTTTATTTCTGGTGCTCCTAAGGAAAGATACATACATTTCCTTTATTTGTCAGATTCTAAATGAACAAATAAAACATTACTGAGGACGTTTATACACTCATGAAATAGCCAGTCCTAGTCCTGCTTCAAGCATTGTGGTAGGTTCTCCTTGTGACATCATTTCTTAAAAGAAAAGCAGCCTGTTACCAGCTGTATTCGAAACCTCATTGAAGATTTTCTGGTGTGTGAAGCACAATAATATTTGGCTCACATGTTAATAAAGGCCTCCACAGATGACTGGCACCATTTCATGACTGTTTGAGAAGCGTTGCATGACCGCAACTGTGTTCACTCGTCATGGTATTGTCCATTGCAAAGAGACAGTCTTGCAGATGCTGGTCAATGATAACATTAAAACCAAATAGAAATATTCTCTACATGTTTCTGGGCTTCGGTGTGCTAAGAGCTGTCAACATTGCATGCCAAGCAAATGAAAAGTGTGCCTCACTAAGCTCAGATTTGCTGACAACATTACCTCAGTAACTCAGGGGATGAAGTGCAAATTACGACAGCCAAGTTAGTCATACGAAGAAAGGTAAGTCTAAAGGTCAGTATGCAGAAAACTAAAGCAATGGCCTATAGTCTCAGAAGAGTGCAGGTTGTGATGACTAGTGAGGTGCTGGGAGTGGTAAGAGAACACATCCACTTAGGGTATGTAGTGACTCTAGATCTGATCCATGAAACTAAAGTAACCAGAAGACTAAGAACGGGGTGGAGTTCATTTGTCAGGTATTCTCATCAAATCATGAAACCATGTATAACAGCTGTTACCAGTACTTACCCACAAGGCAGAAACTTGGAGACTCACTAAATGTGTTCACTAAACAATGATACAGCGAGCAATGTAAAGGGAAATGATAGATGTAATGTTAAGGGACATGAACATAGTTGAGCGTGTTAGGGAACAAACGAATGTTAACGCCGTCTTAGGTGAAATGAAGAAGAAATGGGCGTGGTCAAGGCATGTGAGGAGAAAGCAAGATAACTTTTGGTTGTTAAGGGTAACAGAGTGAATACCTAGAGAAGGCAAGCGTGCCATGGGATGGCAGAGAGTTAGGCAGACAGATGAGATCAAGAAGACTGCGAGGATAGCATGACCTTAGTTAGCACAAGATCACATTATTTGGGGAATTATGGGAGAGACCTTTGCCTTGCAATGGGTATATGCAGCCTGATCATGATGATGACACCTGAATATGTGACTCGAAATGACTCGAAATTCACGCTTTCCCATCCTTAATTATTATGTTCTGAATGTGACAAATAAGTGGCTGCCTAATATTTAAACTCCGAGCCATTTTGATTTGTGTACTATTCATCCCATAGACTAGCCATATCTCGGTGATAGTTAAAGCATTGTCTTTTGCAACAAATTGCTATAGCATAAGAGAAAGAAAAAATGAAAATAGTTGTCATGTAACACGAGCCCAGTAGTTCTTTGGTGTTAAAAGTTGCACAAGAAAGTATATTGTGACTGTCATCAGTCAGGAGAAAAATATAATGCTTCAACTAGGGATAGTGTTTCCATGTAGGGGTCAATGAAAAGTACATAAACATGCACACAGTGCTCTAGGTCTCGTGCATATGCTTGTCCATTACATTGTCTCTTGTGTCGAAGTGCACTACAATAAGTGGAACAACATTGGAAGGTAGCATGAAGCTTCATTCTATTGTGACTTGTCTTACTTTTCATGCTCAGCTCAAGTGATGGCAATTTACCCTTTCATGATATCTCAATTTATGATTTTGAAATTAGTAAGTGGCCAAGCTGCGACTATAAGCTGGAAGTCAATATTGCAGATTCTTTAAATTAGCATGAGTTGTAGATGCCTGATTATGACCTGCAGTGTCCATGATTTCTCAAATGCAGCATAGTGAGAGCATCAAGGAGCTGGTCTGTGAAGCATGGCCACAACTACCATGGAGCAGCTTGGCCATGTGGATGACCTTCGTGCCCTGCAAGCAAGTCTGGGTGACTTGACGTGAGTGTTTCCTGCTATGTGCACACCCTTCTTTGCAAAAGCAGATCACTTCTCGTCACAGGTGCTGTCTAAACCACCCACAAGGGGGCTTCCACTTCCTTACATAATGTGGGCACTGTAACGAAATACGAAAGAGGAGAACCGGACCCGACCGTCTGGACTGTTCGAACGAATGGCAGGACAACCGCGCGAGCCCGCCCGTGGCCCCTGCTCGCGCTAGCCGCCCCTTCGTCGTCTTTATTTCGCAACATGCTCCCGCCGCCACCGAGTTTGCGAAGGGCTGCGTTCTTCGAGAGCGCGAACCTTGAGACGGGACACCGTTCTCAGGTGCGACTAGCGAGAAGTTCCATCACACAACACAGTCCATATCACATGAGGTAGTCGTCCTCGCAGGGTAGCACATGGCATATGGAATCGAAACAGTGGCAAACAAACCTTGCAGTGTCTGTGAGCTGCAGCCTGACATGCTTGTAGGTTGCAAGGGGCTGAACATTATGCAGGAATTTGCCCTTTTGATGATAAGTGTCGGTTTCACAACGTATCAGGACTACGGACACAATGGTTCTGCACAGCTTCTGAGATAATAGACAGGTGTAATTGTCTGTCGCTCACAGTCTGCTCTGCTCACAATTAGCCTGCCGAGACAGCGTAGTGAGTTGTTTCAGTTTTGCATTTTTGATAAGTGCATTTGCTCTTTAGCTGCGAGGTTATGAAGAAGGTGACTGGATGCACCATTGCTTTCCACTAGCTTAGCACTGGAGTTAGCATTACATACTGCCTTCTTCTGCCATAATCACGGGCATGTGTTTCAAATGAGTCACTCTGTGCAAATTGTTATGGTGCACTGCTTTGAGTGGGAAAGTTCCATATGCTGTTTCATTTGAGCTACTCATGTTGTGACATGATTTTATAGACCATTGTTTAGTTGCATGGCACAGCTGTGCGTCCTTCATAACAATGCTATCTTTTGAAGTTTTTGTCATGGTAGAGCAATAGCTGTTCGGTGCACCATCATAAGAACACACATTAAAGGGCAACTCCGGCGGTTTTTTCACCATGTTCTGATATCAATGTTTTCGAATAGTACTGATAGTCCTGTAGCAGCCAGGGTGGTTCAATTTACTCAGAAACGCACCAATAATAACCGACCGAAAGGCGTGTTCAAACCGAAACCGAAACGGGTAAACGCTTCTTGTAGCATATGCGATGACGTCACAGCCTTCCCGCCGTCAGAAATATGGAGAAAAATGACAGTGGCGAGGTCATCCGACGATGTATTGAGTTATGCCAGCTTTTCTGAACTTGACAGCGACGATTTGAATGCTGAAGTACCGCCGTTTTGCTTTTGATGTCCCACAGGCTCGGGTAGGCAGCATTGAAGGTGATGACGTCAAAAACACAGGGTGGCCCGCAGGGGAATCCGCTAAAAAATTTCAAAATTCATCTCCAGGAAAACTAAATGATTTGCAATCACCTGGTTTGGCATATATTATTACATTGCCGAGGAGAATACATATTGAAAATTTCATTAAGATCAGTGGACACTGAAAAATCGCTGGAGTTGCCCTTTAAATAGCAGGGGCTATGCTGTAATGGTGATACTACTTCCTTCTTCACCTTTTGCTTTGGATCCTCACTTTACCAAAACCTGGACAGTACAACTCATCGAATGTGGGGCTCCCCGCATTCTCCGCATTTGGCAGCTATCTGTCTTAAGCTGTGCTTGTTAGAATGGGAAGGTGGTGCGGCCCAAGGGGCATTAGTATACAGCAGATGTCAGGCCAGCTTAGGAACTGATGGTGGACTGCAGTAAATAGCTAGTTGCTAGTTTGATTCCATAACAAGGGCTACAGAGTTTCTTTGACTTCCGAAATTGAAGAATGCTTTTTTTTTTTTTTTTGCAGGCGAAACCAAGGCTTACTCTTAGACACAGTGCAGCAGGAGAACAACCGCTTTGCTGATGCCTTGGGGAGTCTTGATGATGTGGTCAGTTAACCCTCTTGCATAAAGCTTCTTCTGAACTGTGGTAATGGATCTATGGTAGTGGAGTCTCTGGCCACTTTGACTATGCAATATTTTGGCTATAGCAAAATAGCTGCTCAACATTACATGCTGAAAAATGCTTGAACTAGTAGTCATTCACAGTGCCCTTGACGAATCTATACATGTCCTTTTCTATAGTTAGCTATCAAAGTCTTTATTAATTACTGAACTTGTTTATCGACATGTCACCCAATGGGAATTGCAGTCTGACTTCGTTTTGGACATGTTTATGTACAACAATAGTGTATGTATACATGAAAGGAACAAGAGACAAATGTTGAGAAAAAAAGTACTACTATGGCACAATCAGGCCATGTCCACATGACAGCAGAGATTGAAAATATTTATTTATTTTGTTTATTATAGTATCCACAACACCTGTGGGCATTACCGTGGGAAGGAGGGGAGAGAAGACAGAGTATCGATACATAACACAGGTTGCAACACATCGATTATACATAAAAAATGAGACCACAGTGTGCTAACACACTCACACAACCTTTCAAATAAAAATTACTATTAGCATGGATCGATGAACAAATCGCAAAATACGATTTAGAACAGGGAATGTTGATGAACAAATCGTATTTTGCGATTTAGAACAGGGAATGTCGATGAACAAATCGCAAAATACGATTTGTTCATCGATTCAAGCATCCAGCTTCCCCTGAGCTTCTCTTCTAGTTTGGATTAGCATGGATGCCCCATATGGAACTGAAATAATCCTGTTTAAGAATTATTGCATTGACAGTAACTGTAGTAAAGGTAATTGTAGACGGAAATATCAGAGAATATAGCTCACAACAGTGGGGAGCAGCAATTTTAGCTGAAGTGGCATGTAGTTTTGATTCAACAAAAGCAAGAATGCCGTGGTAACTCAGTCTGCTGGCAGGTTTCTTTTTCTATATTCAGTTAAGCTTTTCAAGTTGTTCTGCATGCTCTTGATACTCTATCTAAGAATTCGATTGATGGCGTTGTACAATGGTTCTTTACTTTGGCACCACATTGTGATGGTTATTGATCTCTATTGCATTGTAACCATGTATGTAAAGCAAATGTAGGTACAGGAAATGGTCTACCTTTGACAAATAGTGAGCTAAATGTGGGTAAATGAATAGATTTTAGTTAAGTACAAATATGGTTTTGGAATGCTGCTCTCGAAACATAAAGAAATGAACATAGCATTCTTTGTGTACGTCCTCCCTTATTTTCTCTGCTGGTACCTCATATTTAACAAATGAACGGATGCTTATTTAACATTGTTTTCCGTATTAGCATCATGCTGTACAGCTCTCTCTAAATGTTGACAGTCATTATTAGTCAGTCTTTACCAGCTCGAGGGTACAACTGAAAACTGCTTTAGGGACCAGCAATCGCGAGCTTATTAACCTAGTTGCTTGTTGAACAGCTACAGCGGGCACGGGTGTACCAGGCCAAGTTGGTGCGCCTCAAACGTGACATGACGGAGTTGCAGCAGCGCAGTAGCCGCCTGCGAAAGCGTGCATTGCGGCTACAACAGCTGAAGCAGAAGGAGGCCCTGCAGGTCGAGCAGCAGCGCCAGCGAGACCTGGAGCGCACACGGCAGCTGCAGCCTCGCGTCGCCCCACAGTTGGCTCCCCCCTAAACAGTATGGCAGATCTGCTGATGTGGGGTCTGTGATGTGTGCTGCCCAAAGTGCAGAGGAAAGGAAGACTCTACTGTCTGCAAGATGTCTAAATTTGTCGCCCATCCTTCCCTATGCTGGGTCCACAGAATGAAGCAAATGACTGATCCAGCCCATAGATGAGCACCAGTGGGCTGATCTTGCCACGAGTTTCACAACATTTACACGCTGGGCTTGTTGATATATATTGTATGGAAAGATGTACCTTGCCCAGCGCTGGACACTAGTAGTGATAAGTATATGCATGGAAGGAACTTTAACCAACGTCTTCCAGGATCGTATATTGTGTCGGTGCTTTGAGCGTGTGCTTACTGATGCACTTAAAAAAATACATCTGCATATGTCGCTGCAAATAAGGATGCTGAAGGTCAGGGCTTCGTCTGTGTGTGTTTGCTTTATACCCGATTTGCTAAAGCTAAGCTTGTCACCTGTTGCTCTAGATTTTAGCAATGAAGAGTATTGCTGGACCAAAGGGGCAATTATGGTAAGAAAGGCTACAGAATGGTCGTTGACTTGAGAATATGCACCCCACAACTCTGAATCATAGGCAGAAAAGAATTCATCATTGCATTTTCTTTGGCATTCTCTTTGAGGTTTCATAGAATGGAAGTAATGCAGGGAGGCGTCAAGGGCTACAAGTATCATTGTGGTAGCACTGTGAACATGCTGATATGGATCAGAACATTTTGCCACTCTGTTTAGTTTGCACTTAGACGTTTAAACAATTGCATACTTTGCATGAGGATGAAAGAGATGTGTCTTGTCTGTCTTGTTTTCCTTTCATGAAGTGCTTATTCAAACATTCACAAGATGAACATGCTATGGCATCAACAGCTTGTCTGCAGGACTCGTGTGTCGTGCAAACCTGTGCTACGTGATGCTTGCCTGCAAACTAAACCAGCAATTCTACCTGTCTGTAAATATGGCTGCACTCATAAGATACTTTTGAGTGGCCATTTGTGGAACAGCTCCGGAGACAATGTTGTCACAGTAGAGAGAGAGCAAACATTTATTTTAACAAAGTGAGGGATCTTCCTCGTAGGGTGGAGCCCTTAGTTCAGGGCCCCATTGGCTCGCGCCACTCCACGTGCCCGCTGGATCAGCCGACGCTGCTCCTGCGGCGCTGAGCTGGTCAGCGCAGTCTCCCAGGAGGAATGTGATGGTGGTGGGATAGGGGAACAGCCCGGTGGACATGGGCATTCCCACGTGCAGTGATAAACTGTGGGCTCCGCTCCACAGTAGGGGCAGTATGAGGGATATTGTGTGGGATGAAAGAGGTGTAGGGTGAAGAGACATGGGAAGGAATTAGTCTGTAGTTGCCGCCACGCGACAGCTTCCTCCCGGGTAAGGGAATGGTGTGGTGGGGGGAAATAACGTCGGCTTTGTCTGTAATGTTCTAGAGTGTCAGCGTAGTTCAATGGTTCTGTTGGTGCGTCATCTGGATTGGACAGCTCTTCCGATGGCGCCCGGTTTGTGAGCTCTCGGGCTACCGCATTAGCGCGTTCATTGCCATGGAGAGAGGCGTGTCCAGGTGTCCAAACGATACGCACCCTGTGTAGTAATGAGGGGTGTAAAGATGTCAGAATATGGTGTGTACGGTGTCACCATTCCTTGTGCTATGTTCCTGCAGGCAGTTTGCGAGTCAGTGACCACTGTCGTAGGTTCGTCCCGTGCTGGTAGGAGAGAAGCATGTACAATAGCCAGGGCGGACGTCATAACAAGTGTTGCAGAGAGCTTATAGCACATATGCAGAAAAAGCTTCTAATCCCTGCTCTCTCACTATATGCGGTCCATTAAAACTTCAATTGTGATCGTCTACATAAAGCACACGCATTGTTTGCCTTGCCCTAAGAGAGCACCACCCCAATGCTAAACCAGAAATGTCACTTTGTAGAAACAGAGCCTCTCGATACAGCTTCATATTTACTTCATGCACAAGTACAAAACTGTGCTGTACGCTTCGTGTAGTAGGGACTGTCAGGGATAGCCTCGTAGGCAATGTCGTTTAGTTGTTGCAAAGCTCAGTATGCGCCACCGTATTACCTAACTGTCCCTCTCAAAAGCTTAATGTTACAAAAATTGAGGTAAATATTCAGCAGTGATAGGTGGCATGTTCTTTTTCCAAGGATGTTTGTTGTGACATTGAGGCACCCCACTTCAATACATTCCTGTACATCGTCCCTTCACAAAAGGTGTGATTTTTCTGCTTTAGTGCAAAGATGTTACATCTTTTTACTACTATGCCTAACAAACTATATCATTCACAGGGTAGGTGTTAACTCAGGATAAATTATGGTACAAACACTGCGGGATGTGCAATATATATATTTGAAGAACCCTGTGAACATGTGTCCGATGGCTTATTATATCCATACATATATGAGGTTTATTTTTTATCTAAAAGAAATGTTGGGTAAAGAAGCCTGGAAGACTGAATGGGACTTCAGCTTACTTAACTGGTGCACCGAAAGTGTATGTGAAAGGTTATGTACTGGCTTTGACGGGATTCTTTATAAGGCTCATGTCTTATGCAACTTTGCAGCCACCTGTAGAGCAGAAGCCATATGCTGATGGCTGCATGGACCTTCTACACAACAGTGTGAACACAGAGCAGTTTAAGTTTAAAGGGACACTAAAGATAAATCTTAAGTTGAGCAAGGCTGAGACCTTAGGTTTGTGTGATAACCAGCTCACCATTCCTCGCTGAGAACAGAGTTGTAAATGAGGAAACGACGAAATTTAGAAATTGGAGTGGTGCCCTCTGTCCTGCCTCGTGGCGCCTTCATCAAATGACGTCAGCTTATTTTATTTGAATATTTAACTACCGCCCCAGATTTAAAATGAATTAGATGAGGCTGTGACGTCAAGTCCTTTTATAGCACAGACTTTATAGCGCATTGAAATGAGTGGAGACAGGCTTTCAGCAGCCACTTTTGGCTGCCAAAAGATTTGTTTGTCGGTGCACAGAAAGCGGCGACATACTCAAAACATAGGTGAAAACTTGAGTTAACGAAACTTAATATTTTCCTTTAGTGACCCTTTAAGGAAGTTTTGTGGTGTTACTAGTTATGCTACATGCAATCACATAATTATGGATTTGAAAATTTTCTTCAGACTTCCTTTCCCAGAGGATTTATTACTTGCCCAGAGGATGTTCCCCGAGTAGCCAGACTTGGCACATTGCTTGGTCTCCCTAAAGCATTTTAATGTAAATGATTTGTACATATTGTGTTCGGTCCATATTGTGCCAAAATGCCTTGTACATGAAGCTTGGGAAATAAAAATAATGTATCACCTTTTGATATTCGGATGTTATTTCCTTGCTTATGCCAAGCTTCAGCAGTGGCAAGACCTGCTCCAAGACCATATAAATTTTAGGGTCAACTGCCTGAGGCAGCAGGCAGCATCCATTGAATGCTGGCTGATGCACTCTGGTGTTTGCTGATGCATCCAACTTTGGGAGATAAAATGCCAATTTGGTAAACAGACTAAGGCCCAAACCTTGCAAAACCTTGCATGGCAAGTATATTGCCACGAGTATTAAGCGCCATAAAAAAAAAAAAAAATGAAAGGCTCTACGCATAGCTCTAGGTTCGGCTTTGTGCGTACGGTACACACTACGGGGTTCAGGGACATAGCGCATTTACGACTACGGGACGTTAAACCGTCACGCCACATTGGAGTTCGCCAATACCCACTGCCACTAGATGTAATATCCGATCAGAAGCCACTTATTTGGTCGTACATAAATTTTTCAGCAGCAGTCCTGGAGGTGTTGGCCGGCTACACCACCTGGTCACATGTCTTGCTACCCCGCTGTTGGGTGATGACCATGGTACTACATTCAATAGCGACAAGGCGCCACGCTGCCCATGCGCCTGCTGCGTCTCGTGGTCGATAAATAAGTGCAAAGGAGCCACAAATATTCGAGGAAATGAAATTTATTCTACACAAGCGGACAGTATGCACTTCGCTGCCTCCCTCACGCAATGGAATCCTGAAAGGATAAACGAAACTTGTTATAGAATATGAAACCTTGGCCGCCAGTGCAATCAATACTACCGACAACTCACCGACATTTCCTGCTACATCACTGCTTCAGAAGCTGGTGCCGAACTGCGAAGAAAGGAACCGCGAAGGCGCTTCCGAAGAAGAGGGCAAACTTGATGGTCAGCCCATACTTGTTATTGATCTTGAAGGGCAAGTTCTGAAACGAAATATGGGGAAGCAGGTAAGTGAGCGCGTACCGGTACTTATCTTGAAGAAGGCTCTCACCGAACCAGGAATGCCGCTGGTGTCGTGATCATCGTGACCACTCCTCCGGATCGCCGAGGTGGTGAAATTCCGTGCCACAACGGCCAGTCGAGAAACACGAGACACGTTCATGCTTATTGCGCGACACTAGCGAGTACGACTGGTACGACCACGACAATCGTTTGCCCTCCTTGACCCTCCTCGGCTGCGTTTGTGGATTGGACTGGATACTGAATCAGACTTGTCTTGGCAGTAGCCGTAGCCGTGCTGGGGCTAGCCGATCTTGGTGGCTGATCACGACGCCGGCCCGGTACGCGAACCAACGTTCGAATAGGTTTGTGTGAACACTAGGATTTAATCGTTAGTATAGGTGTTCTGTGGTTTAACGGCCTAGAACTGATCGAAACGTGCGGTTCCGATTCTTCGGTGCGGCCAGCTGCCAAAGAAATGGCCACCGCAATGTCCAGCACCGCACCTTCGGTCAACATGAGTTGTTCGTCGCTGTGGACGCCGTACAAAGATCTCCAGCAGGCTGTAGAAGCGGTGCTTGTTCACAGAGATGTCGAGGCCGTGGCGGACTTCGTCGCCGCTCTCCGGCGCCATCGGCGGGACTTCGCTGCCTTGCTGGTTAACCCAGCGCGATGCACCCAGCACCGCGATGCCGTGTCGCGAGCACCGCAGGACGGTATTGCGGTGTCCGGAAAGGCAACGCCGCAGCTTCTACCGCAGGACGTGGTGGGCGAGGCGCTGCTGCTTAGCGACATGTTTGAACTCAACGAATTGGCTGCTTTGGAGCTGGTGCTGGCCGCGCAGCAGCAGTTACCGCTATTTCCCGAGCTGACGCGCGGTTTGGTAGCTGTACTGCTATATTACGACGGCCGGCGTGCATTGGTCAACGCGCTACGCACGCTTGCTCAGGTCACCGAGGGCCGCACCTGGACTGTTGGTCTCAACGCCGACGTGCTAGCTACCGTCACCAAGTACACCAACGGTCTCCGCGACGAGGATGGCGTGCTGGCACGTGCGCTTCAGCTGCTCGACCGTTTCGACTACGCACGTGAACTGGACATGCTGCAAAGGAACCGCGCCCTTGGACCACCGCGCTACCGTCGTCAAGTGCTGGACATGATCCAAGAGACGCAACAGTCTCTGGCGGAAGTGGTTTTCTGTTGGGCCTGCCAGACGCCGCTGTCCAAAAGCGATACTCTGGCCATCGTACGTTTCCTGGCCCAACGAGCCCGGACAGCGGGCGACGGGGCTCTCGACAGCGTATCGCTCACCCTGCTTATGGCGTTGCTATATGCAATGGAAACGACACCGCTGCTGCGCGATGCCGATTTAGCCCTGGCGCTGCATCGCGAGCTCACGGCGTCGCAGCAGACCTGGAAACAGGAAGCACTGTTCAGAATTGTGCAGTTCGCGTGGTCACTCAGTCTGCGCGCCACGTCGCAACTACCGGCTGCGGCTAGCCTGGACACAGAGCTGACCGTTTGCCTGGAAGACGACGAGCGTCTTGTGGACACCGCAATCAATGCCCAAGTGTTTTCTGCGCTGCGGCAGTTGGTGGTACGTTCGCCCCTGCTGCATCGCGAAGAGTTCTTCCTTAAGAAGATGCACGCTCTGCTTGCAGAGTTTGTAGCCCTCATGCCCCTAAAACTGAAGGAACTACGCAACCAGGGTGATGAGGCAGCGCGCATTATAAGCACTTATGAGCAAAATGGGCAACAACCACCTGTGCAACTGCCTCGGCACTTTGAGCAGCTACTAGAAATGGTTGCTGAGCTGTATGCGCAAGATCCACTCGAGCTGAAACTGGCAGAAGACTTCTGGATTGAAGCCCCTGAGGGAGGCCACAGGCGCCAGTTAGCTAAATTTGTGCGTCTGGCAGGTGACCTACTCCAAGCACCACTTTTTGTGCCATATGTGTCAGCATTGAGCAGCCTGGCACGGTCTCGCATCAGCGCACAGCACTGCTTTCAACTTCTCAAGAGCAATGGCCATCTAGCAGGTTCACAGTGGAGTCCTGTTTCATGGGAGAATTTTCTAGGATCACTGCGCAAGTACTTCGCCTGCTTGCACCCTGAAGGCTCATCCGAGCCGTACCGAGCTGCACAGCCTATTTCAGCGGTTGAACTTCGTGCGCTCGTCGCAATGCTTAAGCTTTTGGAGACAGTCGTGCAGTATGATGAGCTTGCTCGATTGACTCTTGCCGATCATCCACATCATAGCACCCTGGCACTTCTAGCTGGCTTGATAGGCTGTGCTGTGCCACCTGAGCTGAAGGCGGCCCTATTGCAGGCTTTAGCTGCTTTTTCCACAGCCCCTGAGTTAGCACCACGCATCTGGCAGCTGCTAGTTCCCTGTCTGCAAGGGCTTCGTGCTGAGCTAGACGAGATTGAAAGCCGCAATGAAGAATTTCCCATCACAGCAGCATTACTGGTTCTTCTGGCTGCACTGCTTGATCATCCTCCAGGGCCTGGTACCACACTTTTTTTGGATCACGTGCGTGAGGCTGTGTTCCTACGCCTTAATGTGCGTGCCTATCGACATGCTGCTGAGAGGTGGCAGCTGGCAGCTGCATGTCTGAAAGTGCTGGGCAAACCTTGTGTGGAAGTATTGCTGCTAGAGTACCTTGAAGAAGGGGGTGCACTGCCTTTACTACTGCACCTACTGGATGAGGCTGCTGGCGAGCTGGGTGACCCTGCAGAGGCCAGCCTGTGTGCCTTACAGCTTATAGAACGAGCCCTGCACTTGCCATTTCGAGATCGTCCAGGATCTTCACTCCACCGTTTGCTGTTGACCAGTACTAACCCACGTACACAACACCCTGACTGTGGCCGTGTATTGGCCACCTACGTTACTCATGGTGCTCTACAACCACGTCACGCCTTGTCTGCAGCACGCATCTTGCTACAGCTGTGCATGCAGCCGTCTTTGGTTAGCCAAGTAGAAGCTGCCTTCCGGGCTGACCGGGTCCAGGTCCTCATGCACGGCTTTGCTGAGGCTATTGAGGTAAGTTGTTTTATGCAGACATTTGCTTCTTGGCTTACTAACGACTCATTTGGCTGGTTCTTATAGTGCACATGTTGTTTGGCTAGTTAAAACTGAGCACTCTGAATGCATTCAGCTGTTTTTTTCAGCTGGGTTCTGCACTTCATCTCTGCGGTGCTCGCGCCTTCAGCCCAGAAGCACTACGAAAGCAGCAGCCACACTGCTTCTGCTACTTTTCATCGGTGCAATTATGCCTATGCACATCTATGTTCCGATTCCACCATAACAACAGTGGCTCAGGGCATATTTGTTCATTTGCAGAAGAAGATGCAACCAGCTGTTTTCTCATTTGGTTTTCAATTGTTCTGGCTGTTGGCTTTATGTTCATGTGGACATGCTGTCTCTACCTTGGTTAATATTGTTGGTCCACAATGTTGCAATCAAGGTATGGTGGCAACCATATCTTGGTACGATATAATACAAACATAACAACTAAACTAGCATCTCTAGAACATACAAATGACTAGAACATAGCATGAACACAGTAGACTAGAAAATACATTTTGTGCACGCACGTCACCAAGCATGGCTTCATCACTTCTGGCATTAGCCACCGGCATGCCTGGTTGGCTGCAGCACGTGAACTACGCCCCGGGAAGTACCCAGCAATGGTGACCCCAGGAAGTACCCAGCAATGGTGACCATGAATGGCAAGTGAGGGCGTGAGAGGCAGATGTGATGTCATGTGAACACGTATGTATAGCATGGCTAGAACATACAAATGTGTCCGCAAAAAGTGAAATGTCAAATTGAACCCAAGCAGTGATTGTTTAATGTATGCTGCTAAAAGTGCCTTCATAATGAAAGACTTCATTACTATCTGCAGCGCTGCCAGTCTAAAAGCCAAGACACATGGTCAAGGAATACATTATTTTACACAAAGAAAATGAACTGGTGATTCTTTGTGGAATACTTAAGAAGTGCAAGATAACGTATCGTAAGAGTTATAGTAACTTGAGGGGACCCTGCAACACTTTTTATTTAATTATCAAATGAGCTCACTGTAGAAGTTTCTTTCATTATGAATCTGAAATATTTTGTTGCTGGTTTAGTCAGGTGATGTTATGCGGTGGACCAAAGGTCTCAAACACACATCCCGCGGACCTTTTGCTAGTGGCCCTCCCCATTCATGACAGTCTTCGTCTGCTCAGAATCAGTTTTCAGTTTACAGTTGTTCTGGAAATCGATATTGTTATGTTTTACAAATCCTGATGCTGAATCCCCTTCCGTAATGACCCACATATAAGATATGGGAAAGGACTCCTTTGATATGAGAACGTTTGTGGACGTTTTACTTAACTGACCTCCCCCCCCCCCCCCTTATACTTTTTTCGTTGTCCCTGCCTGTGTGGGGCTAAATTGCGTGACTGCAGCCTGCTAGCTTAAACTGAGTTCGAGACTCCTGCAGTAGACCATAAACATATGGCCTCTAATATTCTCATTAATCATTTGCTGCAGGCACCTATTAACTCTATCAAGTATGAATAGAGTTACAGGGACTTGTCATAGAGATCCGAGTGCCTTTTTATAATCTTTAATTATGAACGGCATGCTGGAAGCTGCATAGGGATGGATGACAAGGGGAAAGAAGCTACGTCAGTGCATAACATGACCTGAAGCACTGCCTCCCCTTCTTTTTCTTAAAAGTCGTTCACACACTTCCGGTGTGAGGATAAGTGCATTACCAACATGTGCGGTACTTTGTGGTGGTAACTACGCTGAACAAGAAGTGCAGTTTTTATGCTAAAGTTTGGCTGTTGCATTGGTCAGCACGGTAGCTGTGAGCTCAGTACAAGAAACAAGAACTGACACAGGCATGCAGTATTTGAAATAGCATGGGTGTTGTAAGGTGTGCGAAGACTCACACATAAGAAGAAGAAAACAGGGCTATAAACAAATAACTATTGAGCAAAACTGGAAGTACTAAGATAGGTTACTTTTTCAGTGTTTCTCAAAATTCATTTATGTGGAGAAATTGTAAAAACAAAAAAGATATTGTGAAAGGGGCCGTTCAATTAGTGATGTGAAAAAGTATTGCTAAATTGACTATCAATGCTATCTCTAATGTAAAAAAAGCAATCAATAGTTGTGCTGAATGTAATTATGGCCAGCGATATTGCCAAAACGTTTATGATAGCATAGCCTACTATCAGCAGTGCTCAGTTTGTTTTAACTTGCGAGCAATTTTTGGGTGAATGAAAAAAATTATTTCCATAGTGAACATGTGGAAATATGCTAACCAATACAGTCATATTCAAAAGTACCCAGGTACACCTTACAAGGAAACATAGTTCTAGGTATATTTCCTTTAAATCACAAGATGTATATAAATTTGAAGTTGCACAGTTCCACTCCATATCATGGCTTTGCTTCCACTACACCTGAACAGTTCATTTCAGTTACTTGTCAGCTATGTCTTCTGGCCAATATTGATGGCGGAGAAAATGTGTATGAACTTCGGATGAAAACACCTGTCCTGTTTTTATTTTTCCCAAGCTGTCCCTCATAATTTTCTGCTGTTTTGATCATGAAGCATTTCAGTGAAAGAACACAAGCACATCAACTTCCTCATCTTTCATCCTGCTCCCTCTATCTGAAATTATCTGTCCAGTCACTCAGAATCTCATTGTGTGGGTGCTGGCGCTGCTGGAATGCACAACTACTTCCTAGCCAATTCAGAAAGCGGTGTTGCGGAGCATTGCCATTACCTCTCGAATTCTGAAGGATTGCTCTTCCTTTTCTGTAGATGCAACTACATGTACTGGTGAACCATCTTTCATATTATATAAAAGTTGCTGTTCTGCTATGCCGGTGTCTCCTGCTTGAGATTTAGTGGTGAAACGTAACTGACACGCTCTTGCTTTTCTTGTAACTTCTCGGTACAGATGCAGCAATGCAATCACACAATCAGTAGTACTATCACCAGTGCGATTGAAAATAGTATCATAGCACTATTGACAGTTTTTCTTACCGTCATAGTTCGATAGTGACTTAACATTTGATGGGGTATTGATAGTACATTTGATAGTTCTACATCACTGCCTTCAGGGCTAGCACTCTCTATATCTGTACCAACACAAGCCATTAAAGATTTATTTGGTGCTTCAGAACCCCTCTGAGCTGCACTGAATTTTTATGGTATAGCCTTCTGGCTATTACAGAAGTTGAATTCTTTGCTTAAGCATGACAATGTGCATGGAACTGCACTGTGCTGAAAATTTCTACCCCTTTGTTTCAGTTGCTTCTACACTTTTGCTTCAGAAGAAACTAATTCATACTCATTCCTGCGTTCCACGCATCTGCTTTTACGTCGGGCTATGTATAGTACTTGCAACATTAGAAAAGTCAAGCTCTAACAGTAAGTTTTAAAATACTACATTTACACTGGTCAAGAACCATGTTCTTTTTCTCACATTCTCACATCCTTCTTGGTACTGGTTGGTGCATTTTCAACATAAGCCAGGACAGCTCAAGTGAAAGTAGCTTTCATGTAAAACATGCACCACAGGGCAAGCACAATCACAGGCAGAACTTGACTCGTGGTAAGCTCTCTTGTGTTCCATTTGATATTGAATCTTGTTGCGTGTGCCTCCAGGTGCCCAGCTTGGAGCTTCCGATTGGCCACGAGGACACTTGGTCGCCCGACGAGGTGCGCGCAGCCACAGCTGGGATGCTGCTCCAGCTGCTGTTGGTGTGTCTGCAGCAGCAACCCCCAGAGCAGCCAGGCTCAGGCTTGGCACAGCTCCTGCTGCTTGGAGGTGCCGAGCACACTGCTTCGCTGCAGGAGCCTGGAGTAGGTGGTCAAGCACGCACCTGCTTGCATGCCCTGCTGGCACTGCTGGAACGGCCTCCACCACACCGCACCAGCAACAGTAGTGGGAGCGGTGCACTCCTAGCGCTTGGTTACCAACTGCTGTGGGCGCTGTGCATCAGGCCTGCATGCGGCGGAGACATGGCACTGCGCTTTCTGCGCTCGTCGAGGGACTTCTTCTCTCGGCATGTGGAGCTGTTGCCATCGTGGCCGCCGCCGTTGGCCCAAGCTTGGTTTGTGCGGCTGCTGGCACTCGAGTTGCGTCTGGCAGCCAAGCATGGGCCTCGCTCGCACGGGCAGAATTTGGTGCGATTGCTGCTGCAAGACCGGCGCCTGCTGCGCATGCTGGATGGCACAAAGCAGCCTTCTCATACTCCTGTTGTTAAGAGGCACGCCCGTTTTTTATTGCTTATTTTATGAACTTGTCCACTGTAAAGCTTGAGATGAAGTAGATTAGCAGAGGGTACAGCAGAAGCTCTGATAAAGCGTGCATAATCACTTTGAAGAATGAATAAGGCATGTTATTATGTTCTTATGAGAAATCAGACATGGAAGGAAAACACATTCACTGTGCATTTGTTAGTTCACCAAATGTAGACAGGATAGTCGAGGGCACACCAGCCTAAGGATATTTCTGTTCTTGACACCACTCCATGTTTTGATATGGAGGCATTGCAACGAAGCAATAGTTTCAGGAATATGTTCATGAAAATGAAGGCCAATTTGTATTTATGATGGAAAGACACCTACTAGCTGAAGCTGTGATGGTCTACACTCCGTTTCATACTTGAGGTGCGATGCTGTGAAGCTATGCTAGTAGTCCATCGAGAAAAAGAAAAGGAGATTTGTATCGCTCCAACAAACAAAATACAAACTCTCATATTTCGATTGTTTCCCCAGCAAACGAGTGTGTTTTGTCTAGCTGATGAGGAACGTATGATGATTTAAGGCTGCCAGCGAGGCATTTATTGCTTTTCGCTTACCACGATCAGTGCATTACTTTTTGGTTGTGGAAGTGCAGCAGCGTAAACACAAGCACTAGCTTTGACAGTGTTGCACCAGATGTATGAGACAGAGTATAGTGTACTGTGGTGTACATGGAAAACGTTAGCCCACACCACAGAGGCTTTTGACAGCAGTCACTGTCTCTTTCGTGAACATCAGATAATGTCTTGACCACCCATTTTCAACTGGAAGTGAGACCAGTTATCACCTTGCTGATCCATGAAAATGGTGAGATGGGAAATCAAAGATTGACATTGCATTATGGGGACACTAATGCCAAATATTTAGTTGATGTGCACTGTTTAAATACCATTCAAGAGACATTGCAGTAGTTCTTTATTGTGCCAAGAAAAAACCTACGGTAGTTTGAACAGAAATTGCATTTTAGTGGCATTCTAGTGGTTTTGAATGCTTTGACAGGTGATTGGCTTTATTTCTGGCTATTAAAAAAAAAATACCATTATAAGCATGGATCTTCAGCTAGAAGGAACCAAAACAGCCACTATTTCTGGTGAGGATAAACAAAAAGTATGAATTAAAAGAATTAATCGAATGGTGCAGTTTGAATGAAGCAGCATTTAAGTACATTATAAACATAAGAGGTCAATCAAAAATTTAAAATTTGTTTGAATTAACCGAAACATTGAATTGTCAGTTTGAATTAGCAAGAGCCTACTGTATTCAAACAGCCCACCTAACCAGGTGCTGTTGACATAGATTTGCCACTTTTCCTTTTAACTGGCTAACAGTCCAGCCAGCTGTGCAGAAGACAGAAGCAGGCAGCATAGAAGAAGGGTGAAGCTACTGTCGTGAGCAGGTGCTGCTGTCAGCAGCTATAGAGAAACCTGTTTCTATGATGTCATTGCCAGCCTCGCTGCATATTGCCACCTCGCGAACTCCTGTATTTTGTTATGATTGAAGCTTTTTTCCCCCCGAGACTCAACTAGTACATCACCACACCAAGTTAGCTGAATAGCTCACTGAAGGCACAAACCTTGTAATGCGTTTGCCTAAATATCTTGGCGAACAATGCACAGGTGTAGATAATATTGATGTTGCAGATGTTCCCAAGTATTCACCCATCATTCTAACAAAATATGTTTAGCTTTAGTGTCCCTGTGACATCAACTTGAAATGAAACACCAGCACTGGTTGTTGGCAATTAACTGTGACAATGAGAATAGCCCTGGTGATGTTTTGTGCATTTGGACATTACAGAGAAGGCAAATCTTATGACCTGCTGGAAGCGTCACATGTGGAGTCCCTGTTGTCATCACTGGAGCAGCGGGATTATTTGGGTGGTCCCCGAAGGGTAGATGTGGCGGGACTACACCAGAGATTGCTAGAGGATAGCCATGCTCTTTTGGCCGTCAGCGGCAAGGAGAGAGTCCAGCAAGAGGTCAGTGGACGTTTGCTGACGGAAGCTTGTGTGTGCAAAAACTAGTGCCTTAATAGGGGTAACGGCACATTACCTTCACTTGCATCTTTTTTTTAATTGATTGTCCCAATATATACGTAATAATTTGCACGGGAAAAATAAAGACAATTATTATTATTATTATTATTATTATTATTATTATTATTATTATTATTATTATTATTATTATTAATGGGAAAAAGCCTAGTGGTATACCTGACTGGTCATTTCTGAGCACCTAAAAGGTAACTTAACAAAGTAACTAGTAAGCTTGCTGCTTGAGTGTCACAGTGTTAAACCTTAACTTCCTGAACTTATTCCTGGTGAGGTGGCTTAGCTGCTGTGACATGGTGTTGCTAAGCACTGGGTTGCAGAATGCTAAATGCCTGTTGTTTGCGTGTTAAAGCACCTCGAGTGGTCATAATTAGTCCGGAGTGAGTTAGTGCTGTGTGACATATAATCATATCCCTGTTTTGGCACACAAAACCTCAGGATAAAGTGTAGCAGTTAGGAGTGGGATAGTTACAAAGTTACGCTGGGCTGGTCTTTCGAATTGTAGGTGAAGGCTGTGTTGCAAGCTGCGCTGGAGCGCAATGCAGAGCATGAACGTGCCTATGTGTCGCGCCAAGCATTCAACGCCTGGCAGCAACTGTCCTCGGTGATGGTCGTGTGCTGGTCGTCGCAACTGGATGCTCAGCTGCTGCTGGAGCTTGCACACGAGCTTCTGGCACCATCACGAACATTGAGCGAGCAAGGACCTGCAGCTGAGCTGCTGCTGCTCATTGTGGCTGCTCTGCGCCAGCAAAGCCTTACTGCCACCGACCAGGTTAGTTGCAAGCATGTTGTATAAGAGAGAGCTTCTAATTGAATGAAATAATGAATAACTCCTCTGTTGTACAAAACAACTTCAGTGCTGCTGCAGTGTAGTTTGCTAACAAATGGAGAACCTTGTTGGTAGTGTTTACATGCCTGCTGACCACACCCTGTCTCAGAAGCTGTAGACATTTGTAATTTGTACACACACCTAAAGGTCGACCAGGTTAGTTGTAGACATGTTGCATAAGAGTTTCTAATTGAATGAAATAACGAATAACTCCTCTGTTGTACAAAAGAACTTCAGTGCTGCTGCAATGTAGTTTGCTAACAAATGGAGAACCTTGTTGGTAGTGTTTACATGCCTGCTGACCGCACCCTGTCTCAGAAGCTGTAGACATTTGTACACACACCTAAAGGTGCTTTGCATGTCAATTTTTCTGTGGTAGCATACCTTCTCTTAGTACTTCATGTCTGTGCAGTGGTATCTGCTTTTCGTACAGTTAGTGAAGACAGTTGTGGAGTTGTCACAGATGCATAGCTTTACTCTGTTGAATGTTTGGGTGCACGAACACCAGTTCAACCACGTCAAGGAGCCAGCAAACAACCCTGAGGTCCAAAATTTCTTTTGAGGAAGTAAATGTGCCCTTGTGATGTGAATGTTGCCACAAGAATTTCACTAATACATGCTGTAACAAGAATGTTACGGGGGGACAGCATGATCTTTTCATGGCAGTCTCATCCATTCTCATTTTTTTTTTTGCTTAGCCTCCCAGCTTTTCTCCTCTTTGGTGATGGGTAGGTGGCCCATCGTTATGGCTAGCCCACTTCGACAACATGACATGACATCAGTGAATCAGCACTCCTCACCAATGTACCACATCACCGCACGGCCCAGGCACAGTCTCTACCTTGAATTTTCACTCACAACCAGTGACGCTGACACCGGAATTTCTGCGAAACAAGCTCTTTAATGCTATCGCATCAAAAGAACAGTCAAGTCCTATAGAACACTAGCTGTGCAATAGAGAACTGAGCAAACTTTGCAGCAGTACAGAAGTGTTAAAGGGGACAGTCTACCGCGCGGAAAATTTTTTATGATTGTGGTAAAATTGGGCAGACCGTGCGTCACATTTACAGGAACGAGCATGCTTTCACACCACAAAAAGGAATTAGGTTTTTAATTTTGCTCTGAAAGTGGTGCAAAAAAACGCCGCTAACGACACCCAACAGCGTGTTCGTCATTTTCCAAGTGTACGAGAGCCAGCCCACGCAGGCATACATATTCTGCTGAAAAACTATTATGTATGTCTTACAAACATACTTCACCCGATGAGACACCTTCTTATAGCGTGCAAGAACAATTTGTTCTTTTTTTCGCTGCTCTCGGGGAGGCGCGGGTGGCGCTGCCTTCAAATTCGTCTGCCTGCAGAGGCACGTAGTACTGCGCTTGTCATGCATGTGCCGCTGCATGTCCAAGGCACACCCCCGCGCGCGAATTTCCCTCGCCTCTCTCCTCCTCCTCATCACCTATGGAATGTCGACCTTGAAACCGATTCCTGTTGAGAAGCCGCCTGCGCCCGAAAGGGTTCCCAGGGATACGATGACGCATCGTGCGCGGTAACCACTGTTGCTGGCATGCCTACACTAGGAAAGGAGCGACTTCGTAGATAAAAAAATTGTGTTTTAATAATTTCTATTCAGTTTCTGGAGAAACCACTGCACACTGGGACACTTCGAAAGGTACGCTTTCTATTGAGCCAAAAAACGGGAGAGCGATGAAGGACGGTAGACGGTCCCTTTAACTTCAATGCCAGTATGCAAGCTTCAGCTTCGTCGCGATACACGGATGTTAACTTCACTGCAGTACATGAGTGCTACTTTTGCTGCAGTACACAGTTGTTAGTTTCACTGCAGTGCACGAATGTTAGCTGCGTTGCAGTACACGAGTGTTAGCTTCACCACAGTTCATGCGTAGTATGTGATAAAGTGTACGACATGCGGGAATGGGTCACTTGTCATGACACATAGCATATTTTGCTCCTTAATTACCAACTTTGAATAGTAACGTCTAAGTGTGATTCGAATTGTATAGCAAACGCCATTCGAAAATTATTCGAATAGCAAGCATTCCCACACTCCTAGTTATTTTATGTATCGAATTCTGGCTATATCGAGATATTTCATGATCCCTACACTGTTCATTATATCTTGAGGTAGAAGGCTGCTGTTGAAGTTGCCGCAACTGCTGGTCATTGTTTCACTGCCCTTTGTAATGGCTGATGCCATACCCACAACAATGACACCTGGAGATATTGCATATGAGATCACGAGGCAATATTTGTGCCTGTACACCTACACTTGTTAATACTCTGGCTATCGATGATGAATCAACCCAGAGGTCTTTCTTATTGGTGGCATCCACTCATTGCTCGAGTGATATGGCATGATGTTTGGTGCAGTAGTTTGCATCTCCCACATAACATTTACATAGTTGCGCATGTGACTCCTCAGGATACCACTGTAGGGCCTTTTTCTAAAGTAATTTGAAGCACTAGCGTGGAGTGTTAGATTAACTTATTCCCACTGAAAGTGTTGGTTCGATTCCTGCGGGAATTACAGTCTTTTTCACACTATGTGCAATAGCTGTAAAGTGCACCAGCAGCAATGACAAGAAACATCGCCACTGAAATTTGGCCATTGGAATGAACCTGCGAGAGGTTCTTCTGTAAAGGAAAGTACCAGTGGCGAAGCTGCCTTGATATTCCTGGGCCAAATCATCGTGACATCAGATTTTGACATGGTATGCTATGGGCCTGCTCAGTTCTTTATGTGGAAAAATGAATTAGCACATTGTGCTCTAAGGAAGGCGTAGGTGTGACAGTGTATCAAAAAATTGTATTGAGTCAGTGTGTCAGAAATAAGAAAATGACTTTCAAGTTCTCAGCGTCGCACTATAATTTAGGTGCTGAGGTTCTGGTGCAGTATTCAAAAATAAATCTTTCAACATAATTTTTTCTTGCAATGATGAGCTTGTATTGGCAGTCTTGTCAATGATAGAGTTCTCAAAGACTGCTAATTTATCAGTCTACCCTAAGCTGATGTAGTGCAGTGTCTTAATGATTGTCTGAGATGTTCCTCGTACTCTGCAGGTGTCACCCACATCTGTATTGGCGCTGACCCGATCCCTGCTGCAGAGCTTGGTGGTGTCCGGAAGTGGGCAGCAGCGATTACGCGCGCACCTGTATGCAGCACTGCAGAACCTTCTCCTGGGATGGCGGGGTGGCAGTGGCGAGAGGGCTGCATTAGCTCAGCTGGTACAGCAGTGCGGACAGCCCCTGCGACAGCTGCTTTGCCGCGACGCCACTGCCTCTCATGAGGTACGAAGCTAGCATTTGATCACTGCGAACCGCTATGGCAGACTTTTAGATGGTCAGGTTTACAGGCTACAGCACTGAGCAGATGACTGGAGATGCCACAGAGTTTACGTAGTGCTCATGCCTGCTCACTTGCTTTGTGATGTGACATTTATTTGACTAACTCTTGCTTTCCACGGCTCACAACATGACTGATGCAACCATCCTTCCCACTGCCGCACACACACCACACACACACTTCTTACACCATGAAAGAATGTCATCTCTGCCAGCGTCTTCCGCCACTGCTCTCCAGGGCCGTCCGCTTTGCAGCAAAATAAAACCGTAACACGCTGCTTGCTTGTCTGCCCTGGCAGGCTTCGCCCTTGAAGCACAGATCTTTTCGGGCTGAAGGCTGTAAAATAGCCTTGCCTCGTCCATATTGAAGACATTGTGAGCTTCATATCCCGAAATGCCAACGTGGTTGCCATCCAGTCTTCCACAACGGACGTGTCAACCTCTTTCCCTTTGCCGCAAACGGTTTTATAGGAAAGGTTATGCTGTGCCTTAAATCGGTAAATCCAGCCATCGGAGACCTGAAAATCTTCAATTCCCAGTGTCAGTGTGATGTCCACTGCCTTCTCACGAAGAACTTTTCCATCAACGTTGACGCCAGCCACAGTAACTTCCTTAAACCACGTTAGTAGGACTTCATCTACCTTGACATGGTGTGCAGTCTTTGCTTCTTTGGAATTTACTCCGAAGCGCTGCACATTCTGCATAATTTGATTGTGATGACCAACGACCGTAGATAATGTAGACAGCGGCAGGTCTAGTACTTGGCCATATCAATCTGCCATTTCTTGGGCTCTTCATCAACCTTCTTTAAAATCTCCAGCTTGTCCTTGAAAGACAGCGCCTTCTGCTTCCGTAACACGGCACTACTAGTTGCAGTACCTTTTTTGGCTGACGCGATTGATGCTCGTAACGGCGCACGCAAGGAAAACGCACTCGCACGAAAGAACGAAAACAACTGCTCAACTGCCGCGACGATCTCTGTACTGCCTGCAGCTAAGCGGGGTAGGTGGGGCTTCAAGAAATGTGGAGAGAGCAAACAACGCCCAACACCGCCGCGCCAATTGGCTGGCTTGCAGGATGAATGGGCCAGTAATAAGATACGGCGCCAAGAAAATGGGGGGGGAGGGAGACTCAGTGAGACGGGTGCCAGAAACGGCTGAAAGAGCTTGCATCAACTTGCGTTTGCCTCGCCAGCCTCGCTGCTGTTGCGGAATCCCAAACCAGTACTATTGCACACTCCTGTCACGGCCTGAACACACTGAGGCCTGGCCCGGCCAGGCTTGGCTTAAAAAATGTGCACATTTTTAAGCAGGCTGATAAACGCGAGCCGCCAGGGCTGCCGTGAGAGCGATCGCTCCATGCACGATCTTTAGCTGCATGCCACTGAGAAGGTGTTTAGCCACTGAAGGGGTATTAATCTTGTGTGTTTGCACGCAAGTACACAAGGGTGCAAAGAAAATGGGGAGGGGAGAACAAGGTGTGCTCTTTTGGGAGGAAGGAATAAATAGACATTCTGGCTGAAATATTTTATATGTACTTATATTTATTTCTTGGGAACACTTTTGTACATGTGTACTCTAAATAAAATTCTTAACAACTGTCATTGTTTCCCAAGCAGTGGAACTCACCTTAAATTGTAAATCCTTATCACTATGAATAGCTATCAGCAGCTTTACATTTATCATAAAGAAGCATTAAGTGATGGCCCCTTTCCCCTGGCATCCAAATTTTCCCTGTATCGCTTCATTCTCTGGCCATTGTTTCCGATGGGCATTTTTCTCCTGAAAGCGTTTCTCCCTCACCCCCTTCCACACACTGAGAACTAAAAAATTCTGGCTATGTGCCTGCATGTACAATTCTACAGTCATTAATGAGGCACCAAAAGTGAATATAGGTGTAGTTGTGAAAAGTTTATAATATAAACTGCAGCCAACAACAATGCCGTATGGTCTTTTGGCAACAAGCAGAGGTAGTGCATGTATGGGGGTCTTTTGATTTACCCAATGCATGCACATAGTATCTATTAGAGACAGTCTAGTATGCTTCAAAAGGCAGTTGCCGTCCTGACAGAGACAGGCGCACTTGAAACATTGGCTCCAGCGACATTCCGTGTTCTTCATCGTTTTTAACAAACTATTCAGAGTTTGAAGTTCAGGGCCTAAATATGTTATGTATCGCGACAAGTGACCCACTCCCACATGTAGTATACTACACCGCATAACACCGCGGTGAAGCCAGCTTCGTACTTCAGCTAGCACTTGTGTACAGCGGCAAAGTTAACTCTCACATACCGCGGAGAAGTTAACACTTGCATAATGTGGTGAATTCAGCACTTGCATAATGCAGCGAGGTTGTATTGCAGAAAAGTTAACACTCATGGTGCTGCAGCGAGGTGGACACTCTTGTACTGCAGCAAAGCTAGCACTTGTGTACCGCAGCAAGGTTAGCTTATGTGTATGCACAGTTCTCTGTTGGACTGTTTAGGACTTGAGTGTTCTTTTTCTAGGGACAACAGCGTGGGAGTACCGTATTTACTCGAATCTAACGCGCACCTTTTTTCCGATAAGACGGGTCCAGAAATCGCATGCGCGTTAGAATCGAGTACGAACGAACGACACCGTTACGATATCGCGGGCATCAAAACGGCCGCCTCCTACGAGGTTCGAGCGCCGTCGAACGGTCACCGGCGAAAAAACGAACTGGCGGCGCGGCGGTCTTTGGCACGCATAGCTTCAGTAGTCTATGTCGCCGCCGGTCCCGCGCTGAACGACGCCACGACGTACATGATGCATATGCCGATGTAGAGTTACTGTATATCAGTAACTCTAGGCCGATGATACTCGCCGCGCCGGCTTGGCTGTCTTGCGGCCAACCAAAGTCACTACGTCGTTGATGCAACCTTGGAGACGCCCAGCCGCACCAGCTTTCGGTAGCATTCTCGCGTAGCCGTAAGGGGCGATATTTCCCCATCACCGCGCGCAAAACGGCTCATCATCGCATTTCTCCCTCATATCTGTGCTGAGCCTGAGCCACCTGAGCCTCTCAGTCGTGCGCGCTGCATGGCGTCCGAGATTGCATCGCGGCAATCTCGGGGACTACGCCCAGACCATGTAGGGATGGTCGATTAAATTTTTTAATCAATTAATCGTTAATCGTTCGTCGATTTAGCCTTTCGTCGATTAATTGTTTTCGCCGTGGTGTTTTAATCGATTAATCGACATTTTTTATAAGTGCTTCAAGAATGATGCCTTGTTGTTTGAGAGATGAACGTTGCTTGTGTTTGATATCGACACAAGTATTTATCCGACGCGCTGGAGATCACATGGGCGCATTAGCGGCTGCGTGAAAATTCGCACTTTCGCCCACTAAAGAAAGGCAGCCCGTCGTCTTTGGATGTTGTCAAGGATCCAAGATTCCGTGGGTGGCTGTGATCCACGTACGATTCGGCAGCAGGTCGTATTTCCTCGAAGTCTGCCTACTAGAGCGAACCGAAATCGGAGGCGCCTTCGGCGAACACACTGGTCGGAAAGTCGCACCGGAAACATCCAGTGTGGCCGAGGGTGAGGAGGGAAGGAAAGGGACGGCAACATTCCTCCGTTTGTCCGTTAGATATTGTGGAAGGCCTCGATAATAACTTACAGCACATAATATTTCGCGCTGTCCTCCATTCGTGCCACAGCAGTAGACGGCGGCCTCTAGGCTGGCTGACATGGTAGTACAAGCAATAAATGAAAGCCGTATTTCACTTGGAATAGGCGACCATACAGAATTACCAATTCCTACAAGGTCATTTTTTCAACAGAAAAGGACGATGCTAGACGTTCGGTATGCCAAAGCGCAAAGTTGCGGATTATGAAAAAGCGACTATTAGACTTAAATGCAGCTAAAGTGGCTTCTTTCCATTATACTACTATTAGACCTTTTTCATAATCCTCGAGTGCGTTTCCCTGCACAGCATATTCGCCCAACTAATGGCGGCCCCTGTCCTGTTTCAAGTGGAGGCGAGGTCTCAGTTACACGTGTTGGGGTTTGACTATTACGAGTGTTTATGTCAAGAGAGCTGGGTCGACATTTTCTGCGTCATAGCACGTTGTTTTGCCGAAGTGAATAGCTCCCATAAGTTGCGCTAACTGCATTGCAGGGAAGCTAGCATTACAGTTATCAAAGGGTGTATAGGCGTTAAGGCGGACAGTTGGGCTACTTGGTATCAAATGTAATGAAATATGATTACTAGCGTCCATGTCCCCTTTGCGCAAGCGGTCATGTCTTATGTATACACGGATCACTTATTCTTATCCCCATCACCATGCTTCATCACTCTTTTTCCCCTGTTGCGTTGTCCCTAAAGTAGAGTAGAAGGCGGGGCGTACTAGATCAGGCCACCCCCTCTGCCTTCCAATACATTATCTCTCTTTCTTTCATTAGTGACAAATAATCTTCAGTTCGCTAAGCAGTAAAATACGACGGCAATAAGAACTGTACCAGTCAAGAAATAAGCAGCGTAAATTACAATGTGACACACAAGAAGCAAGTAAAAAAAAATCTGGGGGTTCAAAACAAAGAGGGTGTAGTCGACGGAGATCGGGTGGAGTTCATTTCTATCTCTATGGGGTATGGCCGCCTGCGGCTCCGGGCTCCTTCTACTTGAGTAGAAATATGCGCTCGACATCTGTGTCTCGGCGTCGCGCGCCTCGCAATCATGTGCTCCGGCCAAGGGGCGGTGTTAGAATTGGGGGGGCGGGGGCGTGATCGATTAATCGAAGAGCTTTAATCGATTAATTCGATTAATTGAAAGGGGGAAATCGATGACGATTAATCGATTAACGGCGTACATTTAATCGATTAATCGTTCATCGATTTTACCATCCCTAAGACCATGCTTGCGCCAGCCTGCGCAGCACGCATGGCAGCACGCGGCAGCGGGCGTGAGGGAACTGCGATAGCACGGAGGAATGCAGCACTGCGAGTAAATGATGTTATCGCTGCTTGCACACGGCTACGCCCGGCAACGTTTGGCAGTTTTATTCGGGACCGAGGAGTTGTGAATCGGCGCGCCGAACGTGTTCGAGACACCACGGATCGAGTGAAGCGGGAAAGCCATAGCGTAGCCGTACAAGGGACTGCGGGGGTTCAAAGTTAGCGCCGCGTTTATTATGCGAGTGCGTTCATTACACAAGTACGGTATTCTTTTTTTTTTTTTTTACGTATGTAAGAAGGTTGATTACTAAGGACCTTTTATTCCGTGTCGCGAAAGATGGGAGCGCGTTACAATCTATGTTCCACTTTTCTTTTTTTTTGGTCGCGGGAAGCGGGTGCACGTTAGAATTGAGGGCGCGTTAGAATCGAGTAAATACGGTACACTAACCGTGCAATAAATTTGTTCTTTTCGGTCATATTAAGCAGTACATTCCTCTGTAATTTAACACAGTTTTATCTAAAAAATATTTGATTTGATCCACACTCAATCATTAATATTCAAATTCACTTTGCACTGAAGATTTTGCTATTCACAGAGCTCTAATTTTTAAGATATGATGCAGAGGTTGGGCTGTGTCCTCCGTGTAAGTGCATCACAAAACTTATGCTTTTCTTAACACAGGACTTCTTTGAACTGCTGTAAAGTTTTACAAATTCTGCGCGCAGGTGACACAGATGCTCGCACTGTGTATGCTGGATGCCTTGGTGTCACTGGATGCTGGGTCTTGGCTAGATCATCTGCAACGAGACGGATACCTGCCACAGCTGGTCATAACTGGTCCTGCCACACGACCGCACCTCCGTGAGGCACGGCTGGCACTACTTGGGCGCATCGCAGCCTCGGGTGGTGCTCGGATGCTCCTTGAGGCCGGCCTGGACTCGCAGCTGTCGGCTTCCGAGTTTCTACAGGGTGATGCACTACCCGTGACGGAGAGTAGGAGTAAGGCAGCACTGCGACTGCTGCTGGCTATGTCGGCTACGCTAGGTCCCCGCTGGGGTGCGCCTTTGCTGGTCACACACAGCCAGCCACTGGCCGAACTGCTAGTGCAGAGGGACCCACTTGCCGCCCAACTGGTAGCACGTTTGGGGCAGCCACCACCTCTCTTGCTGCGGCAGCAGGCACTCGCACTCCTGGCCACGACGACGGATGAGCCACCACTGGCTGTGCCACTACTGGTGCTGGCCTGTGCATGTGGCGAAGACGAGCCTCACCCGGACGAGGCCCTTCTGGCACGCTTGCTACGGCGATGGGCTGGCAGCAGCGAAAAGGCGCACACAGAGTTGCTCGAGCGTACACTCTACTTGCTTTGGCGAGGACACCGCAAGAGCCCCTTAGGACCAGATGCACGTGCTGCCCTCACAGACTGTGCTGAGCCGTTGAATGCACAGTCTAAGTTCTGCCAGGCCTTGGTGCGCCGCTTGCAAAGGATGGCCATGAGTGTGCCAGCCACCTGAGGTTCCGATCAGGAGCTGCTAGCATTGCCTCTTTGTGTTGCTGCATCCGTTAAACTTGTTTTCCAATGTTTAGAGTTCTTATTTCTTTTTACGGGTGAACAGCGACAGTCTGGATTTTAACGAAATTAAAGAAGGTCATCGTTCAGTTATTTAATGCAAAAGTGCATTGCTGTCAAATTGGTTCATTCGGGAAGGCTGATTTAAACTATTTTTGTGTTGTTTTTAAGTGAAGATCCATTCTACCAGCTGCGTGGTATGATTACCTTCATTTTTCTTTCGGATTTCACTTTTGCCATGTTTCCTTCCATATTTCCTGAACACAAATGTATGCAGTTCTTCTCTCACCTTTTGAACACTGCTGATCGATTAAACAGTGCATATTGAACCAAGAACAAATCCCTGCTAGATGTTTGTTTTCCATCGGGTATTGAAGTCTGGATGACCTGTGCACTTTGTGCAAGTTGATCGATTGCACATGGACAGCAGTCGCAGTTTTTTGAAAAATGAAACTACATCCGAACCATGCATCATGCAGAGGCATAAAATTGCTCACAAGGCAGCCTTTGTTTTGTGTGACATACCGTATTTACTCTCGTAATTTGCACACTCTTTTTCGGGATTTTAGAGCTCCGAAATGGGGGTGCGCAAATTACGCAGAGATTTCACGAACACATTCGAAATAGCGTGTGATGTAACGCGCAGGTATATGGTGACTCTTTCGGATACGATCTCACGTAACACTACAAAACGCTGGTGTAAGAGAATATGGTTGCTCTAGGGATGCTTTTTGCAGTCTCTTTGCGTTGAGAGCACAGCACGTAAAAGGGTTTACGAGCCGCTCGCTGATGGCTGCCGAGATAGCGTGCGCGCCAGCGCTATCTCAGCAGATGAGCGACCCTTCGCGTTTTCGCTCGTTAAAGACGGGTGGGGCGTTTCCTCTCCGCTTCGATGGCAGGTGTCCCGATTGGGGCGATGCTTATCGCATGCGCCTTCCGAGCGACGGAGATGGCCGTTTTCGTCGCCTCCACTCGTGTGCTTTTATTCTAGCGACCATACTTTGGGCTCCGGGGACTTCCGGAGAAAAGAATCAGGAAAAGGGACATCGCACTCGCAGTCCCTTTTGCGTATGACTGCGCTCGCCTGCGCAGTGAGGGGCGCGGCTGCGTGGCTGCCCAAAGTATGTCTGTGCGTGCACGCCGGCGAGCTGGCTCGGGCGGGACGGGGTGCGCAATATATGCGAGGAAATTTTTTTTTTGTGTGAAGCTGGCTAAATGTCAAGGGTGCACAAATTATGCGAGGGCGCAAATTATGTGGGTAAATACGGAAGTACACAGAGGCTTTAGAGACTACTTCTACTGTGGTGACTCACCTAGAACTACTGTGAAGCGCTGCGTATCCGCTATCACACACAGTCATGTACATGGCCTTGGGCAAACATAGACAAAATAAAGGTCAAACCATGCCTTTGAAGTGAAGATTTAAAAGAAAAAAAGATTAATTACAGTTAAACATGTTACATGATTCTTCAATTACACATTCATTGCTGACAATGGAAACTATTCGGATTGTGATCCAGTGACAGCTGCTGGTCATGTGACATCCTGGTGAACATGATTGGTGATATCAAAGCATGTGTTACGCGCTACTTGCCACAGGGAAATGAAGGGCACCAGAGATGCATGCCAGCTGGGGGCAGGGATGAAGGGGAAAGATGAGCGTTGTGTGCCATTCACGACATAGTGGTGGGACAGGTAAATTTGCTATCTGTCCCATTCTCCCTGCACACCTACGACTACATTACCTACAAGCACATCTGCTAATGGAGTTGAAGTTCATACAGAACACCTGCAAGAACCTGAACCATTCCAAAGGCATTCTATTGCCAATATACATTCACGTTTTAACATGCCATAAAGGGAAGCTGGGGCTGATAGCGCATTGACCTGTCCCATCACCGTGCCATTAGCAGGATCCAACACTCGTCTCTTCATGCCCCTTTGTGCAAGGATGCCTGTAAGTCGCTTCTGTGCAAGTTCGTCGTCATTGCCCCCTGAAGAGGAAACCAAGTTTGTTTTGAAACGTTTGGTGTAATTAACACTCATTTTGATTGGAGTCACTTGTCATGTGATGATTCACTTGTCATGTGATGATTCACCAACCCAACCAGGCAGGAAATACTGTCAAAATGTTTAGCTTGCGTGAAACTTCAACATTTTACCATTACTTTGTCTGTGCTATCGACAGCCCTGGCTCTTAGACTATGTAGGTTTCTCCACAGTACTGGAGAGCAGGTGGTGTACTGCGTGAGTACGACAGAAGGAAGGGACCAACTAGCCTGCAAGAAGATTTTAGTGCTAGAGAGGCGTGCATTCTGAGTCGTAGCAGCTGAAGTGGCAGATTTGTGGATGTATAGCCTTTAGCTTGACAGGTCTAACATTGTTATTTTACCATGGCACTGCCTTGACCATGGTGACGGTCCTCGGGGTTATCTTGAGATGGCTTATCAGATATGTTCGTTTATTTTAATAATCTATAGATGTATACTCTGCTATACTAACCTACTGGCTTTACCAAATATGCTGCTCTTGCAACCCCATGTGATTTCTACTATGTCCACAAATGGGATCCAGGAAAACAAACCTAATTGCTTTGTAAACATCAAAAGCAGATGTGAGGTTTTGGGCCCCAACTTTTTTCAAAACGTCTTTTATTCTCTTATGCTGCAATAATGCATAGCTGCCATGTATGGGCTACACATTTAGTCTGTGAACATGCCCCTGCACTTAGCTACCCTTTTTGTTTACAAACGCCGTATTTAGTACTATGGTAGGTTTTTGTTTTGTGGGAACAACTGGGCAACCCTGTAGATTTTTTGCATTCATGGCTCCCGTAAAAAGGTCTATAACTCAAAGAAGCAATTACGGAAACTTCGAATACACACGAATATTTTCAACATTCTACACAAGAAGCCTCTCCCTACACGTTAGAAGAGCCAGGGGTGCTGACAGGACTTTAGTTCGGGGGCCCCACGTGGGGTACGGCACGCTCCACCTTCGTCCGATCTTGTAATCGTGATTTTAACATATGCGATGGGTAGAAAATGAGAGAGCTTCTTTCTTTCCTCCGTGGATGAAAGTGACTTCAAAAGTCGGCCACAGCTACACGCTAGGTTATACCACAGTCCTTCAATACTATTGAACGACCCTGTACCCTATGAAGTATTTCAGTAGCGAGATTCCCTGATTCCCTTTCTTTCCTCTATGGAGAATCCCATCATTGACGTCACGCGAACCGAAACTACCGAAACCAATCGCTACACAAGCGCGCCGCGCGCGCCTCTCCGGCAGCGGCGGCGGCTGCGCGAAAGCGGAAACAAGCGCGCGGAGATGGCCGGTTGGCCCGATCGTAGAAGCGAAGATGTTTTAACGTGAAAATTACTGCTCGTAGACCGTCCTAGCTTGTATTACATCGTTAGGAGGCCATTGCATGCTGTGCAATGTAGGTCCCTCGCTGAGCGCCACGCGCGACTGTCCCTCTCGGTAAACAATGTACCGAAATCGACGTTTTCGCCTGCATGCGCCCGCGTACTACGGCCCAACGGCCACACCTTCTGAAACCATCTGACATACTCACAAGTATGTGGCGCCAGTGTGAATCGATGCTGGCGGGCGGACAGTGCGACACGCAAAATAGCGATCTGCTTACGCAGAGAGCATCGTTGTTTTTGGTACCCATGGCAGCGACTGTAGGAGTCAAACAGTAACTTGACGAGGCGCAAATGGCGACCCGCGAGTGGAAACTCCGGCAGACGGTGGAGTCGCACGCCGGCGACGTGACGGGCTGCGACTTTTCAGGCACCACTTTGGCCACTTGCTCCAATGACAAAACGGTGCGACTCTGGCTCTACGAGGCGGGCACCTTCACAGAGTCATCTGCATCTCCCCTGGTCGGTCACAAGTACGGCGTGAACGCGGTGCAGTTCTCACCACTGGGCACGGCACTGGCGTCGTGCTCTATCGACGGCAGCGTGTTTATTTGGAACGTTCAGGTGAGCGCGCGGCGAAGTGACTGGATCTCGGCTGCGCAGTGCTTCACCGACCGCATGCCTGCCGTCCTGTTAAAATTTGCAGAGCGGCGAAGTGCTGGGCCAACTGCAGCACCCAAGCGAGGCGGCCTTGCGCTGCTGCAGCTTTTCGCCCTCGGGCGCCTTGCTGGCCACCGGAGGCGATGACGAGACCCTGGTGCTGTGGGACGTGGCCACACGGTCGCTGGTACGATCTCTCGGCGGGCACGGCGCTCTGGTCACCGCGTGCAGCTTCTCCCCCGACGGCGCGCTGCTGGCTTCCGCGTCGTCGGCCGGTGACCTGCGCCTTTGGGATGCACGCTACGGTCACGGCAGTTGCCTGCTAACACGGTCTGAGGCCCATGACCTGGGCGCCACTGGCTGCCACTTCAGCCCCCAGTTCGAGGCCAGTCTTGCGCAGGGCACGCTCGAGAGCAGCTACCTGCTTGCGTCCTGCGGCAACGATGACCTCGTGCGCGTGTGGCAGGTGCGCATGGCGCACCGCTGCAGCCTCTGGTCCCAGTGGGTATTCGAGGGCCACTCGGGAAACGTTATGTGCTGCCGTTTCGCACCTGGCGGCCAAATGCTAGCTTCCAGGTGCGTAATGTTTGCTCGCAGGCCGTGCGCTGCCAATGCGTACTTACAGTTCTCGCTTTCGTGTGCAGTGCCGGAGACAAGACCACCATACTGTGGGATGTGGTAAGCTGGCCAACGACTTCGCATATTTGTATGGTGTACATATCCACAGTCCACATATCCACATATCCATCAACAACATCCACAGTATTCATTTATAGCTGTTGACATAGTGCATAGATACGTAGCAGCACGAAATGCACATGCAGTGTGCAATCTTAGTATGGAGCATTGTGCCAAGTATGTGTTCAGGCACACATAGTTAAATGTGTAGGAGAACATACCAATTCTATGCTGTACTAGTACGCACTGGCAAACGTCCCTTAAAGGTGCCCTGAAACGTGAATGGCACGTGTTCCTTTTATTGCATGTTTGCTTGATGTGTGACTCAACGATGACTGTAGCACCAGTGATAACAGCGAAATCAGAGCGTGTTTTATTTTAATTTGTGCCTGAAATCAGCTTCCGTGCCAACTGCAGCATCATACATCAACAGTTTCTGCAAGCGGATGTGACGCTGTGCTGGTTGTGCCGCCGGTTATGATTGGCTGGGAACGGTTGGAAATAACAATACTTGTCACGCATGCTTACAATGAACTCGCTATATAATGAATCTTAAGAGGAAAACAATGTTTCACGCTTGCTACGGCTACTAAAGGACATATATTTGCGCATTACAATTTCGTTTTCTGTGAAACTGACATAAGGAGTGCTGTGCGGCCCATATGGTTGCTGTAGCCCAAGGCAACAACACCCTCAAAAAGCACGGTGACCATTGTGTTTGGAAGGCCACAATGGACAGTGCGTTTCTGGTACCGCAAAATGTGAGTCGCATTTTGATTGGAAGCAACAAACACGTCTCTGGGTGAGTGAAGTGCGAAAGGGGATGCCAATATTTGTTGTGTGCTTTTATTTCAAATTTACAGGTTGAATAACTTTTGCTTGCTCATGTGAATGTTGAAAATTCTTTCTGAGTTTATCTCAGGGCAATGTGAGGAAACTATTTCAATGCAACACCTTGCTAGTAAAATTTAGTTTCAGGGCTTTTTCAAATCAAAGAAAGGTGCAAAGCATATCCACTAGGAAGGAGTGGCTAAACATTCTCTGGGCGACACATAGTAGGGCTTTTTTTTTTTTTTTACTTACACTACGTGCAGGATTGTGCGGGCGAGTGTAGTGCAGGGCAGAGGCTATGACGTATGGTGCTACACTTGGCTGACTGAACTGCAGGACATTCTGGGCAAACTGCGCGCCTTTGGTGTCGTCAGCGTCGTCTTCTCCTGAAAGTACCGAACTTCACACTTTGGCCATACATTTATATCTACTGGCTGCATGCATATCTTTGCCCGGCCATTGAAAGCAACGAGTTTCATCTTGGCCACTAATTGACATACTTCACCTAAATAAGCTGCAAATGAGCATTGCACAGACAATCTCATCATAAGAACACCTCGACAGCTTGTAGACACACTCACCATCTGGAATAATTTTTATCCCCGTGGAAAATACAGCACCTTATTTTTTGATGCACAGTCACGCCATCACTACACCGTCTACCTCTTTTTAAAACTTCACTGTTGTTGCCACACGTGCCTGTCTACAACACCATCAGTCATAGACGAAATGGCACCATGCTTTTGCAATGGCCATTTGCTGCCTGCTCCTGCCTACACTCATCGAAACTTCATTTGAGAAGGTGTACTTCTTGTGCAATACATACTAGAGCCCTAAAAAAGGCTTTGTGCAAGTGGGGGGGGCTACATTTTTTTCTGCACAGAATGAAAAAGTGGCCATTTATACGCTAGCCACTGTAGGTAGCGTATAGGTTAAAAAAAAGAAAAATAGCCCTAGTGTACAGCAGTGCACTTTCGACAGGGACAAAGAGAGGCACATGCAAATACACGTGACACTGACTGTCAACAAAATGCTTTATTGTGCATGTGCGCAGCAATATGTACTCAATAGGTGTTATCTTGTTTCTGATCTTTTTTGTCATGCGTTCTATATGTATCGCTGCACACGTGCAAATTAAACCACTTTGTCGAAAAGCGGCCCCATGTTTGTGTTTGTATGTGCCTCTGTTTGCCTCGTTAATACTGCACTGTTGTACTCTGTAATGTTGAACCAAAAAGCCCAAATGTACACTCTGCTCATATTCATACTCATCACAATAACCGTGTCTACTCTACAACTGACTGTTGTGCTTTTAATTACTGGGCAACACTGGCACATGACAACATTCAAGTTGTACCTGGTGATCTGGCATGTTTGGCAAAAAGGATTTTTGCAGTAGCTGCCACTCAGCGGCATAGCCGTATCACTGCTAAGTACAAGGGAGCATGTTCGATTTCTGGTTACTGCGACATCTTGCTAAGGTTCAAAGCAAAAATGATCATATTTGGTACATCAGTTAGTCAGAAGTAATCCAAAGACCGAACTATGGTGTGCTTGTTAATGACCCCATTGTTTTTGATCATAAAACCCCAGAATATTAAACACTTATCCCAAAAATCTCACTCCAGCCACAAAGTAGCTGCTGAGCAACACATATGCATGTTTGACTTCCTTTTTTTTTATGTTGCTTGGAAGACCTTGGATATTGCATGAAGTAGTTCTAGAAGCTGCTGTGCATTAGTAAGATCTATTTGTTCAGCCTTATGCAGTAGCCTAGTGGTTATGGCACCTGACTGCTGAGTTGAAGGCCGTGTGGTTGTATCCTCCCATGGTGGCCGCATTTCAATGGAGGCAGAATTCGAGGCCCATGTTCTGCGCGATCTCAGTGCACATTACAGAACCCCAGGTGGTAAAAGTTTCTGGAGCCCTCCACTGTGGTGCCTCTCATAATCATACCATGGTTTCGAAACATAAGACCCGATAAATTATTATTATTGTTATCTGTTTGTTCACCCTCTGGTGCATCTACCTGCAGGGCACTGGGGAGCAGCTGCAGCGGCTGACCAAGCATACTCGCTACGTGCCCTGCTGTGCCTTCTCAAGTGATGGCGAATTCCTGGCCACAGGATCCAATGATCGTACTGTGGTCATTTGGACTCAGGTTGAGAGTACCACGGTGAGTGTTCCCTCTTGAAACTAACTAGGCAGGTCTAAGAATTGGACCTCTGTTGACTTGCCGTCGTGTTCAATGTCTGGAGAAGCCCTTTGCCCAGCTTATAAAAACCTCATCACTGTATGACATCAGTTTTTTAGTTGCGAGGTGCTTATTGGCTTTAGCGAGAAGGTATATGTTGCTTTCACGCTTTCTGCTTACGGGACCTCTGAAATGGAGCCTGGAAAGGTTATTTGATCACTGATGTAACATTGTGTGTGCCACAATATCTGCTGGAAAAGGCATGGTGCACACCGCATAAAAAACAAGGACAGAGACAAGAAGACACAACACAGGCGCTGACTTTAGCTGAACTTTATTGGCGAAACCGCCAGAAATATATCAAAGAGAAATTGCCAGCTCATGAACAGAAGAGTCTAGTCCACATCGTGTCCCCCATCACATTTCAGTCAGATAATTGGTTTCCTTTTAGGTGAGGGCAATCGATGGCATGCTGATACTGAGGTCACCTAGCTGCTGTAGCTTATCGGGTTCGATAATTTCTCGGGTGAGTTGCGTGCGATGTTTTGTTACATCAGCGGTCCTTTTAGAATCCCTGCTTCTACCTATAACAGTTCTGACACTACACATTTAATTAAACGGGCATGCTGTCTTCCTAAAGTCTACGTTGGCAGCAGATAGAATCATTCAGTCTAAATGGAGGTAGCAAGGTCAAAGGATCTTTATTTGAACTTAAGTTTTTGTTTGCAACATGCTTAATTAGCGTGGCCACCGTGGCTGTGGGTATGACATTTTTTTCATCTTCTAGATTACAGTAGCATGAAATAGGCATTTTATACATTAGCAGCTCTGATATGAATGTTAGCAGTTCTGATATGAATGTCTGCTAAATTTTTGTTATCTTAAATGACATGAAACTAGCAGGGCAATGAAAAGCTAGAGAAATCATAGGGGAAACATAGTGCACCTTTAATTACCGTATTTGCACGAATCTAACGCGCACCTTTTTTCCGATAAAACGGGTCTAAAAATCGTGTGCGCGTTAGAATCGAGTGCGAACGAACGACACCGGTGCCATATCGCCCCATCGGAATCAAAATGGCCACTTCCTAACGCGCTTCGGGCGCTGTCGAACTGGTCACTGCTGAAAAAAACGAGCTAGTGGCGTGGCGCTCTTTAGTGCGCATAGTTTCTGTAGTTTCTATGTCGCCGCCGGTCCCTCGCGTAAGGACGCCACGACACACATGATGTGTAGGCCGATGATAATCGCCGCGCCGGCTTGGCCATCTTGCGGCCAACCAAAGTCGCTACGTCGCCGATGCAATCTCCAAGACACCCAGCCGCACGAGCTTTCGATAGCGTTCGAGGGTGGCCGTAACGGGAAAATAATGTTTCCCATCACCGCACGCAAAACGGCTCATCAACGCATTTCTCCCTCATATCTGTGCTGAGCCCGAGCTTCTCAGCCGTGCGCGCAGCTTGACATCCGAGATTGCATTGCGGCAATCACGCGACCACGCCCCGACAGTGCTTAGGCTTAGCTGTGCCACCCTGCGCAGCACGCATGGCAGCACGCGGCAGCGGGCGTGAGGGAACTGCGATAGCACGGAGGAATCCAGCACTGCGAGTAAATGATGTTATCGCCGATTGCACGCGTCTACGCCCGGCAACGTGTGGCAGTTTTATCGGGACACAGGACTTATGAATCGGCGCGCCGAACGTCTTCGAAACATGGCAGATCAAGTGAAGCGGGGCTGCAGGGGTTCAAAGTTAGTGGTGCGTTCATTACGCTAGTATGGCATTTGGTTTTATGAATGTGAGAAGGTTGATCACTAAGGTTCTTTTTTTTTTTTTTTTTGTTCGTGTCACGAAAAATGGGTGCGCGTTACAATCAATGTCTCACTTTTTTCTTTTTTCGTCGCGGATGACAGGTGCGCGTTACAATCGAGGGCGCGGTAGAATCGTAGAAATACGGTATAATATACATATAGGTGCCAACAAGGGAAAGAAAATGAAAGTTGATAAAAAGACAACTTGTAATTGTTGAAGCTGGACCTTTATTTCTGGCATGAAACTTGCTAGACTCTTGAAGTTATTGCTGAGATTGTCCTCCCATTTTGGATGTTTATGTAGGAATTATTGCCCCATGCGCAGCCGTGACAGAGGATGCCGAACACCCTTTCAACCACAGGTTTCACAAAGAATGCAAACTGGGGGCCATGTAGCTGCTTAAGGGTCCCTGAAACGTTTTTTTGACATTGTGTCGTTGATTAGGCAACACAATTGTGAAATCATTCACACCATAAATAAAGTGAAGCACCCTGCGCTAAGGTAGCTACGGGCTTATTTCTGTCGCCTTTCTCCTTACCACTGCTCTTCCTCCTCCACTTGAACAGCTGCGGAGTGCGCGCTAGCGACGACTGCGCCTCCCACGTCAGCCGCTGTGCAGAGCCCTCCGTAGTGACATAGCGCCGTGATGTCTTTACTGAGGTCGCCGCCCTCGGCAGTGCTAGCCTCTGTAATAGTGCGCCGCCATATGCTGCGATGGTACTGTTGGCTGCCCTTCAATGCTCGTGACGTTACGTGGGTTCCGCTTCGTAGAACCCATCGCATGTCCCGGGGGAAGGGACGGTTGAAATCGCTTCGAGTCGAGTCGCGTCTATTTCTCACGATGTGCGTATTTAAAACTTTGTAGTAAATTACACGCTTAACGCAGAGTGCTGATATTGTTATGCTAATGATCAGAAGGACATGGACTATCGGTGCAACGCATTTGTACAAAATCACTAAAACCATTCCAGGGTCCCTTTAATAAGCCGTCGTGCACTACTTAATGGCACCATGGATCTCCAGGTTGACTTATCGTGCAGTAGCAACATTTAAGGAGCCTTAAAATCACCTCATGTAGTTCAGGGAACGATTGTAACGATTGTACTCTTCTGTTTTGGCCAGTTCTGCTACCTTCACAAGATTTGGATGCCAGCGAAGTGCTGCTCATGACATGACCAGGGTACAGTAGAACCCCGCTTATACGTTTTTCACGGGACCGTAGACAATAAACGTAAGAGCCGAGAAACGCGAAAAATGGAAAAATGAGAGAAGTGGTGATCGGCACACAATTTTATTTCAGTGCTAGCGCTTTCAGTGCACACATCGGCACACTCGGCTATGATTTCGTCGACAGAGAAAACCTCGGAGGTGACAACGGCATCGTCGATGGAATCGTAATCACTGTACGCGATTCTGTCACAAACAGTTTGCACAGCTGTGCCATAATTTTGCTGGCGGAAGCCGGAAACATAATGGGCGTCGCCCATAGTGCAGCTAATACAGTCAAGCCAAGTCAAGCTACGTGAAAAGTCAATATTGCCATCGGCAGTGGCCGCTTGGAGTGTCGATTCGTAACATAATATACGGGAATGTTCCCACACTGCGACATAACAGCAGGGTCCCTAATACATTGAATCCTATGGGAGCTATGCGGGACTGGCCCAAAACAACGTAACATCCAGGAAAACGCAGCAGCCGGGAACGTAACAGCGGGGTTCTACTGTACTAGTTTTCAATGGTTTGTGTGTATACATAAGGGTATCAGCCCTGATTCACTTCCTTTCAAGCTTTGCCATGCAGTTGCAAGCCCAATCAGACCGTCAGTATATACTGATGCAGTCTCCACGTGTCTCATAAAGAAGTAAATGTTAAGATGGAGGTGCTGCCTGTATGGAAGGAAGTAGGGGCAATAAAATAAAATAAAATAAACAGTTGTGCCTTTGGGCTTATAGTGGTTCAGGGTCATCTTTAATTCACTATGCAAGCGGTATTAGTTGAGGATAATCCTCTTTTCTTATTCTTCGTAGGAGGAAGGGCAGGGAGAGAAGCCAAAGCCAGCGTCGCCGCAGCATCCACCGCCGCCCAAGGAAGGTGTTGGGGTGGCTGCGGTGGGCCGCTGGTCAGTGAACCAGGTGGGCGAATGGCTGGAGGGCCTGGGCCTTGGACAGCACCGGGCCACCTTTGAGGAGCATGCCATCGATGGCCAGGAGCTGCTGCACCTGACCCATGAGGGGCTGAGCAATGCCCTGCACGTGGACGCCCTGGGCACACGTGCCCGCCTGCTGCGCGAGGTGCAGGCCTTGAAGCACCCCCTGTGGCGGCACTTGCCGCCTTCTGGGGAGGACGACGCCTCCCTACCTGAGGAGCTGTTCTGCCCCATCACTCAGGAGCCCATGCGCGATCCCGTTGTTGCTGCAGGTCAGTGATTTGAGAATTCTTGGTCGCTTGAAAAGAGCATGGAGGGTGTAAAAGGGTGTGCAAGGATGATTTAAGGTAACAAAATGAAGTGAAAATGAAATCAGATATGAAAATGCATGACGTGCTGCCTTATTCAAACGGGGTACATGAATAACTCCCTTTCCTTCTTACGTGTACCTTCCATTGCATCTTGATTGTATTGCATCTGCACACTTATTGTGCTCATTAACCTGAACGATGAAACTTAAGCAGATCACTATGGCATGCTTTGCATGTGTTATATATTTTTGAGGCATACATTGGAGCTCTAGAAATATTTAACTGCCTTGGTAGTGTCGTGTAGCATGCCCACAGAGTGTGGGGTGTAGTGTGCTATTCACAGTATGGCATTATCATGAAGAGGGATTTCCCCTAGTAGATGCATCTTGCTCGATAATACAGAGTCATTACTGGCCACAACATTAATCTATGTGTCTATGTACTGTACAACTACTTGCTTAATGTTATGTTTGTGCAATCGTTTGTTACTGAAATATGCACGAGCCCTGCATCCTCTATCAAAGGAAACCTTGTGAAAAGGTGCTGCGTTACTTCAACAAAAGCGCTTAGGTCAAGTACATTGTATGTTACTCAACCACCTGCAACCTAGGCCAGAGAAGGTAGAAGAGAGGGACTGTGATGGGTACCATATTTGCCCGATTATAACGCACATTTTTTTATTCTGATAGAATGAGCCTGAAAAATGATGCGCATTAAAATTGAATGCAAAACCATAACCACATTCATGGTGATCGCAAAAGCCTCCCATAGAGGGGTCAGATATAGTGTCATAGCCATCGCAAAATGGTGGCGGAGTGCGTTTTGTTGCGAGTTCAGGTTGGTTGGTTTTGTGCTCTACCGTGACCAGTTTGCGCTGTATTCGTTCCGAATCGGGTCCAAATGGCAGCACACCAGTGTTATCATAAAGCTCATTCCAAAAGAAAGGCATTCTACGCGCTGAAGATATCCACGTCGTTTCGTGTGCCTGGAGGCCTGTGACCGTGAGTAATGCTGGTGTCATGCGGGTGCTGTTCATTGTGGTTAACGTCGATCCGCACCTTATCTATTGATCACGATCAGCGGGGCTCACAGCTACACAATCCAGACTTATCTGGATCGACTTAGCCACGGACATCAGCCAAATCGCGATCTGAGAGACACATTGCAATGCGCAGATTGATTAAAAGTGCCCGTGTGCTACTGGTATGACATAAACAAAGAGAGCATTACAACATCCAGCTGCACCTCGACATGGAAAACTTTCTACAATAAAATGGGAAAATAACCAGAACTCAGAGACAACCAGGCTTCCTTCTGCAACACCCCATGGGCCTAGCTTGTCACTCTAACGAGCGGTGCGATCAAAGCATGCGCAAGTGATCTCTAAGCAATAACAATGGATCGCGACAGAGAAGGAACTACTGGAAGAACGAATTTCCCAATTTCTGTAAAGGCAAGTAATACTCGTATTTTTCTTCTGAATGCCAACACAATGACATACCACACTTTCTTTCTCAGTACATTTAGGTGCATTTTCATTCTGAACCCATGAGAATTGAGTGTGCATTAGATTCAAGGCCGCGCTACATTCGTGCAAATACGGTTCTTGAAGAGAAAGAAGAGGCAGAGATGTGGGCTTTCGCATGGAAAGACTGAAAGACAGACACATTTTCAGTGTTGCAAAAAAGACTCTTCGATACGCATGTTAAGGGACCTTTGAATAAGAGCGCCTGATCCTGGAAAAATGTGCCATCCTGTAACACATGTGACAGCTCCACGGATGCGTTAACAACCTTATCTTACAGAAATTTTTATCTAGGGTTCTGCAAGCTTGCTCTCCATGCCTAGTGATTGGCATAAACGTACATTTTTCTCCAGTAACTCTTGCCATGACTCACACTATGTGAACCTGTCATATCATCTGATGATATAACATCACACGATATAATAGCACAGCACTTAAACAGTTGTTCCTCGTCTGGTTTGGATGAATTGCCATGCTGACTTTCTCTGCTCTGTAGCCATAAGCATTCGTTGCTCTCTAGAGCCGCTGAAGCTCTCGACCACTTGAAAGGTGAGGAATGTTCTGGCCCATGTGATTAATAAGTGTTTCTTGGTGGGCTTCCCTTAGGTTATAGCCTTCTCAACTATTTCTTACTGTTAATGAAGTAAATATCATCGCAAATTGTGTATCTAGTACTCAGAAAAGGTGATGTATTAATTTTCTTTTTTTCACTACCATTTCATTTCTTTTTGAAATCTGTAGCATCTCCTACACCATATTTTTCCATTCTGCTGGAGGCCATTATATGAATAGCAGGCATGAAATTTTTTTTAAAGGGTTTTGCTTGAAATGTGTCAACTTGGGTGAATGTGCAGATTCTTTTTATTTTTGGCATTGCGCCAGCATTAACCTGACAAAACTTTTCTATGATGTTGAGCCATAAATGATTCATGTACCAGTTCTCCATATGCTTACGTTGGCCTTGCTGTGTAATACCTTATACCAGGTGTTTTAAATGAAGAGCTTGAAGTATTGTTTATAAACACGTCCTATAGATTAAGAAAGTGGTTTTTCTTGTGCCTTGTTTTAATTGAATGGTAGTGGGAGTCTTATCAAGGAGGTGTGGCATTTAATACTTTAGAAAACTGAGATTTTTTTTTTACCTTTCAGCTGATTTACCTGCCTCATTTCAAAAGGGAAATTGAACTAACCTTTGCATATGCTCCATGTTCACACTAAGGTCTTAAGAATTACCTTGTAGAGAAATTAATGCCTGTGGGACAGCGTTTTTCATACATACAACTGAGGTGGGTATACAACCACATCCTTGGGTAAACATTACCGGGAAATGTGTATGACACCCTGATTAGGCAGTGTTTTAGCAAGAATGCAGCACCTTATTTGTTCTGCTGTGCAGATGGTTACAGTTACGAGCGGACGGCCATCATTCGCTGGCTTGAGAGCGGGAAAGACACTAGTCCCATGACGAACGAGCCCCTGGAGCACACCATGGTGCTGCCTAACCGCACCCTGCAGCTGCTCATCCAGAAGTACCTGCGCTAGAGGCATGCCTGAGTGGCGTCCACAGGCATTGCCTGCACGCGCCTGGGTAACCTTGCACTGGGTGTGCGCTTCACTCCGCAAGTTTAACATGGCAGGTAATGGGGAGAAGCTGTGTAACACTGCTTTACGACACGAAATTAAAGACAGGATGGGGAGATCTCAGTTACAAGTATAGCTGCCGCGCATCTGAATGCTTGTGTTGGTCCCAAGATTGTATGCTTACTGCCTGGTTGGGACCAGCAGCAATCATTCTACGAGCTTACTCACTCGCACTCATTTTACATTTACGGGTATGAACAATAGCTAAATGGTGTAAGTTCTTGTAACTACAGTAAAAGCTTGTTAATTTGGATTCTGTGGGACCGAGAAACTGTCCGAATTATTGAGAGAATCCGAATTCACCTAAGGTCCAAATTATCTGGAGTATCAAGAAAGCAATAAACAAATGTTGGCTGCATTAATTCACTTTAGTATTTTTTAATGGAAATGCAATTTCCTTTCTTATTGTACATAAAATCAGAGTAAAAGTCAGTGTTCTCATCATTTTGTGACTTTTACTATGCAGCTCCTGTGGAAGAACCCGGTGTCGATTAATCTCAGTGTAACCTTCATATTCGCCTATCCTTCGTTGCTGTCACCACCAGCACCATAACGTGCATGTTACAATAACTTTTACGGTAGGAAGCTGGCTCATAACATGTCGGTCATACATCATGATTTGACCTGCAAGCCTGGTACCAGCATCTGGACCACAGCTAAATTTGTCGTCTTCGGCATTTTCTGCCACATTTGAGTTACGAGACATTTTATGTGTGTTGCACCAGATCAAAATGAAACTTCTGAACATCACATCTTTTTTGCATGAAAGGAAGGTGGCTGTGGGCGCTGGCGACACGATCATAGGTAATGCCCGCACAGCTTCAGACGCTTGCATGGTGTATGCGCACAGAGAATACGTTACTGATTGTTGAATCCTGTGCAGATGCAACTGTGGGGGCTGGTGATGCGACCGTAGATTATGTTCATGCGTTTCTAAAGGCATGTGTGCCGCATAGAATCGAAACAATACTGCTGTACGTCCAAATTTACCAGAGTATTCATTCATTCCTTCACTCATTGGTTCATTCTTTATTTATGGCCAAGTATAGCCAAATTAACGAGTTTCATGCCCTTAAACAATAAATATGTTTTTCGGGACTAGAGAACAAGTGTATGTCAGATTTTCTGAATTAATGAGGGTTGAATTGACGAGCTTTTACTATATGGTTATGGAAGTGAATGCAGTTGGGTGTGAATGGACATGATTTTGAGTGTGAATGGGTAGAGCATACCATGAGTGTATCGCAGTGAGCGTGAGTGTACTTAAAGGGCCCCTAAACCACCCAGAGGTCAAAATTTAGTTGTGGTGCTGCTTTTGTGCCGGTGTCTGCAACGAACACGTAGCCGCAAGAATTTTTCGAAACAGTGCCGAAATAGCGGAGTTACACGCGTTTGATTATTAAAGTGCGGCGCTTGCTTGTTTCGCTCTCTCCTGCGCCCCACCGGCCGCTTGCCGGTGCCGCCTCCTCGCCGAGTGCTCCTCCGAATGTCACGTGACATTCATCGCCAATTATGCACATCTGGTTGACGCGCCTCCGCCGGGCTCCCGTGTTCGCGCAAGTGTTTTGTTGGTGCTGTACCAACGCTCTCTGCTAGCGCTGTCCGTTGTGTTCTGACAGTTGCTGCAGTTTCCAGTTGGCTGTACTTGACTTGCACTTGCGTAGTGTAGCGCAGTTACGAATTCACAAGCGTGCACACGCGAACATCACACGAATGTCACACGACGAGGAAAGACAAGCAAGCAGGGAGTGCGTGCATTTGCTAGCAGACTAACCGGAAGTTGACGTTTTCCTTCGACCAATCAGTGGAGCTCGGACTTTTATGACGTCACCAAAAACCACAATGTCGTCGCGGCTAACTTTGGTGTGCGAGAAATGGCCGGCGAGGCGCACGGGATTGTTTTTCGAGTTAGTGGCGTGGCCACGGCGCGTAGCGCTGCCGCATTTGACATCGTTCATCGTGGCGCCATTCTCAACTCGATGCGCGTGTTAACTTGAAATGTTCAAAATAATGTCGGGGGTGGTTTAGGGGCCCTTTACGTGTAAGTGTGAGTGGATGTAAGTTATGAACATGAGGGAGTGCCGGTAAGTGTTAGTGGAAACCAGTGTAAATGTGAGTGAGCACCTCTGAGCATGAGCAAGCATGAGTAGGAACGCAAGTATGTGGCATTGAAATTGAATCACTGCATTATTCAGAAACAAATAGAGCATTGATGGGTGTCCACTTATTCTGGTGGCCCATGGCTACAGGTCATACAAAAAGTGTGTGCCCTGCTGTTTCGATGATCTCCAGGTCTTGTTTTTAGTTTTGTGTCAAAGCTCAGTGTTCCACTGTGTCTCACCGTGAGCTGTATCTACTGCAACACCTGACGGGGAAGTGTATGTATATGCCACGCAGCTTTTGAATCTTATTGCTTCGTTGCCCCAGTCTCCATCAGTCTCTACAGGGATCAGAGTGCTGTTGTTATGTGGCTTAGATTTTTAGTTGTGGTACCTTATGTACACAGATTTGAAGTTTCCTTGCAGGACCACGTAACCGTAGATTTTATTAATTAAATTACCCCTACCTATCGCTGTATGAAAATGTAGGCATTGGGATGGTTAGGATCATTGTTGTGTGGCAGCAATCGCACCACCTTTCCCGTGTGTGGTTAGACCACCATTTCTGTGCACCACCCACTTGTTGATTTCTTGCACCTGGTTCGGGAGTTGAACGGTATCATTATTCCGGCAGTGGTAATCATGAGCTGTCTGTAGACTCTGGGAAAGTTGGCAGTCTCGGAAACACGTGAGAGTGACAGATGTAAACTTCAAGGCAGGAATTAAAGATTAAGTACTGTACCATAAGCTTCATTAAGCTATTCGTAGTGGAACAAGGGACATATGTAGCATGTGCTCAACTGATTTGTTCGTAGTAATTCTGCAAGATGCACTAGAACAAAAGTATGTAGTACTGCAATGTTGACCTGAGATGGGTCAGTAAATCCTATTCTTATAGTGCCATAAACATCAGTATTACTGTGAGTTGAGGCTTGGTTAGGCAGAATAGGTACAGAAATGAAAGATAGGCTAGAAGTTGTCATGCTAGCACTACATTGTCATAAAGTGAAGATGTTGTGCACCTAGGCCTAGTTAATAATTTGTCGATAAGCAAAGATGGCATTGTATTCTAACGGAGCCAGAGGCTCAACCTAGTGAGCTTTACTAATGTTTTCCTGAATAAGCGACTGCCCAAGCATGAAATAACTGTCTGAAATCCACCACGTCATTCTCCTATAGTGGCACGGCTGCATCTGAGGGGTGAAATTCAAGAAGGAACTTGTTAACATACATGTAAATGATTTCTCCAAAAAATGTTTCACAAGATTACACTGAGGTAGCACCAGTCTTTACAGTAAGAGCAGGGAATCGTACACCTGATTACTTACTAAAAGAATAATAAAGGTACACTAGGCAATGAAGCACCTGTGAGCGCATTTATTTCTTCATAGCTTGACAACAGCATGAATGTGTTAACTGCTGCTTCTTGCCTTTCAGTTTCTTTTGCCATTCAGGCAAGGTACAATTACAAAGCACATCATCATTGCTAGGTTACCAGTAAGGACTAGAAGCACTAATAGCCAACTGGTTACACAAGTTGAGTGCAATATTATCTATCATTTATTTATTTATTTATTCAATACTGCAGACTCGTGGCCCAGGCAGGTGGTCTATACAAATACAGATATGTTACTGAGTATAGCAGAAACTGAGGGAAAGGATACAAGGAGCAGAGATTATCGACATCCTTTTTTGAGTGTGTGTGTTTTTTTCTTCTCCGCATTGTGACTCAATTGATGAGGTGATGACACTAAAATCTTATAATGAATCAAAACACGCCTTTGTTAATACTTTTCATTCTGTGGTAGAACCCTTTATTTAGGCTTTACGTTCCGCAGTAGAGCTCTTTATTAATGCTTTTCATTCTGCGGTAGGCCTTAAGAGTTACATTGTCACAGTCCAGCCATTGACACATATGCAGTATGCACCACTTGTTTCGGTAGGCAATAGGTGCGTTAGGTATACTATTATAAGCAGCTGTCTCTACGAAACACTTCCTCAGCTCTGAAGTGGCATGACAGATTAAACGGGTACATGTGGGAGATCCCATCATATGCTGACAGTGACATTGTTAGAATGTTTCTCATTGCACACAGAAATGATTCTAATGTTTTTGGTATGGCAGTTCATTGCAGGTGCCATTTTAGCCTCCAGTATCCCTTAAATAAAGTTGATTTTTCCTCACCATGTGGCTGCTTGTGAGTCAATGAAGGTTAATGCAAGGTGAGTTCTCTTAGGAGCTGTGGTTAGTGGTAACCTTTGTTCACAACTAAGATCGGCAGTCTTGCATTGTACTAGTGTGGATTTGTCTTTGCTCTGCAAAGTTGTGTGCAGGATTCCAGACTCACATGTAGCTTCTCTGGTGCTTGAGCTCGTTAGTACTTCTCTCTTTTTCCACTAATTGTGATTTGATGTATATTCTCATTTTTCTTGAGGAATTAACTTAAGACCAGCAACTTTTTATGCTACTCTTGAAATGACTACTCATTTAAATGTAGACCTTTCTCTAGCAACATCTTTACAGTACTGATCTCCGTGTTGCTTTATAGCCAGCCAACCAATAATGCTGAGAGCCCATTGAAACTGTGTGGATTTTACGTTAAATACCATAATGAAGTTTTCCTGCTCATTTTTGTTTGTTTAGGGAGATGACAGATCTACGGTGGTTTCTAGTAAGTACAGCTAGACTGTTGGCCTGCTGGTCCAACTTGAAGCGATTCCCAGCAAAACGAAACTGTCCTAGCATAGAAGAGCATTTAGCTGTCAATGTTATTGCATTTAAACCAAGTTGTTTTAACTAACTTGGGTGCAGTTGTCAAATCTAGGTAAAAACCTGACAAAGTTTACAGCATAGATTTGCTTTCTACTGCTGGCTTTGGCTGACGTTTTTGGGGATCTAGTAGCATGGAGCCTAACTCGATTTGCCCACCCTTGTTATCGCTGTTATGAAGGCATCAGCTATATTGCTGTATTTATTACACATGATTATCTTTCTCTGTAATAAATATAGAGACTTTGTATTGGAAGCGTGATGCATCCTTCTCCATAAAAAAAAAATGGCAGCAATGTGAAACATGGAGCGACTATGCACTCGTGGCCAACTATGCATATAAAACTACTGGTCGCTTCAGGAGGTTATGCTGTTGTTCCTAAGAGAGCTAATTGTGCCAATTTGTCATGCCATAAAGGCATTGCAAGATGCATTTTTCTTTTCTGTTAGTTGTCAGACTGCAGTTTTGAAACCATTGCATATTGTTTCACAGAGTGGCTGCTATTGCAGGGATTGTATATCTAATCCCTGCAGACTGTGGGTCATGTGAAAGAAACTTGTCTGACATATTGTTGTAGGGTAGCCTGTGCCACAAAGTAATGCATTGCATCTTGTTGAGAGTAGTAGTTCAGACATTCCGTGCAATCTCTGGTACTAGTCAGTTTTAGAATAACTATGCTGGAGTTTGTAGTCGTTTTGAACTTGGTGATAATGTACTTCATATCTTTCGTGGTCAACTAGTTATGCAATCATCACACCCCAAGAATCCATGCTTAACCTGCCGTCTTGTCTTACTGTTATAGAGCCATGTTAGAGAGTGCGTTTCTGTGTTTTTATTCCCTATCCTTCTAACACACGTCACATCCTTGTAGCTGGCACTGGTGGTACATTTCTCGTGGCTTTGGCCCTTGTATAGAGCAAGCACCATTTCCCATGTTAAGTGACGGCTAGAAGTGACTTTGTTACTGTATTAAACAGCAAATAAAAGACATTGCAGTACCAAATACATTGTACCCAAATAGCATCACTGTGAATTTCAACTATGAGTTACAACGACATCTTCGCTGTGTGTAGTTATAATAGGCATTTGCTTAATTCCTTGTAGCCATGATTATCCTCATTTGTGTTTCAATGTGCAGCCTGCAGCAGATGGAATCATTGAAAAGAAATACAAGGTGCACCAACCAAGCTGTGCTGTTAGTAGTTTATTCATTAAGCGTTATCTTTTAAGTTTAGCAGCTGTAATTAATCTGTACAAGTGTAATTAACTTATTCATTAACTGTAAATTTGGGATTAGTCATACTTTTGGGACTGTCCTTGTGGCGTAATTGTAATGCAGAGGAAAATCAAATCAAATAAGTGCAATCCCAAACTGCTAAGCTTGGGATCGTGCTTTTTATGTAATACAAAAGAAATAAATAAATAAGGAGGGCATATTGCAAAAAGGCAGTTTTGCGGTCACACTTAAAAAATAGAAGTGAAACATGTATTGTTTTACTCCAAATGCTTGTATCAAGAGAAGCTCTGGAATGTCAGCATCACCAGCGTTTGCACACCACTGCAAATTCTTACATCATGGGCAGATTTGAATGTCAGAATATTTAGAAAAGACCAAGATTTGGAGGCCTGCTGTACATTTTTTACTTTTTTGTCATGTGACACATGGTCAAGTGTGACATGTGTGAAAAAGCTCATCCTCTGTTCATTCCGGGCACCATTAGATACAATTTAATTCAATATCCCTACTCATAATATGGGGTTAAGTCCTTCCATTCCATAACTATGTTCCTAGGGGCCTTGCTCTGAGATGGTCGCTTTCAGCAACAACTTCCCTTTGCATGATGTGCAAGTGATATGGAATCTCACGTGCCCAATGATGAAGCGGCTGTTTTCTCAACCGGCCTCTTAAAACCCTGAAAGAGACACTTGTGCAATGTCACCAAAAACAATAATCTCAGAATATAGACCCAGGTTTCATTAACAGTTTGCTGTTTTGCTGACTGTACACTCTAGGTAATTTCTTCATTGCATTGTCCAGAAGGACAAAAATACTTTATGCTAGGAGACAAGCAGCTGTTACTGTAGTTGAGTTGGCAGAGCATGTATTATGTGCTTTGTTCTGGGGTTGTGTGTTTGGCTTCAAGCATCAAGCATTAATGTTTTTCCACTTTCATTTCCCTTTATTTATTTAGCTATTTATTTTTATGTGGGCATAGCACATAGGTACATGGTTTGCCTGTGAGGTAAGGTAAAAAGAGTACTACACCACCTGACTAGGCCTTACTTTGCTGTTGTGTGTTAAATGGACACTAATGTGCATTAAGATTTTTTTTCGTATAAGTAAACTACATTTGCTCTTTACCAAAAGCACCACTCTCTTGAGGAGAAGACACTTGGTAAGCCGGAAAATGCGGAAAAGAAAAATACAAGTGGCGACACCTGCATAGGGGTTGCTATGCTGATATGTGTGTCATACATTTTTGATGGCATCTGCCAAGTACTACATAACTATTTATTGGTAAACGAGATAAATGTTGTGTTCTAAAAAACACAGAGGCTTACCATGGGGTATTTCAGAATATGTGACTGAGTCAATGTGACAAAAAAATGCAAAAAGGGAATGGGGTTTGTGACATCATTTACTTTAGTTTTGGTGCGGATTTCAAAGCTGAAACAAAGATAAAACCCTGATCTTGATTTCCTCTTCGATTATTGAACATAAACTCGTGAAATTAATGACAGTGGAGTTCCCCAATAATAATCTACCAATCTAAACCGCTTTAGTGTTTCACTTTAGTGCCCCTTAAAGAACGCCAAGTGTATACATCTTACATTTATCATTTACCCCCTATTCCCAACTCTTTATAACCTGCTGTAGCGTCTTAGTGGCTATGGTGTTGTGCTGCTAAATATTAAGGTGAACATTCGATTCCCAGCCAAAAGCAGCTGCACTGTGAGAGGAACGAAATAATAGGCACCTGTGTGCTTACATTTGTATGCACATTAAAGAATCGCATATGGTCAACATTACTGGAGTCCAATGTGCCTCATGATCATGCAGTTGTGGTATGAAAAACATGAAAATTTAGTTCTTGTCTTAAATAATTAATAAGGTGGAAATCCAAGTGACTCATGCTGTGGTGACCTTGCGTGAAACACTGCAGGCTCGAAAGTGTGGTAAAAAATGGTTTGAAAGACCTTTTTTAACCATACTTGCTGTTCTCATTACAGCGAAGCCATGGTAAACTTGGAACGTTAATTAAACATTGGGTGATATATCAACCCTGTCAACCGTCCATAGCCATTTTATTAGAAGAGGATGAAGGCGGCGGCTGCTGTTTTTATTTGTCAGGTTTGAGGATCTTGTGAACAGGAAAAGCAATACAGTTCTCCAAGGTATACAAGTCCAAAGTTCTAAAAGGCTGTGGCTTCGAACAAGTGTGGTACGTTTCACTCGGTAATGTCTGATGAAATGTAGTTCTGTTCATGCACCAGCTCTACGAGATAGCTTTGCAAGGTGCAGGTCAACATGCGCTCTAATTGAAAGTGATACGGGTGGTTGCCATTGTTCTGATATGATGTACTCAATAAATTTTATCCAAAAATGCTTTTGAGTGTTATTCTAGAAAAGCCATATGCTGAGTCAACTTGCACACAACATAAATATGCTGCTGTGACACTTTCAAAGAGGTTAACATGCTGGCTCATTAGCATGCTGCTGTTGTGACCCGTTGTGTGTCGAAAAGGTTTTGGTAGTGCAGCAAAACATGGGCAAAAAAAGAGATGAGACAAGTACAAGTGCTTGTCCTTGTCTCTTCTTGTCCATGTCTTGCTGTGCTACCAAAAGCTTTTTGTCATTGACCACCAACAAGCCCACTTAGCCACTCTTGTGCCTACATGTGTGCTGAAGGAACTTGGGAGAAAATCACAGGTGAAGTGGATGGCTTAGAAAATTATCCTTCCAGGACTCGTTAATTTCGCCGCTCTAGGTTCCCTGTTTTAAAGGCGTCCCTGCAACACTTTTGCAATTAATCTCCGAATGATATTACTGAAGCAATTCAGTGCCTCACGAATCGCCTGCGCAGCAAGTCTTTTCATTTATTTATTTTTCAGATCCGTTAGCTATAACAAGTTAGCGCGTCAACTTTGAAGCGGGTTCCAATTTGCGAGTGCGTTCGCCCCAAAGAGTGCGCTGCCGGAAGCTACATGAAATGAAAGCAGGAGAAGGGGCACTTTCTGTTTCTGCGCTCTAGCAATGACACATATGCCGCCATAGTCGCTGCGGTAACGTGGTGGCGTCCGCTAATCGGGCAATTTTAGCTCGCGACGTAGTCCTTGCCCCGCCCCGCCTGCCCTGTGACGTGATGTGTTCAGTGTGTTGAAAGAAGCTTAGCTGGCGCTTTCCAACTGTATTTTGTAACGAAGTTGAAAATTGCAATTGTCACGCGCAGTATAATATAGTATTTGTACTGCATGTGAACAGGGGCTTGCGCAACTGATGTTCCCTGGCTATGTTCCGCGCCAAAAATTAGAGCGCATGACGTCACAAGCTCCTGCCTTTTTCTTTTGTATTCTGGAGACATTGGCGACGTCAAGTTTTCGAAACTATGATACGGTCTTGTGGGAGGTGACTATACGTCTCGGCCTGTCGAGTGCCGCTGCACCCAGCAGCGCGTCTAGTCCAGTCCCGGTGTGCTGTCCTGGACACTGTCGAATTCCGCCATTCGTGGCAAATTCTGTAATGACGGCATTTTATAGCCAATCACGGAGACCGTAGCAGCCCTCTAAGCCTACCAGAGATCATAAGATGGCGGAATTTGACTGTCCAGGAGAGCTCCTCCGGCCCAGCCTAGCACCGGCGCGCTCCAGCAATGCACGCGCACTCTTCATCGTGCACTTAGTGTCCGACTGTCCGTATATGCAGGGACACTATATGTCAGCTCTTGACGTCCATCTGGTGGCAATTTCCATAGTCGGTGGCTTTCTTAGGACGCGATTTATGGCATTGTTACAGGAGGAGAAAGAAGCTTTATTCAGTTAAAGAAATTACAGCATATCCACGGAGTGAATGATGATCAGTGGGCGAAGCTCGGGAGGTTCATCGTAGATCGTGCCGAGTTCCGGATTAATCTAGTTAACGCGCACGCTACGAATCCTCATGGTTCAACTATGCACAAGTGAAATCTCCCACCGGCACTTCATTGCAAGTCAAGATCCAGTGCTTATATATATATATATATATATATATATATATATATATATATATATATATATATATATATATATGGGTTGCCGGTGGACGCTTCTCCAACGCGAGCAGTCGGTATTTCTCAATCAAGAAACTCGCTAGGAGACGCTGCCTGCGCCAACGTTGTCTCTCGCGGGTGAGAGGCACGCGCCGGGAGAGAGAGAGAGAGGCACGCGCCGAGGGCGAGCGCGTGCCAGGAGGCGACCGACGCCTGACGTGTGACAAGGTTAGACTGAGAGGAGCGAAGCTCCTCTCAGTCTAACCTTGTCACTTGTAACCAGGCCCTCAGTCCTGGGCTCCTCTGGTACGACAGTTATGGCGGACGCTGTTAAAGGGGCACTGACACCAAAATTTTCGTCTGCTGTTTTTTCACTGCAATACGTAGCTGGGGACCTGTTAGCCATGACACGGCACATCATTTGCTCCAGCGCGCGTCAGATAATTATTTACGGCCTGTTTATTACCCACTAGTTTCAGTTTTGGTTTTGGAGAGCTCAAAAAACGACGAGGCGCCCGGTGAAACTGGCGCCATCTAGCGCTCGCGATGGAGTAGACGAGTTCGGACACGTGAGCACACATAACTGTGACGCACTTCCGCACGACAACCGCCGCGTGCTCGTTTTCTTTCGCCTGCCGCACGTCCTGCGCGTTGCTGTCGCTGTTGCTGTCATCGTTGTTGGGTGGCAACTATTTTCTTGAGGTCTGGCGTCGGCGGCAGTCTACTAACGCAGCCGCAGCGAATAAGCAATGGCGGCTATGACGTCATCATTGCTACCTGCACTGTCGGAGCCAAGGAGGTTATATATTACTTTTCTGGAGTGGAAGCGTGCCGCCGAAAGTGAAGCCGTCGCCGCCATCTTGCTCAAGGAAACAGTAGCAGACGACCACGCAGACGGCGGAGCGCGTAGACAACGCGACGCTGTTTCGTGGTGTTTAAACACTGTGTCCTGTTTTTCCTAAGCATCTAAATATCTGAAAAGGCAACGGTGACTTTGCGCGTCGCTTTCGGCTGCAGAAATCGCTTTGAGGAGAAGCCTGGAAGGACATTTCACGTGTAAGTTTTTCTCACTTTCTTCACGTACGGCTGCCCGTTTTCAGTGCATTTTGCTAAATAGAGGGCCATTTTAAACATTCGCATCCATATATTACCTCCCTACGCCTGTATGAAAGATAACTGTAAGCTTTAAATACTTGCTAGTGCTTCGTTTTCAGATGCGTGCATACAGGATTTGCTACGGGCTCGTGTTCTGCTAAAATACACGTCTGATGCACATATTGGATAGTCACTGCAGTGTTTGTATGCGAACTTTAGAGGAAGGGCATCTTTCCGGAGCATAGACGCAGATTTGTTACGGGTACGTGTTGAATGCGCAAATGCAGCGAGCAACGTATGGCGTACGTGTTTCTCCGTTCTACTGGTTTCGAAAATGAAGGGGAAAAAAAAATACTGTGCGTAGCCTTCTGACATGTGGTGTTCGGAGGGGTGGATGGAAAGCTTAAAACAGCCACTCGATCACCTCTGCTCTAGTGATACCGAACAACCCAACCTCTGTCTTCAAGTGCGTGCTTTTCGACGCGTGTCCCGTGTAAGAAATCTCCTATGTACGCTTACAGTCAGAACTAAATGAGAAAGTTTTCCGAACGCACCCACGGGTCTTGACAGACGCGGATCTGAGAAGACTTCGCAAACGCTAAGAGCAACGAACCATTTGGAAAAATGTACGTGACATACGAAAAAAAAAAAAAATAGAGCGTGCGCGGTTAGTTAAGGCAACATGCAGAAAGCATGCGCTGTACTCAATCGGTTGGATACATGCTTAAATAAAGGGCACGAATGCATTTCTCGTCAGCTGGCAGTCGCACAGTGCCGCGTATTTGCGCTATATCGCATCACCACATCACAAAAACCTAGTTTCTACTAACAGAAAGAGTAAGCCAGCAAGTACGATTTGCATATAGAACCTCTCAGCCAGCTGTGTTCTTTTGTTTTCCTCGACGCCTGCGGCTGAGTACGGACGCGGGAAAATTTTTTTCTCATCTAGAAAACACCGTTGGTAATTGGCATAAGCATAAAGTTCGTTTCTGTCTCAATGTTTTATCGTGAGGTGGCAAAGCAAGTCGAGCGCCTATCTTAATACATTGCCGTCTATGGCGCGCCCGCGTACTTTTTGCTCTAGTAACATGGCCGCCGCCGGCTTCACTTGGCCCCGTAGGCAGCTGCAGGGACTTCCACTCCGGAAGTTTAATGGAACCTCCTTGGTCGGAGCCAACGTTGGTCGGAGCTCGGCTGCCGTGGTGACGTCGCGCAAGTTGGGGGTCCCCTTCAGGTCACCTTTGCTGCTGTCGATGTCGCGATGTACGGCGTCTAGCGCTCGACTGCGCAATTGACCTTCAATATTCATTTAAATTACCTTCGGAGCTGTGTTCGCCATTGAGATTTGGTAGATCACATCTGTATGTCCACGAAAATCGATCTCTCAGGCTATCTTAGCAGCGAAATTTTGGTGTCAGTGCCCCTTTAAAGTCTATCACGTCGCGCGTATAAGTGTGTGAACCACAGAGCGTCGCTTCACGTATTTTCGTTCAATAGCAGAAATGAAGTCGAGGCAGTGCCGTGTGTCGGGTGGTCTCGTTGTCATGCAGCATGGAGAATCTGGTCCGCTCTTTCCCTGGACCCATTGCCGCGTTCGACGCACTTTCCCTCAGCCCACTGCTGCAGTATAGGGATTACGCAAGGGCCACTGCGCTACAAAGTGTAGAAAAAGTTTAGCTCGAAGTTGCAGGTTCGATTCTCGTAGTCACGGCTGCATTTCTGTAGCGCGAAATGCAAAGAAATCGAAAGAAGTGCATAGGGAACGATCACGTACGGTCAGTATATCGATAATGATAAAGGGCGCTGAGGGTGGTGTGGCTAACGTAACAGCTGATACGTCGTGACACCAATAACGTGACGCCCTTTCCAGTTACGATCAACGATAATAGAAGCTTCCCTGTTCCGGTGTATTTTTTCTTTCTATTCTTTTTAAGGACATTCGCAAAAACATGGGCCGATCCCGGTGGCAGCGCACCCTATTTGGTAGCGCCTCTCGAAATTGCGGGTTCGACCCACCATCATCTGTGACTGTTGTCCAAAATACTTCGTTTAAATAGGCACGTATATATTTCTAGATGTTTCGGCTTCCTAAATAGGTAATTGCTGGCGTACCATACAACGGAAGCGGTGAGCTCCACGTTTCCTCTGCGAACACAGTTGTGCTAACATAGTTGTTCGCCTGATGCCCCTGGCTTCTCCTCATATAGACTTTATATGCGGTGAAGCCGGCTTTAACAAACTCGATAAAAGTTGGGAAAAGGAAGGTGCCGTACAGAGGGCGTTCTCTCCGCAGATTGATTGATTGATTTGTGGGGTTTAACGTTCCAAAACCAGCTCTGATTATGAGAGACGCTGTAGTGGAGGTCTCCGGAAATTTCGATCAGCTGGGGTTCTTTAACGTGCACTGATATCGCACAGCACACGGGCATCAACATTTCGCCTCCATCGAAATGCAGCCGCCACGGCCGGGATGTTCTCTGCGCAGAAGTTTTGCGAGGCGCTGGTGGAGGTACCGAAATGTTGGTCTTCTAACAGCAGTCAGTTTTATCTCACTCACGCTCTCTTTAGTATACGAAGACAAGGAAAACCTTAACACATTGGAGGAGCTGTTAATAATAACGCTCGACAAGCTATCAACAGCTATACACGCCAAAAACTCCAGATGTGTATGCGCTACGGCGCAGCCACACATCTTTTTGGTTTGTTTTTTTTCCTTGGAGGGTGGCGGGGTCATTCTTCCTCCTTGAAATTTTTCAAGTTTGTATGCACGCATATACACATGCACACACAGGGGGTTCGGAAACCTCCTGAAATGCTCGCTACGCCCCTGATTCACATCCCGCAAGCGTGGTTGCATCGATGAACAGATCGCTAAAAACGATTTAGAACAGGGAACAGGGAAAAACGATTTAGAACAGATCGCTACATCGTTTTTAGCGATGTGTTCATGGATTCAAGCCTCCATCTTCCCCTGAGCTTCTCCTTAAGCGTGGTTGTGTAGATTGTCGGTTAAGGCACGCATTTAACATTTGGGAGGATGGGGGGCCTGGGCTCGAACCCCAGACGAGGCAATATGTTTTGTTTCTTGCCGTCGTCGTTCTGCTACATTTGAACCACGCGCGCTTATACTTCGTTGGTCAAAGCGAGGTCACGTGACATGCCGGTTCATCCAATGACATTTTAGTGGACAACTACGCCGACGGCACATTTTAGGCAAATACAGCTTCGCTGGAAAAACCCACCTATTTAGGAGTGATTTCTACACCCACATTCATAACCCTCCTAATTCCTCCCTAGTACACCCCTCCCCCCTTTAAAAAAGAAAGGAAAGAAGTAACGATATTCTGGATAAGGCTTTTGTTGTTTACACTGATGTGCACGTTTGCACGTTATAAGGAAACCAATTGGTCGTTCAAACTGGACACGTCGTAGTGCAGTAAACCGCAATAATCGTCAGCTTTCCACGCGGGAATCTTTGCCTCGTTGCAAATCTGGAGATACGTGATCACATAGTGCACTTACACGTCCTTACTGTGAAGTGCCGCCTATATGGACGGGAGCACATGAAAGGACGCTGTGCAAGTCCAATGACGTTTGGAATACTGCCTTCAATGCTCTTCTCTTTCCTAGGGGCACTTACAAAGCCGCGAGGAATGGGCAGTCGTGTCCACATTCTCGCACCATTGATCTGTGAATGTGCCAGTATGCACATCTTAATGTGGGGATGCCTGTGGTTAATAGAGTTGTGATTTGTGACGTGCCCCAAAAAAAAAAAGACGGGCGATCTGCCGCTCCGTGCACGATCACGCAGCTCCTCGCGTTGAAATGGAGCTGCCCAAACAAGACGGATGGTTCCTCGAAGCTTGAAAGGCCGCGTTCCGCGAAGCGCCCGGTCGCGTTGACGCGTGCCTCGATCCGTTTGAACAGCTGTCCACGGCCGGAGACCATGATCTGCTCCCTCGGACGGACTGCTTCCTCGAGAGGGTAAGCGCGTCACCTCCATATGTGGGGCCAGGGCATCCACTGCAAGCACGAGATGTGGTCCACTCGCGTTCAGCTGCATGTGGCGTCTGCATTTCGGATGAATATTGGACATCGCTTCTGACATGTTACTCACTCGAGTATGGTACAGATTGTGGGCATTGTGGGCAGTGATGCATAAATGACGGTTACAAGTGTTACAAGCTCGAGCGACCCTACAGTTGTCAACGTAAGTGTATGACTTTCGAGCCTCGTGCGTTTGCCGCAATTATATGCGTACGGTCGTTCGGTGAACGCGCATAAATTCATCTTTTTTACCTGTCTATAGATTGTCGTATACGTAACAACAGGGACGTCTACATATTACGCCTAAAATCCCAGAAAAACGGGATCTATGCGCTTAACCGCTACGCTGCTGTTATTCAACTGCCGCGGAAAGATCGCACTTTATCTTCCTGGCAGCTTAATTAGTATAACACCTTGCACTGTCACCGGCCAAGTTTAAGGAATAAAAAAAAAAACGTTCATTTCGTTTACGGGGACATATTGCCAAGACAGCTGCAGGAAACAACGCGAATCGTTGCCGCATGTTCTAAATACGTAGGCAGTTTAAACGAAATGTGCATGTTAATTTGTGTAAATGTATGCCATATATGTCCTCTGTATCCACCAAATGGGGCGTTTCTAGAATCCATTCGATGATATGGTAAAGGCCGTGTTCGCTGGCGTAATAACACACGATCATTGCTGTCTTGGCACCGAGATCGCTGCGGCAAGACCGAATGCTTAACGAAAACTTTAGCAGACGGACTCACCGTAAACCCACCGTCGCTTATGTCTCGCTTTCCTTGCTTGTATACGACGCTCTTGCGCGGTTTCAGTGTGCAGTGAATAAATGATGCTAGAGAAACCATGCAAGTTTTAAACGTGGTGCGGTGCCTGCATCTACGGTATATAGTGTAAAGCGGTTCGGTGCAGGCGTGTGTATGTTTGTAGGAGAGTTTGAAAAGAGGCTATGTTTAGAAGTAATGCTTGCACGACCGGCTCGTTTACGGATTCGCTAAGGCTTCCCGAGCTCTCGCGAGCATTGGCGCACGTTTTCAAACGACCGAGTAAGAGCGTGCCGATGTACTGAAACCTCGCGCAAACTCGGTCGTCTGCACGCTCTTTTGTAATGGCTGATGAGAACGGCTACGGAAAAACATCAAGAAAAAAAAAACAGCATAGGTATAGACGGCACTGGTGGGCTAGTTGGTGGTATAACAGTAGCGCAAAATTCGACGAACGAGGACAGACATGCCCTGATGCACGTGCGCTACACAGACGATGTGTTGCGCCTGTGTCCATATCCTCCTTCCTTTCCGGCTTTTATTATTTATTTTTGCAGTGGTCATTCGAACAACTACAGTCGCTTGTATAGAACCTCGGCCACTACACACAACGCCCACGCTATGTGTCCTGTGTAGCGGCAGGTACAGAACTCCCGCAATGATTATGTAAATGTTTCCAATGCGTACAGTAGTTGTTGTCATAGGTCGTAAAATTATAGCGCATATTTTTTTTCAGTCAGAAGTCTAAACTTCGTAAATTTTTGGTGTTTTTGACTCCGTGTTCGCAAAAAACTCGTACGGAGTCACAGGTTCTCCGTCGAGCAGCTGTTATAACTTTTTTTTTATAAGTCGTAATGCGTTGTTATCATGCACACGTCTTGAAGACGACAAAAACACACCACAATTTTATCGCCGAATGAATAAAGCTGACGAAAATTAAAAAAAAAAAGATAAGCGATATATATATATATATATATATATATATATATATATATATATATATATATCGCTTATCTTTTTTTGTGTGTATGTGTGCCCCGCCACGGTGGTCTAGTGGCTATGGTACTCGGCTGCTGATCCAAGGGTCGCGGGATCGAATCCCGGCTGCGGCGGCTGCATTTCGATGGAGGCGAAATGTTGAGGCCCGTGTGCTGTGCGATGTCAGTGCACGTTAAAGAACCCCAGGTGGTCGAAATTTCCGGAGCCCTCCACTACGGCGTCTCTCATAATCAGAGCTGGTTTTGGGACGTTAAACCCCACATAACAACAAATATATAATGTGTGTATGTGTGTAGTAATTGCACTACAAGTATAAGAAAACGTACCTCGAGATCAGGAGCTGTGACGTGCTATCGCGAAGGAACGGGGGTGATAACAGCGTGACCACTCCGAGGAAGTTTGCTGTTCACCAGTCGAATGTACACCAACATTTAACAGGGATGCGTTCTGGCGTAGCTGTATCTTAGGCTGCTGGTTGTTGAAGTTACGTCACGTAGTCTCTATAGACTATTTTACGTGTACATTTCAGTGCCGCCATCTTGGTCGGTTACCGTTGTTGTTTTATGTCTGTAGCATCCAAATGGATGATGCCAGCGTAGCCTAATACTCATGAGAAAAACTACGTATTTAGTCGACGTGCTATGACCTTGATAGTCTGAGTTCACGGCGCACAAGACCGCGGAAATCTTTAGTGTAACAGCCCAACATGGCACCGTCCCAAGATGTACTGGAGGCTGCTTCATGGTTTCACCTTCCGTCTGATCGAGTACCGTGCAATACGTATGCCAATGTTTCTCCTATCCAGTGTGAGTCCTGAGATGGTTATGCTTTCCATACCACAGCAGCTCATAACGACAAATCTGCGTCCTTTCTGGTCTCGCAGATCCAAAACGCTGCTTCTGCTGTCACATTTGCTGCTACTGACTCTGGCTTCGAGGGCGAGCCCACTGACGGAATTCGGTAGGGTAGCACCTTTGGCCTTCTCAAATTATTACACGCCTTGATTACGGGCAGGCGATGTATGTGAGTGGGCAGTGCACCTAGGGAGACGTAGTGAAATATTGTTGACATATTCCCGCTTAAAGCTTTTCCAGGATAATGCGTTGCTTTCCTTTTTGCTTCTTTCGCAAGATTAGCTCGCCGTAGGTGGAATGAATATTCACAAGGTTCGCGCGATTTTTCGGATGATACGTTTTCCTTGTACGGTTCCCGTGAGCGTTGTATCAATGATATGCCACCGTATATGTGGTACAGCGAAAAAAAAGAATTCAAGTGAGCTACAGGAAACATTGCCGGCGTTGACAGGCACCGACGAGTGCGGCGTGTGGTCGCGGCGAGGCGGCCGAGTGGTGGGCGGTGTGGCCTCCGATCCGGCGCCCTGGATGGTGCAGCTGCTGCGCGGCCGCAAGCACATCTGCGCCGGCGCGCTCGTCTCTCCGCGGCACGTGCTCACCGCTGCTCACTGCGTCCAGCAGGACAGGTGTGTCTAATAATAATAATAATAATAATAATAATAATAATAATAATAATAATAATAATAATAATAATAATAATAATAATAATAATAATAATGTTTAGGCAAAGGATGCTACTTTCGGCAGCCATTCTCGGGAGCACCGCTCATCGTACGTAGGAGTTGGGGACAAGGAATGGAACTGTCGAAAAGAGAGGAACGCCGCGTGGAGGCAGGGATCTGGAATATTTGGACACCGGAGCCTAATATCGTACAATACACGGGACTCTGCCCCGCCGCGGTGGTCTAGTGACTATGATGCTCGGCTGCTGACTCGAAGGTTACGGGAAGGAATCCCGGCCGCGGCGACTGCATTTCGATGGAGGCGGAATGTTGGGGCCCGTGTGCTGTGCGATGTCGGTGCACGTTCAAGAACCATGTGGTCGACATTTCCCGAGCCCCCCACTACGGCATCTCTCATAATCATAGCGTGGTTTTGGGACGTAGAACCTCGGAAACCAATCATTCAATACACGGGCCTCTAGCATTTTCGCCTGTATGTAAGATGCGACTGCCGCAGCCGGACATGAGCCCACGTCCTTTGGGTCCGCAGTCAAGCGCCGCAATGACTAGACCACCGCGGCGGGTTATGTCTAACCGCTCAAGTTACTACTTAATGAGCAAACAGACAATGAAGCCTGGGAAAGCATAGGGGAAGTTACTTGTGGTATTGTAATTGTGGAGAAAGTAGAAAGGAATTAAAGTGGACGAAAAGACAAACCTGCCTTCGGATGTCGCGTCCGATGCTCTACCAACTGAGCTACGAAGGCGGTCGTCCCCCCGTCCACTTTATTGTGTATTTATGTACGTATTATCCTGGGAGTGTTAGGCAGCGCCACTCGTGGCCAAGGCGGCGTGTGTAGAACACACTTTCTTGCCAGGAGGCGTCACGTAGAACGTGAACTTAGATGAGATGGCTGATGCCCAATAAGCCCTTACAATACCACAAGTAACTTCCCCTATGCTTTCTCAGGCTTCATTGTCTGTTTGCTCATTAAGTTGTTTCTAACAAATAAAGAACGAGCCCTTGACCCCTTCCCTTTCGTTATTTCACTCAAGTTACTGTACCACAAGTGGCAGTTCCGTCTGTAAAAGCCAGAGGAGCTTATTGTGTCACGTTCCTATAAAAACGATAACACTTAGAACTCAGTAGTATCTAGCCGGCAACGCCATCTAAACTAGAGTATCGATAGCTAACAGCATTCTGCTGTTGAGCAGCACGAGATGACGAATGTGATTGCCAGGTAGTCAACCGTAACTGTAACTGGGTGCGCGTCGGGTGTCACAGGTGACCAAAATGAATCTTGAGTCCACCGCTATAGGGCGTTTCTCAATCTCATAAGGTGTTGCCTTAGGTGATCAGAACAAAATATTCAGCCAATAAATTCGGACGCTTTCACCTTTAGTCATATGTGCCATATATCATGTGTGTATGCGCGCTGGATTTGGTCTGCGTCTAGAGAAACGGCGCTCTATATGAATTTTCGCATGCGAATAAGTCACAACATAAGCCCGCTTAGAATGACTTCTCCTTTTATGTTTTTCATCTTACCATTTTTTATCCAGAGCTTTCACCCTGAATTTTTCCCTGAGCGTCGCGAGACAGGTGCGCTCACAATCACGTTCTGCGTGCGGTATATGTACTATATATGTGCGGGCCAAAACATTCCCGTCAATAAAATGTGACGTTGGCTTATATTTACATGCACCCACGATTCGAGTGAACCATCGATTGTCTGACGGGTTTCAGCGTCTCGAAGCAATGGGGCGGTCAGCGCAATAAACGGGAACAACGAGCAAGAATGGGACACAAACCACAGCGCTGTGGTTCGTCTCCCTTTCATTGTCTTCATTTTCCGCGCTGATCGCGGCTCAAAATGCGCAACCAGTTCCAACTCGCCCCAACCGACGATCCTTCAGCAAGACAATTTAACACAGAGGAGAGCTTGAGCTGCATTTTTGTCCATAGCATGATATGCTACTTCGCTTCCATCGGCATGTTCGCAGCCACGGGTTCTGTGACATAAACCACGGCCCATCGTCAACGTGTCACGGCGGATGAACACGATACCACGTGTAAATAGCGCCGCCAGGAAAGCTAGCGCACTTATAATGGCGGAAGAATACAAAGGCGGTCGATATTAATCCGAAGTACAACAGCTGTGGTCACTGTAAAACTGGCCTTGTAAGTTAAATTGTAAGTCAACGCCTCGTATACGTTATCTTCGTTTCTCATATACTTGGTCCGTGTTGTTGCTGGATGCCAACTTTAGCTCGAAGACACGCGTGTGCACGGCGACAGTCACCGCGGAAGCTGATAACACTATGACGACTACGCGAGCGTGCAGGCCCGATCTGCGGCTACGGCTGGCAGAGGGTGCGGAGCATGCTCCTCAGCAGGTGCTCGTGCACGAAGATTTCGACGAATCCGAAATGCGACACGACCTGGCGCTTCTGGTGCTCGAGCAACCGGCGGCCGTGGCCCGCACCGAAATGGTGTGCCTGCCGACGACAAGCGGGGAGAGCCACGAGGGCAGCACGGCCCTTGTGTCTGGCTGGGGTTCCACCGGACCGCAGGAACAGGCGCAACAAGCAGCAGGATAAGGCGGGTGAAGGCAGCCTGGAACACCGCGAAGCGATGGTCCAGACGCTGAAGCGCGACAAGTGCGAAGAGGCCTACCTGGGCCTGCTGGACATCACTGACGAGAAAATGTGCGCCGCGGGAGATGGCGTGGATACCTGCCAGGTAAGTTTGACGTCTTATATCGCCCGGCTTACATTTCCCTCGGAAAGTGTCTTTCTAGCAATACATTTCTATCTGGAAAGTGAAACGGAACCAGTGTTATCTTGGCCTTTATAAGCTGGCTTTCGCACATTGTCTGTTGCAGTGAGGACTAGACTCGCAAAGGCCCTGCCACTATGGTCTAGTGGCTGTGGCACTTGACTGCTGATACCAAGTCGCGGGATCGAATTCCAGACGCGGCTGCATATCGAGGGAGGCGAAATGTTTAGTCGTAACGCTTGTCTGAATGCCATGCAGTTCGGCATAGGCAATTTGCTCGCTGATTGCTTTGCATATGACGCCGATTCCCACAATGCGTGGGATCAGCCTATTATTATTATTATTATTATTATTATTATTATTATTATTATTATTATTATTATTATTATTATTATTGCCAGCTGCCATATTACGGCTGTAACGTTGGGCGCCGTCCCGCAGGGCGACTCCGGAGGCCCGCTGGTTGTGAGCGACCCCGTGAGCGACCGCTTCTCGGTGGTCGGCGTTACGTCGTTCGGGGTGCGCTGCGGCGACTCCCGTTTCCCGGGTGTGTACACGCGAGTCGCTGCCTACTTGCCCTGGATACACGGAAAGATGGTCGAACACCCGTGAGTGATGACGTCTACAGTAAAAGTCAGGGGGTGTGGTGTATACGCTGTACCGCACTAAGACAAAAAAAAAATTGCTCCATCTCCCGCTAAAGGGAACCATGTGTGGATGCGAAGCAGCGGAGAGATAGTCAGCTTGAGCGGGAGATGGAGTAATTTTATTGAGAGGACGAATGAGAATGTATGAGAGAGGGAACGCGGTGGGGGGTCTACCGTCGCGCCTCTAACCTAAGCTGCTTCGCATTACCGCGCGCGGAGCCGCAGGTGTTGCCATTCGTTGCGCAATCCGGAGAGGAGAGGAGGAATGCCGAGAGGAGAGGAGATGAAACAAGGAGAGGAGAGGGAGGAGGATGCGCATGCGCAGTGCGGGTGTGGATGCCGCACGGCGGATGGAGGGAGGGAGAGAGTGACATAGCCCCGACCATAAGCTGCTTCGCATCTAATATATGTTCCCCCAGGAATTGGTGCAAACAACGTTTCAGTGGATGCGATTTATGAGAACGTCGAAGATGTGGGAGTGCCATTTTGCGAAGAATGTGCATCTCTAGTTGTAACGGCTTATTCTGAATGAACCAGATGGTCTTGAGATAGTTGACTGAGGTTAGAAAGGAAGCTTGCTACCGCTGCCCGCTCTTAAACACGTCGCAGCGTTCTTGGGGAGAGGAAACGAAAGGGCGCCTTCTCGAGACTGGAGTATGCCCGCACGACCAAATGTCAGATCGTTTTTCCCATTAGAAGAACCGGTGGGTACCCAGCGGCACTGGGAATCGAACCCAGTGCCTTTTCGCCGCATAGCGGAATGCCTCGAGGGAAAGCGGAAAAAGAAGAGCGACAGGCAGTGTAGTTTATCAGGAATTCGACTAACACGATTTAACTGCGCGAAGAGGACGTCACGAAAGGAACACAAAAATAAATGCGCACGCATGAAGCGCATCGTGCGCGAAATCTTTGAAGCAACTACAGCCCAACAACATGCCTTCACCACGAACTTGCCCGGATGGCCGCCGTATACGCTTAAGGTAGGAAAAAAAAAATAGGGATGCGGCAGACAGATTTGAAAGGAAAAACAAATGCACGAGAAATAACAAAAAGAAAAAGAGAACATTTATGCGGACTGCGATTAGTTGACTAGCTGTAAAAGTTTACAACCTACCTTTCGGTGTATGTACACATGCATGTGTTTAAAAAAAGCATGACCAAGGGCAACGATATGCTTCTTCCATGTGAACCCGTTGTAATAACAATTTTGATTCGGCTGTAGAAATGACGCTATTCTCTGCAGCCTTTCTAGCAGTCAGAACGGCTCAGCGTCTGTGGCGGTAGAGGAATGAAAGAGTGATAGACAGAAAATGACACGCCGGGGAGACAGACATTTTCATTTTAGACCGACACGCGCTGTTTCGCCATGGTATGCAGGTTCTTGACCGCGCATGTGTGACTACCTTTTCGGGGAAATTTCCTCGCTGACCTCGAAGCGCTTTTTCTTGCCGACACAAGGGTTGCGCTGCGCGTATTATGGATTACCCTGTGAGCAGCACACCGGGCGGAATATTTCCAGCGGAAATGCGCACCGCCTTTACTGTCGTCACGTTTGTTTTCTGTGCGCGCGCTTTCAAGACGACGGAAGACAATTTTAGGATGGCAGGAAGACGCTTTGAAAAGGAGTATATATTTCTTTTGCTTTTTATTCCACTCGCTCACCGAAGCAGATGCGCTAATTGATCATAGTCCTCACTGTTGTCATCATGATGATAATGATGATGATGATGATCATCGTCATCATGATCATCATTCAACATATTCTTCTTCATAAATCTCGCAATCACCTGTGGCAGGAAAAGGCCCAATGATTTTCACTTTGGCCATTTCAGTGAGTGGGGGCCAGCACAAATGCAAAGGCGGCGATTAATCATCATCATCATCATCATCATCATCATCATCATCATCATCATCACTCACCGCTACCACCACCACCACGCGATGTTCGAAACTTCGGCTGCGAAATTTTCTAAGAGGTGAACAAAGCAACTCGGACGGGTTTATTTTGAATCTCCAGGCTGTACCTATAAAGTGGGCTTCATTTTCCCTGTTGTATAGTCGAAGTCAACAGAGTTGACTTCGTTGACTGAAGTGCGACCTGTATCACATTTCTTGATGATTCCGCAATATCGCAGTTTTTCATGGCGAACGAAGGGGTCATCGGGGTGACTGTAACGCCGCAGACCCAGCTTAAATATGTGCCGCCGTAAACTGCATCTCGGTCGCTCGTCTCTTATAAGGTCGTATATGTAGGTGTTGATGGTGTTGGGATGAGGTCAGCTTGTCTTAGGATGTTTCACGTCATATTGAAACACACACAAGCACCTAAAGACATTGCGATGGAAGAATGAACATTGAAGAAGACAGTGTTTTCTTAACGGTAACTTGCTCGTTCTCTTGTGCAGAAAAGCAAGGATATAGAAGAACAAGAAAAGAAAAAGAAAATGCCTTCGGGAAAAATCATTAAACGTTAACATTTTTAATAGAAGCGCTAGCCAAATGATTAAAGTCGTTTGGTGCTAGATGAACATTTCCACCAATATTTAACTGCTGGTACTTCATGTCCTAAACGACCCATCTTCCAGCTAACCGCGCACACGTGTGAATTCGAGGTTTGATTCTCATGTGTTCGAAGTAGAATAACGAAAACGTTTGCATTGTTAATTCACACAGTGTTTTCAGTAAAGCAGTACACCACTTAGAATATGAAGTAGATACCTGCATTAATCATACATATCTAACTTATGCTTACCCGTTCATTCTTTAGAGGCGCATAAATTGGTACCACCACGAAAGTCATACAGTGCTCAGCGAATGAAAGGCCATACTCGGAGCGCACGGCTACAGAAGCTTTGAGTGTCACAGCTTTGCGCCGGGGACGCCGAGATGATAAGCTGTGGTGCTCAGTGGTCCTTGCATCGCTTTCCAATCGCTGAGCACGGCAGATACTCAACAACAGCGAGCGTAGCGTGCAGCAGTTGTTTAAATGCACTCGCGATATTTTAGAATATGTTTTCAGGGCGCACATTAATTGAAATTGCAAAATCGTGCCATTGTGATTAAAACATGTTAAAACTTCGTTGAAAACTTGATTATGGCAAGGCTTGTACTTTTTGTGCCTGTTCGCAATAGGCGCAAAAATGAATTTTTCATGGAGAAATAATGCTTATAGATGGACAACATTTCTTTGCTGCGACGCCTTGGGATGTGTGAGAGTAAGCTATATATTGGCCTCTTATAGCTGACAGCGTGGACAACAGCGCCCCCTGACCGACCCGAAACGCCGAGGACATTTCTGAGACGCCGAGATATGTTTGCACGTTGTGTGTCGTGGTGTGTCTCACGTGTGTTAATTGTTTTGTGTTTGGGACGAACACTGTGCGTGTTATTTTGTTTCTCATCGTGCTCATCTGTGGTATGCAAAGCGTCCGCTTTATTAATTGAAATAGTATTTCTTTTTTTCAGATAGCCCAGAAAGTATACACCAGCGACGATGCGTCTTTCGCAATGGGAATCTTTTCCGCAGCTGTTTGTGCACGACTCTGCGAAGCCTGTCGCAATGCTTACTTCAAGGTGGATGGTTGATATATAGCTGGTGCATAGCTGTCGGTGTGGCGCTATCATCGATAGCACTCTTTATAGTTGGAGATCGGGTGCAGTTAATAGAGGCTGCTGTTCACTGTCACCGACGTAGTCTCTCTCGTTAACTCGTCCAGTTTCCACGTATGGGTTTGCGAGTGCCGTATAAGTTATGTACAAGACACTGACCATTCACTTAGTTTTTTTTTTTAGTGGACTCACTATTTTACTTATGCTCGTAGTCTCTCTCGTTAACGCGTCCAGTTTCCACGTATGGGTTTGCGAGTGCCGTGTAAGTTATGTACAAGACACTGACCATTCACTTAGTTTTTTTTTTTTTTTAGTGGAAAAGCATGACCAAGGGCAACGATATGCTTCTTCCATGTGAACCCGTAGTAATAACAATCCTGATTCGGCTGTTGAAATGACGCTATTCTCTGCAGCCTTTCTAGCAGTCAGAACGGCTCAGCGTCTGTGGCGGTAGAGGAATGAAAGAGTGATAGACAGAAAATGACACGCCGGGGAGACAGACATTTTCGTTTTAGACCGGCACGCGCTGTTTCGCCATGGTATGCAGGTTCTTGACCGCGCATGTGTGATACCTTTTCGGGGGAAATTTCCTCGCTGACCTCGAAGCGCTTTTTCTTGCCGACACAAAGGGTTGCGCTGCGAGTATATGGATTACCCTGTGAGCAGCACACCGGGCGGAATATTTCCAGCGGAAATGCGCACCGCCTTACTGTCGTCACGTTTGTTTTCTGTGCGCGCGTTCAAGACGACGGAAGACAATTTTAGGATGGCAGGAAGACGCTTTCGAAAAGGTAGTATATATTTCTTTTGCTTTTTATTCCACTCGCTCACGAAGCAGATGGCGCAATTGATCATAGTGCCTCACTGTTGTCTCATGATGATAATGATGATGACGATGATAATCGTCATCATGATCATCATTCAACACTATCTTCCTTCATAAATCTCGCAATCACCTGTGGCAGGAAAAGGACCAATGATTTTCACTTTGGCCATTCAGTGAGTGGGGGCCAGCACAAATGCAAAGGCAGGCGATTAATCATCATCATCATCATCATCATCATCATCACAACGGCTTACCACCACCACGCGATGTTCGAAACTTCGGCTGCGAAATTTTCTAAGAGGTGAACAAAGCAACTCGGACGGGTTTATTTGAATCTCCAGGCCGTACCTATAAGTGGGCTCATTTTCCCTGTTGTATAGTCGAAGTCAACAGAGTTGACTTCGTTGACTGAAGTGCGACCTGTATCACATTTCTTGATGATTCCGCAATATATCGCAGTTTTTCATGGCGAACGAAGGGGTCATCGGGGTGACTGTAACGCCGCAGACCCAGCTTAAATATGTGCCGCCGTAAACTGCATCTCGGTCGCTCGTCTCTTATAATGGTCGTATATGTAGGTGTTGATGGTTTTGGGATGAGGTCAGCTTGTCTTAGGATGTTTCACGTCATTTTGAAACACACACAAGCACCTAAAGACATTGCGATGGAAGAATGAACATTTGAGAAGACAGTGTTTTCTTAACGGTAACTTGCTCGTTCTCTTGGTGCAGAAAAGCAAGGATATAGAAGAACAAGAAAAGAAAAAGAAAATGCCTTCGGGAAAAACTCATTAAACGTTAACATTTTTAATAGAAGCGCTAGCCAAATGATTAAAGTCGTTTGGTGCTAGATGAACATTTCCACAATATTTAACTGCTGGTACTTCATGTCCTAAACGACCCATCTTCCAGCTAACCGCGCACACGTGTGAATTCGAGGTTTGATTCTCATGTGTTCGAAGTAGAATAACGAAAACGTTTGCATTGTTAATTCACACAGTGTTTTCAGTAAAGCAGTACACCACTTAGAATATGAAGTAGATACCTGCATTAATCATACATATCTAACTTATGCTTACCCGTTCATTCTTTAGAGGCGCATAAATTGGTACCACCACGAAAGTCATACAGTGCTCAGCGAATGAAAGGCCATACTCGGAGCGCACGGCTACAGAAGCTTTGAGTGTCACAGCTTTGCGCCGGGGACGCCGAGATGATAAGCTGTGGTGCTCAGTGGTCCTTGCATCGCTTTCCAATCGCTGAGCACTGCAGATACTCAACAACAGCGAGCGTAGCGTGCAGCAGTTGTTTAAATGCACTCGCGATATTTTAGAATATGTTTTCAGGGCGCACATTAATTGAAATTGCGAAAATCGTGCCATTGTGATTAAAACATGTTCAAACTTCGTTGAAAACTTGATTATGGCAAGGCTTGTACTTTTTGTGCCTGTTCGCAATAGGCGCAAAAATGAATTTTTCATGGAGAAATAATGCTTATAGATGGACAACATTTCTTTGCTGCGACGCCTTGGGATGTGTGAGAGTAAGCTATATATTGGCCTCTTATAGCTGACAGCCGTGGACAACAGCGCCCCCTGACCGACCCGGAACGCCGAGGACATTTCTGAGACGCCGAGATATGTTTGCACGTTGTGTGTCGTGGTGTGTCTCACGTGTGTTAATTGTTTTGTGTTTGGGACGAACACTGTGCGTGTTATTTTGTTTCTCATCGTGCTCATCTGTGGTATGCAAAGCGTCCGCTTTATTAATTGAAATAGTATTTCTTTTTTTCAGATAGCCCAGAAAGTATACACCAGCGACGATGCGTCTTTCGCAATGGGAATCTTTTCCGCAGCTGTTTGTGCACGACTCTGCGAAGCCTGTCACAATGCTTACTTCAAGGTGGATGGTTGATATATAGCTGGTGCATAGCTGTCGGTGTGGCGCTATCATCGATAGCACTCTTTATAGTTGGAGATCGGGTGCAGTTAATAGAGGCTGCTGTTCACTGTCACCGACGTAGTCTCTCTCGTTAACTCGTCCAGTTTCCACGTATGGGTTTGCGAGTACCGTATAAGTTATGTACAAGACACTGACCATTCACTTAGTTTTTTTTTTAGTGGACTCACTATTTTACTTATGCTCGTAGTCTCTCTCGTTCCACGTATGGGTTTGCGAGTGCCGTGTAAGTTATGTACAAGACACTGACCATTCACTTAGTTTTTTTTTTAGTGGACTCACTATTTTACTTATGCTCGTAGTCTCTCTCGTTAACGCGTCCAGTTTCCACGTATGGGTTTGCGAGTGCCGTGTAAGTTATGTACAAGACACTGACCATTCACTTAGTTTTTTTTTTTTAGTGGACTCACTATTTTACTTATGCTCGTAGTCTCTCTCGTTAACGCGTCCAGTTTCCACGTATGGGTTTGCGAGTGCCGTATAAGTTATGTACAAGACACTGACCATTCACTTAGTTTTTTTTTTTTAGTGGACTCACTATTTTACTTATGCTCGTAGTCTCTCTCGTTAACGCGTCCAGTTTCCACGTATGGGTTTGCGAGTGCCGTGTAAGTTATGTACAAGACACTGACCATTCACTTAGTTTTTTTTTTTAGTGGACTCACTATTTTACTTATGCTCGTAGTCTCTCTCGTTAACGCGTCCAGTTTCCACGTATGGGTTTGCGAGTGCCGTATAAGTTATGTACAAGACACTGACCATTCACTTAGTTTTTTTTTTTAGTGGACTCCGCTATTTTACTTATGCTCGTAGTCTCTCTCGTTAACGCGTCCAGTTTCCACGTATGGGTTTGCGAGTGCCGGTAAGTTATGTACAAGACACTGACATTCACTTAGTTTTTTTTTTTTAGTGGACTCACTATTTTACTTATGCTCGTAGTCTCTCTCGTTAACGCGTCCAGTTTCCACGTATGGGTTTGCGAGTGCCGTGTAAGTTATGTACAAGACACTGACCATTCACTTAGTTTTTTTTTTAGTGGACTCACTATTTTACTTATGCTCGTAGTCTCTCTCGTTAACGCGTCCAGTTTCCACGTATGGGTTTGCGAGTGCCGTGTAAGTTATGTACAAGACACTGACCATTCACTTAGTTTTTTTTTTAGTGGACTCGCTATTTTACTTATGCTCGTAGTCTCTCTCGTTAACGCGTCCAGTTTCCACGTATGGGTTTGCGAGTGCCGTGTAAGTTATGTACAAGACACTGACCATTCACTTAGTTTTTTTTTGGGGGGGGGGGCTCACTATTTTACTTATGCTTAGCAAGGCACATACAAGCACGTGGGCGGTAAAAGTAACTCATAAGTTGACTGATATACCAGGTAATTTTCTCAACCGATGAGAAACAGTAAAGGCTGCCTCAGAAGGCTGTTCTTGCATTTCTTGGCGGGTGTCATGGCGGATGCCATTTACACGATTGTAAGTCGACTCAATTTACGGTCGACCCTCCCGAAAAATTTTAAGTCAAAACAACAACAACAAAAACCATCTGGCGGTATAGTTTCGGTTTTGATTGCACTCTGACCCGAAGTTTGGATTTCAAATTTCAACAAAATGGGTCGACTTACAATCGTGTAAATACAGTATGGTGTTCGACGAACGTCCGATAAAGTTAATGATGGAGTCCATTAATGTATTATGTGTGATTAGTCGGATCGACGTTTACTGCGCAATATTGCAGGTATGCCATCACGACGTCGAATCATTTAAAAGAGTGCACTCAGGGTTGTGGGAGCGGTGACGTAGAGGGTTTATTTACAAGGGGAGCCCTCGGCGGGGCGTTCAGACGAGCCTCTGCTGGATCCAGTCGAGGTACTTGGCGACTCGCGTGTACACACCCGGGTAGCCGGGTTCCGCACAGCGGCGCCCGAACGATGTGATGCCAATGATGGTGAACCGCTGTTGCTCGTCCAGCAGCATTAGTGGTCCCCCTGAATCACCCTGCACAGAAATGATGTACCTATTGATTACCGTGCACAACTGTCTGCAGCCTGTAACGTGAGCCGTACACTGTACGCTGACAACGGCGAATGGTTACGTTCACTGTCTGTGTAGCAAGTGAAAACACCTTTCATGTATTGTGTAAATAACCTAGAGGAAAAAGAAAGCTTCGGCGGTGGAAACAGTATAGCCAGAGTTTTTTCCGCGGTTGCTCTCACGAACTTAAGTGGTACTGATCGTAAAGAATCGCTATACCGACGAGCCGATTTTATCAATAATTCTGACCAGTACCATCTCGTTTCATTCGCACGCGGATCAATTTCGCATCGAAGTACTCTAGACTCAACCTTTCAATATTCCCGACCACGATTATGAACGTCAGGGCTACTTCGCGTATACGAGAAGAGACTTTACAGCAAAAAAGGTCCGTATAGCGTGCCCGTTATATATTCTCGAAAAGTTGCGTATTTTACTCCTTACACGCAAGAAACGAAAAAAGTGCGAAGAAAAGGAAAGAGGGAGTGCGCGCTCGGAAATATATTGCTGCATCGACGACTTGCCTGCCAAATTTTCTGGTCGCACTACAGGATTAAAGATAGACGACGGCCGCAGTTGGACTTGTTATGCAGCAGTATGCTTCATATTTTCATATAGCATCCCGCAAGCAGATGTGTTAAGTTTTCTCGATTTTCTTTTTTGTCCGCCGCAGCGGTCAAGTGCATATGGCACTTCACTGCAGACCCAAAAGACGCGGGTTTGATCACGACCGCGGAGTCTCATTGTCAATGGCGATGATAATGGTAGAGGCCTGTGTGTTGTGCGTTATCAGCGCGCGCTAAAGAACACCATGTGGTCAAAATTTCCGGAGCCTTCCACTACGGCGTGCCTCAATCGTATCGTGGCTTTGGTACCCCATCAATTATTATTATTATTATTATTATTATTATTATTATTATTATTATTATTATTATTATTAACTTTGCTGGAAAAGATTTACGTCGATAGTTTTCTTACTAGAACGCCAGCGGGATGCCCGAAGATCTCCTACCGCCTTAAGTAACAACCAAAGACAATATTCCTCAACGACCTAAAGCTTCTTAAGGTATGTACACTTGTTGCCGACTGCTAATCGACAGGACACACAACTGTCCTGCAAATAATTCCCGTTTATGCGAGTCCACATAATCGCGCTTCGAGCACGCGACGATCTATATACATACCCTGCAGGCATCCTTGTCGCCTTTCAGGCTGCCCGCGCAGAGGTAGTGATCGGTGAAGGTGATGCTGGTGCGCTTGAAGGACTCCTTGCACGTGTCCAGGCTCTGGATTGGGATGCGCGTGTCCTGTAGCGTGGCGCTCGACGGTCCGCCGTAGTAGAGCTCGCCCCAGCCGGCGATGTTGGCGCTGCGGTTCATGTACGGGTCGTCTCGCAGGGAGCCGTACGGCAGGCAGATGAGTTGGATGTCCTTGTTCAGGGGCACGGGCCGTCGCAGCGTGAGCACGGCCACGTCATTGAGGTACGTTCGCGGGTTGAACTGCGCGTGCCGCTCGATGCGCACCACCGGCTCGTCCACGGGGTTCGCCCCGTCGTCGCTGCTCAGGTAGTCGTGCTCGCCCAGCCGCGCGACGAACGCGTCCGGAGTCAGCGACCGGTTGCCGCTGAAGGTGCAGTGCGCGGCCGTCAGGACGTGCCGGGGTGTGACGAGCGCGCCGCCGCACAGCGGGGAGCGGACGCCGTTGCCGTGCACGTCGATGAACAGCAGCGCCTGCGATGACGAGGGTTTCGAATTGCATGATGTCAGCCGTAATGACACCATGTAGTACAGTGAACGCAGTTGTATAACGCCCACTGTCATGCCTCCGCTCGCGTCTACCAAGGCACATTACACCACGCTTACAGTATTGGTGCGTATAGGTGGCGTACAGCCACGAATAAATGCTTGTGGACTGCGGTTAAAAGTATGCGTGTGAGTGCGTTTATTTTCCACAAGACAATACTGTATTGCAGAGGGTGAGTGGGGAAAGAAGCGGTACATGGCCGCTTGACCAGTCCCAAAAACCCGTAAAAAGATACAGCAGCAGCAGAGCGGAAGTACAGTTTCTGTAGCTTGTAACACATTTCAGTGCCTGCACCTGTAGAACCATAAAGACCGGGCGAAACTGTTACATTTAAGGCAAACTAATTTTGGCCCATGTTCACAGAGAATCATAACTCAGGAGTGAAAGCCGGAACTATAATTGCGACCACTGCAGTGTGCCTATCGGCTACGCCTGGTGCACTGCAGTGGTCGTACTTATAGCGCGCAGGTTTAAGTGACGGGACAGTCCTTATTCGCTCTTTTCATTTTTTTTTCTTTTTGTCAATGCGCGCGTCGTGCGCAAGCTCCTTCCCCTACCACCATGATATTTCGCCTGACATGCCCAGAAGTAGCTGCGGTGGAATTGAATAGTACACAAGTAGGCCCTGACCACTGAACTTGCCCTTTGTGTAAAGGACAGTTATACACTAGAGAAGTGATTTTTACATTTACAGTTACCAGTGGTTACGCGACAGATCATATTGTGCTGTCATTGCGCTTGCTTCAACGTTGGTACACTTGAGCAGAACAGTAAACACAAATGTTTTCGCCCAGTCTTTATGATCTAACAGGTGCATGCACTGAAACTATAGACACTTACAATCCAAGGCCATGCTCCTAGGTTGGACTCCCTGCCTCCCACAATTCGGACCAAGGCACTGCTGCCCACGCCGCAATCTGCAAAGGAAACGGGCTATGTTCAACCGATTACCTCATGGGACATGCGCGCAAAGAGGCTTATTTAGCTATTTGAATACCCTGAAGGCCCACAGGGCATTATGGAGGGGGTGGGTGAAATTTTCGTTGAAATAGTAGAATAAACTCATTAGAACAGGAAATAAATGTTTGTTCCAAGCGTTCTAAAGGAGCTCACTATGTATATATTTTAATTATACGGACACTAATATATGATGAAGCAATAACTGATTACACGTTACGATTGAGGCAATGAAATGTTTCTATTTATACATCTGCTCGTCTACATCAGTGGTAATACGGCTGTCATTGACTATATTCTGCTTCCTTTACTTCTATAGACGAGTTCATTAGTCTTTTGGAGAACAGTTTCACATATTTTCAGCGCCCGCTGTCCGACTCTTGGCAACTCTCATGAAAAGTGTGTGTAGTGTTTGTGGAAACGACACTTACCACGGCAGCAGTAGTATTATCAACGGGCTTATTCATTATTCTTATTCTGTTCTAGAAGTAGCTCTCTTAACATATAAACGTACAAATTAACATAATTGGCAGTCACTTTGGCTAGCGCCAATGAGAACGATGGCGAAAGCGCCCTGCTGTATCGGAGGTAGCTCCACCTTAATCCACCTAAATGCGCCTTAATTCACCTTAATCCATCGCGGTTATAATTTGTACACCCTTTTTATTCAAAATTCGCCTCGATATACACATAAACTACCTTAATCCACCTCAGTCCGCTTTAACGGACATTGCTCCGTCGCGATTATCGTATGTCCACCCTTAATTAGCGCCAATTCACCACGATGCACATATAAACTGTCTATTGCACTGCACCTGACACATTCTGAGAAATCTGTGACTTACTATCTGTTGCATACTATCTGTAAGGTAATTGTTGGAGCATTCGTGCCAAAGGCTCCGCAGATGGATTTTACGACTTGTTAGGCACATATGGCTTCCGCCTCAATAATCACTGACGTGCTGCGTGTCACATTTGATTCTTAACGTGCTGTTAGCTATGTTTTGGAGCCAACTTCCTCTTCAGCTGCTATAAGGAGCGATTACCGCGTTTCTATGAAGAAGCAAAACCGGAGCGGTTGACAGCTGTGCAACGGACGCGGCCCTCTCTCGACTTATCGCACGCTTGAACCGAAGGGTGTGCGATCTCACCTGCTTAAAGGACCACAAAGCCTCATATGCATGCATCCGAGATGTCGCCGTGGCGCCATTATTGCGGGCATCAAGCGCGTTGTCTTTCTGCGACATTCCAAGGACGGAAACTTTCCGGCGTGGCTCATGCGGAGTGTAGGTAATCGCTTGTGCGTCGGTGCTCTCTCCGCATTCGTTTCGTATATATGACTCGCACGAGGAAGTTTGTCAACTGGCTTGGCGACGTGAATGAAAAACAAAGCGCTGTCCTGCTTGAGCAGGTACGTATCGTTTAAATGCGGCACGCGACAGAGTGTCTGGAGGAAAAATAACCAGCTATAATGGTGCGTGCGGTATGCTTTCCAGGGAAGACACGCATACCAGACAGGTCACCGCATGCAAATGGTGTGTTTCGTGCAACGAAGTGACAACTCGTCTCAGTGCTTCAATTATTGTGAAAAGATGGAGATCGACCAGCGCCTTCGCAATGTGCTGGCATTGACAGCGTAAAATTGTTTTCATTCTTGTACTTATAGCGCTGATCTGTTTTTCATGGCTGTTACTAGCTTAACTGGTAACGGAGGAATGCATAATGGATAGGGTGTATTCACAAACTGTTTTTCGGGTGCTTTTTGCTTGAAGTTGATATACTTGCTAGTATGCATCGAGACAGATATGATAATGATGATTTCTTTTTTTTTTCATTAATGACAACGCCGGATGCGTGAGAGAAAGCTGTCCACTTCATAAAGCAATTTCACACGCTGTTCGCAAAAGTGAGTTCAGAAACAGGTATATTTGGTCAGACAATCCAGCCGACCTCAACGCCACAAGTCGCCGCTTGGCGCTGTTAAGTAATGCGGTACTCCTGTGCGGACATTCGTGGTATATCTTGCACTTGTTCTACGCTAACCTTGTTTTCTGGTATGTGTTCGTCCCTGCACCAACATACTTAATAATCCTATATAGGAGAATTCCTATCTGCGGTGTTCGCCAGCACATGTGACGCATATCCAGTGATCTCATACAGACCGACAAGCTTAAGTTAATCAGATAAATTTTGTCGCAGACTACAATATGGTAATGAGGCATGCCGTAGCGGCTGACCCAGGAATTATTTTCACGACCTGCGGCTCGTTAACATGCTATTAGTACACGGGCGCGCTGCTACACATCGCTTCCCATGCGAAATGCGGCCGCTGTGCTAAGGAACCGAACCCGCGACCTCCTGCTTATCAGCACGTATTTCATTGGTGCTTCGGCATTATCAGGCTACATTGCTATATACGTACCCTAGGAGATATTCAGAGGAGGACACCGGAGCTCCGGATACTGTGAAGGCAGTGTTGGTGGCGACGCGTCGTGGCAATTCATTCGGCACCAGTGTGGCCCAACTGGTGCCATTTTACAACATTGATTACGCTGCTGAAGGCACAGAGTTGTCGGCAGACAATCCAGAAATCCTAGCTGAGCTCAACACCTCAACATGGCGCCACTGGCCCTGCTGCAAACGCCTGCGTTAGGTCCGCAGTCAGGTGTCTCGTGACCGGTCGCACGTCGCGTGGAAATGCTAAATCTCCTGGATACCAATGTAATACTAGTGCACAGGATACGCACCTTGCGTTCCCCAAAGGTTCTGCGGCCGTGATTGCTCTACGGGAGGCTGCCGTGGGCCGTTAAAATTTGGACGTCCTCCACCTGGACGTCCTCCTCCTGGCCTGCCTCCACCTGGCCTGCCGCCTCCACCTCCAGGAAAGAACGTTGGCCGACTGGGCTGCAGCGGCCGGTTCAGGCCTGGGAACGTGTGCTGTGGTACGTGCGGTATCTGCGAGTAGATGTTGAAGTCAGATCCGGACAGTGCTTGAAGGAAAGCCATAGCGCGCACAGTAGCCGTATATGTCACTTTGCGTGGTGCCATCTTTATCGGTAGCTGGAGAACAAGCAAGTTACGCAGTTGGGGCGACTACACTTATATCGGTTACAGTGAAAATAAGCAATATACGTATATTTGCTATGAGCAGCTACAACACTACACGTATACCTAGAACTTGATGTTCATCCGCAATAATCTCAAACCCCGTGAAAGAAGCGCACGCAAAAATGATAGAGACCGAATTCGGAAGCCTTTCGTTCGGGTATTGCTGTTGTTCTTGTGTCTCATTTTTACCTGCATGCAAGTGTAACGCTAGTACGCGATCACGACCCACGGGATGTACTGTAAGGATAGTGGCGGGCACCCAGTCCGCACTAACATTTGTTTAATGTTGGTACTAGAGCCCAGAACGACGAGCGAGTGAATGAGTGGGTCAATGAATGAACGAACAGACGCCGTTGATAGTTGGAATCGCGTTACGCTTCCTGTGGAAGTCTCTACCTGCTGCGGGAAGAAGTTGCCGAATCCGTTTCCGAATCCGTTTCCGGCGAAGCCACCGCCGAAGCCTCCGCCAAATCCACCTCCTCCACCGCCACCACCGCCACCACCGCCCTGAGGGCAGCACACAAGCGACTGACGCCGGACGAAGCCGCACAGCGATCGGCGTGCCAGGAACTCGTCGTCGAACAGGAAGCGACACTCCTGGTACGGTATACAGCGGCCCGTCACGCCCAGCGGTGACTGGCAGTAGCCGCCGGGAGACGGCAGCTCGTTAGGCGGGAACACCACTGCGGGGAACGGTTATGTACGTGTCAGCAATGCTAGAGATGTCCTGCGGACTCTAATAACATGATTTATTTCTGGGGTTTTACGTCCCAAAACCAGCTGTGATTATATGAGAGACGCCGTAATGTAGGGCTCAGGAAATTTTGACCACCTGGGGCTCAATAACGTGCACTGACATCGCACAGTACACAGGCATCAACAATTCCCCTCCATCGAAGTGCAGCCGCCGCGGGCGGGATTCGATCCCGCTACCCTCAGATCAGGAGCCGAGTACCATAGCCACTAGATAACCGTGGCGGGGCACTCTAATAACAGGAATGACACGTTACAATATGGAGGGCACTTTCCAGATGGCGGAGACGATGCACAAACAAGTGCTTTAGTATTAGTAACAGCTGTAACTAGGAGCGTCAAGATGACACTTGTCACCAGTTGTGCGAAGCAGTGCTTTAATATGTCCGCATACGTCGAAAGGAACCGTTGCATTCGTTTTATTACGGTTCTTTGTACTTGACGCCAGGTGCACTTCGTGCACCCATGTTTTCATAAAATAAATTGGCGACCTTACGGAAGTTCCAAGAAATGTGCGAATAAAACATTACCAGTCACCTATAGCTCTGCTTACTTTATAGTACAGGTGAATCCAGTGACAAGGGTATACTCGTGGTACATGATGTACATTCTGATGTTTCATTGCTTGGGTTATTACAGACAGGTCAGCTAAGTAAGCCTGTAACTACCTTTTTCTTTGGGGGGGGGTCCTTTTATCTCTAGGGTTCACTGGCAATCTCTTCTACGAACATTGCCTACAGCGCATCTTCGCGGTTTACACTGCACACCTCGTGCGCTAGCGTTCGGATAACTACGGTCTTTAGGTGCTCTTTAAACATGTACTACACGAGAACAACGTAAGCGTGGAGAGATACGTACATAGCCTCTTCTCTGGGGTTTCTTCCGTGGTCGCCTCTTCGTTCGCTGCCAGCGCGGGGGCCAGCAGGCCTAGCGAGAGAAGTATGTAGAGCCACATGGTGCCACCGCCGCTGCTGCTGCGAGAAAGGAAGAGGCCGCCGCTGCGTCAGGTCCGTTTGCACTCATATGAGCGGCGAGGTCTTCCGCCGGAGAAGGTGCTCGGGAAAGCGACGAGACGCTGCTATCAATGACTGCATCCCTTTCCTTCCCACAGTGCGCTTATACGTCATCAGTATTCGTACACGTGCAGTAACAACACAAACGGCCAAATAAAGAAGCTGTTTACGTGTAGTGCACGTTAATCACGCTCTTAATAACTATCTGGCGGATGTATTAACCAGTACCGCCTCAATAAAAAGTGGTTGGCGTGCACTGAGCCATGACGACACTTGTGAAATAATACTAACATGCGCCGTGTGATGGGGACGGGCGGCGCTAAGATGATATTGATTAAAGCCTTATATGTTCTAACGGAACGTGTCCTTAACGACCTCGGCGTCCGCACATAAAGCACGGAATGCGGCGAGACCAGAAGCAAACCAAAGCACGCCAGCTTTGTATAAGGGATGATTAATGGTTAGCAAAGTTAACAACTGATCAGTGATGCAGATGGGTTGAATATCTTGTGGGACTCGAACTCAAACCATTCACTCCGTTGAATTGGTTTCCTTGTCCGTGTGCTTCATGTTGTGTACTGACGCCCCACATTCGGCTTTAGGTATGAGACTTCCCGTAGTATGTCGCCATCTTGGAGACGCCCTGTATCCGTCCCCTGGCTGCGACAGCTTAACAGAGTTAAGATCACTAGGTTTAACGGAAGAAATTGTTAATGCTGCCCATTCCTTCTGCATGTTGTCTTCTCAGGTATGCTGTTACATCAAAAGAACGAGTTTGCGAACGAGTTTGCGAGGGACGGACAAACAATGTTATGCTGACTCACAAACACGGAGGTAGATTTTGCGCAGTTACCGAAACTCAGCCTAGCAGGATAATATATCGTCCTCTGTAGAGCAGTATAATTTACCGTCGTCACGACGGATGGCCTCCTGACGTGCAGTAATGGACCTAGTTTAATTCACTCTTCTCACATCTCGCACTACGGACTCTAGCTTGGATTCCTTGTTGCAGATGACGTGAGACCATACTTAGCTCAGAAGCCAGTGAAGAACTTTTTTAACTGAAGACCACTTCATCATCTCACCGGCTCTTAGCTTTCTTCAAGTAGTTCCTGAGGCCAGTAGCAAAGATATTCTGTTAATTACTGATGCTTTCGTAACTTCGTGGTGCCTTAATAGACTCTTCTGCTCTTACAGCCCCTTCTATTACTTCATAACCCCGCCGCACTTCCCCAAGTACAATGCTGGACTTCCCTGCATTTCCTCTACCTTTCTCTCTCTCTCTCTCTCTGAGGCAACGGTTGCAGCTTCTAAATTTGTCTATAGTGCACTAAGAACAACGTAACTTGAACCGCAACCAGGCCCGACGTTCCAACAGCAGGACTTCCCGCGACTTCGTGGTTGCCGCTAATCACCGCTTACCGCTGCTATTTCTGCTTCTCTCTCAGCATTTGGGGCGGAACACGGCCTCCTTGGAAGAAGCGCAAGAAGGTCGGGGTCGTACCCAGGACGCGCTCTTGACCTGTGCCCGAATGGCGTCGTGCCTTTGCGAAGAGTGTACCAGCTGAAAATACTCTGTCGCGGCAGTGCCTCGAGGGAAATAATGCCGTGGATGCGCACCGAACAACGCCGCTTGCTCATGATAAAGACTGGCCGAGAGAGAGAGAGAGAGAGAGAGAGAGAGAGAGAGAGAGAGAGAGAGAGAGAGAGAGAGAGAGAGAGAGAGAGAGAGAGAGAGAGAGAGACTCTATCTGAAGGTGTTAGCTTCTGGAGTATGTGCAGCAGACGAGCGAGGTGGTGGTATGTGGAGTCGTTAGATAATGCACATTCTTCCTTTTGCTCACGTGCTTCTTCTTTCAGCCTCGGGTGTGTTGTCTACAAAAATGAATCCAATAGTAGTGAATAGGCCGCTTATCCAAAAACAAGGAGTTTTGACTTACTATACGACTGCTCTGCGAAATGAAATATTTCGATATTTTGCTTTTCCCCGCTCAAGACAACGTGCAGCCCCTTATTAAATTTATTGGGCCGACACCATGTCAAGATTTAGCCTCGTTTGGAATACTATAGCCTACATATTCACTTCATGATGTAAAAAGGACTGAATTTATCGTCACTGTCTCTTCAGTAAGTACTATTATCGAGTGACTGTTATTATCCCGCTAACATCCTTAACTTTCTTTTCCCTACTGGGTTCTAGTAGTTCGAGTTACTTTTGCCTAACTTAGTAGAGTAGCATGTGAGGTGTCACATGTATATCGGCAAATAATCTTGGCCTTTGCATAAACAACATCCCACTCTCTCGCTTTCGTTCTCGCGTTCTTAATTCGCCTATGAACACCCTATTCGCATGAAGTTAGCACTGCATTCGCTAGTAAGACGAAAGAAGTTGTCGCGGTCACTCCGGATATGATACTGTGCTGGTTTTGGATTGCGCTTTCTAAAGACGGGCTCATGGAGGCACACAGAAATACACAAAGGGGAGCGACCGTGTTCGCGTATCTCTGTGTGCCTCCTGGTGTGCACAATTCAAAACCAGTATGCATTTCTAAATAGCCTAAGAAACAGCATATAGACTGCCATACTACTGTGAAACTTAGCTACTGATGCCGTCTTTTTTTATTTATACATTTGTTTATACAAGTACCTGCAGTGCCACGAGGGCATTATTACAGGAGGGCAATTCAGGAAAAGGAAATGTTACATAGCAAGATATATGTAAATTTACATACGAAGATGAAAATGAGCTAGTTACAATGCGGTGGGTGCAGCATAGAAAAGTGGTAACACATACAAGCGAAGCAATCTCAGTACATAATAGCATCAAGAATATACACTGGGGCAATCAAGCGCACCTGTAAGCTGAAATTGCGTGATGCAGCCAGCGTGGAAAGACGCTTTACCTGTTCTTCCTCAAGTATGCATTGCACAGCCGACGCGAGTACCTCCTTTGCAGCGAAATTATATAGGGCAACACTGCGCATCGCTCAAACGATATCGTTGACTGTAGTAAGGCTCCAGTCTTGGGCTGTCACTTCGTGCTTACAAGCGTCACAGGGTGTGTTCACCTGGCCTGTCCGCATCCGGAGCCGCTACGCGCATGACAGACTGGCGTTCTTCTTTTTTTTTTCTTAAGACACTGACTGAATAATGGTCGCGAATCACAGTGGTTTAGCGAGATACTGCACTGGCGGGATAATCACACTTTCACTCAACGCGGTACGACTGACTCTTGTCATGTACGGTCGCTAGCGGTGGAGCACATGAGCAACACCTGCGTCGTGCAGCGACATGCTTGCACAGATGAGCCATCAAACCCGGATATCGCTTTTTGCAGCTGTTTCGGTGATTGCACAAGTCAAAGTTTTGTGGGTGAGCTAGGTCACAGGGGAGGGTAACGTATATCGTGGCCGAGTGCGCAGGTAGCGTCGAGGCGCCCCAAATCATATCATATATTATGAAAGCGCGAGCGCTTCGAAAGGTCGCTGGAATCCGACCGAAATGCGCTAGACCATTTAAAGCTTCTGAAGCACTGGGGCAGAAATTCGCATTAGGGAATGCTTAAAACATTGACTTGATTTATAACTTGAAAATAAAGCGAGTGAGCAACCACTTCATTGGTCAGTTTAAAAAAAAAAACAAAGTGCATGGGTTAAGAAAAACAAGGTGGTCACCAGTCCGTGCCTGATGGCTGCCTCTATACGGCGCGTACAAATAACTGCATATAACGCTCCGCGTTGGTAACGATGTTAGTGTCCTTTTCCCCAAGGCATCGGAAGGTCCAACTTCATGCTAAACGTATGGATCAGAAAGTACCTATAGTGTTGTCTTTGTCCAAAGTAACATGGCGTTACCAAACTCTTAATCCTTCCAAGGTTTCCCTCTGCACTGAAAGACAGTGTTGGCCCTCTCATCTGCATAGCTGGGCAATGAATCTTGAGCTTCGTAATCAACTGGTCCGTACTTAGCGTTTACTTATGGATAACATTGTTATCGACTGTGGGGCAAAATCAGTGGCGGATCTAAGGAAGTTCAGGATGTCCTGATGTCCCTCCTAATTTTTGAATGCGCGCTCCCGAGAGGACCTATTTCGGAAACATCATTTAACTGGCATCCTAGTGGCATAAAATGCACCTTATTGTCTCTGAGAACGCGCCAGCTGATTTCTTTGGGTGTCGAAGTTCCATGTTCATCTTTAGTTACCAAATTTTACATAAGCCGACGCCCTCTCTGGAAAAAATCTGTATCCGCCCTTGGACAAAGGCTCCGTTGCGTTTCATGCATCGGGGCCTTTGCCTCACAGTCGAGAACATGTGCTGCAAATGATTCATGGTATTTTACGTCCCCAAAACCACAATATGATTATGAGAGACGCCGTAGTGCAAGGCTCCGGGAATTCCGACTACCCGGCGTTCTTTAACGTGCACTGACATCGCACAGTCCACGGGCCTCAACATTTCGCCTCCATCGAAATGCAGCCGTCGCGGCTGGGATTCGATCCCGCGTCCTTCGGATCAGCAGCCAAAGGCCATAGACCGCCGTGGCCGGGGGCACGTGATGCAAAATGACATATGCTGAGCACTGGGGTCTCAAGCGGCACTCTCCTCTGAAAAACAGCGTAATTTTCGTGTACAAACCTCTGAAGTGACGTAAATGAGGGACGAGCTTTTGTAATACATAGCAGCTGGTGAGCTATTACATCGCCGTGTTGCGCGGCAAGTTCACTCACGCATTTAGGCGGGATGTATCTCTTGGTGAACACAATCGATGGCGACAACGACAAAGAAACAGTGCCACGTAAGATCATTGAAAGTTGTTGGTATTACTGTAGTTATTTTGATCTCTTCAGCTAATAAATGATGGTTCAGCTGCGCTATTCAAGACCTGTATTATCTCTCGGCATAACTGCAGATTTGGCTAGTTAAACGTGATTTACGGTGAAGGGCACGAAACAGCGCAAACTCGGGGCACAAGAGAAACAAACATTCGTGACTTTCATTCTTCCTCTTGTGCTCATGTGTCTGCGCTATTTTATATACCTTACCATAATCACTCATTCTTAGTACATGGTACGTGGTCCCGAAATGTGATAATAAGCGAAGTGACGACGCTGCTTAAAACGAGTCATCGGAGCGCTGCTGAGCATAAAGTAATAGTTTGCTTAAGTTGAACACTATAATACAACTGGCAAATTTTGTCGAGTACGATTGTTTGTGTCGGCGTTTCACAGCATTTCTCGCGGTGTACCGTTAAATTTTTTGTTTCTTTGAATTTTACTGCAGGACGTAATCAGCGCGCCAGCGTGGCCACACCTAATAAAACGTCGACGTTATTCGAATATGCGAAGTTGTAAGAGAGACAGACGTTTCCGTTATCGTAGCCATTATCATTTAACGGTGACACGGATGGTCCACTAGCCCGTGGTCGTGTATTTGACGATATATTTGTCTGGTTACCAGTCTGCGAGCCGTTTCTGGCAGGTTGTAATTGTCGTGTCACTTACACAGTGGTTCATATGTGCACCGGCAGTCGCCAAAGCTTTGCTGCAGGTGTTCCACAGTAAATCGACACGAAAGGCGGTGATAAGGAGTTCGTGTAATAAAAAAAAAAGTGCAACGTTGATATCAATACCTCGGCAGCTGCACCTGGGTACATACATATAATAGCCTCACAGAGTTTCCGCGAACGCGCTACGACGGGAGAGCTAATTGCATAATTTATCTGCCGGAAAGCCGGAAAAAGATAGCTGTCGGTGATTAAAGGAAAAAAGAAGGAGAGAGAGAGAGATAGACAGAAAGAAACGGGGTGACATCGGAAGCGCGAACAGTCTGGCGTACTTATTTTTTGTATGTTCTTTTACATTTATGCACGTCAGCCTTGGTCACTCCTCAGTGGTGAATATGAACCACGTACGCGTATCGTTAACACTAAAATGAAGATGACGTCAATAGCACACTAGCTGTCGCTCATGAGGGTTCGATGAAACTGACGGGTTCCGTCGCCAAAAAAGGAAGCGAGAAGAAAAGCGGCAGTGAAGACATGAATTGTGTAATACATCATACATGTAATCGTGGTGACGTCAACGCCCATTGATAACGTCCAATTAAGTAGAAATAAACATATATGTTCAATTTTTTTGAAAAGAATAAGTTGAACGGGGCTCGTTGGCGAGGTGTGCGAATAGGGACGGAACGATTTTAGCGCGCCCAGGAAGTGACGCTAGTTCCGCAATTTTCATGTTCTACAGCATGAGGTAACCCTTAATAAATTTCTCCAAAAACTGTAATTTCGATGTAGTCGAATCTCGGTGCAGGACCTAGTAAAGCAAACGCAGAGTTAATGTAAACAACGGCAAAGATGATTGCAATAGATTGCGAGAAGGACAATGAGGTGTACAATGAGCAATTAGTGAATTATTGGCAATTTTTAAAAGTTCGTTTGCTTTTACGTGTTCGATATTAATTTCGCGAATAAAAAGGTGTGTGTGCGAGCTTGTTTCTACGAACTCGTCATACGTAAACAGATCTATTGTAACACTTACCGGAAAGGGCGGAACTACGATCCTCGTGTCTCATGATATAATTTCACGAAATTGGTCAATAAATTTTTTTTCATTAATGCGTTCTCTTTACACCGTGCTGCGGAGTGTAGTCGGTCGTTTGACGCGTCGCAAGGCCTGATCAGTGATCAACATCGGCGCCACTATCTTAGTCATGCTGAAGTCACGTCTTTACTATATATATAAAAGAATACAATCTTCAGGACCTCTGACCCCGGTGCTACGGTAGAGATACGGCGCAACAAAGTTGGCGGTCCGCAATCTCGTAATCTTTACCGTTACGGCGATTTAAAATTGTGCAATGGCATAGTGTTCCGTTTAAGTGGACCAACGTGCTTGGCATATTTTCTGCGGTTACCGATGCAGGCAGATATAATGATGATGGTCTGATCCTTTTGAGAAGGACAAGAAAGAAGACACGGCGCGCGTGGTGAGCTTTTTCTTTGTTTTTGAAATGCTGCGCACAATAAGTTTTGAACAGCGTGATGAAATACAGGATGAGCGCAAGTTGACCATATTTGTCCGTATTTGTCACGCTGTTCCTTAATCACGTAAGCATACAAAACAAGACGTCTTTCCAAGCTATGCGCGAACTTACCTATGCACTGATATAAGGTTGTGTAATTGGTTGACACGTTTAGCTATTGCAGTGGGGACATTTTCCTGCCTCACTCCGAATAGCACAACCGTCTATGACAGCGGTGGAGAGGGGTTCCCACGGGAATCGATTATTTGTTCGATTGAAAACACTTCATTTTCTGCAAAACGTTCACGAATAATAACGGCGGGCAGTCGAGTGGGCAGTTATTTGCCTTCTTCCAGGCACAGACACGAATGCGAAAAAAACTGTCATTTCACCGCCATCAACCGACAAGAATAGCTTCTGAAAGCATAGTCTTGAGTATTACAACCTGTACATGATGATTAGGTGCTTACCGCTTTTCGAAGGGTAAAAAAGGACAAGAAAAGGACACAAGAAGGAAAGTTACGATATAGCAGCCTTTAGCAACAAAGCCGATAGTGTGGAGCTTTTGCAACGTCCAACCAGTTTGGGCTCGCCGCCAACTGAGTCTAGCCTCCGCAGCTCGAAGTGCGCGTCTTCGTTTTCATTTTGACTGTGGAGGAGGTGCGTTACCCAGTCTGTCGATGACAAACACCTCGTGCCCGAATAATTAGGATGTTATTAGCTCACGCTTTCCAATTACTGCCTTCTTGCACTACTCACGCACGATCGCCGACTGACACCGCGCGTTACTAATCAAGGCGTCGCTGTTTATCTTTTCCGTTTTGAATATGGTACGAGGCGCAGGAGAGGTCTCGGAATCGTCAGAACAGTTTCAACACAGTAAGCCCCTCACAAGGCTTCTACAAGACCCCTGCTGTAATGAGGCTTGCTTTTAATTAACGAATGGACTCTTCTGAAATGACTGCAAGAAAGATGACAGCTTGAGCGGTGGAGGGCGTTATACGTAGTTGGCTCATCATAACAGGGTTATCTAAAGAAGCACTGCCCAAGAAGAAAGTTAAAGTACAGTCTACTAACTATGGTTAATTGTGAATTTTAATTGTTTATTGTTTAAATGTAATGGACTCACCAGCAATTCTATGCTTCCTCTATATTATGTGTTATAATTCTGTTTTTTTTTCATTTACGTATATAGTGAGGCCAGAACTGCTCATGCATATGTGACACTTATATAGTCCAATACCTACGGTATTGCATTACTTTATAACTCAAGATGTTCATTATAGCCCAAGAAGCGCGGTCGATGACACTCGTTTAAAGCATCAAAATATGAAGATAAACAATGTCACAAAGGAATATCGCAAGATTTTCCGGTCAACGTCCGAAAGATTGCGTGGTTACTCCATCGTGCCTTCCTGCAAACTGTAAAGGCCTAAGAAAAGGACAAGACAGGGGAAGAAGCACGAGCGTCAGAGAAACTTAACTTGAACTATAATAGACAGCTCACGTCTTTGAAAGCCCCCGTATTGTTAGGAACGGACGTGACTGGTGACGCACGTGACCAGGCGGAGTGTCCCGGAGGCGTTTAGGCCGACACGGCGTCGCCAGTCGTTATCTCCTCCTCTTAACGCTTTGTACGGCGCGACGATTCAACACACTTTAGCGTCCTCGTCACAAGCCTCGAGACGTGCCTTTTGTCTACGTTACGCGCCGCTTGGAAGCCCGTGTGATTCACCCCCTCCTTTTGTCGTCGTCGTCCTTGCTATAGTCCCCGGCTTCCCTTGCCTCTTCATCTGCCGCAACTTTCAAGAACAATGCCAAGGCGCGTTTTCCCTTGGCGTCAGCTTCTTTTTTTTGTTCGTTCCATTTAGTATGTTGTTCAGCGGGCATTATGGGGCTCGGAATCGCTGCGCCCAGCCAAGCTTCCACCGAGTGCTGTCGCGCCCTTGACTTCCGAGGTCCGCGGGGGGTCAAGACGTCGGCGTTTCGCAAGTGCGCACGGCACGTCTTTTGCTGGTGCACTTGGGTGTTCTCGCCGAGATGCGCGAAGGAAGCCATGAAACGTAGTTTATCATCGCTTCCTGGAAGGCACGCAATCGTCTACGTTCGCCCGCCGCCGACTCGGGAACGATCTGTGCTATTACTTAACCGAACGGCAAGGGTTGCTTGTGAGCGGGTGGAGGCGGCTCCGATCGGCCTTATTGATGGATGCTCGTGTGTTATCCGAATGTATCCGTCGTACGAGGTTGTAACAGAGGACTATATTTCGTTTAAGGGAACGAAAGCACGGCCAGGTGCCCCGCAGTAGGAAATGTGCGTCGCTGAAATGACGAAAGCAAGAAATGATACCTGTCGGAACGTTCAAGCAATCGGCGACAGCCTTCGCCATCTGAAGTTGCAATAGTTTCCAAAGACCGAACATTTTGCCTCCGTACGGAAGGGGGAGGGGAGAGGGGGTCATGAATGCCTGGTGGATCAACAAAATGAACCTTTCCCGTTTCGAACGTTACGGTGTGTGTCGACACCACTGACAAGACCGAGATCCCTCGGTAATCGATCTATGCGAAGGTCACTGTGGCAGACTTCGCTGAATATCGGCAGGCAGGCAGGCACAGAACTTTATTTAGGTGAAGATTATCGGATCTGCAACGCCTTTTGACATCCGTGTAGGCACACGAGAGAGAGAGAGAGGCACGGGAGAGAGAGGGAAACACGGATAACATATAAAGTGGAAAGTTACCCAAATATATCCGTAGATACTTTCTTAGTGCACTTAGGACAATTTCACAACTTGTGCGCGTACGAGGGGCAGGAGGTGATAGAGAGGGAGACCCATCAAATCACATGAATTGCTCACCGAAATGCGGAAAAGATACATTTGATTAAAACGCGCCAATTACAACCCACATTTATGGCAACTTGGATTCTCGGTACTTCGTGTCCCACCCTTCGTTTACAAATCATCTTCAGAATCAATGACAAAAGATATTTAGAATGACCTACACGGTCTATAAAAGTACTGTTGAGGTTACCGCAGACCAGTATCGACCGAGATCTTAGCATGAACGAATAGATTATTCCTATCGACGCGTAAATCTGATCGCTGCAGGGAGTCTTGTCAAGTAGCGCCAAGTCCTGCACGTAGCTTGCTGGGTCTAGTTCAAAATATACAAATTAAGAACCTCGTGACACTGCCTCAACTCGTAGAGTCACGTCCTGGATTAGCCACCAGCAGTGCACGACTATCGGGCATTAGAACAAGCCTTAAGATAAATGGGCTCGAAGCTTAACGACGTTTTATTTATTTTTTTTAAGAAAAAATGCAAACAAGCCATCTGTGGAGTTTTCCATCCGATGTCACTGACCGCGCATGCCGGACTGGTATGCAAGTCGGACACACAACAGGACACGGCTGGATACGCAAAGTTCAGTGTATGTACGTAATAACTCTTTCCACCCAAAACAAACTCACCGGGAACGGTCTAAATAACGCTGCCTCTGTAGTGCCAAAAAATTGCTTTACCTTTAGCGGTGTCGAAGTCCAATCAACCAGCTCTGCCACACACACAAGGGCCTTTTCGGCGCCCGAAACCAACCGGCCGGTCCAGGAAGGCGCAAACCAAACTCGTTCTGACAACCAAGAAAGTTGGCCAGGTTCTTGTAAGGGCACACTCTTAACTCCTCCAGTGGTTCGGGTTGCTCACCACGTGAGATTCGCGAGAAGGGCTTTCTCTCCTCACGCACAGACAAGACACGAGCCGCAGGATCGTGAAATGGTGTTCGCAATGCGTAGGCGTTAATGTGTGACCAGTACGTCGTACGCGGCGAGAGGTCACCCAGATGGGCAGTGAGAGAGGGAATGGGGGTGAAGGGGGTCAGGGCGCGCTCAGTGAAAACTCGCGAAGCGCAAACTGATCGAGCCGTCGGCCCCGGCTCAGGCTGCAGAGAACAACACACAGCGAGTCCACTCACCCGAGGGGGCTGGTAGCAGCAGAATGGCGACCCACGGGGGAAATCAGCCTCCGGCGGCGCTAGCGGGAGAGAGAGGCGGCGGCGCTGCGCTCAAGGCCAACCGCCTTTGCCGCAGCCGCATGCATGCGCCAGTCAACCAGCCACTGCGCCACTCCGTCAGCAACGGAGGGGGTTTCCCCAAAGAGAAACTTTTTTTATTGCCAGATCGGGGCGACACACACATGCACACACTGCGCCCGTTGTCGGCATGACTCCGAGAAGTCGTCATCTGGTTCAGGCAACGGCACCGGACCGGCGTTCGGGAGAGCCACTGCGAAGCAAGACAACGAGCACGTCGCGTGCGTGCGCGCAAGAGCGTCGAAGAAGCAACGTGCTGGTCGCGTTATTTACCTGGCGCGCACTTTGTCGCGTCGCTCGTCTCCCGGCGCCTGGAGGGGCGGGGACGCGGACTTCTTGGCCGCCGAAGATCCCTGTGTCCGGAACAGGCGGTGCGCCAGCAGCCTGTTGTAGATGTAGTCCGATCCGTTGCTCTCGATGGGCAGCGCGCACCAGACGAGAAGCAGAAACTGCGCATTCGCGTCGAACGACGGTGAGCACTTCGCCCAGCTATAGGAGAAAATGGACGTGGTGCTCTGACGTTGACAATACTTAAGGAATGCCTAAGATGTCGCTGAGGTGTTTACATATACAGACTTCCCGCTACCGCTCCTGTGTGAGGCGGTTACTTTGCTGTAGGAAGAGCGTTTCCAAAGTTGAACAACCCAAATAAACTTGCCCACTTGTTGGCTGATGATGAGATGCATTGCGAACCAAATTGGGCACAGTGTCTTTAAAGTAGTTCTAACTAGGCCTCCTCTGACATAACCGCCTGCACCTACCTGGCGCACTGTTCTTTTTTAATTAAATGCGTAGTTAGTGCGCCATGTAAAAAACACTGCCTTCAAGTGCATCGCAGGCAAGTCCCGTGGCATGCTTCTGTAAAAGCAATTAAATATATCTGTATGTCATTTGCTTGAGCAAGGATTATCTTGCTTAAGGCGTCCAGTCGACATTTGTTTCACTTTATCGACAATGCACTGGCGTGCCTTCTTGGCAAGCTCTTATGGCGAGTGCTCTCTCTCTCTCTCTCACACACACACACACGCGCGCGCGCACGCACGCACACACACACACACACAAAGAACGCAAGAACTTGTATTTCATAAAACGCTACCCCGCTTATACATGTGTGTAGTTCGCAATGAACTACAGAGATATATCTTTCATGGCTCGTGTCGCGATGGAAGAACCGAAAAGTAAATAAATAAATAATAAAGACATATAAACATTCTGAGGTATGGTTTCGATACGGAATTATTAATAGAGCAATGTTTATACGCTCTATGGACCAACCAAACTCGAACCTCGGATCGGAGTGCCGTAGCATGTCGCCAATTCCTATCGCTGTGACATGTGACTAAAAAATTCCACTATCGGTGCGTCACCTTTCTCCGCCTTGTGCCACACGACATGGACGACTGACGTGTCCCGTATTAGCTATCTTCACGAGCTCGTTATCTCTCGAGATTTCGCTCGCGAAACGCTTGTGGCGTTAAGCGGGCGCGACAGGACTAATAGGAAATTTGATTAGACTTGGGAGATGAGACAAGATATAACAACTCAGCTTTTGAGCAGTGCAAGTAAAAATTCGCAGCATATCCACGGAGTGAATGATGATGACTGGGCGAAGCTCCGGAGGTTCATCCTAGATCGTGCCGAGTTCCGGATTAATTTAGTTAACGCGCACGCTACGAATCCTTATGGTTCAACTACGCACAAGTGGAATCTCCCACCCGCACTTCATTGCAAGTCAAGATCCAGTGCCTATATATATATATATATATATATATATATATATATATATATATATATATATATATATATATATATATATATATATATCGGTGGCCGGTGAACGGTTCTCCAGCGCGAGCAGTCGGTATTTTTAAATCAAGAAACTCGCTAGAAGACGCTGCCTGCGTCAAGCTTGTCGCTCGCGGTTGAGAGCGCGTTCTCCTTTTCGAGCTGGTAGCGCGTTCATCGAAGAAAGCGTTTCCATAGCCAACGCGCCTTTCGCTCTCTCTGTCTCTTTCTCTCTCACAAGACAGCAGATGGAAGAGTGAGAGAGCTCGCGCGCCGGGAGGCACGCGCCGAGGGCGCGCCTCCCACACGCGCCCTCCTAGTAGCGCGTTCCTAGTAGGTAACGCGCTACTACAACGGACGGACAGACCCAAACCTTAAGGAACTTCGCCCCTAAAATTTCTTTTAATGCCCTTTAAACTAGGCTAAAAAAAATCACAGCATATCCACGGGGTGAATGATGATGAGTGGGCGAAGCTGCGGAGGTTCACCGGTAAACCGTGAATTCTGCCCAGTACATCATCAACGACGTGAGATCGTGCGCGTTTATACTAAAGGGTCTATGAGAGTTATGGTGACTTGCAGCTCACTTTAATTTTACATGTACGCTGTGAATTTTCATTGTTTAATCACGCACAGGAGGAATCGCACACAGGCACTACCTTGGAGGTCAAAATCCAGTGCCATATATACGGGAAACAAACTCGCTAGCAGACGCTGCCTGCGTCGGCATCGCGAGGCGAGAGAGGGGGGGACCGTTGAACGGTTGTGAGGGAGAGGGGAGAGAGGGGGCGAGAGAGGAGAGAGAGGGGGAGCTCGACTGTCGTCGAGCTCGACCGCGGCATATTCACCGTGATGACGCCATCGTGTGTCCAGTCACCCAACTACCCAACCGCACACATCTCTATGGGACAGCGCCATCTAGGAAACTAGACGAGAAAGGGCGATGACGACCAGCGCCATCTAGTATATCGTCACTCAACTGCAGTTTGCATGCATCTCTATGGGACAGCGCCCTCTATTGTATGCTACGGGAGACGCTACTGGCTACGGCGGATGGACATACCGGACGGGCCGCAGGTGATGCCATAAGGAGCTTCGCCCCTAAAAAGAGCACGCCATTGGAATAGTTCTATGATAATTAGGGGTTGTTCGCAAGTTCGACTTCCGACTTCATGATCCGTAGATACGCGTTGTCACAGCCTTTGAAAAGCTGGTTCCGATGTGAGCGCAACGCTTTCTAAAGGAACGAAATCTTCTTACTAGAAGCTTTGTGTAAAATAACTTTCCAAAGCGAAATGAATTCATGATTTCAAGAAAAAGAAAAGGTTTGTTTCAACTTAATAACGGGAACATAACACGTTGATGCTTATTATCTACCGCTTCCACGTCCAAAACCCAGCGAGGCATCACAAGATTAGCGTCACAGTACCGCTTAGTGATTGCATTAAACTAGGCTGCCCTTGGCTCACTTATATACCCCGTCAAATCAAGTTACGATGTTAGAAAAACGTTACGAAACACTCAAATTTTGGAGTGGCTCCAGCTGCCTTCGAATTTCATAATAGCCTCCCTGCAAAGTTCGACGCATTCATTAAAGTTGGACGTGGGGATTGGACGCGAAACTGGACACAGAGACTACAGATTAGTTTTCGCAGCCTCCTTGCTCGTTTGTAACTGCCAGCAGTGCAGTTGCCAGTTCATTAAGGCGTGCACAGCCAACTTTCGAACCGGTGACAGCTCCGTGATTCAGCGGCCGTCGATCAATTTGCCTGACAGTGCCTGCACTTGTCACGGAAAGGCGCCGTGCCATGACAGCCCAGCAAACTTCAGCAGCGGACACTTTCAAGTTCCATGTTTCTAACACGATAGGCGCAAGGCCGATTGAATCGGTGCTCCAATTTTTTTCTCTGTTAACGATGACCACACTTGCAGGATGCATGACTTTTTCACGCCGCATTGCAGCAGCAGTGACTGCCTAAACACATAGCGGCAACAGTTGGCGTCGGGACGCGCGTCGATTGCCAATTATTCACATTGTTGCGGAACTGTTGACAGTCAATGAAAAAAATTATGAGCCCTCTCGTGAACATACCAGAACGTTAACATTAATTAATTAATTAATTAATTTGTTATTGGTTTATTCATTTATCCACTCACTTTTTGCAACTGTTCAGACACGGAACCAACTCTCCACACAAGCACGCATGGTACGCATGGTATAAATGGTTTCAGCAATGCCAGCGTGAAGATGACATTTTTGACGCTACTCTCCTTGGTCCTCGAAATTTTTATCAAAGTATGCTATTGCGCTTACTTTGCTCTGTTACGAAAGAATCAATGATACTTATCACCGAAAGCGGACGTGAACAAGGCTGTAGCACACTGTAATGCGTTAACGAATCCATGAAACGGGGCTCGCTAATTAACTGATTTTAGCACTCATTTGTCATATCGGAAGGCTTCCAGCTCATGGCAGAGGCAACATCTAGGCACCATAATCATGCCTTCAGAAACAAAAGGAAATATATGCTACCTAATTAATCTACATGCGTTTGAATAGCCGATTCGGTGCCTTCAAGGACTTTCAGAAGCGAAAAAAGCTTAGGGCAACAGCGCGGCTAGACTGGCTTCGCCCAAGAACTCTCCAAGTCGTTTACAGTGAAAATATACTGCTCCCGATTGTACTGAGACGGCTGCTCAGATATACACGCCTGTTATACGTAAGTAAGCACATCTCATTGAAAAGAACATTTGTCGAATGGGCCGTGAGGTATTTGTCAAGTTAGGTACTCCGGCACTAGCTACAACAGTAAAAATTGAAAAAAAAAATACTGAGGGGCGCATCTATGCAGCACGCAAAACAATGACCAGCTCTAAAGAAACACGTTGCCTTAAAATGCCTTGGAAGAAAGGTGGAATACTGATGCAGCTCAACAGAAGAGCGCTCGGAACCCTAGCAAAGTCTACACCAGTAGCTTCAGCGCAAAGAACTTTTTAATTGCCGATATTACGCCAATAAAACGTTCTTTTCTGTATCGGCTCTTTTCTCGCCACATTTCCATCTCTCAGAATGCAGTCTAAGTGCAAGGTCCTAATTGACAGCCGGCTGCGGAACTCAATGGACCGAGGCCTAACGACGGGTTACGGAGCCCTCAAAGGACACTCAAGTGACATGGCCCTTCGAATCGAGACCACAGGGGCTCGGTAGTAATGTGGAATAAAAGCAAGGGTACACAGCGGCCCGCCAAGCGGCGTGGCTGTTGCGGTCATAACGACGTCTCGGTGGTGGCGCTAATAGCAGACTACAATAAAACGCAGAGTGCAGCGTACAGTACCTTGACCATGTAGATTTTGGTGAAGTAGCGGGCCATGAGGCGCACCACCCAGCCGAGGTAGACGTTGATGATGACATAGATGAGCCAGTAGGCGGTCCACTTCTGCATGGCCGCGGGTTCCTGTCGGTCGAGGGCCCGCAGGCAGCCCAGCACGCCGATGATGGTGCTGATGGCTTGGCAGAGGAAGGCGCTCATCATGTCCATCATGAACATGATGCCCACGACGCCCATGAAGCCGTACGCCAGGTACTCGCGGCGCAGCTTGGTATGGCGTTCGAACTGCTCCAGGGCGCTGTCGATGGGGCCCCGCTCCCGCAGAACGCGGCCCAGCTCGTCGCCCAGCTCCTGCGCCATGGTCTGCTCCTGGTCAGCGCCGACGAAGCCTGGCTCGAGGTGCGCCTTCCGGAAGCAGGGAGGAGAATTTTGAGGGAGTTCTTCGAGGACGGCTGCAGCCCGCTGCCACCGTCGCCGCCCCGGTCCGTCGAATGGCGCGAGCCCCGCTGGAACGCCGCCGCGAGCTCCCCGAGCGCTTCTTCTTCCTCTGTGTGGGCCGTAGAAAAAGAAAATGCGGGACAACGCTTCATGTGGTAAGGATGACTTAGCAAACGGTGGAAGCTTTATCATATATACCCACCGTTGGTAGGGGTATTGCTTAAAATAAAGGCATTCGAGAAAAAAAAAGCGTACTAGGGAGCTCATTTATTATTTTTTTTTTGCATGTGAAACCCTCGAAAGGGAGGCTAGAGCAGCGCCAGCTATCCCATGTCCATAAATTCAACAGCAGAATACAACACAGGGAGAAGAAGAAAAGGAAGTAATCGGGAAAAGAAAACTTCTGGTATGTGCCAGTTATAGAGGCCACAACAAGAGAGTGAGTGAGTGAGTGAGTGAGTGAGTGAGTGAGTGAGTGAGTGAAACAACTTTGTTTAGTCCACAATAGACGCGAGTGAACTCAACATCCTCCGGCTAGGTCCAATTGGGGACCATCAGGTCAAACCTGGCGTCCCTCTCGCGGGCCCTCTGGACGGCCAGGATTTGAAAGGTTTGAGCTTCATCATTTCATCTTGGTTGAAAGAGGGGCCGGCAGAGGCGCAGCCCCACAGCACATGCTCGAGGTCCGCATAACCGCCCCACAAGGGACAATCGGGGCTTGGGAATCGTTCGGGGTACATGGTGTGCAGTGCCGCAGCTCATGTGAGTGCTTCTTTGTATAAGTCTGAGAGTTACAGCCTGGGCCCTGCACAGCGAAGAGTGCGGCAGAGGCAGGAGTCTTAATTCTTGAAAGATACCGATGTTTGCAGATCTCGTTGTACAATCAGAGAGGCTCGGGTCGCCCTGGAAAGGACGCGTTACCCGGCGCACGGTCAGTCAAACCTCGTGCAGCCGAGTGCGCCTCCTCGTTAGGGTCGAGCGAGGCATGCACCCTCAATGATTTCAAGGTACCCAGGGAACCAGGCTGAGGAGTGGTGTGGAGGTCTTTGGCTTAGGTGATTCGTAGGGCCTGGGGATGCACCATGCCCATCTGAAATGTCTTGATATCGGCCTTGGAATCTGAATAAATCGTGTCATGTACACTGTCCGTCAACGCAAGAGGCAGCCTGCGTTGCGACGCTGGAACTAGAGGTGCGGAGAGCAGCGTGGTTGATGACGGTGGAATCGCAGTCGACGACCACTGTGGCAAATGCTTCTTTTTGCAAGCACGAAGCATCAAGGAAGAAAATGAATGTTGAAATGTTCAACTGAGGAGGGTGAGGTCGGGCTGGGTAACGTGTCTCCATCATGGCTAGCAAAGCCGCCCTTGGAAGAAACAGGAGGCTCAAGTTACACTTAAAACCTTGTTATGGCTGCTCTGATGTTTTTCCCACCTCCTCTGGACTCCTCCTCACCGAGATATAGATAAGGGAGAGAGACAGTATTAAGAGACGCAATCAAAAACAGTGTTCACACGTAAAATTACGAAAGCAAACGTACAAAGAGCTCTTCAGTTTGGCGTGAGAGGGAAGAAAAAGAAAAATAAGGTACGTTGACGAATACGACGAGAAGGACGCAGCAGAGATGGCAACAGACATGGACGCCGACAACGACAACAGCACCAGCAAAAGCAAGAAACATCGGCAAAAAGGACCAAAGATGCTTTAAAAAACGGAAACGACAATCACCCATGACAAACAAGGAAGACAGCGTCAGAATTTGGACGGTACTGATGCAATCCGTGCACACATGAATGTCCCAAAAGAAGGCAGCAGGGTTGACTTGCATATCATATGGCTCATTATTGCAAAAGTTCATTATTGCAAAAAATGTTATTAGGGATGCCCGCTAACTTGGAGCATTCGCAAAATAAACTTTTCTGACTTCATAACAATTTCATTTTAAATGCATGAACGCTCGCGGCGCGCTGCCATCGTCACCGATGGCGTCGTACTGTTAATATGGCAACGCGTATGTACGGCCTCCTCTGTACAGTGCTAGGCACTATATCCTCTGTGCGTGGATTTTCGAAGGTCATCAGAAACTCGGCGTCATTGGTTCCCAAACGACAAAGCCAAGTTGTATAGGTAGCGTACGCTGTGCCAACGCCACCTAGAAAATCTAGGTGGTGTTGGCTGTGCTCGATAGCCTGCGTCGGAACCAGAGCAGCGTTCTTGCTTGCGAAGTTGGTACGAGCGTTCTGCTCGAACATGTAGCGTCGACCTTGCTGAGAAGCTGTGTGCAAGCACCTTCGTGGCGCATACAAGCTTGTATTTTTTTTTATGAGGCGTTGCGAATACTCTAGTTAAAGTGGAATAGGCTGTAAACTTCTGGTTAGTTATTACTTTGGACGCAGACAAGAGCCGATAGCATTCATCTCGGTTCGATCCTGGCCGCGGCGATGGGGTTTTCGATGGAGGCGAAAATGCCAGGGGCCCATGTACTGCGGCGGCGATTGGGGTCCGTATATATTTCTGTTGTGGAACAGACGTTAATTTCTGCAGCCCATGTCGGGGGCACGGCTAAGCGTCCGTGGGGGTGGGGGGAAAGGGACAGAAAGAGATAAAAAGGAGAGAAATGCCGTAAGGAGGGGGGGGGGGGGAGGTTGTGAAATTTTTACCACCTGGGATTCTTTAACGTGCACTGACAACGCACAGTACAAGCGCCTTTGACATTTTCGCCTCCATCGAAAATACGACCGCCGCGGCCGGGATCGAACCCGCGTTTTTTGGGTGGCAACCGAGTACCATGACCACTACACCATCGCGGCGGACGGGGAGGCGAAAATGCTAGAGGCTCGTGACACACAGTGAGTCATCAACGCGCGTTCAAAGACAACAGCTTGTCGAAACTTCCACATCCGGCCAGTGCGGCGTGCCTTATAACCTCATCGTGGTCTTCGCGTGTAAAACCCAATCAGTTATTATTAATGGCGTTGGAGAACCGACGCCACAAGTTCTGATATACTGTTATTTACGACCTGTACCGCCTAATTGATCGCTATGGGTCATTACAACAGCAAAGTCCAAAATCCTCTCCGGCTAGCGACAGAACCGTTTGTTTGCTTGTGCTTGTCCACGTTAATATACTCAACTCCCCCCTAGCAACCACTCCCTCTTTACCCTGTCTAAACAGCAGTAAGTGCTTTCCCATGGAATATTTTGGCTGTTCTTGGGCGGACATAAACGGTAAACATTAACATCACATCGCCGGTGGCACATACAGAGAGAGAGAGAGGAGGGGGAGGGCGTGAATACTATTTATTTCTGTTATTATGTGTGCAGTCACTTGCGCCAACCCATGGCGCCCGCTTCGTCAGCTGCTATTCGAGCTGTGTCTGGGTGGCCACTGCGGCGCCTTACAGCGAAGCTGTCTATGGCTAGCCTAAACGTTCGTACCGGTTAGCAAAACGTATGATCATCATGAAAGAAGTGCGCGCACCAAAGAGGTGTTGAAGTGATAGTACGTAAGTAAACGCGTGATAGAAACATTACACAGCTCTCCTAATCGACCAACTTCACGGAGTGGAAGGGCCGAAAAATCCTTTGTGGTGTTATGAACGCGCCACTCATTCATGAAGACAGTCTTTATGGGAGGTGGGCGTTCACGTAGAATAACGACAAACTAGAGCTTAACAGCTTCGCCCTAAAATATGGTTCGAGGAAAACGACACTTGCTGTTTAAACTGGAGAGCTGCGATGTCGTATATAATGGCAACGATTCACGCGACGTGACGCCAAGCTATATGCCGCTTTACCGTCTTGGATTAGACCTTATACGCCACGACCGACATTCTACAAATGTCAGACGCCTGCTGCTTGGTAGTGATGATGATCAACAAGAGAGCTCAGTGCCTGAGTATCCCCTCCGCTCTTTCGCTCTGAAGAATAAACGTGTAGTCATCTAAGCATTGTACTAAGTTAGGTCCTTTGATATTGCCTTGAATTCTGAACTTCGCTACGTTTCTGTTCCATCCTCGTAGTTGTAGTAATTGTTTTGCATTTTCTCGAACTACCCTCTTGTTGGCTTCCCATCTTTTGCGGATGTATGTGCTCGTGTTTCCAATTTGCCATTAGTGCTTGCACAGTCAGACATGTCGATTTCTTCGGTGTCTGTTTCCTGGATACGTGTCACCTGTCATTTTTGCATGACGGGGATTTGTACGATAACTGTATTTAATGTGCCGTTTTTTTTTCTCCACAGTTCTATGGTCTAAAAGAGTTCTACTTACCCGTTTTCTAGCGCATTCTCGCTTCGTACTTTTTGATCATTTCGTCCTCAGATCCATTATTTAATGCTCGATTCCTGGCTTATCCGGCGCTGTATATTTGTCGTGAACCAGGCACTATAGCTTGGTGGCAAAGTTCCCTATTGATACGTGCGAATAACACGCGCAACCACAGCGGCCACATTTTTGTGTGAACGAAATGCAAGGATATCAGTGTGCGAAGGCACGTCAGAAGCCCAGGTGGACGTCAGAAAACCACGTGGACACAATTTTGGCGATTGTGGCATCTAAAACCCAATAAGTTAATTTTAACTGTTTATCAGGAATTTAGCACTTGGATTAAGTAGCGTCGGTTTTCTAAAGCGTGATAAAGGAGTCAACGCAAACTTTCACAGCTTGTAGCCCTAAACAGGGAACGCACGCCCCTCCACGGTGGTCTAGTGGATATGTGGTACTGGGCTGCTGATCCGAGGGTCGTGGGATCGAATCCCGGCCGCGGCGGCTGCATTTCGGTGGAGGCGAGATGTTGAGGCCCGTGCGATGTCAGCGCACACAGAACCCCGGGTTTCGAAAATTTTCGGAGCCCTCCACTACGGCGTCTCTCATGATTAGATCGTGGCTTTGGGACGAAAAAAAAAAAAAAACCCACAGAAGTCAATCAGTAAGCAGGCACTGCATGAGAGCTCGACAATATGTGCGAAGCCTGTGATGAAACCGATCAGGTTGTGAAAGATTCTCAAGAAGAACTCTGCCAACGTAAGAATGGGGGGGGGGGGGGGTGCAGGCGGTGCAGTTGATTATGATGATGTACCTACAGACAACATTGGAACAATCTTATGTTTAGTCGTTTGGTTATGTTCAGGAGACAAGTGTACTATCGGGCATTTCTTTATCGTACCGTCGCTTTTCGAAATTAGTATTGAAAAATTGAAATACCGCTTTGAATGAAAACGTAATGCCATGTACAGCAAGAAATTAATTTGTGCGGACATATATAAGCACATATAGAGAGGACCTTGGGGAAACTGGAAAAGAGAAGGCTGGTAAAAAATGCCACCGTGAGGAGGGAATCTCGCGCGAACTGAAGAAGGCAAAGGAAAAAAAAAAAAACGCAGTGATAACAAAGCGTCAGAGCGCTGACTAATGCATTGTCGTTCAATCTGGATTTACGTGCGTCTGCTTGGTGAACTACCGGATCGACGGTAGGGCGTACGCATTGCAGCCGTTATCTGCATAATCATATCTGAGGATATAGCCACGCCAATAACCTGCATGAGACGGGTGGTCACAAGTAATATGTGCTGGCACTACATGCAGGTATCGTTTACTTCCAATTGTACTAACGTTATTGCTCTGTATTCTATCCTCCAACATGTCGTTGAGACCTGCGACGAGTCCTAGCATATGGCTCCACTTTTGATGACAAAGGTAGTTCTCCATTAGCTCTGCATAGAGGAAACAACAACAACAACAACAACAACAACAACAACAACAACAACAACAACAACAACAACAACAACAACAACAACAACAACAACAACAACAACAAACAGTCAGCTGCCTTGTTATTGTTATTGCGATTACAGCAGCACTGGCGATAGCTCACCGTGTTTTATGCAGAAAAGCAATTCGAGGGCGTTCGCCTTCACACAATGCCTATGGAGGACACCGAACAGCGGGGAATGCCTGTTCCGGTGCACTTAGTAAGCAGCGCGAATAATCGTGGCGCACACTTGGCTCCAATCCCGTCGTTTTGATTGTGCGCTTGTTTCGGACCTGTTTTCACTGTTCGCCTGGCTGTATGGAATGCATGAAGCGTAGCCCGACGGGTGATGCCTAGTCACGGTAAGCAGCGTGCACGAATAAAGGAAAAAAAAAAAGTCTAAGCGCAGACTGCCAACAAAGCATGTTGCGTCATTCGCGCACGTCAGTGTTCGGATCAATGCGCTGTATAAACTGCGGCGCCACGTTGTGCGTATACGCTGCAATGTGCTGTTACGTTCTCTTGCTGCCGCTGAAACTTTCAAACACTTCTAAACCTCGCGTCGAATGCTGTACCTCCTTAGAAAAACAAAACAACAGTTGATAGAAATTTCCAAAGCCTTTCCACTACAGCCTCCCTCATAATCGTATTTTGGTTTGGCACGTGACAGCCCGTCAATTGGTTAATGCTCTATTTAGTCCTGCAAAAAAAAAAAGAAAAAAAAACATCAGCGGTTTCATTTACGAAGATCGTTTACAACGAAATTACTACGTCAGTGACATGTCAGTGGCTTTCCTCCATGAGCTGCGCCTTAACGTCTATATTTTCTAAGTATGATCTCATTGTAACCCACCAATAGCTCATATATGTTTTCTTTGGGTAGAAAGGCGAAGCAGAGAACAATCTTAAGTGCCTGCTCGTTTTCTGTCATGATGATGATGATGATTGTGGTTCGGTTAGGAAAGGACGCTAATTTCTGCAGCCCATGTAGGGAGCACGGCTAAGCGTTCGTGGGGGTAGGGGAAAGGGAGTGAAAGAGATAGAGAGGAGAGAAAGGCCGTAGTGGAGGGCTCCGGAAATTGAGACCACCTGGGGTTCTTTAACGTGCACTGACAACGCACAGTACACGGGCCTCTAGCATTTTCGCCTCCATCGAAAATGCGACCGCCGCAGCCGGGATCGAACCCGCGTATTTTGGGTGATTATTACCACACCACCAAATATTGGGCGAATAAGTGGGAGAGTAATATATCGACATGACGTCGAGTTTGCAGCGGTATTGTCATGAACAAGACGCGTGCTAGAAAGAGTTTTCAAAATTATTTCGTCGGGAAGCTGCGTTAGCTGTGCGTCGAGGCGTTTGCGGAGCCTACCAACGCAGCGTATGTCTTACGCAGACGTGTACGTGACGCGTTACAAATAATGGATTACTTGTGATCTGTTGCGCTTTACTGTAACTTTGCGACTCTTCTAGTGCTACCTTTCATGAGTAACGATCATTGTAACTCAGCTTCTTTTTCCCGTAATCTATTACACAGTTACAAATTACATTTGTTTGTTTGTTTATTGTTTTTCAACATGACACATGTCAAGGGAGGGTACGGCTACAGGCAGAAAAAGCTGCCTGACAAGGGCCCTACCACCCAAGCACTGTTCAACAGGGCTGTGAACATCATTAAGAAATTATACAATAGAATACAATTTGACCGTGAGGCACGCATCAAAGCGCTGCGCAATAACAGGCTAGCGCGAAAAGTATTCGTACGGTACAAAAGTCCCTGAAAAATTTCGAGGACTTTATACGGTACAACACCACACCTCCCCCTAGTGGCTCCTTGGAAAGGCTTTTCAGCGTTGCGGTGCGGATGTCAGCACGCAAAAACATGAGAAAAATGGCCGACGCGAAGTTCGAGGGACAACTGCTGCTGAAACAAAACGAGGCGCAGGAAAAAAAAAAAGAAAAATGCATAAATGCGGAACACTTACAGCCCTGCCACGGTGGTGTAGTGGCTGTGGCACTCGGCTGCTGATCCAAAGGTCGCTGGATCGAATCCCGCCGCGGCGGCTGCATTTCGATGGAGGCGAAATATTGGGGTCCGTGTACTGTGCGATGCCAGCTCACGTTTTAAAGAGCCTCAAGTGGTCGAAATTCCCGGAGCCCTCCACTACAGCGTCTCTCATAATTATATCATGGTTTTCGGACGTAAAATTCTAGAAATCAAATCGAATTTTAATAATAATATGGGGCGGCATACATAACGAGGCCTCTGGTGAAATGGTGTCGGCAAAATCGGCACCTCGACGTACATATATCAAATTTTATTGTTGAACTTTTAAGCTGTGCTTTACAACATGTCGCGGTAGTGTGTGCCACTAGAACAACATTTAACGAAAATTTGAGGTACGCACGTGCAGGTATACCGACTTGATTTTTCCCACTTGTTTTACCGGCGGCCTGGCTATTTACGCCATGCTGTAGGTGTATGTTTTTATGCAATAAAAAAATTGAATGAAGAGTAAGGAAGGGAGGTAGTCGATTACTCTAGAGTAATTTTTCGATTACATGTTGTGAGGCTGTAATTGTAATCAGTTACATTTTAGAGTGGAGCAACTGTAATTGTAGTCTGTTAGCTTTTTCTTTTTCAGTAACGTGCACAAATCTGGTCGTACGTCATGCATTGTGTTCATTTACACAGTGCGCGCTTGTTTAGAACCGCACACGAGGAAAAAAAGAACGCGTACTTTTCACGCCCTAATCCTGATTTTTTTTTTCTGTACCCTCACGTTACGACGCGAAGCGGTTAGATCATGCAGACTAAAGTGTGTCGCTCATGCACGGCAACCATGGAACGCTCAGCCACATTGCGCTCGTGGCATCTGGATGCAGAAAAAGCTTTGCTGATCGCGTACAGACTGCTTGCGTCATATAAAATTGGCGGTTGTCAGACGCTGTGCGCACTACTGGTAATGCAAGTCATTTCTCTTTCTGGAAAAGTCATTTCTCTTTCACCTACCTAATTAGATGGCAAACTATAATTACCCTTACACGTCAGCGTGAGCATTCGCACGACTTTGCAGACCTGTAGTGACGTGCTGCTTCTTACAGCGCGAGAGAGCTAGGCCGTTATGCAAATGCGATGATGGTCGTGCTGTACCTGCAGGATATTGAATATTTAGGCATACAAGCTTCGCATTTGCTCGAGCTTCGCACTAGTGAAACGGTACAGGTAAAGGGGAATACCATCATCTTTATTGCACCGCGCTGCACAGTCCGTGAGAGTGTGAGATTGGCGATGAAAGCACTGCAGTTTAGGGTGTCATATCAGGCACGTGTCGAAGTTTGTACGGTACATGGAGGGTGAAGCTCATAGCACAGAACAAGAGAGCAAGACGAATCACTCATTGGCTCTTCTTACTACCTTTCAGAACTTCCTTACGCCTTAGTATTGATGTCGTGTTCGCAAGCTGAGGTCTTGTACCCGGTAACGACGTTCGCGAAGGTGACTCATTGGTTTCACCTGAAGTGTCCCAATCAAGGAAACGCAGTTTCGTTCGAAAGCATTAATCAAGAATCAACAGCCTTGGCAGTGCAGTTGCACATACAATCTATATCTTTAGGATTATTGCTACAAGTGCATACGCGGTCGACTTTGGCAAAAAGATAATTATTAGGAAGCTTCCTCCTCTACATTTGTCAGTTACCGCGCGAGGTAGAACAACGCGAATCGATGTTTTTATTTTCTCATGAGGTGAAGGGACGTTCTGGTCTTACGCCACTCTCGGAGTCTTCACGACCCCCCAGAAAAAGCTGGATTCATCTGCATACGGTTCTTCCCTATTTGGCGTCATCTTCTCCGTATACCTTCTGCAACGTTTGATTTATATCCCTGCGCCAATCGTACGAGAGGTTCGACGTCATCATTTCGACAAAGTTTAAAAATGGCGTCCACGAAATATGCACGCAAGAAAAATGCTGCCTTGTCCTAGAGCAGGCCACCGGATAGATAGATAGATAGATAGATAGATAGATAGATAGATAGATAGATAGATAGATAGATAGATAGATAGATAGATAGATAGATAGATAGATACTACTATTTTACTTCTCACAGTGTTATCCGAATTACTGCGCGGACCTTTGGGACAAATTTCATGTTGAGCATACCCACTTCTCCCTTCCCACGCACAACACTTTCCAAAATGGCAGGCATTTGTCTGAGAGCAATAATTTTCTCTGCCTATCCATTGCCCCTGATCCGCTAAAGGCGATAAAGCGTCTTAATGTCCTTGCATCGTTATCACGTACTCTTTTAAAGTATTTCCCCGCGCTCTTTGGATATGGGAAACTTCCAACGTCTGATTATCATAAGTATCGTATCGCCATTGTTATTGCAGATACTTACCATTTAGTCACGAAGTTAACATCATTGATAGTCACTGCCCAATCGAGGTCTCACGTCGATGTAGGCGTGTTTAGAACAAATGGTAAGCGATTCGAGTACATCGTTTTGTAAGTATGCGAAAACTCCGTAGAGCTGTCCCCAATTAGATGCTCAGCGCATTCGCTTTAGGGTGGCAATGCTGGGAAGTAAAACACGTACGTCGACTTGTCCGGAGCACACTGCGTCGAAAAGCAATGCGTCTGTGCATAGTTACGCACCACAAGAGCATGCGTCCCCTCATGGCGCGAAGCTATGCACAAACGAATAGTTGTGCATAGTTCGCGTCAAACTGAGTCCACGCGTGCCACGTCTGTCACAGTCTGTGGGTCGACGCGAACGTCTTTACGCTGAGATCGGTGCGAAAGTTTGAGAAGCAGTGCTTGCGAGGCGTTTTCCGAAGCCTCGGACCACGACGAAATGCGGGTGTGCCAGCGACAAACCCGGACCGGCAAAGTGCCCTTCAGCTTCGCTGCTTCGCTAGCCTTGCACCACTAGTGCGAGCTTCACTAATTTCTCCCGGTAGCAACATCCTGATTGCTGTCTATGCGGTATGGGCAAGAAAGCGCATGTCGAGGCATCTGCTGTACCACATTGCACTGCTATGCTGCGTCCATCACTGAGTTGGCCCCGCCACGGTGGTCTAGTGGTTTATGGCACTCGGCTGCTGACCCGAAGGTCACGGGATCGAATCCCGGCCGCGACGACTGCATTTCGATGGAGGCGAAATGTTGAGGCCCGTGTGCTGTGCGATGTCAGTGCATGTTAAAGGAACCCCAGGTGGTCGAAATTTCCGGAGACCTCCACTACGGCGTCTCTCATAATCAGAGCTGGTTTTGGGATGTTAAACCCCACAAATCAATCAATCATCATTGAGTTGGAAGTGTTAGGTATTGAGCGCACTTGTGTAATATGCATTGCTCTTTTTTTTTTTTTAACAAAGCGACGATGTTTATCTAGGCAGTTTCGCCGTGCTTATCTGATGCTGGTGATGCTGGATTATAAATTAGGCCACACAGAGGGCAACATTCGCATTGCACTCAGTAGGAATATAACCAGTCGTCTTATGTGCGGCTTCATCTGTTAGTTCATAGTCGTGAAGTTGGGGCTAGTCAAGCGGAGATTTTTCCGCTCTTTCATATTCGTACATGGCGCTTTCGACATGCATATCGTAAGAAATAAGCCCAAGTTTGTATCCTTTCATCTACGTTTTACATTATGCGTGACGTGTATTGATTTTTATCTCAGTTCTAAGATTACCGATGACGATATATCAGTTTAGCGATCATTTTTGGCTTGACCAGTAGCTATGATCTGTTCCCTTTATTTTGTTTTTGTTTGCTGACGCATAACCTTTCTTCAGCCTTGTGTTACGACCGCTATCTGTGTCTTCTTTTTGCAGCCATGCCCCCTATATACGTCTTCGTTGTTTATTTTATGTTCCCCGTCATATCTGTTAACTGCTATCACCACAATCTCAAGTGCGTAGGTCGCTTCCAACTGTTTCGTGATATGTAATTTTAAAAAGAGATCATTTGCTGCCTCCAGAAACACTAGTCCTACTGTATCGTAAATTAACAATAGCCTTGTATTACATTTTCTGAAACGTAAGACTCAGTGCTCGCAAATTTGCTCGCGCCGCACTGCCACATTGACATAACGAACAGACGCAAATAGAGTCAGAAAAATAAACAATAATATAAAAATGATTTTGAAGCTTAATGAAGTATGTACAAAAAAGGAACATGAAACTCTTACAGAATCATTCGTCACAGAGAGATATTGCTTAGATCTTTTAAAGGCAGGACATATATAGTAAGCCCGCATGACGTGCACATGAGAGCGGCTGTGCCTAAACCGAGTCTGTCTTTTTGTTGTGCCATTCGATGTGGGCATTCTATATGAGCTTCAACTCGTAGTGCATATGTGTGCTTGGATCTTTCGTACGAGCTTACGCACCTTGACTTGCTTCTGTTAACCTTCACTTCAAAAAATATTGACCGCTGTACCACACTTTCATGTGCACCACGTGTTTCTACGCTGCCCGTTAACAGCGCCACTTGACTAAACAGCGTTCCCATACAATATTCTTCAGCAAGGAGAGGCATAAGATGCACAAACATTATCCCATTATTCTGGTTAACCACACTGTTCACGCCATTCCGATTAACCAGAACGGGCCTCATGCCCATTTCTGCATCTTCTGCCGATGGTGTTGGAGATTCAGTTGGGACGCTCTGAAAGCTCCATGTTTACTCGTCACAAATATTTTTTAGGGGCGAAGCTCCTCTTAGTCTAACCTTGTCACGCGTCAGGCGTCAGTCGTCAGGCGTAACCCGCGTGCTGGGAGGCACGCGCTCGCCCTCGGCGTTCGCCTCGGCGCGTGCCTCCGGCGCGTGCCTCTCTCTCTCTCTCTCTCCCGGCGCTGCCTCCCGACGCGTGCCTCTGCTGTCTTGTGTGAGAGAGAGACAGAGAGAGAGCGAAAGGCGCGTGTTGGCTATGGGAACGCTCTTAGAGGAACGCTGTACCAGCTCGCAAAGAAGGAGAACGCGCCTTCACCCGCGACATACAACGTTGGCGCAGGCAGCGTCTCCTAGCGAGTTTCTTGATTGAGAAATACCGACTGCTCGCGTTGGAGAAGCGTTCACCGGCAACCCATATATATGTATATATGTAGGCACTGGATCTTGACTTGCAATGAAGTGCCCGTGGGAGATTTCACTTGTGCATAGTTGAACCATGAGGATTCGTAGCGTGCGCGTTAACTAAATTAATCCAGAACTCGGCACGATCTACGATGAACCTCCCGAGCTTCGCCCACTCACCATCATTCACTCCGTGGATATGCTGTAATTTTTGTTAAACCACCATGTGTGAGCATGTTTGTGCGAATGTTACTTCTGACGGCGTCTCCGCTTAAGCATGCTGTGTGACATTAAGCCCAAAGCTGACAGCGTACCTTAGTGTTAATCTAGCCGCATTCGGAAACTTAGTTTCTTGAGGAAGTTTCGCGAGCACCTTAAAAAAAATTCTCTGGAATGTTGTGGAAATTACAGCTCAGCCATCTGCTTCGCCTACTTTAGTGCCGGTTTTTCTGTTTGTTTTGTCACACGTATCACATCAATAAAAACATCCTAAGTTCACGCCTAGACAAACATAGCTCATTTCCTTTGAGACAGCTTCACCTTGCAGTTGTTTCTCCGAGCCAGAAGCTGAGAGGAGAATATGGGTAAACCTACATACGCCTTCTACGGCGAAAATATGTCGTCAATCGAGCACGCACGTTATTCTGGAATGCACGGCTAGTGGAAACACTTCCAGCGCCTGCTTGTGCGCAATGGTCCCGCGCCCTCTCTCGCAGTGGTAATTTTCGTGCCGCACTGCGGAAAAGCCCGCGTCCACAGCTGCTGCATGACTGAGGTGAATAGCTAGCTGTCAGTGTGGCTAAATCCCCCACCGCAGTGTTTCCCCGAGCAGCGGAGCGATTGCGTGTACCTATCAACTGCGACTGGGCGAAATCACTTACAAAATGTCTATCTTGTGGGCAAACACTCCTCGCTCTTGATGACCCGATTGTCTAAACAGCACAAAGCGTGCTTCGGGAACCTTAGTCGAGCAGACTGTGGCCGTGGCACACTTCTTGTTTCGCTATTCCTCGTGTTAGTGGCACGTTATTGCACACGTCTACCTTTTCTTTTTATTATTCAACTTTGATTTGTTCTTACGACTTGCCCACGGATCTGAAAGAGAATGGTTCATTTGCTATACATGAATGAGGAGGTGGCGCGAAGGCACGTTGACTCACTCAAAGCACAGAAATCCTTGAGCCCTTGGCCCGGAATGCGGGGCAGACACAGGTACTTTCCAAGAAGAAAGAAAGAGGACAGACAGACAGGGGGCCCGCCACGGCCGCCATGTGACAGCGGTGGTTCGACCTTCTTTCCATATTTTTTTATTTATTATTGTTGTCCCACACCCAGCTCGTTGCGCAGCCAGTCGAGGTAAGAAGAGACTCGGGTGTAGATGCCCGGGAAGTTCGGCGTGGCGCAGTCCTTTCCCGAGGAGACGATGCCGACCACGTAGTAGCGGCCCTGGTGCGGCAGCAACAGGGGACCCCCGGAGTCTCCCTGCGACGAGCAGATCGAAGAAGAGCATCCGCCGGACATCCTTTAGCTGCAGCCCGGTCGCGCGAAACGAAACGCACACCGGACATTCACGGGCACCGGGCAAGGCGCGTTTCGTCGAACGCTCTCGCCCGTATTATCATTTCGGTGTTCCGTCGCAAAAAAAGAAGCAGTGTTTCCCTCCTCGCCCTTTGCATATACCGTACTAACACAAGCGTGCAGGCATAGCCGGTGTAGTGCAAGGTCAAGAAGGGTGCGGGAATTTCAGTTGCTAAGATATGTCGTAGCTATGATATATCAAGGGAGGGGTATGTGAAGAGGGTATTGTAGACACAGTATGCAGAGGAATGGTTTATTTCGCCAATGTCGTGCAATGTCAAGAAGGGTGAGGGCAGGGATGTCAGTTGCATCAGAAGCTAGGATATGACAACAGAGGGGTATGTGAAAAGGGCATTGTCGACACAGTATGCAGAGGAATGGTTTATTTCGCCAATGTCGTGCAGGGTCAAGAAGGGTGCGGGATGGAATTTCAGTTGCGTTTGGAGTCGTAGCTAAGGTCTGTAAAGGGAGCGGTACGTGAAGAGTATATGTCGAGGGTATTGTAGACACAGTATGCAGAGGAATGGTTTATTTCGCAGGCAATCTTTACAGGGAAGACAATGTGCCGGGACTGGAGGGAAACGCCGCTTTCCGGCAGCATGACCAGGGCTTCTGCCCCGATTGTGTTTCGCAAGGAATGTTTGCTTAGAAGGCAACATATACGTGTTGCGTTGCAATAAGTAAAGTATAAAGTATACGCACATGTATAAACCTGTAAAAAGATCGTTGGCAGGTGTTACAATGCCTTGATATCATTGAAATAATTTCAAACATAGCGCGCATATCACATTCACATGCAAACGTACATCTATAAAACGTCTTTTAAATGTGCACCATTCGTCATCATTCTCCAGGGTATGTGCAGTATATGTCATGGGCAAATAGTTTTATACGATAACTAGATATAGGTGTGGCGCTAGTGTTTGCAAGATTACCAAACAAGGCACCTACTTAAGCGAAAGAATTATGGGCAGCATATGGGTTCGTCGAAACTTCGTTCTGCGGCTTCATATGACTTTATGAAGTATAAAATTTGTTATCGTATAAGAAGAGCAGCATTACAATTTAAACAATAAGCGGTGCTTGTGCTGCGTGTATGTGCTTTGCATGCAGGGTCTTTTTTGTTCCTCGCATTAAAAAAGTAGTTGCATTGTGTACATAAAATGTGTAAATAAAAAGCGAGTAAATGCAGTAAGCAAGATAACAAGAGATTTCTTACGTGGCTAGCACGTACCGTGGGACAAGTCCGTGCATTATATCTATCATTTAGATAATATATAGACGATCGAAGTGCCAGATTTTCCTTTAGTGTTATTAACAGGAAACTCTGATTAAATGTACGTCAAGGTGCGAGAGAAGCAAAGTTAGAATTTTAGTTCGAAACAAAAAAGAATTTTTTTATTCCTAGGTCAGGTCAAAGTATAATGTTGTGGTTGGTAAGTTATGCTACAAAATACACAGGAATGGTACTGCTTGACGCAGTCACTAACTGTGGTTTGCTGAGTTCGAGTCGTAATTCCTTTTGTTATGCTATGCGCGCACGTGTCTCCAGTCCGGATGTGATTAAGTATTACACACGGCCCCTCACCGTCTGTGCACAGTCTTGCAATCTGTCTCCTGTACTTATGCAATGTCCTGCCAGTTAAAAAGCGATCAAAGTTTAACAATCGAGACCAGTGTTTCTCTGTGACAGGCACCTTTGTACCCCAATAATTAAAAAAAAAAAACACGAGTAAAATGAAAGCGTGGACATCGGCTGCTAGCTTGTCACTGCATTTTTTTTCCTGCCGAAATTGGCTTGTAGCCTTCCATGGTTATTACCTGGATTTGAGTCATCTCGATATTCAGAAGACGTTGTGACGACTTACTGCTGTTCTCCACCAAGTGATGATAGAAATGGCGTAAATATAACGCAGTGTTCATACGAGCGCCTAGTGCTAACAAACTATACTGTTTACAGCCTGAGGTCCAAAATGTGTGAAAAATATGAGTGTTTAGTTAGGAGTGTTTAGTGTTGAACGCTTTCTGTTGTCGCACAAGCACGAATGCAGCAGGTGCAGAAGGGTGAAATGGTAACTGTTATATCGTAATCTAACATTACGCTATGTAAATGAGTTCTGCGGAGTCAGGTGATGCCATTACTGGGACAGAAACGACATCATTAGGTGGCTTGGTGATGGAAACTAACTACGGACAGAGGGCTGTACGGGTGTATTGCCGCATTAGTGACTCCACAGAGCTTTCGAATGACCTCGTGAATTGCGGCGGACTCATGTTTGTACAGAGCACTCAGAAAAATCTTCGGGGTTTTACGTCGCAAAACCAGGCTATGATTATGAGAGACACGGTAATGGAGTGCTCCGGAAATTTCGACCACATGGGATTCCTTCACGTGCACTGACATGACACAGTACACGGGGCTCATTATTTCGCCTACATCTATAAATGCAGCCGCCGCGGTCCGGAGATTTGATCTCGCGACCCTCGGAACAGCAGCCGAGTGCTCTTGTACAAAGCACTCAAACGTACAACAAAGGACGCCCAAAAAATGATTTTAGATGCTTGCCGCAGTGCGTCGGGTTTCGCTGATTAATTATTCACACGTATGCCTTCACCTTTCGCACCGTTTCTGACTGACTAATGAATATTAACGCGCGAGCCGCTGCAATGTCGTGGAGGTTATGTGGAAACCACGCGCTTTCCTAACTTCGAAGATGTTTCCTTTATTTTTGCATATCCATGTTTTCTTTCCCCCCAAAGCTCCAGCTTCTAGACCTTTGTCGCGCGAGCTTAATGAAGTTATACCATGGCTCATCAGTGAATACGCACTTTCACTCGACGATGGGCTTACAGAGCGATTTCGCTAACTTGGGCGATGAGGCGACCGCGTCGTCTCGGGAGGGCGCATTGAATGCGTCGCTTTGAAGTAAACGCTCGTCACTTCCTGTACGTGTGTGATATGCTTACTTATATACCATATAGTTGCTCCACTTTTTCGAACAGATTAAAGATTTAGTAAAACTGCGTTGTGGGAGGGTAAGTTCTAAACGAATAAGAACGGTACACCTGCCAACTGCATGCAGAGGCACATTCCGATTCAAGACATCGCTTAAAGAAAAAATAAAAATAAAAGGAAAAACTCTCTGGGTGCTAGGTGGCGTGGTAACCGTCATCCCTAAGGTAATTGGTTTTTCGCCGAACCGGCGAATTCGGCGCATTTTCAGTTGTCGTTCTCTCTTTCTTTCTTATTTCTTTTCTTGCAGCCTTTAGGCATGCGGATAGAGCGCTTCGCAGGAAGGAGAAGGCAAAAAGAAAAGTGAGTGAGAGAGAGAGAGAGAGAGAGAGAGAGAGAGAAGAGAGAGAGAGAGAGAGAGAGAGAGAGAGAGAGAGAGAGAGAGAGAGAGAGAGAGAGAGAGAGATATTGCTTACCTTGTAAGTGCGAGAACGATATGTATTGATCCTACATTGTGCGCAATTGGTATGGATGTTGATTTCTGTGTACGACACGTATACGATACTACTGTCGCAAAGGTCATCAGTTTTTCTTTTTTTTTTTTTACAACAGCAGTCAGCTCGGTGTACATGCATTAACCAAGTCGAAGGTGCAGCGACAAAGCGTTTTGTCGGTGCGTCCACGCTTTGTCGGTGCGTCCAACGAGACGAGCTCGATGTGGGAAACTGGCTCGCGGTGCAAACCACTTCGGATTGAATGGGAAGGGTTTAGGGCGCCGGACAATTTCAGAAAGCGTTGTGTTACGCATGTTGTTTTGTACACGCTTAGTTTTATGAGCTCTCGTACAGCTCGCGTCATATTACAACTTGTTGTTGGGCAAGTTTGTTCTTATTGAATAGAGATAGAAGAGCGGAAACCTCATGCAGAACTTTACATAGCGTGCCCGAGAGAAATACCAAATAAGCACCTAGCTAGACTTCAGTCTCTCGCGCAACGGGCCCTCCCGTTTGTGTTGACCGGCCGCCGAATGGGGAAAAGCGCTTATTTGGTGTTTTCTTGAGGTACGTTTCGTAAAACGTTTTGCATGAAGATCGCGCTTTTCCGTCTCCCTCCTTGAAATATATATTGCAGATAGGTGAAGTATTTTTTAAATGAGTCTTTTGGTCACAAACCATAATTTGAGGTTCCAAGAAGAGCAACGCGTGCTCTGGCTATGAGAATAGGCTTTTTTGGTGTCTAAGTGTGGTCTCGATGAGCATTACGGCTACGTACTCCGTTCCACTCGCTAAGAAGGAAAAATTGCGTCCCGTTCTTTCTTGTGTTTAGCGATCCTTTGTTGGTGGTCTACGTGGTGATGTGGAAAACACCTACGAGCATTTTTCATGAAGAAATTGCAGCAAGGATACATGCACGCAACACCCACTAGAGCTCTCTGTCTGCGTTCTTGCAATTTCTTCGCTAAAAAGCTCGTGGTGTGGAATATCGACTAGACCTACCCAACAACGACGCAGCGTCTTGCTCATCTTAAGAAACGAAGAAAAAGCGAGCCAACTACTGTCTTATTTGCATATCGAGTCTGCATTCTCTCTAGCTGAAAAAAAAAATGTTGAAATTGCAGCTGTGGCAGCAACAACACGATGCAGAAACTTCCCTCCGTGGTCGCATCTGCAACTCGTTTTCGCGTTCTGGAAAACTCAATTTTGGCGTCGCCGCTCTTTCATTTCATCTTTCGCAACTCCAACCACCCCGCCCACCTCTTTTCTTTTTTAACTTCTTGTTTGCGCATGCATATTTATCTAAACCTTCACCTTTACACTTTTCCGAGAGACCCGCAGGCCTAGCAAAGGGGACCACCTGGTTCCATTTTTTTAATGGTTAATTTTACCAAGACGATTGTCATCACAATCGATGTCAAAAACGAAGCAAACATCGGAAAAGAATGGCAACGGCATATTGATATTTCTACGCCTTGTTCTGTTTCGGTTCGCCGACGTTATCGGCAGGGCTGCGGTAACCTTATGATTTCGTATCGCACATATAAACGAATTTGGCACTGCGAATCAGTGAGAACCAATTTGCATGCATACGAACGGATGCGGTAGCAGTTGCTGATCCTGTCAGAACTGGGTACGGTGGGGAGTGAGGTGGAGAGAAAGAAAGAAAGAAAGAAAGAAAGAAGAAAGAAAGAAGAAAGAAAGAAAGAAAGAAAGAAAGAAAGAAAGAAAGAAAGAAAGAAAGAAAGAAAGAAAGAAAGAAAGAAAGAAAGAAAGAAAGAAAAGCCGCCTACTTCTGCTTTCCTGCAGACAGCCCACGTGAGAGTCAGCGAGGCAGCAGGGCAAATTACCCTCTAGGCTTATCATACCCCTCGCCTCCTTCTTCCTTACTGCACATCTGTACGGTCTCGCGAGGATGTGCCAGGGAGATTGTCATAACATATCTCCCTTCCTCGGTTCTTCTGTACTTCTCTTTATCCTTTTTTTTATAGCTGCGTTTCTCATCTAATGGTATGTGGGACTTCCTCACAGCGGAATAGTCAATGTGCGGGCTGATATGTTTGCACGCTCTTTAACTACAAATCTCCACGCGTCTATTGATTTTTATTTCCTTCATAGAGCTTTCACATTGCCTGCCCTTCTGCGATTGACGTGGTTGCTTTGATCGCAGGATCCCGGCATTTCTATGGAGGCGAAATGTTGTGGTCCGTGTACTGTGCGATGTCAGTGCGCGTTAAGGCCAATACCGGCGATTTTTTCACCATGTCTAGCTAATGGGGATTCTATGTCCCTGAGGCGCTCCTGTCGCACTCCTGATGGAATAAATTCTCAGCAAATGCGAAAATAATTTTTAATGAGCAAGAAAGCGCGAAACTGAAACCGAAATGCAGCCCAGTAGTGACGTCAAATCAGTCAACCTGCCTTTTGCTTGATGCGACAGCGCATGTGCCCTTTCCCTGGCAGTGATGTCGCGATTGTTGGCGGTGAGCGCAGATCTCGAAGGCCATGGTATGTTACCGGTGCGCTTCTGTCGCTTTGCCGATGATGACGTCAACACACGGTATGTCCAATAATTGTAGGAAGCCAGGAGGGCGGTCTGAAGTAATCGGTAAAAATTGAATTGCAAGCAATCTGCGCATCTCACCGGCCTGCAGTCTTGCACAAATGACGGAAGTGTGTCAAGAAACGTACCCAGCGAATCTTATTGAGATCTACTGACCTCGAAAAATTGTTGGAGTTGACCTTTAAGGAATCCCAGGCTGGTCGAAATTCCCGGAGCCGTCCACTATGGCGTCTCTCATAATAATATCGCGGTTTTTGGGACGTCAAACCCTGGAAATCAATCAATGACTGCTGATAAGTCGGTTGGTGTTAGGTGGATGTACAAGTGGATACACCTACACGAATGCTCCACATGCGCAGAATGCAAGTGTGCTAGTTTACCACTGTACAAGCGCCAATGCGCGCTCACCCGCAACGTGGTGTCAACAAATGCACGTCTGTTGACCACTAGTCTGTTGGCGAACTTTTTCGTGCTGTAAACCTGAGTACTACTTTGTGTTAGCCTATACGGTTAACTGCAGCGCACGGAACTCTTAACACAACAAGGGATTACATTTCCTGGTTTTAGTTTGCTTGATCTTATCTTACTTAACCACTTGGTGGCTGCGATGTGGCGCGTATCAGTGCATGTCTAATGATGTGAAGTGGCTATATGGCGGCGCTTGTCAAAAGGAAACGATTCCCTATATAGGTATCGTACTTCTCTGGGCCTAAAAAATCATTATATTTCTCTAGACAAACATCGTAGATCACCTTCATCCTCGTGATATCACTGCGTAGACACCTCGTTGTTGAAGAGTCCCATTAGGTATTTGCATTCAGCACATGTCGTAAGCGGCGTAACGTATAAAAACAAAATGGTGAATTAGATTAGGGAATGCGGCGTTGGGTTGAAGAAACCGAGGTTGTCTAAATTTATCCGAAGTTCCCAATTTATGGAGCACCTCAGCATCGTATCCTAGTTTCGGCATGTATAAATTAACACATCTAAAATGTTTTATCATTTGTCTGGGATAAATTATGCGTGAGATTGCGTGTCGCACAAAGGATGAAAATAAACAGGGCCGAATTCACAAAACTTCTCTTTCGTAAGTGATCTTTGCCATTGGCTGGTCGGTTCCTCAAATGATATGTCCAGCAACAGGATTGGCTGAAATGTGCTCTTACGAAGATTTTCATCGTAGGTTGTTTTTGGTGGGCCCAGTATTATATGCAATATACGGTAGTTGATTGTGGTCTTGTGCCGCTATGCACGAAGTCGCGGTTTCAATTACAGGCTAGGGATGTTGCATTTCTATGTGGGTGAAAAGCTAAAACACCCGTGCGCTTAGCTTTACGTGTCCGTTTAAGACTCCAGGTGATGAAAACTAATCCCTGTTCTTGTTGCGAGGTGTAAGGAGACCGTGGGTATGGTTAATGAACGAACGCAAAACCAGAGAATGTGATTTTCTTTAGTTGCAAAACTAAGTCGGTCCGAGCTGAAATGTTCCTGACGCTAACATTTCGACAACGCGACATGTGTTCGTCAGGGTAGCTACTGCTCCCTTTGTTATCCACTTCTTCCCTAAAATGAGGATGGAAGAGAGCGAACTAAGCGCGCATAATGAAGTGGCAGAGTAAGATAATCTGTTGTTCTGGTGAAGGCAGGTCCTCCTGCCGAAATTTCTACCGGGGCATTAGCTGTCAGGTGGTTTCTTCATCTCTTAAGGCCGCTACGTTCCCCTGGACGCACACCTTGTTTGCTCGCGCGTTCTCTTTATTTCTTATCGAATAAGAGCAGCCGTCCTTCTCACAAGCAGATTCAGCTGGAAGTCGGCGCTGTTTTGCTGGCTCTCGTTTTCTCCCCAATTTTTGTCGCGCTCTACCTACCACGCGAAGAGTGTCTTGGTTAACTGTATAGGCATTTGCTTCCGGATTTTGTCCTTACCTTGTTCTTCTTTTTCTCTTCCTCTTAGGCGGCAAAGATGACGTGGAATGCCTCACCTGACATGAGTCCCTCTCGGCGCTGGCGTCTCCCGCGCAGAGCTGGGACTTGCTGATGGGCAGGTGCTGCTCGTACGACTTCTTGCAGTCAGCCTCGGCCCACACAGGTATCTGGGCCTGCCTCAGCACGCTGCTCCCGGCTCCGTCTGCGCGGTGCATTAACGCGTCGACCGTTATCTCTGAGTAAGTGCGCACGCAGCCATTGCGCGTAGCATTGCGAAGCCGTCCAAAGCGATGGCATAGCCGTATGGGGAAGAAGAGATAGCATATGTCTAGGGAACATCGCTAGTTTTCTCCAGTGCTTATATGCGGGTGTGCCGAGGTTTTGTTGCTCCTACTACTACAAGTAACTTGATGCAATTTGGTTGCACCTTGTGGGAAATGCTCATGCAAGAGCGTATCTGCGAACGGTGAGCGATGATCGGTGATCTCGTGGTTTACCGCATACACGCACACACTGCCAGCACAAGTGCCACTGGCCAATTTCGGCTTTTGTTGTCTAATGTTCGGCGAACGAAGGGCAATGTTATCTGGGTACAGCAAAATGATCGATAGCGTTGGCTTGCTGTTAGCAAGCATCAGCCAGTCGTGACATGCGTTGTCTACATGATAACGAATGCTGGAGATGCACAGATAACAGATAATGATTGGTTAGAGATTGAATAATTTCAATCTCTAACCAATCATTGAGCCGCCTGCCAATTTTACAGGCAGCTGAATTATTTCAGATATGGCACATACTTCCGCATTCATCGTTCAATAAGTGCCGTAATGTTCATGGAAAATGAGGCTCATGATGAATATTTGCTGGAGTAAACATGCGCTGCATTATACTTAAGAAGCTATGGTTCTGCCTCAATTCGGTGTAGGCTGGCGTGCGAATTTGACATCAAGCTGTCTTGACGTTAGGGACGGTAGTCTGTATTAGGCTGGTAAGTAAATGAATGAATATATGCGCAAACAAACATGCCGTGAAGCGAAGATTGTGAAACGAAGCGGTATGGTCCCCGCAGGAAAAGATCGTGCAAGCTGATTGCCTAGTTCGACAGCTAGGCTATGACCACTACCGCAGCAGTAGTTCCGAACGTAGGCCTGCAAATTCATTAGCGAGTTGACTTACTCACGGTAAAACCAATCCATGGGTTTTAGCATGAGCAAGCAAGGTTTAGGAGAGCTCAGTCCAAGCGGTTCTCGCTGAGAAAGCATTTTACGACTTGAGTTTCACTGAGCTGAGCTGAGCAGAATTTGCTGAGTCTGAGTCGAAGTAAATCGGCCGTAGTATAGTATTACCGAGTGAGTTCGTAACAGTTAAACAAAAATCACTTCTGCGAGTTTGAGTGAGTTTCTCTTTTATCGCGGACCTACCATAGGACAGCGTTTTCGGTATTATACTTTCAGCGAAAGAATAGGTGGGTCAAAGCAGGGGCAGGTGGTGGCACACAGGCTAGGCTTACGTAAAGATTACCTGGGACAGACAGCGTGGATTCAGGGACAGCCCCTTGTGGCATGCCTGAGGGAACGTTGGTGACATTAGAAGAACTTCTTCGCATCCATCATGATATGAACAACGATGTCTCAGTTAACGTAAAGGCATCTAATTTATCGGGTTTCGGTGCCTTCAACTTATAAATGGTGCGTAAGTATGCCCCTGGGGCAGATGAAATGGTTAAAAGGTGCAAAACATGAAAAATGCCGCAATTTTACGTTGCTACCGTTGCAGCGTTGCTATAATGTTGCATCAGTTACCGTTTCACATTGGCTGCAGCTTATCTAAATCAATCGCTTGTCCGCAAACAGTGTAGTTGATGTAAGCTAGGCACGTGCATATGCCCAAATCGCGCATATTTTGACGTTTACCTATAACCATGAAGCAATCAAGAGCAAGGGAATGATTAAAAATACAAAATAACGGCAGAATTGATCAGTAATGATTGTCAGAGAAAGCGTTAGATCCTTTAAAACACGCACAAATTATGGTACAGTTTCAGCAAGCAACTTTTCATCTCCCGACTCCATGGTATTGACGGTCGTTACCCAACTTACTCAAGCACCTTCATCACATCCCTCTAATTTTTTACAAGGCTATGTTGGATTAGTCAAGCGGAGTGCTGCCCGATTTCGGGTTGTAGAAACGTGAACGTGAATGCGGTGGAGCAGAAGAGAACAACAGCCGTCATCACTGTATTTACATTTTGTACATTTTGTTGCATATAAAAGGTGTAAATGCAGTAGCTTCTTTGGAACCCACAGTGGCTACACACGTAAGAGGGATGAAATCTCTATTACCTTGCGCCTCGACTATTACTGTCATTCAATGATGCTAACGCGACAGGATGCAGGTCACTTATTAAAAAAATGAATAAAGCTTAAAGGTCATCCGCCTGATGCCATAATTGTTTTGTGAAGTGCTTCCTGCATTTTACTTCGAAAAAGCTTTGGCATCAAGGTTTACTTGTTAGTACTGTAGTAATCTGCCATTTTTTATTTCAATAGTGCACTTCTAGCGTTTATTCAACGTCTGTACTTTGCCTTGGCCGTGATTTTATTCAGAATGACTTTTTCGACACCGTCCTTCTATGATGCACTTCGAGCCCCTATGGTATCAAATCAAGGAGTTTATCTTTGCGCCACAGTTCGAGGGCAGCCAGCCGAGGAGACAGAAATGATTATTCTCGCAGTACTCACTGAATTGCGTGGCGCCCCAGCCGACGATGAAGGCGTTGTGACCATCCAGGGTGTTCGAGGCCAGAGGTCCGAACGGGAGGCACACGGGCATCACGTAGCGCCCCCATTGGACGGGCTTGCGCAGCACGAGCAACGCGATGTCGTTGGCGTACGTGCGCCGGTCGTAGCGCGGGTGGCGGATGACGTCGGCCACCTCGACGTCCACGGGCGTCGTGTTGTCATCGCTCGAGTTGAGGTCGTGGTCGCCTAGTCTCACGGTCAACACCCGCGCGGGAAGCCTGCGAACCGGCAATCATAGTTCTTGCAGCGCCCGGCACACATCTAACTAACTAACTAACTAACTAACTAACTAACTAACTAACTAACTAACTAACTAACTAACTAACTAACTAACTAACTAACTAACTAACTAACTAACTAACTAACTAACTAACTAACTAACTAACTAACTAACTAACTAACTTAAACTAAAGCTTGGCGGTTTTTTGGTTTAGTCCTTCTCCACAGACGGAGCTAGCCTTTGACGAAACGTCTTTAAGAATGGATTGCAACAAAACGGATATTAGGGCTGGCCTTTAGTATTCATCTAGGTGGAAATGCGCTCAAACAACAAGGACAAAAGAAAAGAAGGATCACACTGGCGCCAACTCGCAAATACAGGTTTACTAAAAAAATTTTGCAAGATATTAAGCAAATATGTGGCGTTCAGAATACATATTGAACGAGGGGAACCACAACAGATCAATTCTGAACACTATATATTTTTATGTATTTTTAAACGAGCCTGTTGTTGTGAGTTAGCGCCATCTTTCTTTTCTCTCGTCCATATTTCTTGCGAGATTTTCTGCAAACATGAAACGTCTATAATTTTAATGTTGCGTGAATATTAAAGTAGAAGTGAAAGCTCCTGGCACACATAGCTACTTCAGTGAACGTTATCTACTGCAGGGACACTTTTAGAGATCAAAATTGTTTTGTGTGTTGTCCGTTCTTTCTACACCAAGCCCGGGCCGGACCAGACAAAGTGTTCCGCTTCACCAATTTTTGCACTCTTCACATAGTGGAGATTGTGATCTACATTATCCAGTTTTGAATGTCCATGCTGGGGTGTATCGTTTTGCTGTTCCTACATTGAGTTGCTTTCGATCGATGAAACGCTTCAATATATATAGCCCTCGTTGCGGAGTCCAAAACATTAGAAAATGAGAAACTAGAGCACATCACATCCAGATGCTTGTTTATGCGTGGGAAACAACGCAACTGCTCCTAGACGCGTTTTGAGTTCCAGTTGTCTCAGCGAAAACGAAATACTGACGTGAGGTTCACTATACTGCTTTAATTTTTCAAATTTCATGTCGATGTGCTTTTGCACAAATGCATACGCTTGATGGAAGGAAATAAGAGTGAACGTTTTAAATATTGTTATTACTTCTTTTGTATGATGTGGCATTTGGGTTTTGAGGTGGATGTTGCAAATGAGAATGTTCCGCATGAGCTTGGGGGAAGCGCATTAGAAAAGGAAGTAAAGGGTATCGGAGCTAGAACTCATATATTGTCAGGCAAACAAGAACAAGAACGAGACCTCGACGTGCAAAGACGTGTACCACAGATACGGCCATGGGTCCTCGTTTACAACAGTGGTAAAAGAGGCTCTGTGGGTTGCTTCTATCATGTGATTTTATTATGACGTCAGGCGAGAAATGCACTTCGAAGCAGCCGTGCTTCACAACTTCTTCGCAGACGATACTTCCTTGAGGCGGTGTGTCTAAAGCCTGTGGCATCGTTTTCCTCTAGATAGCGAACTCCATCTTGCCAAACAATTGTGCAGGGCGAAAATAGCTAGTGTCGCTATGTCGCTTGTAGTTATTACGTTCTTCACTGATTGCTACACTAGCAACGAGCGAGACCTGAAGCACCAAGTTTTCGGGACTACATCAGTGGTGGACTGAGTCACTGTCGTCAGCGCATGGAAATCGCGATAGTTCCTACCGAGCACTCGTACACGGGACCAAGAGGTTCAGTTTGCGCTCACTGAAGTCCCACTTGCGTTAGCCATTTATTTAGCTACCCGTATTCACTGCTCCGATATGCTGAGCTGGTGTTACGATAAAAGGCATGGGCATTTGTATTAAAATCGTAATGCGCGTAAGACACTTACATAGACACACATATTCGTGACGATGTCTGCCCTGTTTTCACGCCAAAATAAACTTACACAGAAAACAACGGAGGCTTCTCGTGTAAAGGAAGCAAGTATACAGACGTATTAGTGAACCTGTCTGTTGCAAATCCCTGACAATGAATTGAATGTGCTTTCCTCAATTGCGCTGACAGGCTAGTCGCACGCCGTTGTTTCTCTTTCTGCGAGTTTATTTGCTTGTTCGTCGAGTGCCTTGTGTATGCAGCTAGTGTTTATACGTTATGCGTTTCCCCAAAGAATAAATGGTTTTGAGTTCTGCGCTTGTTTGTCGAACTCACTGTGGCTGTCTTCTGTGCGAGCTACGACGATAGCCCGAGTAGTCGTCAACTCGCAGTGCTTTCCGTTGTACTGGTATAAACGCCTTGACTTTCGAAAACTGGACTTACACGATGCATGGTAGTAGCTTTTTTCTCTTGAATAGAGGCGAATTTCTCTCATGCCTGTCTTGCCTGAATAAGTTTCCGAGGGGTGTTTGTTTAGAGTATAGATAAAGGACCACTTTGACATCATAAGTCTAGTGCTGGTTATGGTATAGCTTTTACTAAAGGCGTACGTCCTCTGAAGTGGAACTGTGTATCCTTGACAGGAGCGGCCCTCTTCGACGTGAATGTAATGGAACGAATATACGAAACGCTCAGGGCTACCGGATATCTCAAAAGCGACGCGCGTCGAAGGATCCTAATGTAATGAGATGGATGAGGAGCAGCAGCGTGTAAGATGCTGGCGGGGAAGGGGGGGGGGGGGGCGAAATCTACGCCCTACTTCTTTACACACGCACAAAAAAAAAAAGATGTTGAAAAGAAATCCACAGTATATAAAGAAAACCACTGCTCTTTTTCCCCTATCTCTTCGCCTTTCGCCAGTGGCAAGCAGAGTGCGTACAAGCTTTCTATATGGTACACATGCTCACAAAAAGGGAAGAGAGACAACGAAATCGAAAACGCCCTATAGAACAGCCGCAAATGACTTTCTGCGCGACTTTTTGCATGACTCTTCTTTTACATAGGCGACGTCGTTGCCATAGAAAGTTTAGGTATATAAAAAGAAATCTAATCTTCTCCGAGTACTGCCCTTGAGCGGAGCTGCGACGCGCTTCATCCTCGAATGAAGAAAAAAAAAAGTGGTTGTCGGATCGATTGCTGAATGTGAAATTGATATTCGCCGGCACCCAAGTACAGTGTTTTCTCGCGTATAACTGGCACCGAGAGTTCGCACAGTGCCACTGAAGCTTGTGCGGCACGCAATTTGGCTTCGGGATGGCGTATCCTATGTTCAGTGGCGGTGATGGCCATTAAAGAGTTGCGCTGCTGATACGATGTCGTGGGTTCGATACCCCGCCACGGCGGTCGCTTTTTCATAAGGGTAAAAATCAAAAGCACCTGTCTGCGTAGATTAAAATTGACGTTGAAGCAAAGTCTTTCTTGTTTTGTTTTGTTTTCGAGGACCCCCGCTATTCGGCGTGCGAAATCATAAACATCGTGGCTTCGGCACGTAAACTTCCGAAATTTATGCTTGTTGTTGTGTTTTAACGCTTCACTTGCTGACCACCCGGTTGTTAAAAGTTTGTTTCTTCGCAAGCTCATTATGAATATATCCTTTAATCATTAACCTCATAGAGACTTTGTCCAAGCACGACTTGCAGGGAAAATTTCGAAATACCATCAATAATACTTCAAGCTTGAGGCGTGCTTGTTGCGCAGCTAACATATGTGTAGCCCTCCTTTCTCTATACGAATACCCGTGAAACCTTGCAACGCCCCGCACATGTATGTGTTCGATACCCACATATCGAAAGTACTTTTGTTTAATATGCAGGAAAAATAGATAAGACGTACAGAGAAGGTAGTGCGTCGCAAGCAGCAGGGTTTCTTATCGGACCTTTTCTCAACAATGTAACCGAAAAGTGAATAACTACAAAGATCAATAATTATTCACCTCTAGTTCACACCAAACGCAACGGCAGCGTCTTCAAGAGGCTGGTAACAATATTGGTATACAGTTAGCTTTACCCGCGAACAATGTAGATCATGTAGATCCCCCCCAAAAAAAAGCAACGTTGTTAGCGTTTTCTCACTGCCACATGGGCACTTTCTAGCTGTGGCTCCCCCACGTATAAACTTGACGCGTTAACAATGCGCATCCCGGCCTTAGCCTCCTTGTGGTAACCAAATGGCGAAACTTTGTTAACCATCGCGCCAAAACTGCCGGTCGCCCACTCTGCTTTGAAAGAACATCTCGAAATGGTAGGTTATGCAGTTTAGAGCTGTGCACGGGCCGTATTTCCGAGCCCGAGCCCGGCCCGGGCCCGCTGACTTTGTCGAAGGCCCGCCCGGCACGGCCCGACGTACGAAAACACAATCCCGGGCCAGACCCGGCCCGGCCCGGCTTTTCGACGCTAAGCACATCAGCTGTACACCAACAAACAACGTAATAATTATGCACGTGCATATAAAAAAATACTGCGAGACAACGGTGAACGTTTTACGTGCCAACATGCAACAATTTTTTAAATTTGCATTGCATACCTGCGACAGCGCGGCACTTTGCCTCATGCCAGCAACAATGGAGTTCGCTCGCCATAGCCGTCACGCGTATGGGGTATGCCCATGCAAGCGTCAGCTTGCACGAAGGCGATCTACGTCGGGTCGCTCGTCGCTGTCGCGTGCATTTTCACTCATATGGGATTTCGCCTTAAATCTAACGCGAACAGTCGCGTGGCGCCGTCACTAGCTTAGGTGGTGTTACTTCTCTGTTTGTCGGAGAGCAACAGAGGCAGTGCTTTACCTGCTCCCCTTTTGTTTAAAGTAGCGAATGGAAAGGAAAAGCGGTAAAGGGTGGTCGCGGAAAAGGCGCTGTATGCGTGCTGGAAAACAATTCCCGCTCATTCTCTATATTTCGGGCTTGAGTCGGGCTTCGCGCCGGGCCCGAGCCCGGCCCAATAAAACTCCAAGTAGCCCGAGCCCGGCCCGGGCCCGAGGTGAAAATACGTCGGCCCGCCCGAGCCCGGCCCGCGGGCCGGGTCGGGCTCGGGCTTTCGGGTTACCCGGGGCCCTTGCACACTTCTAATGCAGTTACTTTGGACGAGATCACACAGGGGAGGCCGGAATCGCTTAGTACGTAGCTTTCGCGGCTGATAGTGCAGGTTGTGCCTTGCGGGCGTGAACGCAGATTACACGCGAGAAAACGCGGCGGTAGAAGAGACGGAAAGACTGACAGATCAGCCTCTTCGCGACGCGCATTCAGCAAAGTCGGAGCGTTGAATATTTCCAGTCATATGCTAAGCACTTCCCGGCGAATCCTTTTTCGAGAGTGGCGCATAGTCTGAAACGAAAATGGCTTTTTCCGGGAAGTATACCACACATATGCAAATGAAGTCGTCTTATTTATCACTTTTTTTTTAATAGTACACGTTTACGCATTCATATGTGCCATAGTAACTACGGCTGGAAAAGAATTCCTTTTCATATTACCTGCTCTTGTGTATGTTACAAAATGACTTATGTACTTGAAGGTCTGTACTGCGTCATTACAGGCAGGACGCCGTGGGCCTGTTACGGTTATTCTTGCTATTCGTGGAGTTCTCCATTGTCATTAAATGGCAGCTTAATCTGCGCGGTTTGTTGTCACATACTGAACAAACCTTCGCCTTCGGAAAAAGAAAGCATATCCTTCTGCCTGAAAGAATACAAAAATTATCGACGATTACAAAAGTTCCTAATGCGAAATATGAGCGCAGCTGTTATTCGAGTGTTTATGTGGCGATATATACCGAGAAAAACAATTTGGAAGAGACGTGTATGGTCTCACTCCCACATGATTATCTCGGTGAGCCGCGCCGCGCCGATGAGTCACTTATACAGCGGATACCAGATGCGTCGCTCATTGTTGATAGAGGACCGATGAGTTTCGGCGTCGTGAACTGGTGGCTTCTTCTGACCCGTGGAACGTTGTTCTAAGAAAACTGGCTAATTCCTCCGCGGTAGTCTGGGCCGGCCTCAGAGCGTCGCGTGTTTCGAGGCGCGCGAGCCAAAACACCTTTCACTGCTCTCGTTCGTTCGGTTGCCAGAAGGCGCCCTGCCGCGGTGGTTTAGTGGCTACGGCACACAGCTGCTGACCGGAAGGTCGCGAGACGGAATCCTGGCCGCAGCGGCTCCATTTCGATGGAGGCGAAACGTTGAGGCCCGCGTACTGTGCGATGTCAGTGCACGTTAAAGAACCCCAGGTGGTCGAAATTTCCTGAGCCTGCACTGCGGCGTCTCTCATAATCATATCGTGGTTTTGGGACGTAAAGCCTCAGAAACCCTTTTTTTTTACCAAGCGCTGTCGGCATTTGGAACGGCCTAGATGGTTCCTTGCGGGAAAAACAAAGTGATCAGTTTGTGGAAGAATTGCCTAAGCACATTTTGTGATACTCGTAAAATGCATTGCATGTTGTTTCATCTACTAACCGATGTACCCGCTCCTGCTATGTCTCGTCTGTCGAGACAGCAGTATTTGTAAACAATAAAAAAATAAATCGAATCATCATCGGTTGCCAGAGGGCATCGGCAAAACAAGAGCGTCGCCTGGCTTGAGGACATCGTTCGCTGTGCTCGCTCGCTCGGGTACAGCGAGAGCCGACAAACCATGCTCAACACAGGAGCGGGCGCACAAGAGGTGCGCTATAAAATGTTACACATGAGCAGGAGCTTAAGCACTCTGTGCGGATTACAAACGAAGCGAGGCTTCATGGGGAAGTGTTGGACGTGATAAATACAGCAGGCGGTGTACAGTACACGTTTAATATAGTCAGAGGCAGGTAGATGTCACCCGCTGTGTTTCCGCCCTACAATGCTCGTGTAACACCAACTCTGTAGCAGGACGCCTTTAGAAATAACGGTATGGACAAAACATTGACTTATTTGCTGCACTGGTTCACATTAACTTCTCATTAACTAGTCCAGCTTCTTTATTGAACTGGCTATATCAGCGTACGAGTTGTACTTACGGAGTAGTGCTAATCGACGACCCATGCACCGTGAAATAATTCTGCGGTAAAATGCGTGGTATGACCCCGGTGGGGTGTGACCGACATATCAACGCTTTCTTTCGATTTCATGCGAAGCGCACCCTGACTACCAGCGCTTGCGACGTATACGCTCCCGCGTGAACGTGTCCGTGACACATTTCCAATACCTCGACCGTTTCGCAATTCACATCTCCCGCGCTATGCTTCGGAGACATCCTTTTCGGTGAAGAGATGCAGCCGAGGTTGTTATACATTGAGTATAAGTCGCACCGTTAACCGGAAGGAATGTTGGTTATACGATTAAGCAAAAGGCGGCCTAGATACCCATTAAGCAGCGTGGGGCACTAACACGCGCACGCTCATGGCGATCGGGGCCCATATCTTCAGAAGTTCCATAGCTACCTCACTTGTACACATAAATCGATGCCACAGCTGTTTTTCAGAAGTGCGTACTTACTTTTCGTGAGGAATACAGCTAGATCTTTCTTTTGTTTGTTTGTTTGACGAAAGCGCCAGCGCCACCTCTATGTTTTTCTTTATTTGGGAACAACATTTTTTCTCGTTGATGAAGAGCAGAATTCGCATAATGTTGGTAGAGCGATAATAATCATGGTTGCCAGTCTTACCGATCCAAAATAGTCGTGTCCACGCTACCAGATGAAAGATGTTGGCCATCAACATACATTCTTGCTACAGGTCCTTAATATATATTCTACACTGTTCCTTATCAACCTCAGTCTGGTAATAGGGAATAAATCACACTAAAAAAGATAACACTTCTGGGACTTTGCTTTGTGTTGTTGCGCACTTAACAAGACCATTTTCGGAACTCTCTGACAACCGAAACTTGCCGGCCATATGATCCCGTTCAACAACAAACTATAACGACGGTCACAGCAGACAATCCTACTTACTGTCTTGCACGCGCACCGACGCTGACGCAGTGGGCTGCGGTGAGCACGTGACGATCCGTGACTAGCGCGCCTCCGCAGCCTACTTTTGGCTGGGCTTCGGTCTTCAGATAGATGGCTGCCTGGAAAGGAAGAACGATCATATAGTTGTACTTATACGCTGTGTGCACAGCGCGGGCTGTATATACAATCGCGTGCCACCCCAGTTAGCGCCTAACAAGCGAAAAGCTTTAGCAATGAGCCAGCGACGAAGGTCTGCTTGTTGATCACGTACCATCCATGGCCATGCGCCGACGTCCGCCACTCGTCCTCCGACCACGCGGGAGTCACTTACGCTGGAAAGTCCGCAACCTGCAATCGAAACAGAAGAGGCGGACATGCAGACGCCAAGCTCAGTTCATACAGTCTGGGAGCTGAGGTTCCTGATTGGTTCATGGTATGGAAATGCAGGAGTGCGAACGCTGACCCGAATATGCCGAAAAGTACAACCCAAACACTGACTGTAAAATGAACGGCGGCACAGTGCGAGGTCGCAGATATCCTGCGCAAGCTTAGCGAGAGGCAGCGCCAGCTGGTGCACATACGGGCACTCACGAAAGATTACCGTTAAGATACGACTATGGCGTTATGTCCAATTCTCGAATGAAGGGGAACTCTCGTCTTTATCTAAACACCCTCCACGTGGTTTATATTACTTAGGCCTAAGAGACCTAGGCCTAGGTTGGTTAGGTCCTAAAGTGAGGCCATACGCGTTTTCAAGCGCAGAGGCTGATAGAGTACGCTACTACGTTTTTTGAAGCCGGCAGCCTTCTCTGACACACTGTAGTCGTGTGTGTGCACATCCAGGCGTAAGCACTTTCAGTGGTTTCGCTATTTTTTCTTCTTTCTGCGCCTTCTACGCCTTCTGAACGTCCCTTTTCCCTGTGGAGGGAAACAAACCTGGTCATAGCATCCGTTCTTGTCGTTCACCTGAACATCTGTGGCTCCCACCCACTGTGGGGGGATTGGCCAAGAATTGTGCGCTAGAAAAAAGTAGTCTAAAACTTAGGAATGTGACAATTTTCATGCATCTGATTTACTTCCCCGCTTTCTCTCTGCTTCATGACAACTCACCGGATGGCAGCGCGTTGGGGTAGCCGTCGGGTAGGGGTTCGGGTGGCGGGGCGGCGGCGATAGGTGCGCCATCGGAACCGGCGCCGCGGGAGGCGACACCAGTTGAGTTGTCGGATCTCTCTCCGGACTCTTCTTCGGGGACACAGCAGAGCTTGGCCAGTGGTCCTCGGTAGCCGCACACGTACCGCCGCTGTTCGGTGGACGGAAGAAGCGCCAGTGTCCTGCACTGGGACGCCATAATGCAGAAGCCTTCCTGGCCATCGGGGGTGCGGCAGTTGGTCTGGCTTGGCGCTGCGCCTGCCTGTTTCGTGCGCATGAGAACACAGTGCTCATTTACAACAGGGTCCATTGTACGTAGTTGTAGCCGGTGGCTGAACTGTGGTAAGAGCTCTAGACAGAGGAAGTAAAGAACATATGCAGGAAAGCAAGCCTGCAGGAATAAAAAACTGCGATCCACCTTGTCAAGTTACTGATATACGTCGGGGAATAGACAAGTATGGTAGAAACCTTTTTTAAAAAGGGCATGGAGACTGTCGTTATGCAGGATCAGGTACAGCACAATGCACATAAGATCGGCGTATCGCAAATGTGCAGGTCTTTTGTCCTTAAATGGGTAGTGAAAAGTTTTGAAGATATTGTGCTATGAGGAGTACTGAGGAGTTGTACTAGAAGTACAAACTGTACTTCTAGTACACTTTGTACTATGCGTGTATTCGCAATTTCGGCCCTCCGCTCTGTAATATACATAGATCGGTATATAATATAGATTCCCCGCGTTACGGACACATTAATTAGGAAGGGCATACCCTAACTCCCCGTTCATCAAGTTCATCAAGAAATATGGATAGGATCGCACTTAAAACGTGTACGCCTGTACTCCTGGGGCACATTAAAGGCGGCCATAGTTCATAAAGCGAAAGCTATAATCCCACCGCACCGTCTGACCCACCGCGGCGTGTCTGACGCATTGCGGGGCGCGCGGCGATTTTTGCTGAACTTTCTACTCACCGCTGGTGGAGTTCGTGGCTTGCCCGGTCACTACAAGTGCCGCAACCATCACCAGCCACGGCAGCATCTGCGAGAAATCGGAGCCGCGCTTAGTCTGCAAGCTTCACGCATGTGCGATTTTTCACTAGTTAAGGAGGCTGCTATTCGGTGCCTAAAAGGTATTAATGTGCGAGTCGTTCCGCAGCGGCGAAAGAACGCTGACGTGGCGTTTCCATTTGTCTTTTACTTTAGACGTATACCTTTTACCTGCAAACAGGAATGATAGTGGTGTGCGAATATTCGAATGTTTCGAATAATCGTCGTATATTACTCTTTAAATACTATGACTGACTTCTGGGGTTTGACATTTCAAGACCACGATATGATTTTGAGCGACGCCGTAGTGAGGGGCTCCGGAAATAACGTGCACTGATATAGCACAATACGTAGGCGTCTCTAGCATTTCGCCTCCACCGAAATGCAGCCGCCGCGGCCGGGATTTGGTTTCGAACACTTCGTGTCAGCAGCCGAATGCCACAGCAACCAGACCACCGTGGCGAGGCAGTTTTCAAATATACGCACTGGATTCGAAAATGAGGTATTCGAAATTTTCGAATACTCGAGGTGATCCCACAATACTGAAAAATCGAATGAATGATCGGGTTATCTTGTTGAACATGAGCTATCTGTGAGAAGATGTGATCCCATGCCATCTGCAGCCACCTCTTTGTGGAGGAGCTCTTCAGCATGCATTGCAGCTGCCTGACCATGTGAAGCAACTAATATTCCGTCATGATAGCCTTTAGTATTTGTTATCGTTTGTGCTGTTATATTTTATTAATACAATTAGAATTCGACAATATTGTCTAGACACTGTGTTCCTGATAGTGTTGATAGTTTACTACAGTCGGGTACAACTTTAGAAGGCAGCGGCATTTTCCCCTCAAAGGCGGATGAACACGAGCCTCCACAAATAGGCGCGCACCTCAGGTGACGTCATGAGCCGGACGGCCGAGGACGCCGCCGTCGGAGAACATGGCCGGTGCCGTCGATCTTGCTCCGTAGCTGACGACGCACAGCGTTGTAGAAGGCACGGAGTTATTTTTCTCTCGCGATACGGCTTGTGCTGTAGCATTTACATCATGGCAGTTTTACCAAAGCACTCGTCAAGATACACAAATCTTATTTATACCGAGAAATACGCGTTTTAGAAGCAGTCACAATTTTTTGAACGGGACTATTTCTTTAGTCGCGGAGGCAATTGGCTGCTGCGCTTCGGTCATCTGGGCGGGGCCTCTCCTGTCTTCTAAAGTTGTACCCGACTATAGTGTATTTTCATAGCACAATTAGTGTTAGATGAAATAGTACTACCGAAGGCGTATTTCTGAGGCGATTTTCGATATTAGAAGCCGGACATTCGTATTCGATTCGCATTCTAAAATATTTACATAAGCCCACCCCTGACGAACATGAAGATGCTGGGAAGATTCGGAGCTCGTGGTAACGAACGCGATGCGAAGACCCTCTATAAGCAAGTTTTTCTTCGGCCTTTCCGGAGGTGTACAGATTGTGATCTCATGACAGAGAAGGTAGTCACGTGGTATCAGGAAATCGCAATGTCTTTGCGCTCGCTTCGACTCGCTCGGTATCCTGCTGTATACTGATGCTTCCTGAGTGATACGATGGAGCCGCCTAAGGAACAACTGGGAGCTACGGAACTTAATCGCTGTGTTGTTATTGTTAAACGCGGCCACTTTTCGCTTCGCCATGGAGCGTGAGCCTACTGGGAAACAAACTGGAGCTCAGACCAGTGTTCCCAAAGCCTCATGTTTTCATGATCTTTGTGCAATTCACCCATTTGTTCTTGTTTGAATACGGGGCCTGGTTCGCGAGAAAGTTGTATGTAGATGATACAGTGTGATCTGCAACTGCGACAAGTACTTATTCTATATGTTTCAAAGCTTGAAGGGCCCATGTCATGTATATAACGCTGAAAAGTTGAAAATTCGGAAGTATCGTGCAAGTACGCCTTGAAACGCATCAAGGAACACGCTAGGAAGTCAGTGTAGAATGTGCATAAATTGGTTCAACTACATTTTGCTTGATGCAGTCAAGAAATGCATCTGATATGAGGTACTTCCTTGACTATAGTATGCATAATATATACTACATATAATATACTATATACTATATGATTATAATATACAGTAGTGGCAAATGCAGCGGAATGCAGCTAAAACGGTCTTCATGTACATTTCTAGAAAAAAGAATATTCTTAGTTATCCTTATAGTATCAATGGTCAAAACTTGCTCGAGTTAAGTATAAATACCTAGGTATTATATTTATACCCGACCTGCGTTGGAATCTTCACTATAGAGGAGCTTTGTTTCAAAGCTAACAAGGTATTGTGTCGTATGAGACGTAGCTTGCACTGTGCCTCTCCCGAAATTAAAACCTTAGCTTACAAAACGTTGCTAAGACCATAATTGAATACGCTGAAGTAGTATGGGATCCCAATACCCAAACTAACTGCTCGAAACTAGAGAAACTCTAGCACCTTACTTCCAGATTCATATTTAACAAATACCACCGTCATCGTTCTCCTACCGAATTATGTAGACTCGCAGAGCTCCCACCACTACAAAAACGAACCGAATATGAAAGGCTAAAATTTCTTTTTTAATTGTTAATAATCATGTAAAAGTAAGCTATGAGAAGTACTTTGTAATGGTGACACAAGAAACATCAAGGCACAGACACAGTATGTACACACCACCTTAAAATGTGCATAATGACTGCTTGTGGGTATAGCTTATTTACTACGGCAGTGCCGCAGTGGAATTGCTTGCCAGATTGAGTCGTGCAAATTAAATGTCTTCCTGCAGTTTTAGAAGCAATTAATTCCATTGTGTACTCTGATATTGTGCAGTAATACTGTGATGCAGTGGCATACCCTGTAAATTATGCTGTGTGAGCTCTATGCTTTGATTTGTGCTACGATTTCCCATGCGTTTTAACAGTGTTGGTTCCTTGCTTTGTTTCATTATCGCAACTTTCTGATTTCATGCTTTGAATCTGCTCCTGTAATAGCCCGTGAGGGTTGACGACGACGACGACGACAACAACAACAACAACAACAACAACAACAACAACAACAACAACAACAACAACAACAACAACAACAACAACAACAACAACAACAACAACAACAACAACAACAACAACAACAACAGCGATATCAGGAAACAAGGACGAGACGTCGTCCTACTTTCAGTGTACTTTGACCTGGAAGCTGTGTGTGCATTACGGAAGAGCTGATAACGATTTAATTCAATCAATCAATCAATCAATCAATCAATCAATCATCAATCAATCAATCAATCAATCAATCAGCCATTCACTCAATCAATCAATCGAGGGGACCACTTTATGGTTTTATTTTCTTCTTACTGTCATGGTACAGCACCCCAGCAGAAATGAGTAACCGTCTTCAGAAAGTATCAATACTTACGGCGTCATTAATGCTTACATTGATGAAAATATCGACCACTAATCTGGTAATGTTCAGTTTATCCCCTGAAGTTTATCAACCCGACTTTGTAGATGTGCTGCGAGCATTGGAATCACACAGCAAGGGTCAAGACTTGCTGCCACCAAGTACTTTAATATTCTTTTGCTAGAGCAGAAATTAATTTATCGATGGCTGCCGTTGTAAGCAACATTTGTGTCTTCAATAAGAGCTGATGATTACCTGAAAGCAGTCAGACGCTGGAGCACTACAGCACAATCTGAGTCTCACGCGACAATTCTCGATGTTCCGTGCAGCTCACTTCGAGTGCGCTTCGACAGACACTGGCTTCCCTGGCTCTGGTGGCATTCATATTATTCTCAAGCTCGCAACGATGCTTTCTTTATATGTTGCTTCCTATTCCCGCCGGTGACCAAGCCGGTCACGACGAGAGGAGTAGTTTTCGTCGTGTTCTTGTGTGTCCGCGAACAAGAAGCCCATTTTCTTCTGTACCCAAGCAATGCTTGTGCATGGCCGACACGTCCATATAGGTCTCCGCTCACGTGCTCCGATAAAGGCCTTGGCTGTGCCGGGTCCAGTGAACCACGACGATGATGAAGGGTGCCGTCGGAGAACGGGGCCCTGACAAGTTGCCCTCGCCCGCCACTTTGCTAACGGTCCCTCGTCCTTTTCGTGCGTTAGTTGGGTCTCCCAGCTGACCTCGTAGTGGTAATGAAATATTTCCAGGAACTTGGCCATTAGCTTCTTCTTATGCAGCGTATTCTTGTGCAGTTTCTGCCTCGTGAGATCAATGGCTGCATAAGAACTGCGGTGTCGATTTGTGGACTACACTTAATGCGTGCCAGACGCAGTGGCGTAATAAATATGCAACAGCTAAATCTCTCAAGCTAGTAATATGGTGAGCGGCAATGTGTGGTACCTGCGCGTCTGTAAGGTTGTCGACTTTTCCTGGCATAACCTCCGCCGAGATTAATGCTATCAGCCCTTTAAATTGCGCTTCTGTGTAAGTACTACAGCTATACAATCCTTTCGGGGCGGCTAGGCGAAATGTTGGGGCCCGTGTACAGTGCGATGTCAGTGCACGTTAAAGAACCCCAGGTGGTCAAAATTTCCGGAGCCCTCCACTACAGCGTCTCTCATAATCATAATGTGGTTTTGGGACGTAAAATCTCCGAAATTAATTAATATACAATCCCTTCTTTTCCAGTCAGTGAGCTTACAAAAAATGTGGAATTTTCTTCGGTCGCATTGAAGCGAAATGAGCGATGGGAAGCTTTCTGTGCGTGCTTAGCCTATTGGCATCATCGGGATAGGTAGAGCACAGGGTATCGGATGAGGAATAAAGACGGTAAATGGAAGCTGTAGGCATTAGCCAGGCTTGAAATAAGAAGTTGGTGGGAATAAGGTATAGCCAGCTCGCGCGATACTGAGTAAATTGTAGATAATTGGTAGACGCCTCCGTTCTATAGCGGACGTGGAGTAGGACGACGATGATGATATTTGCCCGTTTCGTTGAGGCTTGTATTAAAGGAATCTGCTAATCAGCTTCTCAGATAGAGTATTGCAACGCAGGAACTGATAATGTAGGGCTATCGTTAAAGCGCAACGGAGCCGACACGTTGCCATGCGACGGAGCAATCTGCGTAATGCACGTGTACGCTTGCGTTATCTTTCCGGGCAGAAACCGAAGGCGGGGGCGTGACACGGCTATCTGCCACAGCTTTTAAGTGCCGAGTAGGACATGTCCTTGGGCTAGTTGGTTTATACTTGACACGGGAAAAAGGGGGAGCGCTCGAGGAACGACGGACACGGAGACGAGACACTCCTGGACAGGCGCTCACAGGACAGATGAGGTCCTGTCCTGCGTATCTTTAGTCTGTGTGCCCATTCTTGTAGCGTCCCCCCCTCTTTTTTTTTTTTTTTACCTTTTCAAGTGGCGAGTCTAAAACATTCCTCGCAGAATATTGCGCTAATTTGGCAAAACCAGCTGCCAGTTTTCATTGTCAGCACGAGTACATTCTGAAAGCCATTGATGTTCCATAGCATTTTTTTTTCTGTGACAGCAAAGGGCACAATTACGTTTCTGGTTTTGCCGTACTAGGCGTGCGAGTTATGGTAGGTGTCCCTGTGTACCACAGCAAATGCGAGTCGATAAGGCGCACATACGGAAATACGCACGAATTCAGGGCAATGTGGGAACGCACCGATGATGATGATGTTTGATTGAAGTTAGTGACACACATGCTTCTATAGCCATTAATTCCAAAGCTAAGACAGTCGTTGAGCTTAACGTAAAGCTTCGACATTTTAAATGTTATGAGCCTATTACAAGGCTTCATGGCAGAGATCTCATGAGCGTGCATACATGTGGCGAGCCCCGTTCTAATTTTTTTCCCCCTATGCGTTGGCTTCGTGCTTCCGTGCGACCCCGAGTCTTGCTTCCGTTTGTTTGCACAAGGGATCACAAATCAAACAAGGGATTCCTTTTAGCTTGAATTTATTATATTATATATTTCTTTCTCAATGATAAAGCTATGGTTGCCAAAACCTTGCTCGCAAACGAGCCGGCTGTTTCGAAGTGGTCGAACCCGAACCACGACACTGAAAATAACACCTATCGTCTTGCCTGGTGGCAAAATGCGCGAGACTTCTCGAGCTACCACGAAAGGCCGGATGGCTCTTGCATGCACTGTTCAATGTGCGTAATATCTTGGTTTGTCGCTGGCGCAAAATATAAGGAAGATAAGAAAATCTGTCAACAGTTCAGTCATTGAATCGAGATCGAATGCAGAATCAGCCGACGTTGTAACTGCAGATAACCGATATTGGCAATGATTTAATAATCTGAAGCGATGATTAATGAGTTCTGTTCAACATTAGAAACAACTCGACATTAGCCAGCATTAGTGCGAACCAATGATTGCTGGTAGTATACGACTAAATATTGCATTTGTCACGTGACTTATATCGACAATCTGCTAGGCTGCGTTGCCTTCGGGATCGGGACATATTTTTGCGTGTTGCACGTTTTCACAAGTGCGGCAGAACGAAGCAAATGAGAGCAATCTGTTGAAAGAACTTTCATTCGGAACAACAACGTATATAGTAGGAACCAGCATTCTTGATTCGTAGGTAATGTATATTGCTTCGATATGCGAGCGCAATGGTTTTCCGGGATCCTGCAGGAATGAACTAGACAGGCACTTACCGTCCCTACCTTCTCTTGCACGCGGTCGTGGCGACGGGGTGTCAGCGTAACCGCCGTAATATCCAAGACAGCGGTCGCATTAGAGGCTTGCAGATGGGATCTCTGCAAGTCAGAGTATACTGGACACGGCGGCTAAGTATGCGTTTCTGGGTCCTGTTTACTCAGCCGCTGCTCCGCTGGGTCACCCGAGAACGTGGGGTAATCTCCGGAGCTCCATATCAACGACCGTCTCTCAAGACGCCGTTAGGCAAGCGCATCTTGACAGGGCTCGTCTTCGCTGGATGAGATATTGCGTTCGCTTCGCTCACTCTCAGGTTGGCGTCGAGTCTTACATGCCGACTAAAGACCCACTGAATGCCGCTGATGCATAGCACATGTTTACACCAAACCTGTAAGCCATGGCCTTTACGTGTTGTACGCAGATAAGCCCATGTGAGTATTCTCAGTAGAGAAAGTCTTATTGTTCCTATACAGACAGAGACTAATAATATGTCTGTGAGCTTAGGACACTCAGGACGCAAACAGCGTGTACGATTTCAGCGCGATGCCTAGCAGAACAAGACTTGATGGCTTGGGTATTAGTACTGTTGGGTAGGCCACAGTCGGACAGCGCCTAAATGGACACTAAAGGGAAACAGTAAATGAGTTCATACTGATAGATCGTCTGTTATGTTGCCGCTCATAAGGCGATCGTACAGAAGGGACGGCGTAGCACCGTACGCTATACAAAGCTTCTTTCTCGGCTCTCTCTCTGCATGGTCTTTGACAGCAATTATCAATGGAAAGCAAACGGCTTCCATTGAGCGGCTGGTCTCCCACGCTGGCCCCCAGGGGTTCCTGGTACGAGACCCTTCCCTTTCGCTGAACGTCGCTCGGGGGGGGGGGGGGGGTCGCGGCTGCGCGACCGTGCTTGTCCCCTCAGTGGCCGTTTCGGGGAAGAGCAGCTCGGACGCGTAGGAAAAGAATGCATGAGAAGTGCGCCGTCGCTCGAAGCGACAATGCGCTTGGCCCAACCAATTCTTTAACGACCGGCATGCGCTTACGGCGCGCCGACTGGAACGAAGGGTTGAGTCGCAGCAATGCACGGTCCGAACTGCGGGAAAGGCGAAGACACGCAGTGTTCCCCGGAAGCCACTTTACGACAGGGTTCGACTGGATGAGCCTGGGAGATGGCGCGAATGCCGCAGGGCTGCTACGATACCGATATTTCGACTGTGAGAATATCTGAGAGCGTGGGATAAGGAGAGGGAGAGCCATGATGGGAAAGAATGCCAAAATGCCTGCGTAAACTGCAAAGACGCTGCTGTCGAGATTAGGGACAGCCCACTAGGGAGTGGCTTAATCTGAGGGTAAACAGATTGGATAACAGAAGGTTGAGGCGGACCAGCAGTGGCCACCTCCCCTTTTTCTTTGTTACCGCAACGTACTAAAGACTGGACGGGATTCGTTTCCCTTCAGTCTAGGCTGTAATCACTCAACTGATCGATCAGTAAGACTCCGTACGATGCAACTTCTGTCTAGGCCGTAACCACTCGGTGGTCGAACAGTGAGACTAGGTTCGTTGTATGTAGTAACAGTGTTCTAGGCTCTAACTTAAGAAAAGTTAAGTAGAAGAGTAAGACGCTGTTGATGTCTATGTTATCATCAGTGTGCTTCGGCAAGATGTACATATGACTGTAAATATTTGCTGCAATATACCTTCAAGTTCATTACCTCCAACCTGCCTCCTGCTTCATCGACGTCGATCATCTCCTTGACGGGACTTCAATCCACATCAAGGAGAAAACGAACAAGAAAAACATAACTTCGTCCTTTGGGAATTATATTGCTGTTCATTTTGCCGTAAAAATAAGAAGAGAAAATGAAGGTCAGAGTGCGATTTGAGTTTCGCACCGAAGCCTCTTCTCGACGCAAGTATGACGCCATGGATTTCAAAGTATTTTTTTCACATTCCGGCAGCACTGACTGCGTAATTTCTACTGAAACTCGCTGCGTTAAGTTTATGGCCACCTAAGAAAGGAATGCAATTAGCCCTTCGAAATATATGAATCTACAGCAATTTGGTGCGGGAACTTCAAGGCGGCGTCGCCCCTTGTATTTCTTTTTGCGCGTTATCTCGCACACCGAGCACGTCCTCGCGGCAAGAATGGCGCTTTTGGTATTTGGAAAGAGAAATTTGCTGATGCGAGAAAAATTGTTTTGCTCTTTAGTAGTTCCTTTGAAGCATCGGCAGACCCTGCATTCCATTTGGCTGCAGCTCTAATTTTCACGGTCTCAGCCTATGTCGCTGACTTATATAGTTGGAATTTCCAATAACGGGACGACGTTCGACCTAAAAACGTTTGGAGGAGGTGTTGCGTACTTTGGTTGTTGAGAGCATCTTAGTCTAAGGCTCAGGACAGAGATGTTCGATATCCTACCGATATTTTCTTTTACCCTTTTAGTTAAGTCGTTACGGTAACCCGTAGCAGTAGCGGTTCGTTCAGAGCTGGATTAGGATTGGGACTTTCACGCCCTTTTATTTACTCCCAAGTGGGAGTACATAAGTGAGCGTGCATTGTGATAGATACTGTAGGCATCTAAGCAGACAGCTGATATTCTGCGCGGCGATCGTTGCAGGCCAGTAAGATAGTATTGGCTATATATCTTGGCTGTATATTCAGACAAGAAATGCGCGTGTGCTAACAAATGCGGTTGTTGCGATATATATAAATCGTTGTAGCACGTACGCATGCCCACAGCAGCTCATCACTGGCTGCTGCAAAGTAAGAATCGCGGTACATTGAAAACAAGTTGCTGGCTGCAGCGAAAGAACGCAACTTGTATTGCAGCCACGTGAGCCGACACAGGCAGTGCCGAATCGTCTTCTTAGAAGCATGCTGTGGGCAGAGATCCTAACAGGCGACCAGTTCATAGGGCACGACTCAGTAAACGTACAATGACCACAGAAGTTCCCCGAAAGCACATAGAGACTGAGACAGACAAAATGCTCTGGCTGCACAGATGCCTGAACGGGGAGTCTATGTAGAGAGAATGCGGGACTCGCAATATTGAGAACCAAAAGAAGTGCTTCCCCTGGAGGACCCCCGAGTGCCCACTGGCCAAACTGCTGTTCGGAAATTATCCGGCGATGCTTACAGGCGATTACTGGGGAGAAAAATTGCAGTGTGTGTGGTGCGGGCCCGTAGCATTCTGCGGCTTCTTTGGTTCTAGGAAGTAGAGGTCAATGTTATCGTGTACGGCTGCAGATGCGACCCCTATGCCAAACGTCCTGCTCGCCTATAGTGACTGACCCCGTTTTGAGGACAACGCCATAAGGTCGCTACTCTGACAAGTGTCGACAGGTACTATAGTGTTCATCACACCCACTGCGCGTCACACCTTCTTTTCACGGGAATATTTGGACGATTTGGGCGCGATAAATCAGCATCTCAGTTTGCAAATAGTGAAAAAGAAAAATAGCAGGTGCACACAGTGAACCCACCGCTTCTTGTGTCTGATAGTCGGTCATTCACTATCACTGCCACTCGAACTCGAGTCCGTCCCACCACTTGAGCAGGTACTCTGGATTGCCCATAGCAGATACCGATAGACGTAGGCGTGGTTTTAGGACAAAATACATGACCTCGGGGATTAGCAGTGTGCGAACACGCTTGACATTGTCTACACGCGTTGGATCAAAAGAAAAGGGGTAAATTCGCAGGCAAACTTTTTTCCCAGATCTTTTTTTTTTCTTTTTGAACACAGGGTTCGCGCTTATAATCGAGAGGGAAGTGGGGGAGGGGCTAAGAAATGCGTAAAGCGAAAATACGGTATTTACGCATATCCACACTCGTTAGGTTCTCCATATCGTAAACGTCTTGAGTTGAAACAGAAAGGAAACTATAGCCTCTAGGAAAATCTTGATGCGCTTCTTCTGTAGCTTACAAAAAATAATAAATAAATCAAGGCACATATCCAGCACTAGCAAGCTGTTTTACACTGGGGCACTGGTCGCGAATGACAGTTGATTCTGACAACTACATTTTCCAGCTCAGCGTCGTTCTTGCCTGAACTTTTAAACTTCTAAGGCAGCGAACTTTTCCAGACTAAATGCGCTCCCTTAGCACAGCTCGGTATAGAGCCGAAAGTTTCGCCGACGGAAAAGCGCGCATTCTTTGACCGTGCTCAAGAACCAGCAGTTGTACGCCCCGCGACCTTGTAACGCGACCCAATAAGCTATGCGACCTCATCAGCGACTCTCAAGAGCGCGAAGCACCGTGACCGCCTTCCGGCGGGAAGTCCCCGTCGAGTCCGGCTTTCCTGAACCACACGGGACGCTTTCGCCTCGAGAGAATATGGCATATTAGGACACGCATAGAACGTAGTTTGTTCAGACAGTGACGTATAGTTAAAGCGGACGCCTGGTCGTGCAGAACGCACGCAACGGACGTTTCACATCCTGAGCGGGCTCAGCCATGTCCACCGGCGGGAGGGCTTATCCCATTGTCGCAGGAACAAAACAGAGCCGGCTCGTCATCCGCCGGTGTTGCGTGGACCTAGCGAAAGTTGCGCCCGCCCCGGTCGACGAGTAGAGCGAGCGAGAAAGCGCGCTGGTGCCAAGCCGCGACAGTGGCAGCGGCGGCGCACTTACGGTGATCGTCGGCGAAGAGTCAAGGTGCCGCCGCTTCCTCGTCCCAGACGTCGCAAGAACCGGATTCTCCCGCCACGTGCCGTCGCCTTCGGCACAACTCTGACGTCAAGCCGGAGGCGAAAAGGAGCTTCACCTCCTTTCCCTTTGTGTCTTCGCTGCAGACGAGCTCGCGTTGTCAGCCTTGCTTGTCCGGCTGGCCGCGGTGCCGGGGCGACGTTGACTGGTCAAAGAACAAACCAAATCTCCAGTCCCCGCACAGCGTTTGGAAGTTTTCGCAGGCCAAGTATGAAGAGAGTGAGCTGCTGCTGCTGCTGATGTGCTGCTGCTTTCTTCGGACGTACTTCTGCGCGATGCTACTTGCTGTCTCGACTCGGACAAGCAGCGAACGGCGCCTGCCGGTCCTGCACTGATAGAAGCAGCCGTGCGACTGTTTTCATCGACCATCGGCGGGCAAGTCCGAGAGTGCCACCTGTTTTGAATGCTGGCTGGCCGCGCTCCGACGGAGGGTCGTCTGGGTTGCGGTGAACTTGCCCGCGACACGAGTGCGGGTCTTTTTCCTTTCACTCTCTGTGCAAGCCGCTGCTGCTGGTCTCTCTTGTTTTTATTTTGAACGGCTTTCGTTAGAGAGAGGCCTCTGAGGGAGTCATCGATGCGACGTGCGATATGTGGAGGCACGCTGCGCAACACGTTCGGGTCGATGAGGAAATAATTAACGACCGAGTGCCACGCAAGCGAGGGCCGTTCACTGCTGTACCGAAAGCTCCACGCTTCTGGTGTCAGGGAAGCTGTCCGTGCCGTAGCCGGGCCGCAGGAAAAGTGAACGGAAATGAGGATGTCCGATTTAATGCAGCACGGTCAGTAAGATGTCTCCCCCAGTAGTGGTCATGTAGAGGAGAGACACACAGATCTGTAGAGGCATAGTGGTGCTATTGATGGCCGGTATTGAGGCCGGTAGCCTTAAATACGAAAGATGACAGTAAGATACAACGGCAAGATGAGAAGCTTCAAACGTAATATTACGGATGGTGTAAGGGTCGTTGATGGCCGTTGAAGCTATGCTTGCGATTTCTTTAGAATTCGAATTTTCCTTGGAACAACAACGACAGCACCAACTGGCAACAAAAACAACGACGACGACGGCAAAGACAACGACGACATGCGCTTTTGTTGGTTTGTCACTTATATTAGATGCTCATTTCGTGTACTTGTGGCCGAAACGCCTACAAGACAAAACTGCGATGCCAGAGTTTTTATTTTGGCACTTATTTGAAAATTGCAAAGCAATTATGCCGCTGCGCTGGAACCGAGGATCTGAGAACGAACACCACGTCCTTGCCCAAGGAAAGATCCCCATAAAGATATTTGAATTAGTCAAAGAAAAAACATTGAATATTGTCATCGTGCTAATTTGAAACAGACTTTCACATTCAGTAGTACTTCCGTTTCAGAAACGTCTAATAGTTATTTATGAGCGCATTAAGAGAGAAAAGGTATAACAAGACGAATATAGATATCTTCGTCTTGTTATACCAGAGACATAGACATTGCGATGTCACTGGCACAATAATTGCCGCACGACGACCATACAGGACAAACGATGGTGACATGGCGACAAGGGCGACGGAGACGAAGAGAAGTCGATGATGACGGCATAGCAGGGTCGATCGTAATGACAGCAGTGGCCAAGGATGTCCGATGCCGTATTCTACAGTGTAGCAAAGTGAATAAGAACGTAATTGTTCGTTTGCTTGCTTTGTTGCAGGCTTTCTCTGTCATGAAAGAATGATAGGCCTAATAATTCAGAGGCTAGGCTGAACATTCATCGCCAACTGGATCGACGGTTCGGGTATCAAGATAGGAGAAGCATGTCCGAGAGTAAGGCGGAGCGACGGCCTTAAAAAAATCGCGAGCATAAAACGGGACCACCTAACCAAGGACAAGGCAGGATGGAGGTCGTTGGGCGAGGCCTTCGTCCTGCAGTGGACATAAGATAGACTCACGTTGATCTTTGCCATGGACCGGTGTCCTTTGAGAAGGGTAGCAGGTACTACCAACGCCCTTGAAGCCTTCCTCTCCCACACCACTCCCAAAATAAACAAAAGCCCGTTGAGAAAAGTGATGTTAGAATGTGTGAAGTCTTCAGCTAAGAAAGCGTGATGTTGATAGAGAACATTTTGCTGACGACTGAGATCAATATCCGGATGGACATCTCGCTCAAAAAACACATTGTGCAGGCGAACAGGCATACAGACAGAGTACTTTATGTCCTAAGGAGCGCTACCGCTCAAGGCGGTAGAGCTAGACGGTGTGCGGACAGAGCTTTAATTAAGTTATTCAGGCGTCTAATAATAAGATTAAGGTTGTATCCAAGTAAATCATGTCCCCTGCTCTGAAATTCCGCTGTGAAATGAATATTCAACTGTGGCTCTCAGCAGTTTCGGCAGGTTTGATCGAACTTCTTCAAAGCTCGACTTTTCGTGTCTGACAAGTCTTCTCTCCTGCTGGCGCAGGCTTGACACAAGTTTGACGGTTTGTTACATAACACGCATACTGTAAGTCAAGGGAAAAAGAGGAAGCGATATCTTTACATCATTTTCTTTTTCACTTCGAGCCTTTTAAAAGAAACAAGATGAAGTCACTTAAATGTTCCGTTAAGCCTGGCATCCACCGCTCTTTATGTCTACACATATATAATTGAATTTCTGTACGTAGTAGCCAGTGTGACAACATGTCGGGCAACCTTATTGTCGTTCCATCTTCTTCCCCTCTTTTTAAAACGCTTTGAGCGAGTATCCTGTATTTTCACGGATTTTCTCGGAATCTATTTGGCTCATCCTGCAGGGGCTTCTTTTTATGGTATTTTCAAGTTCTTTGCAACTACGACATTACAACGGCAGACAAGCCTCGACTCTAAGGAGCTTCGCCCCTAAAATTGACCGCGTATATCTGCGTGCTTCGCTGCAAATGTCGTCGAAAGACGCTTCTGCCGGCCGTACTACGCTGCGTTAAATGCCCTAGGCTGCGTGAGATATGGACGCCATCTGGCAGCACAGTCGGGAAACATGAGCTTGTGCAGAATCCCTGGGCAACTGCCAGGTGGCAGCACCAAATCGTCGGCAGAGGCTTTTGTCATGCATTGTATCATGCGCACTTTTCGAAGTCATGCGCACTTTTCGAATATCATGCGCACTTTTCGAAGAGCCGGAGTGTAGTTTAGTTTAGGCAAGCGCGTGAACGAAATAGCGACATCGTTTATACGTGTATATCTCGTGACGTTTTCTGAGCGTGCCTATGCTTAACTTGAACCGCGGTAACATTATTGCTGACGTACTTTTGCCCGCATTCATTGTAGTAAGTAGATATAATGCGAGCGGTTGCCTTTGTTCGCCGCCTTCGTCCCATGCGCTCGTAATTTGTTTTGTGGTTATGGAGGTAATGTGTGATCGTTTAACGTAGCGCGTTTGCATTTCGAGTTCATCTGGTGACAATTGAGGATTTATTGCGTTCGTTCCAAGTTTCCAGCCCTAGACCTGTTCACCGCGCCTCTAAGTTTGCCGTCCGGCACCGCGCATAGAACTGCACTCTTTTAACACGTTTATAAGTGGCGAGTAAAGTTTCAAAGCATAAGGGGATGTGACCTTCTCGTTAGGGTGAGGTGAGAAACTTGTCCTCTCTTCTTACCTTCTCCTCCTTCCCGCTTCTCTTCTTCGTTCCTTTTGGAGCCGAGCTCCTCCAGCTAGCATTGCTGCTGCGAAGAAGGATGGACGGAAGCCTTCCTTCTATCTGCCCGCCGTCGCGTTGTCGACTTGAAAGAGACAGACCTTTCACACAAACAACACGAGACTTTATATACGAGACAGATAGTACATAACACATTGACAGACAGTAAGGTGACTTAGCTTCGGTTGGTAGAACCTAGGTGAAGCCATCGGTTGGTAGGGCCTAGCGGTGGGACCGTCGCTCCAATTCGGCAGAGCCGACCCCAGTGCATCGCACTGCTCCTGCGACTGTAACCACCACCCGGACTCGTGCTAGATATCCCCTCTAGCACTATCCGCGCCCGGGCCCCGGTTGGGAGGACCTTGGTGGAACGATCGCTTCCATTCGACAGAGCCGACCCCAGTGCATCGCACTGCTCCTGCGACCGTAACCACCACCCGGAGTGGTGCTAGATGTACTCTCTAGCGCTATCCACTCCGTCCTCGCCAACCTTCGGGCTACCCTCCAACCTACTGCTTACCTTCAGCCTTTCCAACCTCCGCTTCCAGTCCTGCTTCCAGTCTCTGGCTTCCGATCTCCCTTGCCAGGCAAAAGGGGCCACCTTATATACACCGGTTGCTCCGCCCTTCAACATCTCACAGCCAATCACACACGGCGATTTACACCCCGACGCCACTCTAACCAATGGCGACAATACAGGGGGTACGCTTGCTGCCCACCACGCTGCGGGGGAGGGGTGAGGCCACCAAACCAGCTGGTGACTATAGACATTCCTGGACACGCTGTCGGAATTACTCCTTTCCCTCTGGCCGCCAAACATTTGTCACGCCAGTTTCCAGTCACCAGCTGTACAATGCATCACAACAATGGTCGCCTCCTCCCCCACACGTTCACTACTTAGCTGTTGGTCTTGCCCGGTGCCTCCTCTGCATACCATATTCTCCTTCGCATTCCGACGACCCTTACAGGCGCATTTGTACTTAATGGAGAAATACCGCGCACAAGTGCTTGCATCTTTCGGAGAGGCCTGCTACGCATGAACACGTACCTGCCTTCTTCAACTTCAGGCTCGCTGGAAAGGCTCTTTATCCTTAATAAATCTGATGCGGGTCTCCGAACAAGTGCGACGTTTGAACGCACAGCGCAATTATTTCCGCTGTTTCGCCGCTCAAGTCTATTAGACCAATTAATATCACATGTTCGGCAGCAAGAACCCTTTCGCATTCGACGAAGCATCTTGTTTTTCTCAGCAATGTTACCAGATGAACCACCTTTTCGGGAGTTGCGAATGAAGCAGCTTGACAAGCTCTTAGCCACCACGTAACATGGTGGCAGAAATGGAGCCCATAATACACATGACGGGTTGAGTGATCACAATAAGAATTTCATGGTCGATACAAACAAGACAATTGCAACATCTTACAAAACACATGAATGGAAATGTAGGTGAAGAGGCATTCGTTGATCCAAATAATGTAACAGGAATATTACACAGATAAAAGTTTCAATGCACACACTCCTGAATTTGAAATCCAGCGTGATGGAAGTGAGCTCAGTAATCAGGGTAATTTATTTTTTATCTTTTGCACGCCATAATTTATTCTTGATTTGGGGTATGTTCCCAAGTTCTCCGTGACAGGCAGTATAGGTAGCTGAATATGTTTGCAGACAAACTATTTCAACGAAACGCTATTTTCTGTGCTTATATCGGAGTGTCATGCACCACAGTGTCAACCTCACTTCCGTTTCCCACCTTCTTGCTCTACCATATACCATACATGGGCATGCTACGCTTCACCCTATCCCCTCTACATTTCCTTCTTCCTCACTCTCACATAACTCCTGCTTGCCCTTACCTCCTCTTCCCACCCCTGCGTTATACTAGAATACGGCGTTGGTAGTCTTACCCCCTCCTTTCCCTCATGCTCGTTCTCACTTCCTTTCGCACCTCCTTGCTATACACACTGTACATGCGTACGCTACGCAGACGGCCTGGGTTCGATTCCCGATCCAACCCTACCAGCGTTCTTGCGATGTCAGCATAAAGGACTAGAAGGACTCGAAGAAAAGGTATGATCTGGTAGCGCGAAATGTTAACTAAATGCGAAGAAAAAATGTCTCATGTTGAGGACGAATGACACTGACGCTTTGTTTTAGTACCGCTGTGGCGCATACTCGATATGCCTAATTGTCTGTTTCCGAAGGACATTTCACCTCGAACTAGAACTGCTGTTAAACATGTAATTCTACTAAGAGCCATCCGCACTGTTATCTCATCCGCATGGATTCTTGAATGCGACAACATAAAAAAAAATGCTCATGAATTATTTTCACAAAGGTTACCGTTAGCTAACCCCGAAGCAGGTGCAGTGCGCATTCAAAGAGAAGCTAACAGAGAAAGGAAATACAAGGAGGTCAACCAGACGCGCGTCTGGTTTGCTACCTATTCTAAGGGAAGGGGATTAAGGGATTAAAAGAAAGAAAAAGAAATAAGGGGTGATGCGACTTTCAGGGGGTAGAGCACAAGCCCCTGTCCACAGCGTACCTGTTCAAGTGATCACTCAACGGGGTGGAGCATAAAAGCTGAAGTAATGCTCGAGTCTCTTTGCTAGCGTGAGATGCGTACGGGAGTGTTCCGAGAATCTTTTCCTCTGAAAAAAAAAAGAAGAAACCCTCTGGTCGAGCCTACTTAAAATGTGGCGAAAAAAAGAAATCGTGTTCTTTGCAATTTTCTTCGAGCACGCACGCACGCACGCACGCACAATTTGTGTGTGACCGTCTCCTCAGAGTTGCAACAGTCGCATCTGGAAATATCTGACATTCCTATGCGGTATGAGTAGGGTTTTGTAAAAACCACACGTAACCACAGACAGCACGGTAAAGTTGTTTCACAGCGGGATAATTTCCATGGGGTTTGCAGCTTCCCCCAGCGAATCAAGTTTACGGACACAATGACTCCCGACGCTCGGGTTGCTCCACACATTGTTCGAAAATGTTTCAACAAGTGAACGAAGGCCCCTTGCAGCGTCTGCTCTCGATAAGTGTATTGGAACGGTCGTGGTGTCCTCATGGGCGGACCGGGAGGCATCATCAGCGACGTGGTTACCAACGATGCCACATTGCCTCGGCAGCCATTGCAATCGGATGTCATGTTCCTTGTATACACTGCTCGTAGATTGATTGTCCATGCACCCTCCGTTGTAGAGCCGATTGCAGACTCCAGAGCGAAGCCATACAGTCGCAAAATGTAAAATATAGCTGTACGGAAAGGGTCAAGTTCTGCGGACGTGGATGCTGTCCCGTGGGATATTCTGAACTGGATTTTGACTTGGCAGGCCGGGATGACAACCGCGCCCGTGGAGCTGACGGCAGAGACCGATCCATCGGTGTAAACGTGCATTCTTTGCGCATACGCTTCGTTTAGAAATAACAATGTTGCCTATCTCAGGAGCACTGTGAGATGCCTGCTCCCTGTCGTGATTCCAGGAACTGCAAGGCGTATTTGCATAATTCAGATACACTAAATGTTATGGTTTCGTTTAGTGTGAGGAGATACACACGTCTGGGTTGTAATATGAAGGAACGTACCATTGCGCAATGCTGAGCACTGCTGGGCTCAGTCGGACTTCATCGGATAATTCAAATACGCCGTCTCCCTTGCTGTTGTTATGCGTGTACGTCATTCATATAGCCACACACAGTATTAACCAAAGATTAAAATGCAATTTTATTTCTCATCATTGCGCGGTCAACAATACTGATTTCCGAAGGTACAGCAAAATGAACGCTGCGTCGTTTGTGACAGGGGTAGTAATGAATGCATCCAAGACGATTTGTATGTCAGGTTCTCAAAAATATAAATCAATTCTCGATGGGCTCAAAAATGTTCATAGTCTAAAAGCCTGAAATTATTCGAGTCTCCATACTCGTGGCATCTGGTGGTCACACCTCGAGTCCATGAAATTTACTAGGGATGGATCCACCAGTATGTTTCAAGCACAGAAAAGGTGGCCTCTTCACTGGGTAACGCTGAAAACTTGCGTTAATCGTCGAGAGAGGGGAACATCTTAAAGACTGACACAGTGAAAAAGCACGGTAACTTCAGACGTGTTACACGTCTACAGAGACATGTTGCTGTCTCCATTTGATTTCCGCAATTTTGCACCGTGGGATCTTTATTTTATTCGAACCAACTTGCCGTCTTGCTTCAGACATCAACATGACGTCAGAAACGAGTCGACACCTGAACGTGCACTGTAACCTACGTGATGACAGGCGTCGTTCGAGTCGTCATTTTGCAGCTGCGCAGGTTGTTTGCACTGCAAGTACTAGACAACTCCAATGAACTTTCTGTATTTCCCCGCAGGAGAACACACAAGCGGCCTTCCGTCACGGATCCCTTGGGTCGGTCAAAAAAATGAACTGGTGACCCACTCAATAATCTCCAAGTCAGCAGTTTCGCGTATACTGAAATTATGGGGCACTATAGATATCCTCAATGGCCAATTGTCACTGAATGCTTGGACATTGTGTGACCAATATAACTGCTAGCAATATATAAGTACTGTAACATAAATAGGGCGCACATAGGAGAGCCAGAAAAAGACGAAGACGAGGACAGTTGTTGGTGCTCGCGCTTCCTCCGCCTGAACGGCTGGTCGATTCAGCTTTGCTCTCTCCAATAAACGCCTCACTGGCTCAACGCTAAACGCGTACTATCAAGTGGTGGAGGTGCGGGGTACTGGCAGGTGCCTATCGATGAAGCTGACCGCCCCAAAACTGCGTTCGTGACTCCTGACGGCTTGTACGAGTTCAACGTGATGCCTTTTGGCCTTTGCAATGCCCCCGCTACGTTCGAGCGTCTTATGGACAACCTACTTCGCGGTCTCAAATGGCACACGTGTCTCTGCTATCTGGACGACGTCGTAGTTTTTTCAAAAGATTTCAACACCCATCTCATGCGCCTCGCAGCCGTCTTGGATTGCCTTACAAATGCTGGGCTGCAACTCAATTTGAAAAAGTGTCATTTCGCCGCCCGGAAGCTTACCATCCTAGGGCACGTTGTCAGCAAGGACGGTGTTCTGCCCGACCCCGCAAAGCTTCACGCTGTCGCCGAGTTTCCTAAGCCGTCAACACTCAAGGAACTCCGGAGTTTTATAGGGCTATGTTCCTATTTTCGCCGGTTCGTCCGCAATTTTGCGTCGATAATAGCGCCTCTGACAAAGTTACTCGCTGACAGCCAAGGCATATCGGCGTGGTCTTCCGCTTGCGACGACGCATTCACAACTCTGCGTGACCTTCTGACATCCCCGCCGATTCTCCGTCACTTCGACCCCGATGCTCCTACTGAAATCCACACAGATGCTAGTGGAGTTGGCCTTGGCGCTGTTCTTGCACAACGCAAGTCTGGTTTCGATGAGTATGTAGTCTCGTACGCCAGCCGAACTCTCACCAGAGCTGAAGCAAATTATTCGGTCACGGAAAAAGAGTGTCTGGCCATTGTTTGGGCGATCAAAAAATTTCGACCGTACGTATATGGCCGTCCGTTTGACGTCGTGACTGATCACCACGCCCTGTGCTGGTTAACGTCGCTGAAAGATCCATCTGGCCGCTTAGCCCGTTGGGCATTACGTCTTCAAGACTATGAAATCCGTGTCGTCTACAGGTCAGGCCGCAAACATTCAGATGCCGACGCTCTTTCCCGCTCTCCACTTCCCCATGAGTCTGGCGCTGCGTCTGCTTCCAGCTACGATTTGGTGTCACTTGCATACGCTGACATGCCGTCCGAGCAGCGCCAGGACCCTTGGATAGTCTCTATAATTGAGTACCTATCTCATCCGTCCCCACGTACCGCTCCCCGTTCACTGCGGCGCACAGCTCGACATTTCACCATCCGTGATGGCCTTCTGTACCGCCGCAACTACTTATCTGATGGGCGTAAATGGTTGCTGGTAATCCCTCTCCATCTGCGGGCCGATATCTGCGCCTCCTTTCACGCGGACCCACAATGTGCCCACGCCGGTGTAGTCAAAACATATGCACGCCTCCGGCTGCGCTACTACTGGCGTGGAATGTACCGCTTTGTCCGACAGTACGTACGTTCATGCTCCCAGTGCCAACGTCGGAAGAGTCCATCTAACATAATCACTGGACCACTTCAGCCACTGCCATGCCCATCCCGACCTTTTGACCGTATCGGAATTGACTTGTATGGTCCCCTTCCGTACACACCTGACGGCAACCGCTGGGTGATTGTCGCTATTGACCACCTGACGCGCTATGCCGAAACTGCCGCGCTGCCAGAGGCCACAGCACGTGAAGTCGGCTTATTCATCCTTTACAAACTTGTTCTTCGCCACGGCGCGCCTCGTGAGCTACTCAGCGATCGCGGACGTTCGTTCCTCTCTGAAGCCGTCGAAGCCCTCTTGCGTGAATGCAACGTTGTGCACCGTACAACCAGCGCATACCATCCACAAACCAACGGAATGACTGAGCGCTTCAACCGTACGCTGGGCGACATGCTCTCCATGTACGTGTCCGCTGATCATACCAACTGGGATCGCATATTACCATTTGTCACGTACGCCTACAACACCGCCACTCAGTCTACAACAGGCTTCTCTCCCTTCTTTCTTCTTTACGGCCGCGAACCTTCGTCATTTATGGACACTATTCTTCTGTATCGCCCGGACGCGTCAGAATCCACGCCTCTATCGGAAGTCGCCACGTATGCCGAGGACTGCCGACAGCTCGCTCGTTCCTTTACCGCTGAAGACCAAGTGCGACAGAAAGACCGTCATGACCAAAACCTGCCTTCACAGTCATATTCGCCAGGAGCATTGGTGTGGCTTCGCGTTCCCTCGTCCGTTCCTGGCCTTTCCGCGAAGCTACTTCCCAAGTATCACGGCCCTTACCGTGTCCTACGTAAAGCATCTCCGGTAAACTATATTATTGAGCCTGTCGACCCATCCACAGACCGCCGCCGTCGGGGCCGCGAAACTGTTCATGTCGACCGCCTGAAGCCGCACTATGACCCGCCCGTTGTACCTGTTCCTTAGGTCGCCAGGATGGCTCCTCTTCAGCGGGGGAGTAATTGTAACATAAATAGGGCGCACATAGGAGAGCCAGAAAAAGACGAAGACGAGGACAGTTGTTGGTGCTCGCGCTTCCTCCGCCTGAACGGCTGGTCGATTCAGCTTTGCTCTCTCCAATAAACGCCTCACTGGCTCAACGCTAAACGCGTACTATCAGTACAAACAATTGAGAGGATGAATCAGGGTGCTCTTCTTAGGCCTAGATGAATACAAGCATCATCAGCGACCGTGGTTACCAACGATGCCACATTGCCCCGGCAGCCATTGCAATCGGATGTCATGTTCCTTGTATACACTGCTCGTAGATTGATTGTCCATGCACCCTCCGTTGTAGAGCCGATTGCAGCCTCCAGAGCGAAGCCTTACAGTCGCAAAATGTAAAATATCGCTGTACGGAAAGGGTCAAGTTCTGCGGACGTGGATGCTGTCCCGTGGGATATTCTGAACTGGATTTTGACTTGGCAGGCCGGGATGACAACCGCGCCCGTGGAACTGACGGCAGAGACCGATCCATCGGTGTAAACGTGCATTCTTTGCGCATACGCTTCGTTTAGAAATAACAATGTTGCCTATGTCAGGAGCACTGTGAGATGCCTGCTCTCTGTCGTGATTCCAGGAACTGCAAGGCGTATTTGCATAATTCAGATACACTAAATGTTATGGTTTCGTTTAGTGTGAGGAGATACACACGTCTGGGTTGTAATATGAAGGAACGTACCATTGCGCAGTGCTGAGCACTGCTGGGCTCAGTCGGACTTCTTCGGATAATTCAAATACGCCGTCTCCCTTGCTATTGTTATGCGTGTACGTCATTCATATAGCCATACACAGTATTTAGCAAAGATTAAAATGCAATTTTATTTCTGATCACTGCGCGGTTAACAATACTTATTCCCGAACGTACACCAAAATGAACGCTGCGTCGTTTGTGACAGGGGTAGTAATGAATGCATTCAAGACGATTTGTATGTCAGGTTCTCAAAAATATAAATCAATTCTCGGTGGGCTCAAAAATGTTCATAGTCTAAAAGCCTGAACGTATTCGAGTCTCCATACTCGTGGCATCCGGTGGTCAGACCTCGAGTCCATGAAATTTACCAGGGAAGGATCCACCAGTATGTTTCAAGCTCAGAAAAGGTGGCCTCTTGACTGGGTAAGCTGAAAACTTGCTTTAATCGTCGAGAGCGGGAAACATTTTAATGCCTGACACAGTGAAAAAGCACGGTAACACCAGAGGTGTTACACGTCTACAGAGACATGTTGCTGTCTCCATTTGATTTCCGCACTTTTGCACCGTGCGACTTTTTAATGTATTCGAACCAACTTGCCGTCTTGCTTCAGACATCAACATGACGTTAGAAACGAGTTGACACCTGAACGTGCACTGTAACCTACGTGATGACAGGCGTCGTTCGAGTCGTAATTTTGCAGCTGCGCAGGTTGTTTGCACTGCAAGTACTAGACAACTCCAATGAACTTTCTGTATTTCCCCGCAGGAGAACACACATGCGGCCTTCCGTCACGTGATCCCTTGGGTCGGTCAAAAAAGTGAACTGGTGACCCACTCAATAATCTCCAAGTCAGCAGTTTCGCGTATACTGAAATTATGGGGCACTATAGATATCCTTAGCGGCCAATTGGCACTGAATGCTTGGACATTGTGTGACCAATATAACTGCTAGCAATATATAAGTACAAACAATTGAGAGGATGAATCAGGGTGCACTTCTTAGGCCCAGATGAATACAAGGAGTCAAGAGTCAAGCTGACTTGTTGCACAGAAAACGTGACATATGCTTCTGTAAAACTGACACCTGATAAAATTGTGTAAACATAATAAAAATGTGCTTTAAAGGAAAAACAAAAGTGCTTTTGTGCGGTTTTGTTCTCGACTGTGTATCGACTTACTCTCTGTTTCTGCGTTAGGTTTGTCTTCTACCTCTTGTTTTCACAATCGTGCGAGCTAAGGGCACGCTTCCGTACCACGATATTAGAACACGGATTTGTAAGCATAAGACTAATCTACTGAAGCAAAATAAAGAAATAAACGTTTCGCTAATAGCTCGCAAACACTGCCACAATTTGACGTTGGCATGAAAATTCATAGGATTAGCAGGAAAGTTAAATGCTAGATCGTTGGTGTGCCTAAGTGAGCCGTGCAGCATTGACGCTCCCGCTGGCGAGAAAAATTGTCCATCCTATGCTTGTTTCTACACTCAAGTTCATGTGCACTTCTGAAGCTGGTGACATCGCTCTGTTCGCTATCACGTTTCAATGACATACTGAGATAGCTAAGCACATAGGACGAAATGCGACGTAAATGTGTCACCTTCGATTCAACAAGGTCGCCTGTTTGTGGTATCGCGGCACGCAATGTAGTGGAAATGGAAACACTCAGATTTCACGTTGTAATACAGATTAAAGCATTAAAGTTTCTCAAAGTTGATTCGTGCGCTTTAAGAAAGAAGTGTAAAGTGAAACAGCTCTTTCTTTTTGCGCCATTGTGCAGCTGATATCTCTAGAAAAAACATTAGCGACGTGAAACGGTGCTCCCATTAATTGGCTGGCATACAGGCACGGCACAGGAACAGTCGAAACCGCGGCGTCTCCATTAAACGCCGTCTCAAGGCACAGAAGCAGAAACAGAGTATTCACGGTGTCCAATAACGCTTTAATTTCGTCCATATAGGCGCACAGCCACATAACAGCACCCCGTTCAGTTTCCTTGTGGCCCTTCCTTGAGCTTCAAACAAGGGAAGAGGCCCTGTAGCGTGGCGTTCGTCTTATATGTCTGCAGGAGGGCTGTGATGCTCTTCTATTGGAAGCCTTTCGCTGAGCCATGACAGGAACTCGGTGACCCTCGTGTATACACCAGGATAGCCGCGCGTACCACAGAGCTTGCCGAACGACATGACTGCCAATAAGAAAATATCGGCCGTGAACCGGCAACACAAGTGGTCCTCCCGAGTCACTCTGTCCAAACAAAAGAGCAGGAAAGTTATTCGCACTAACCTTACGTCCCGTGGCTTCAACAACCAAAAGCTAACATGCGAGACGCTAGCAGGCTCACTAAGAAAGATGTGGCTGATCCCTCTGTCAGAGGAACTGGTATGACACGAAAGTGAAATGTTTCTTCACATAAGCATTTCGATGTTTATTACACATCCATAGGAACTTGTCCGTTGCTATCGGTGTTTCGCTAGTATGGCACCGTTTGACGTGGATGAACAAACGTTCGCGCATCGCCTCCTTAACTTCCATGAGAGTGACCATCCCCTTGTGTTAACTAAAGTAGTTGACTTAATAATGGACGCAGTAGATAGTAAATGCCGCACAATAAAGGCATCAATCATGTTAACTGGCGCCTCAGTGACCCGTCGACGTCGTTACTGTACTTCGGCGCTTAACGCAGCAGTTTTCTTTTTGCCATCATGCTCGAAACACAGTCTGCGACGAAAGACGCACTTTCGAACAGACGTGGAACGGTGCAGCCATCAAGGCAATATCTAATTTGGACTTACAGATAGTGTCCTCAGAGCTGAACTACGAAGGGTTAAGACACGATACTGAGGACTGTGAATGATGCCTCATAGAGATCAATTGTTGTATCAGTATATTTGAATGAAATGGGTGGCCACATGGCGATATTCAGGTATGCGGAGTTCACGCCCACGCCGTACCATGCGGAATCACTACTTATTCGCATGAATTCTTGCAGGTAAAGTGCAGGTAGTGCGCACATACTGAAGATACGATAAAACGTATGGTTTCCTTCGGTATGTGGAGACACATTCACATATGGCCTCTCTACCATGGATGAACGTACCATTGCGCTGTGGTGGGTACCGCTTGGCTCATTCGGCGTCGTTCCACTGGTTCAAGCACGTCGACACCTAGGACATCTCTTGCTGTTACGCTTGCTCGTCATTGATATAGTCACACACAGCATTAAACAAAGATTGAAATGCAACTTTATTTACTTATTTTTTTTGGGGGGGGGGGGGGGGACAACGATCACTGGCGCCGAATTTATTCCATAATGAACGTCGGGACGCTTGCAACGACGACAATAATGGGTGCATTTGGAAGGTCTCTATACCAGGCTGTTAAAGTCTAAATACATTCGCAATGAACTCAGAGATATTCATAGTCTATAAATCAGACGTTATTCAAATCTTCGTCCTCGTGGCGTCCTTTGGTGATGCCTCGAGATTATGAAAAGGAAGTTTACCAGGGATGGGTGTACCAGAAAGCTTCATGCTGAACAAAGACAGCCTTTAAACAAGGAACGCTGAAATGCATTTGCTCGTCGAAAGGGAAACCATATTAAAGTCCCACAGAGTGAAAGAGCACGGGAACACCAAAAAATACATTACACGTTAACAAACCTGTGTTGCTGTCATTCATTTTGCTCCCTCTATTCGCGCTCTGTGTTCTTAGGATGAATCTGAACTAACTCGCTGTCTTTCTTCGGACGTCGAGATGACGTCAGAAGCGTGTTGACGTCAGCACCTGCATCTTGACTAAAGTGATAACTGGCGTCGTTGGAGTAGTTTCACAGCCTGCTCACGCTGTTCGTACTTTAACTACGAGAAAAGCGAAGGAAACGAGTGGGTCTTTCCCGCAGGACTACACATAGGTGACCTTCTGACCCGTTATATCTTGTGCCGGACAAGATGTTGAACTGGTGACCCGCTCGATAATGTCTAAGGCCAGCAATCCAGCGCATATTGAATTTATTGGGCATAAAATTTCGTCAGCGGCCGTTTGGCTGAATGTATAACGTATGGTAACTATAACAGGTAACAATAAATAAATACAAACACTTGACGGGATGAAACAGGGTGCTTTTCTTACGCCCAGATGAATACAAGAAGACACGCTGATTCGTTGCACCGAAAACTTCGCATGCTTCCGACAACTTGACATCGAATGCAATTGTGTGAACTGTATAAGAAATCTGTTTTAAGCAAAAACAGCGCTTGCATTCGTTTTTGCTCTCAACTGTTTACTTATTCGCTATTTCTGCCTTATGTTTCTCTTCTCCCTCTTGTTTTCACACTCGTGCGAGCTAATGCGTCGCTCTCATATCACGATGCCACTACGGGGGTCTGAAAGCATGAGGCTGATCTATTGAGACGAAATAAGGAAACAAAAGCTTTGCTGGTAGGTCGAAAACACTGTCAAATTTTGACATTGGCAAGAAAATTCAGAGGATTAGAAAGACGTTTAGATGCTGGATCGTTGGTGTGCTTAAGTGAGTATTGCAGCTTCTATACGCTGTCACCAGCCAGGAAGCTCTTCCGTCCCACGCTTGTTTCTACACTGTACTTAATGAACACCCGTGAAGCTCATAATATCACTCCGTTATTAGGACGTTTTACGGACTAGCTGGTGCGGGGGTCATATGGTGAAATGTCACGGCAGGTAAGATAAAGTGCGAGGTAAACGTGCCAACTGCGATTCAACAAAGCTGCCTGCTGCAGCATCGCGACACGTATTGCAGTGGAAATGAAGGCACCTAGCGTTTGCATTAAGCAGTAAAGTTTTGTAAGTATAATCACTACGCTTTAAAGAAGGAAAAAGTGAAACAGTTCCTTTTGCGTCATCGTTCAGCAAAAATCTCTAGAAACAATATTAGTGATGTGAAACGGTGCTCCCAATAACTGGCTGACATACTGGCATGGCACAGGAACCGTCGAAACCGCGGCGTCTTCATCAAACGCCGCTGTAAGGCACAGAAGCGGAAACATAGCATTCAAGGTGTCCAATCACGCTTCACTTTCGTCCATATAAGCGCGCAGTCACATAACTGCTCCCCTGTTCTGTTTCCTTGTGAGCCTTCGTTGAACTTCAAACTGGGGAACAGGCCCTGAAGCTTCGCGTCGTGTGTATCCGCGGGAGGGCTGTGATGGTCTTCTACTGGAGCCTTTCGCTCAGCCATGGCAGGAACTCGGTCAGCCTCGTGTAGACACCAGGATAGCCCGGCGTCGCACAGCGCTTGCCGAACGACACGACACCAATAAGGAAAAATCGGCCTTCGTCCGGCAACACAAGTGGCCCTCCCGAGTCACCCTGTCGGAAGAAAACAGTGCTAAAGTTAACCTAACGTCTCGCTGCTTCAACAACCAAAAGCTAACGTGCGACACGTAAGCAGGCTTGCTAAAGGAAGTCGTCGCGGCGGCTGCTGTGGTGGTTGCTGGTGTAACGCAACAATATTTCCGCCTCTTTCATAGAAGTTGATCACTCAGCCCTAGAAACTATGTGGCTACGTAGTCAATTACACAAAGGTTCGTTTTCCTTAATGCAGCGCGTGCTTCGCTATACGGTGCCGCCAACTACGCCTTTGTTTTGTCGCATGATGCTGCCCAGCGCACAAAGCGTGCAAGACGCTTCGCTTTTTATCACTGTGCTACCGCTGCTGAACAGAGCACCTTCTCTGTGGAGCGATCCGTACACTCGAACGTTAGTCCTTGAAAAGTTTATCTCTTACAAGGCAGGCTGGGGGTTTTCCGACAGTGCGCGAAAGGCAGAAAAGCGGTGGCGTACGGTACGAGCGAGGTGCACTTTTTGCCATTATAATTTCTTGTATGCAGCGTTTCGACCAAGGCAGGTAACGAGAAGATCTTTATCAGCCTATTAATCGGGTCGCTTTCACAAGCTTGAAACCTGATGCGGTGTGACGTCTGCCTATAGCACTATCTCGTTTTCGCCAAATGGACAGGCGTCGACTCCACCATAGTAATTTGGGAACGACAGCCGATGCGGAATAAATTATATGGTGGTATGGTAGTACGAAGATGGCGAATAGTTTGCTCTCTAATGGGGGCTTGTCAGAGGTAGTAATGTCAATCATATGTATTCCCATTTACGGAAAAATTGCTTCGTACGGTTACTGGAACCTTTAAGTATGCAGCTTGACATTCTCATGGCCCTTGTTTATAGTTTTACAAATTGAAATGGAAATTTTGCCACACGTGCTTCTGAGGGATAGTCCGTATACAGACACTAGGCTAACGTAAGACGCCCTTTCTAGTCCGGCCGCGGTATGCATTGCGACTTACTGAGTACGTGTATTAAATACTGACGCATCCCTCTGTGGCATGCGATGCACTTTCAGGTTGAGGTAGATGTTAGGTTAGGAAGGTTACCTGGCAGGAATCCTGGCGTCCGTTGCCGTCGCCTGCGCACAGGTAAACTCTAGAAATGGGCACCTCTTTCTGGAAGGCCTTCTTGCACGAATCTTCATCCCATATCTTGATCTGCGCCTCCTTCAGCACATCGCTGGACTCGCCGTCTGCGGTAATGCGATGTATTGCACGATTCAGTTTACTGTTTGTGGATTCGAATAGAAGCGAATGTGTGGAGGTGGACAGGCGCTCGCGTCTCGAGCCGTTCTTACAGAAGCAGCGCGCCAGTGAAGCCTACACTCATCATTTAATCTCAGTTTCTAAGAAGCAAAATGAACCTAACGGCTTCAATGCGGCAGCGCTTGTGGCAACACTCTTCTGCGAACGCTGTGACAATACGCAGTACATTTTAAGTAATCATTTCAGTGGTCTAATGTGGTAACATACCTCATTTGAAAAATAATAGCCAAAAATGGTTGATAGCAGAGTTATTATCTGAGTTGAAGTTTCAAGAGGTGCCCGTTACCATTAGAGCACGCAACATTGTGCTTAGCAGTGTCAGATAATGCTTAGTTCGATTTTTTTTGTCGGCTAATCCGTGTCCCACTGTTGCTGCTTCCTTGCTTTCTAGGTTGTCTGGCTGTTAGTTCTACACTTTGTTGGTGCTGCTCTATTAACACGTCCTCTTCGCTCACGAAGGGATAACGTTTGGAATGAGTCAACTTAAGGGACCACAGTCTTGCCTAATATATACGTATGCAAACCCTAGTTCAAAAGAAACAACGAAAACAGAAACAAATTTGAGTTTATACTACGGAAAGAGGCAGTTTTTATCATGTACCTGAGTCCGATTCCTCATGGTAAAATGAAGCCTATCTAAGGTTCCACAATAACACCAAAATTGTGATCTTCCACTAAGCTAAAGAAAGGTACCCATGTAATTATTGATATTTACAACGATTGAAAATACCGTTAAGAGTGGTTTGAACCATACTATCTTCAGTTAATAGTGTCAAAATTACATGGGACAGGAATGCACTGATCTGTTGCATGAATCAATGGCTCCGGAAAGGTTGGCTTTGAGATATTAATTATTGAAACATGTAAGAACAATAAAGAAAAGCCGAACTCGCAGCCCCCCGCGCCACGACGAAAGGTGCCCGGTGCGCTACCACTGTGCTAACGCCGCACATGCTCGTTGCTGTACGAACTCGCCGTCTTGCCTCGTCCGGCTCGGCGGGCGCGTATCCAGGCGCACATGGATGCTGGATGGATGCTATGAGCGTCCCCTTTGTAACGGGGCGGTGACTTGTGCGCCACCAGGCTCGTAGAACTTTTTTTTTTCCTCTCTTTAAATTTTCCTCATGCCTTTTAAATTTACTTCAATCAAATCGATCATACTATAGCAAAAACGGAAATTCATAGCCCAGTTCCCTGTCCCCTTATGGCAGAAAGTCCATATTTTTTTATAATTATTTTTGTCCGTTCTCTCTAGTTTTCTGCCACCAGTATTCTAACCGTCTCTTACTTATTTCAATCGCGGCTATGTTCAGCTTCCCGTTGTTCGCCCTAAAACCCAAGGCTTCCTGTAGGGTGGTGCCCAAACGTACACAAAGAATCACAAGAATCGAAGAACTGTGGGACGCCTCGCGTTGGGTGCCCACAGGAAAACGACAAACGAGGCTGTAAAGGGCGATATGGGATGGGCGAGTTTTGAGGCAAGGGAAGCGCAGAGCAAAATAAGGTTTGAAGAGAGGCTAAGGAATATGAAAGAGAGTAGGTGGGCAATGAAGGTGTTCCGCTATTTATATAGAAAGAGCGTTGACACGCAGTGGAGAAAGAGAACTAGGAGGCTCACCAGTAAATATACGGCTCTAAGAGAACTGACAACAAAGAGCGTAAAGGGAAAAGTCAGAGAGGCGGAGAAGATTTACTGGAGGGCAGCGATGGAAAAAAAAAACCGACTCTGAATAACTACGAGAGGGCAAAAACGAAATAAAGAGGGAGGCATTTTATGATAATTCAAGAGGAAGCGCTTTATTGTTTGAAGCGAGATCGGGCTGCCTTAGAACGCGTATTTATAAAGCGAAATTCAGTAAAGAAGAGGAAAAATGCACATGCTGCGAGGAAGATAGGGAAACGACGGAGCATGTTCTGATTGAAAAGCCGCCTGGAACAGTCCCGACATCTAGGAGAGGCAAACTGAACCACTGCACCTATACGTCGTCTCTCCTGGATGGCGAAACCATTGAAGGCGCGTTCCAATGTACGCTTCGATGAACGCGTGCACATCCGCGCGCAGAGCCGCGTTCGTAAAGCTTCGAGCGTATATGCGCCGATAGGGCAGTGGTAGGGCACCAGTCACCTTTCTTCGTGGGTGGCGTTTCCCCGCCGACCACTTTTCGAGCGTTATGAGAACAAAAAAACTGCTGCGTTAGGCGCCAGGGCACGGCAACGACATTGACGGGTCAATGTGCCACAAGCAAATATGACTGATACCTTTGTCGCGAGGCATTTACTATATCCTGTGCGCGGTTATCGGGTAAACTACTTTAGTTACCACAAAGGGTTGGCCCTTGATGTTAAGGAGCCGATGTGTGAACGTAGGTTCATCTACGTGAAACGGTGCCGTACCAGCGAAACACCGATAGCAATGGGCAAGTTCACCTCGACAAACAATAAACGTTCAACTGCTTATGCGAAGAAACATGTCACTTTTGTGTTATACCGATTACTTTGACAGAGGGATCAGCCACATTTTTTTTCCCTGGGTGGCTTATCGCTGTTGATTGCTGTTGCGAAGTGCACTCACTAAATGCCGTGGTTCCCCATCCCATAACGAACGCGTGGTATCCATTGAGGTCCCGTGTTTTGAAGTCGTCGCCGTACGGCAGGCAGACGGGTCTCACAAACTTGTTGAACGTAACCGGACGCTCCATCGTCAGTACGGCCACGTCGTTCTTGAAGGTCCGCGCCACGAAGTCGGCGTGCCTTTCAACCTTGGACACGGGGATGTCGACGGGACTGACCGGGTCGTCACTCCTCACCAGGTTGTGGTCGCCCAGGCGCACAGTGAACGAAGATGCTGGCAGGCTGCATGCGATAATAGAGACATCAAGGCACAAGTGTTACCACGGTATGAAGCACAAGATTCAATGTTGCCGCGGATTTGCTTGTAGCGGGCGTATTAGGAACCGCGCCACTGTTTCGTCGCTGCATTGTATAGCGTTGTCCCAAATGAATGAGCGACAGCATCAAATTACGGAAATTATTCCCAAATATACATGGATTACGGTGTCCTAGAGATAACAGGAGAACATTTTTGAGTGCACAATCTTGAAATTATTGTTAGCCACTTCACGCATACGACGCACGTTCGTAGTTGCTTTTGTGCCTTGCCAGTACGCGCTAAGGAGACGCCCAATGAACAAAAGCCGCCCTCAAATGTGTCACTAGAATGGTTGGTATGTCATTAGAGGGAACGTGAAATTTGCGTAATTTATGAGAGACTGATCACTGTTTAACTCTACCACCTATTTGCACGAAGCTCAGGTGCATCATACAGTTCACAAATATGCCCTTCGTGAGGTGTTGCAGAGGCGCCCGACAAGGAAATTCCTACGTGCCGTCTAGCGATCACTGGGTTCGAAACTATTTTTCATTTTAGTGGAGGCGAAATGTTGAGGACCGCGTACTGTGCGATAAATAAACATGCATAAATAAACATGTGCGTGTACAAATATACATGCATTGAAAGATGGAACGAATATATTTAAAAACGCTGTAAAATATTTCCCATCCAGCAGTTGCACAGACAGAAACTATGTTTACCGATTCTACATCAATATCGGATAAATACATTACCTTTACTGCATACACATTATGCGGAACAAAGTTAAGCATTAAAACATAACGAGACGACTGCTTCCTAAGAATTTGATAGTTCTGACATCGAGTTCTTCGAATTCTTCGTGTCTTGAAATGATTTTCAGAAATTTCTTTGGTATTGATTTATTATTGCACATTTTCATTGCGAGACGTTTATTACTGATTATTATTGATGACATGTTATAAGAGTTTCACGACATTGTTTAATGAATTCGTTCTCTGTTTTGACCTGTACAGCAGAAGTATGTGCTTGCTCAGATGCTCGTTTGCGCCATTTTGTAGTGCCACCTCTCTCATATGGTAACCCTTAATATGTATGTAAGTACAATCAACTCGCTTTTCCGTTTTGATTTTTTTGTAACTTGCACAGAATAAGCAGGTACTTTGACGCGTTCTCTGTCTTCTTGGGTATTATAATGGATCCTATAGCTTGTTTCCTGCCACGTGGCACTAGGTCAGTCAATTACTCATTTTCTAGCTGTGCTTCCCAAACCGACTTTTAACCAAATTTATTTTGAGGAAAGCAAACCAAAGGGGAGCCACTACCAAGAAATCGTGCCAACTACTCCAATATGCTGTGAAGTAGAGGAATTACGCGCTGCTCCGCAAGCAGGTGGGAACCATCTATTTTAGCAACGTCGACGACCTTTCTTTAGGAAGCCTGGGCCAGCTGATGTGCATTCATAGGGGTGCAGCGCAAATGAAAGACACAGAGCGCCAGTTTGTCTGCTCTTCTTGCGTGTCGTATTTTCGCTATACCATAGTGAACTCTCATTCTTCGTGTCTCACGACCATAGGAGACCGCCTCGACCATAACATCGTTATTTTGCCAAATCCTTCGGCACTATGCAGTGCCGGAGGCCTGCTCGCTAGCCTGCGTAGCAATAATACATCGACAACAAACCTTCTTCAGGTGCTACGCTGTTCTGTACACGACTACGGTACGCGTCAGGGTTATGTACGGTCAGCAATCGTGCAATGTGAGGGGAAAAGAGGAGTCAGAAATGATAAGCGACAAAAAAAAAATGACACACCGTTAAAAGTGCACGCACACTCTTCAGGTACAGATATAGCACGCTCCGCTATGGTGTCTGCGTTATCTTATGTTTCGTTGTTTTGGAGCGATATCGAAAAGTGTCAGGTGTGTCGTGTGAAAGAATGTCTGTGGACTGCTTTGGGACAAGTGTACCGACTTAAAGTATCTCTCTAGCAAAGGAGCACCGGATGCACGTACTTCGTCGCTCGGTGTCCCACGACGACGCAGTGGGCCGCGGTCACCACGTGTCTGTCCGTAACGAGGGCTCCTCCACACGCAGCGCTGTTTACGCCGCCGCTGTTGATGTAGATAGCCGCCTGCAAGCGACAAACCGGCATTAAGGTCACCGAAGAAACGCGGTGATCGACATATGCACACATACTCAAGAATACCCTGAAATCAACGTGAGCAGGTTATATAGGCAGAGGAGAGAGGAAATGGTGGAGAGGGAAAGGCAGGGAGGCTAACCAGTTACTGACCCAAACCGGTTCGCTACCCTATACATGGGAACGGGATGGGGGATAGGGAAAGAGGGGAGGAAGGAGAGAAGAAGCACATAATACAGCACACACACACACAGTCACAGTCAGACACACACACAGTCACTGTCAATCGCTCTTGCGTGGTACGCAACATCACTGTCGCAGCAGCTTGTCCAAGTCTATTTCTTTCAAAGACCGCAGTAGTGCTATCGTCGCTCTCAGCTGCGATGTCTTCTGTCGATATCTAAGAATGGTTGTGCTAGCAAGAGCTATTACCATCAGCTTTAGCACTGACCATCCAATGACATCGACAGCTGCGGAACTAGACGCTTTGCGCGCAGCACTTCGTTTACTCAGTCGGGAACCACCTCGATAATGGTCTACCTTCACCGACTCAAGGCAGCCCTGCAACATGTGCTGCCAGCTCTGCGTCGCGGTCCACACGAACAGCTCGTATTCTAGATTAGATGTATTCTCCAAACATCACATGAGCAAGGGCACCGCGTGACGCTTCAATGGTTACCAAGTCACTGCGGCGTCACAGGGAACGAGGACGACGATAACGCTGTTCGGAAAGCTCTTGAAGGAACACGCAAAGAGACCATTCCACTTTCTAGGTGCGAAGGCTGCCAGCAGACTTCGAGTGCTTGCACAGGAGACCACGCTCTCCCTACGGTGCGCACCAAGTAGCCAGACCAGTCTGAACAATCGTCAACACCACCTCTCCTCTTTGATGCACTTCTGCATGCCAACTGGAATACACCGAATGGAGGCCTACTTTATCGCTCTGCTTTATCGCTTGTGGCTAAGGGTATCACTCACAAAGTCCTATGCGTTTCGCATTGGAATGGCCGACAGCGCTCTCTGTGACGCCTGTCGTAGCGAGAAGACTCTACAACACATTCTGTGCGACTGTCCTGAATATAATGTCAAGAGACAATCCCTGGCGTCCGCTCTAGCGCGCCTTGACGATAGAACCACATCTGTCGGATAGGCAGGATATGATGAGTGCAAGTTAGGCTATTGTTGGATTTTTTACTCTGTAAATATCTCGAGGAGCATTTACAGATATAATAAAAGGAAAGGAAAGCAGTCAGCTGGCGTCACCAAGCTTATGGTACTATTGTGCCTCTTTTTATGCACCATTGGTCCTCTGAGCGACGTCTTGATCTTTTGGCGATGTAAAGTCTCGGAAAGCCTTCGTAGCGATGCTCAGGGTTTCAGAAGGCCTGTTCTGCACAACTTGCTGCTTTGAGGAACGGCCGTGGCTTTTGAAGGCGCGTGCTTTGTCGAGTAAAGACACAATGCAGGCATACTAGCAAACTGGTCCAAATAAACTTCGGGTCATTCTAGGAGGTGCCTGCAAGGTTCAGCCTGAGTGCAAATGTAGGCGTGTTGTAAGGAGGAATCACAAAAAGGGCCCGCTCACTGAACGTGGCGTCGAGACGGACAACAAATACAGCTGCACGCTTTTTTTTATATGTGCCGTTAAAGAAAACTTTCCTCACCCATGTGAGATGCCAGGTAAATCTCTTTTCTTCTCTAAATTTTTAAGTTTCAAGTTTCAGCTTGTTTCGGATGTCATGTCAGTAGTGTCATTCAGTCTCAGCATTTTATTATGGGCATACATACTTTCGATCAATGCACACATAACGTTCGTCTGATATAATGAGTGTACCAGATTTGCATTGAATGCTCGCCTGCATGATACCCTTATTCATTCTTAATGGAAGGGTCTACTCAAACCGTCCACCGCGGTGGTGTAGAACGGGCTGTGATGTATGTGTGCTGACCCGAATGACGCGAGTTCGATCCCTGTTGCGGCCGTCGCATATTTATGGAGGCGGGAGTTGTAGGGGTCCTCGTGCTGTGCCTTGTCAGTGCACGTCAAAGATACCCAAAAATTTTTGGAGCTTCCTGCTACGAAAGGGCGGAGCGTCATGGCCTCCTCTCCGGCACCTGGGCGCGGCCAGCGGTTACAACGGGCTCCAGCTAGGGAGTCCTTACAGTAGCCCCTCAGTGCATTGTCTGTCTGTCTGTCTGTCTGTCTGTCTGTCTGTCTGTCTGTCTGTCTGTCTGTCTGTCTGTCTGTCTTCCTACTACGGCGTGCCTCGATCATAATCATATCGTAGTTTTAACACGCAAAACCCCGTCAAGTATTACAATTCTATTCAACCCTCGACTTAAAGAAAAGATGATGGCGTAAGTGGTCCCTCATTCGTCACATTGTGCAGGCTACAATGTTTAACGCGCAATACCAATACTCGACAGGCCCATGTTGTGCAGGCACATCATGCGTGTTGCAAATTTATATGTTAATCTCCCAAAACTTTTCAGTGGTGCTTTTGAGAGGGACAAATAGCAACGAAACATCAACAGTCGGCGTTTGTATTGCACAAAGTTTATGAAGTAATAGACTCACCATCCATGGCCATGCTCCTGGTTCTGACTCCCGGCCTCCGACGATACGGCTCACACTCACATTGGTCATGCCGCATGCTGCACAATATTATAGACAAACGACGCAAGTCATCAAGCACTATAGATGGACGAGGACGGCGCAGATAATAGATTATTCACCAGCTCGAGCCGGTACAAAGACAACGAACATCGTATGACAAAAAGGTGTATTCTTTAAATGGTCACTGCTGCTGAGTGCTCATCCGATCCTAAAATTCATGAAGAAGTTTCACACAGGAGTGACCTTACAGAACGATTTGAAGATTTAGGAACGTGAAATTATGGCTGGCGCATCACAAGCATAGGACGTGAACCGCTCGAACGGCTACACTAGCTTGTGGCGGGATGCTGTTGGTGAGGACGTGACCTATCGACGAGGGCTACGAAGCCATGCCGCCACGTGCTTCAGAAAAAATGGTCTCTGGAAACACGCTGACAATGCGCTTATGTTCAGACCTTTAAGTCTGAGCTTACATCGCTATATATATATGAGCCTAGATGACCGCTGTAAGAATGTAACCATCGTTGCTTCCTAAATCAGTTATAATAGAAAGAGATTCACATATGCATCTGTTTAGATCATCTGGACCTACATTCGCTATAACAATGGCAACTATTATTTTCTAAAGCAATTGTGAACTTGCCCTCAAGGGTGTTTTCGTGTGCTTGATCGGGTAATGGTCCAATAACTTTTCCAAACTGCTCTTGCGCGATGTGCTTGCACGTTCACCGGAATTCTGGAACATCGTAGTTAGACAAGAACAGTACTCACCAGCGGGCAGGAAACGTGGGTAGTTGGCAATCCTCGGTCCTTCGATGATAGCGGAATTGTCCCGCGGAGGGCCTTGAGTCGGAATCCTAGCTGGAGGCCTTGTAGGTGGCCTTGTCGGAGGTCGGGTTGGAGGTCGGGTTGGAGGCCGGGTTGGAGGACGAGTCGGTGGGCGAGTCGGTGGACGAGTCGGAGGCCTCTGCTGTCCGCCGCCCGGACAACAGAGCAAGGGAACGTTGCGCGAAAATCCGCAGATGTAACGACGCAGGAAGTTGTAGTCCCGCACTGACTGAAGTGCTGGACATCTGGCTAGCTCTAGACAATTGCCTGGCTCGTTGAAAGGCGTGCGGCAGCCGTCTTCCTCGGGAAACTCGAACGAGAATGCTGCATAAAGTATGAACGAGCACGTATATACTTTGTGAGGCAAACAAATCTTTATGTGAAAGTACTGCGGGCATGTTGTCTTTAATGACGAACGCGTTGGCAAAAGCGTACGGTGCAGCTTATGCAGGACTTCCAAAGTTCAGCTAAAAGCTGAGCTAACAGCTAACGCTTCCTCGGTACTCATTGGGCTAACAGTACCTTTAAAGAAGCTTAAGCAGCAGCTGCGCATCATCTTCTTTCCTAGGCGGTTTATGCACTTTTGCAGTCATTGTTTTCACAAACAAATGAAGTCAGCAAACGAGCATTCAGAGATACCTTATTAATTAACAGTCTTTTGCTGCAGCGATTATGGTAGACGATTACATATAAAAGGTAAGCCAATACAGCTTCAGTTTTCTTGACTCTCCTGGACTTTTATTCTTGAGGTATTCATGATGAAATTAGACATAAGCCAGGTAATTTTGCGTTCACGGACATGGGTGTCGAAAGTACAGAACCCATGATGGAACGTCAATGAGAGGAAGAGAAAAGGCGTTTGTCGTTGCTTGTTATCAGGCCACGGCAATGGCGCCGCTGCTACCAGCTTCGCGAAGCTTCGTCCAGCTTGCAATAGTAGGTTACATGCAGAAATCTTAGCTACAAATAGAGCTTGACGTCTTTTGTAACAGAATTTCTGTTACTTTAATGTTGAATGTTCCTTAAATATTGTGTGTCATGTACCACTGGGAACATTCAATGCTGTATGCCATCGGAGTAGGAAGACAGTGAAAGACCCGTGGCATAATTTTCAACTTGAGCGCACCAGAACGGCCCCGAACGCCCGCAGTATAAGTACGTCACTGCGTCACAAGAGTGAGCGCGCCGAAAACAAAGATGTAAACGGAGTGACCACCTTGCGCCTCAACCATGCCGATGAGGCAGACTGCTCCCAAGGTGAAAAAGGACATGAGGACTCCCGTTGGACACATGCTGTACGCTTTGTTATGGCTTGACCTCGAAGACTCTGATCACTTGTGGGGCTTGATCCTTGATGTCTTTCTCACGCCCTGCACAAAAATAAAGCGTTTAAGCAAATGAACAAAATCAACAAGACAAAATTTAAGCTTTAGTTGAACTGCCTTTGACTGAACTGCTCTCTTGAAGTCCCCGCAGTTCAAATGCACTAACAAGTCCAGTTGAATACGCTTCTCGAAAAATTCAACTTTACAACAGCGCGGGGGAAGCGTGATGTCACCTTTTCAACTGCACTAACATGTAGGCTCATCATATGCGTGAGCAATATCCAAGAAATAGGCCCACTGTTTCCTTGAATACAACGAATGCGAAGTGACGCTGTTTTCTTTTCAGACTACGAAGCCAAGAAAGTCACGATACGCTTTTGTGCTTTGATTGTAACGCGCAGTCACACACTTGTAGGCACGTCAATGAGAGGAAGAGAAAAGGGAATAGGCAGAGCTTGCATGTACTGCTTACGAGCCTGGCACCGTCTCGGTGAAGAGATTTAGACTTATCCACACCGCTAGTTCAGTTTCATTCGAAGACGTTCCTCCCGTAAAATTTGGAGCAATATCTCAGCATGACAGTGCTGGAATGTGGTCCGGCGTTTTAAACGACTGCCTTCGACGCCTCCCGTTGCTCACGGTGTCTTACACTGAGTTTCTTGGACTCCATCCACAGCCGAGGCCTTCCAGCGGTGCTCGTCCCTGTTGTGCATCGGTAAAGTTTCTGTTCTTTCTCCAGCGCGTAAATTATCTCCATTTGCCTTTTGCGATTTCGGACACCCCGTTGTCCGCTGGACACCTTCGAAATTTTGCGTCAGTGCGTGAAATTATCGCCTCATACACTGCAGGAAAACCGAAGAAATCGGTTTCCGTGTTAGGAATGTGCTAATTTTAGTAGAGGACTCGAGTTTTCCTTTATTTCTTTCTAGCATCATCGCCTCGTATTCTCACATTATGAATAGACGTATTTAACAATGCGTACGTACCAGATTCCTGTATTCGGCTGCAAGTCCAATGCAGCGGCGGGCATGCATCGAGTTTCTTATAATTTGGCACGCGATATCCCACTTAAGCATGCGACGCCATCCCATTTCTCGGCCTGGTGCCTAGTGCGCGCAATCGATCATCATATGCGAGAGCGGGACAGCTCAAGAATATTTCGCTCTTTGTGGCCACCAGATCCTGACGTTGTGGGGTCGGATATTAGGAAACATCGCGCTTGTGTGTCACCGTAAGGGCAGCAGAAGTGACGTAGCAGCCATTTAATACTGTCAGTGCATGCTAGTAAGAAATTATATAAGGACCGCATTGTTATTGCATTGAAAGTACGGCGTAGCAAGTGCGCAAAAAGTGGTTTTTATCTTTCGGTAACTATACTGAATGACGTTCCATCAGCAGCACCGTTCGAGTGATTTGCGAAAGTCTCCACCATGACGTCAAGAACAGGTATCTGCCTAAGATGTTCCTCAAATATTCAGAATATTAACCTTTTTGTTCCGAGTTCGACACTAATATAAAAGACAGGATAAAGTTAGCGATGGTCCTTTAGAGGCTGGTAAATATACCAGCCGTGTGATGCGCGGGGTTTTCTACTCCGGTAAGCCATTTGAATTCGAGTAACTGACAAAGAATAAACAAAGGCAAAAAAAAAGAGTATAAGAGAGAAACCAGCAAGTAAGTCAGAATTTGATGATTAACGATATAATAAAAAATGTTATATTTGGGCTTTTACTGCCGTATTACAATAGCTGGGACGTTGAGACTCGGTGTGCGTCTCCGATTCTATTCTATCCCAGGCTTCTTGAGAAATTAGTGGTCCGTATTTGACCCCGAGTTCCAAATGAAGCATTCAGTAGAAAGCACAATGGTCGTGTATAGTATAGGACACGCAACTACAGTTTAGACAATGCAGAATAGTTGTCCGGACTGAGGGCTCCATCCTCTCGGGCTACTCCCTCTGGGAAGTGTAGTCTACTACTACTACTACTACTACTACTACTACTACTACTACTACTACTACTAATACTACTACTACTACTACTACTACTACAGCACGGTACACTACACGCTGCGCTGACGGGGGGCAGTGGCGGCGAAAGGGACATCGTACGGCGCGCTGCCTAAACTCGAGATTGAACACGTACTCGCCCACCTCTCTAGTTAGCGTAAGCATCACCCAGGCGGGGTGGCTTCGCTAGCCTCTATCAACAAACGCTCGTCTGGGAGTGGCGCACCGCTGAGAAAGGGTTGGCACTGGGTAGCGTCGGTACAGAGGAGAGTAAAGCTGACCTAAAGCTGACGGAGTCTAAAGCTTACCTCAGCCGCCACTGGCGCGCGGTGACGTCAGAAGGAAAAAAAAACACACACACACACACACCTCCTCCATCCCATAGACACGTTTTCGAGCGCACGCTCGAACTCAACGTCAGCTGGCTGCGGACAGGACCGGTTTTCCGGTCGACGAGTGCGCCGTTGGCGCACCGCCAAACAAGCGCACTCGCGCCAGACCATGCTGCAAAGAAGGCGTGGACCAGCACCGCGGTCCGGCATTGCGAGGAAAAGAAAAGGACGCTGCGTGTAACAGCTATATTTCGGCACGAGGGCGTGAAAGAGGGAACAATGCGCCTTGTAGCGGCGTTGGCGACGGCATTTACCCCCTTCCTTCACCCCACCTCCGGCGCATTGCTGCACTTGGTGCGTTGCTGCACGCCTCGCCGACGTGATCGACCGATCAACGCCACTGCACTGTCCTCTCGTAAGAAAAGGGAGAAGAGCGCTGGTTAGCGGACGCAACTTTCGGATCCTTGCACGACGTCTATCGAATTACATTTGCCCTTCGCGGAACAGTCGGAGGCACAGCGGATTTTGGTTTGCGAAGCGCTTGAAATTTTTACTGTTTCGTTCAAAAATTACTCGACGAAATTCTGGGGTACTTATGCGCCAAACTCGTTTACCCGAATGATTATGGTTCACCAGTCTGGCGCATAAGCATGTGTTGATGAAGAGAAGAAGTTTGATACCTCACATATGCTGGTGACCCATACAATTATGGTTCACGGTGAAGCGGTAGATATCGGTTGAGTCCTGACCACTCGCCGGCCCTTAACGTTCAGCTAAGTTGGAAGTTAACCGACGCTTTTCCATTTGGTGCCCCAGAAACTGATGTCACCTTGGCCGAGAGTCGAAGCCTTGCTCTTGTGCTAAGCCGCGACGGAAGGTATTTCGTGCAGAAGTTATCTGGACTTCGGATTTGGGCAATGGCCGTTGCATTATGATTGGTATTATTTCACTCACTGACTGTGTCCTTGACTTATAACTTATAAGGCGTCGCTGTCATTTTCTTGCTTCTTTTCTCAGCTGTATTAGCCGAAATCTTCATCGACTGTTTCGATTGCTTCCTGGGACAAACATCTTTCTTTCTTTCTGTCAGGTTCAGTTACTTTTGCTTTTTGGACGGTGTCAGTCCAGTTTGCCGTAATTGATAGATGTTCGTCGTATCGTGAAATGTTTACGGGAAGTACGTTGCTAGAAATGACGCTATTTGTTCTGTCAATGAAAAAAAAAATTGTTGCCAACAGTACTCTTTGCTTTGGGTGTCTATTATTTATTTTTTTATTTATTAAATCCTCAAAGGTTCCACATTCAAAGGTAGAATTCGCTCCTCGGCAGTTTTGAACTTTGTGTCACTTTATACGCATTTGCCATAGTATGCGGGCACGAGTTCCACGTGATTTGTTCATTTCTTTATTTGTCATGAAACAAGACAGCGACGTATTCGGCAAAAATGCGCTTAGAGTGCCCATATAATTGCTATCGCAATAGAACTTTGTGATGGGAGCTGCATCTCCACAGGTAAGAAGTTCGCTACGACGTGCTTTCACGGTAACAATAATAATAAAACCAACACAAATGTACAAATATGGGACGGCCCTCATTAGGCGTGTACTTGCCTGAATTACACCTCTCTTTCCTTTTGAGCCGGGCACGCAATTACAGCTACTTTGGCAGTATTCCAAGGATGTCTGTTCTGCTGCGGACAATGCGAGAGGAAAGGATATTTCACAACAAAAGCGTGCGCTTACGAGACCGAGGGTCCCAAAGACCGCCAACAATATATCCAACTTGCCAGAGAAGACAGCCATGTAGGCTGGGACCGGCAGGATATATGAATGACCCTTCATTTATAAAAGACACAGTATAGCACGTGAAGTATCCGACGATATTACTGCCTTGCGAGATGGTAGCGTTGCTGCATCGCTGGATAAACTAGCTCCACCTAGGCATGTATAACTGTTTAAAGGCAAAAATACAATTCTGGTACTTCAAGTAGCCTTGCTGGAATAATCGATGTAAACGCCTTATCAATTTTTTTTTTTTTTTGGCCTGGGAATGTTGTGCCGTGTACAATATATGGTTGCCGTCTACGTCGGCGCATCTTAACGGCAATCGGTTCTTTTCAGAATTTTAAGATACCTTTTTCTATGAGTGCTCTTCACTTAGTATAGTTATTTGTGATAATTTGATTAAATCTCGTCTGTCGTGCATGCTTAATGGTCTTTAGTTCGTTGTTTAGTAAGTAGAGAAGGAACGGGAGCAGGAATTTGGAGTGAGTGAGAGAGCGAGACAGACAGACAGGCAGACGGACGGGAGTATGGATGGATGGATGGATGGATGCGCTTCGTGCACATGCATGGATTAGCGGTTGGCGCGCATAATATTAATGCCTCTGCTTCCTTGAATACTTGTTTCTTTAAATCTACTCGTCACCTTTTTGACAAGGTCTGATGCCAAAGAAACTCTGCACATTTTTTTGAATGAGATCACGGTGTACGTTAAGATGCTTAGGATTTCCCATTTTCAAACAGGCTGACTTCGTCCTGTCACATTGTTTTGTCGCGTCCCGCGCTCGCGTACGGCTAGCTAATGAGACCGTACCATTGCAGAGTTTATACCTATACCTAATTTTCAACCTTGAACATAAAGAAAAGAGATCTAGATTTGCGTAACCATCAGATCACGAAATGAAGCGTCAGCAGTACCACAGCGCCTAAGACGGATGTAACGCGCCTCCTAGTCTCGGTATTCCCCCAAGCTACGGGCAAAACGGAAGCAGCGGCTCGGTGAGAGCAAAAGACATCATTACGGCGTCCCATTTTCAGTCGCAGCGTAAGCTTCTTGCTCAGAAAAGTTGAAACACGAGCTGATGGCATTGCTGAAGGAACAACGAAGCAGGGATTTCTTGGGATTTCTCCAGGATTGGAGCAATATCATTTCTCTTCGCAAGGACGACCAGGCGAGAAGAACGAAACGCAAACGCTACGTCGATTGCGACGTACGTGTGTGTGTCACCCCATGTACGCGTACACAAGACGAATTGAAGTGGGTCGGCGCGACGTGTACACCATGCACCCTCTAAGACGAGGTCAAGCTGTGCCTCGTACAGGCGAAAGCGAATAATCTACTACATGACTTGTTTGGCACGCAGACTGGCTCCATCATCTATGCACGTACCTTCGTTGCTTTTGAAGACGTCACGCTTTCTTTCCTTGACGAGCAGTTGCTTCCCAGAAAAGAAGTGTTATGCCTGCAAAATGCTGTATGAAACGGAGGTACCAGGCAGCGATCGCTCCACGCGCCATTGTTTTTCGCAAGGGCATTTGTGTAGCTGAGCTCGTCGTTTCAGTATGCTTCTTGAGCCTTCTTGAAAAGCAAGGTTCCCTTTGGAACAAGCGTAGCGTGCTCTGGGGTTTACTACAACGACTGAGGCAATGCTAATAACTGTAATCGGTTACGACAGTAATTGTTTGCAAGTATTACAGTATATTGCTAGAATCAGCGAAAAGGGTATTATGCCTGGACGCTGACTTCGACCTCGGCGAGACACAGGAAAGTAGTAGGTATACTGCCTCCACATGGGACGTTTTCAATCCTAGCGAGCAGTTTAACTGGACAAGACTTGGGCGGCACCGCAGCCGTCGCGTCTTCGACACACCCACGTCCCGGCTCGCGCAAGTGGTGGCCGTAACAGAAGCGTCACTTGGACGACAGCCCTCTGATTGCTTGAGGGTCATGCTTAAGGCTGTGCAATCTGGATGCTTTACTTGTTTGGCAAGGGTCGTCTTCTCGCCAAGGACAACTCATTTGGGCTACGCCCTGCGGATGGAACGTTTTTTTTTTTTTCAAAGAGAGTTGTTTCTTCACCCGATGACGAAGACAGTTTCCTCAACGCCGTCCAGCTATGGCAGTCGTTAGGCCATTGTGCAATCAGCGCGACTGACATGGAATGGTTATAAAGTGACAGCTGTAGCATAGGTCTCTCTTGTAGAGTCACAAAACATGCGACGTCCACAGATGTATAGAATTTGAAGATGCTAAGCTGCGCACTAGTTCATGTAGGGTGTGTCATACAACTTCTTGGACAGGAGCGCGACGTAGTGCGTCACGACCACTTCTTGCTTGTGCTTGCCGGGGTTCCGAGAACAGATGTCGTTCATCTCTGGCTTTCGGTATACGAGTGACACGCGCAGGACGTAACTCAAGCGTTACTTGAAGTAATTCATGTCGTTGGCCTGCTGTATACAGTGTTTTCAAGGTGAAATTTCTGCTCATGCAAGAAGAATGTCTTTTTTTTTTTTCTGTAGATAAACGACATGCATCCTCTACCAAAGGTACCAACAGCTTTTACATACTTGGTTTTGAAGCACTAAACATTGTAGAAACTTAACCCGTGCCGTTTCAGCACCAAGACGCATTTACTTTTGCTTTCGTGTCTCTTTGGCGTTTTATGTATAGAAAGGTGTGTATAGTAACTTGCCTCCTTTTCAACAACACTTTTCTTTTTAATCGCACACGGTTAAGGATACAAGAGCAAACGCTGTTGGTCTCTCCTTTAGTCGTCTCTTGAAAGGGAATTTTTGCATCATGCTGCTTAACTTATAGCCGTAGCGCTAAGTGTAGTTGCAATACTTAGCACTGCTGCGGTGTTCCTCTTCAACAAGGCACACGCATATAGAGAATTCAAGCTATATAATACCACGCGCGACGTGATTTAGTTGTTTGGCCTAGAAAAGCTTGGACCTGCATTGCGGAGCGGCAGTATTGTACTAAATTTCTGATGAAGATCATTTTTTATCTGCTGAGGACCCTGCTTTAGTGCCGCGGTTTATCTCCTAGTATTCTTTAGAGCGGCTCTTGAAAAAATTGTATTCATTGTGGGAGTCGCACCTTATTCAGAATTCAGAAAGTGCATCTAAATATTTACAGTCTGGCTTTTCGGATAAAGATGATGACACGTCACTTACAAAACAAGTGCAAGATAGACCAAGCACAGCAAGTTGGATAGTATAACCCGGTAGTCTCACGAAGGACTGAGACCTAATGACTCTAAGCAAGGCATTCGGACAGGCACTATTAGAAACACTGTAAAGAGGCCCCTCATTTCACTTCGAAATCAGAACATTTCATACAACACATCTTCAAGATGTTTTCAGCTATGCACAACAACCCTTTTGTATTTTTCCGCATCGAATGTTACCATATTTAAGATATCATGAAGGGAACTTGTCAACTCGCTTTGAACATCAGAACGCTATCTTTGCTCACTCGTCACTCTAGTTGTTTGCGCAACAATGAAAGATAGACATTGCGTAAAAGAGAATGCGTCGTGGTTCAGATAAGGAAGCACCGAAAATGCATGCTGTCATCGTCTGATCAACAGTAATCAGTAGACAAGGACACCGATGAATCAAAATTCTAATAAATTTGTATGTGCTCCTTAAATAGATTTCTTTGTTTTTTCCCTTGAGCTTAAACGCTTGAATTAGACAGGGGCTCGGAGGTCCCGGCATCTTGAGTTTGTGAGTGCGATGCATGTGCTCTTCTTTTCAAGCTACACTCTAATGTTTCCTTTTTGAATGAATACCTTAGGAGCAACTATAATGCAAAGGCGATATGACGAGCACCAGAATGACAAATTCATGTTATTGGGCTTATTACAGTGCTGTATCATTAACGGTGTACCGTAAAATGCGCTTGCTACGTTAAAGAATACCTATGCAACTATCTTAGGGGTATATGTTACTGCAATTCATTCTGCCGGAAATAAACAGGTGCTTCATAAGCAGTGTATAAAATGCATCAACCTTTAACCCAATATAGAAAAATATTTGCCACGCTATGTTAAGTGGGGCATGTAAACTATGTCATAAAACTATGACTCAGGCGAAATGTACAGCGGAACATTGAATAATTTTGAAAAAAAAAAAGGGTGTCTAGTTCGCATGAGGTTCCTGTTCACTAGCAAAATACCCCCGCTTCATAATTTTTTCTCAGTGTTGACTAATATTGGCTAATGCTGCCAATTCAATCGTTTAACAAAATTACGATATGATACCTAACCACTGGTGTTCCTCTGGATCACGCCGACAAATGCTTCGAGCAACTAGGACAGTGGCCCTTCAGAAAACTCGCCGTAAAAAAAGAAAAGAAAAAAAAAAAGCTTTATATCTCGATTCATCTCCAGATTGACCGCTCGGCGTGCACAAGCCGAAATCAGTCATGCGGAAAGTTCTAATGCGATCTATCTTGGGAATCGACCTGTGGTCAGGGCCGCCACTAGAGGGCCTGACGCGACGCTCTTCAATTACGAGAGGCGTAATTACCCTTTGTACGCTGGCCGTGGCTTGTGATCGATGCTCGCCTCTCGCTAATCAACCCTGACACGCAGCTGCGGCCTGCCGACTGCGTGGCTCGTAAGAAAGAAAAAAGAAGTAAGGTAAAAATATTCGCGGACGCAGTAATTCTTTGCGAAGGGCCATCAGCATTTTAGTCAGCGTTTTTATTTCAGACAACACCGGCAAATCGCGAAAACTTCGTTAGGAACCTGTATTAGCATATCATTAGCGTGCTCGTTGGCACCTCGCACTATTAAGGTTTTTGCGCCTTCGCGGGATTAATTGTTCCAAGCACGCGTTCTTTGAAATGTTTGCGAATGTTCGCCCCGCTGAGCTTTTCTTTTATTTCTTTAACTGTTCCTCGCCCAGAAGCTTCTGCTGTTGTGTAGATTAAGCTTTTTTGTTAGGGTCGCGTACTTTTCGGCCTCTTCTTTGCGCATTCTCCAGTCCGGCAGGGCGTTTGCATTGTTTCGACACGAATGTTACGAAATGCTCCGAAACGAAACGCAGTGGAACGTGCTTGGTGCCAGGGTCAGTCAGCCTGTCCGCTGCTGTCGCGGTTTCCTCGGCGTCGAAAAAAAAAAAAAAGAAAAACGTACCGGCGCATTTAGTGTCTTCTGTAGCGTTCTTAACGTGTTCCTGAAGGTTACAGTTTCGCTCCGTTAAAGCCAAAGTACAGGATACAACATACATCTGCCTCCGGTAGGGGTCGGAGATGCGTATGTTTTTTTTTTTTTCGTCCACACTATTTCCTTTTCACTTATGGGATAATTGTTACACTACAGATAAAAGCTACAATTAATTTCTTCTATGCGCCTTCCCTGGCCTTATTGTCTGCTAGATTCTTAGGTTGTGTCTAACAAAGCATCGAACCCGTGATAAAATCCAACTTCGTGATTTGAATATTGCTTGAATCATGCATTTGTCATTACCTGTGCTCAAGGAGTTGGTGGTCATAAAAGATATCGTGTGATTCTTCGTGTAAAGTTACGGCTGCAATACACTGTGGATGTGCTCATTACACCTTTAAAATGAGTAGCGCATACTTTGAATTATGTTGATAACTATACATTAGTTAATCAGAATAAGTTGTTTCCGGTGTTCGGCAGGCAAAAGCCACATTGTCGGCGCGTATATCCGGGAGTTTCTAACTGTCTCTGGTAGTGATTCACGATTCTCCCACACCAGCGAAGGAGGTTTTAAATATGATTTCCGCGTTATGCAAGCGTACCTCATTAAAATCCATCGACATGCGCTTAAGCTCTTTAGTCCCATCGGGTGTCGCCCTGTTCGTGAAATCTGTAGTTGCAGAGTTACCTCCTTAACACGGCATGCATTGCCTTAAACCAGGCAATTAATATCTGATAACGTCCGAGCACTCAATTTTCTCGTTTCTTTCATCGGCATCTTCGAAACTTTCGCAGGGAAGCTTAAATAGATTTTGGCCTGCGTGCTTGCTTTACCTGTTGAGTGGACACTTGTGGAAGCAATGTGTTAGGCGTGTTATAAGCGTTGTTTCCTCTGGGGCGTCATCTTCACTACCTGTGCCACCACGAAAAGAGCGCACGGTGCCAACTAATATTATTTATCATCATTAATTAAGACAGTGACGACGTCTCTTCTGAGGAGATAGAACTGGCGTAGCTTTATTGAATGTGCCACCATAAGAACAGAGCTGGAAGCGAACTAAGCCGTTCACTCATAATTAACTATGTAGGGCCATCTGCTCTAACTCCGGGATCAGTCACGTCCACTGTCCACTGTTCCCAGTTTCGCAATGTTTTAAACACAAGTGTATTGCAATGTAACTAACTAAGTACTCAATTATGCTTCGTTCGTAGTCGATTGCTTGAATTTTTTGTTTCCCGCTTTTATCTAATCTTTTTCAGCTAATATTGTATTAACAGAACAAAGCCAGTATTGTGTGTGTATTTTTTTCTATGTTCCACTCCCCTCTCTAATGCCACTGCCCCTGAGGGTAAAACTAATAAATAAATAAATAAATAAATAAATAAATAAATAAATAAATAAATAAATAGGTCAGAATGTTGCAGTCTTCTGAGCGATGTATACTGCTCTCGTGGCCAGGCTTAAAAGACCTCGAAAATTTGCCTTTGTTCTCTTTGGGCATAGATATCATCATCATCATCATCATCATCATCATCATCATCATCATCATATCTTAAGTCCACTGCAGGACGAAGGCCCATAGAAAACGTCATCTGTTAAAAATAGGACACGAAATTGAAAACTGCCGCGAAGTTCTTAGAGGAACACTATAGTCAAAAATATTTTTCTCGTATTGATAGGTTTGCTTTTTACAATACAAATGAACACTGATCTTGCGAGGAGAAGAACCTCGGTAAACTAGAAAACGCGGAAAAAGAAAATATAGGTGGCGACACCGCTTTGAACTTCGAGCGCTAATACGAATAACGTCACAGGTCCTTGACGGCGTCTGCTAAGGCCTAAATCATGGTAAGGAAAGCTTACATTCTGTTCTAAGGAAGCCAGAGACCTAACGCAGGGAGTTTAAGAACGTTTGATGGGAAGAATCTGACGAGAATAATAAAGAAAAGGGCCTTCTGACGTCATGAGGCCGAATTTCCGGCGCGAATTTCAAGACCAAAACTTTGACATGCATTTTCTATTTCAGTAGCGTACATAATGTGACGAAACTAACGACAATCGAGTTTTCTAAAGTTAATTTATTATTCTAAACATTTCAACTTTTCACTTTTGTGTCCCTTTAAGGTGAAAAACAAGGTCCTCCATAGTAAGCGTATTGGCAGGACCGCTTATGATAGATAGATAGATAGATAGATAGATAGATAGATAGATAGATAGATAGATAGATAGATAGATAGATAGATAGATAGATAGATAGATAGATAGATAGATAGATAGATAGATGTGCGTAGTACAAAGCAGGGCGCCCGTTCCAGCAACATCAGAAACCACATTTGACATGGTGCGCGTTTCGCACACGAAAAGGCTAGACAATCGCGCTGAGTAATCATTTTGTGGATCCGGTAAGCTCTCGGGAAGGTTCCTGGAGACCAAATCTGTGCGTGTTGCCCTTTCGCAATCACCGAGAGGAAACCGTACAACTGTTGCGCTTGTTTTGTTGTCTCGCCTGAACTCAAGATGACGTGCACTTAGTACGTGGCAAATTGTGTGATGACAAAAGAATATAAATACAATAAAGGAGACGAGAGAGAGAGAGAGAGAGAGAGAGAGAGAGAGAGAGAGAGAGAGAGAGAGAGAGAGAGAGAGAGAGAGAGAGAGAGCATAAACGCTGTTGAGTTGGACCACCAAGTACCGCCTTGCGATTCGAGGCTGCCGTTGAAGGCTAACAAACTTAGCGACTAAATGGCAAGGCACGCTACGCTGCAACTACGTCAGCGGAAAGTGCTGCAGTGCGTCTTTATTAACCGCCTAACCTGCTCAGATGTGCCGCCCAACTTGATCTGGGGCTGCGAACATCCCCGCTAGAAGGCTGGCTGTGGTGGCAGTATTCTGAGACGGAGTGCAGAAGAAAGAAAGAAAAAAAAAAAAGGGGGGGGGGCATAAAAGGAAACCTTTGAAGTTTTGGTGTACCTTAGCGAGCGTTATGGTCAAAATTAGTTCTACGCCTGAAGCACTGTACTGCAGGTTTGTGTTAATTTGGAACGTCACGATCGATAAATAAATAAATAAATAAATAAATAAATAAATAAATAAATAAATAAATAAATAAATAAATAAATCAGTTTCCCCAGCGAACATGCTAGCATATCCATACCTTGGTTCATCTCATTGTCTGCACAACTGTTGCACAGAAATGAAGCGTTGTCTGGGGCGGCCCCGTTTCCTTGACCTATTTAGCGAAAAAGGGTGGTGCCGTGGTGCTTAATCTTTAAGGCGCTACACGGGCTGTGGATGTTGCTCACGTGCCTGTGTTTATCCAGGGAGACACGCGAGCTATCAGCGGCAGCCGCTGTCAGGTGACGATGCCCGTGATAGAAGCTGCCAAACAAGCAGTCGATGACCTACTCACTCGACGCCGTCGCACCGGACTTCCCGTGATAATCGAAGCGCCACGGTGAGTGCCGTTTCCGGGAATTTCGTGCGTACTACACACACACACACACACACACACACACACACACCGGTTGCCTCGCACATCCGACGGCGTAACAATCCAAGGTCGGAAGCCGGAGGTCACGTCTACTTCGGTGTCGCCGCCACACGCAAACAAACGCGGTCAAGCGAGGATGAAAGTCGTTCGCGCGTCAATGCAATAGAAATGGTAATGTTGTGGTAGTAATGCTACACCGTTACCGTAGCGTTCGCTTGTCGACCTTATTTGCGACATCATTGTATCAAACTCAGATTACGTACGCCGTTGCCCTGTTTATGACAATGTGAGCAATGGCGTTGAAAGCGATGTGTATACCCTTACGAAATAGACGTCATTAAATATGTCGCGAGAGCTATTATGCCCTTGCGTCACCGGTGCGCACTCTAACTGCAGTTAAAATCTGTTATGCTGCACTAAAAAAACAAAAAAACAAAAAGAAAACCGAGGACTTTATAAGGGCAATCATGGACCAAACTGTGTTTCGGTTTCAGAGAAATTTACTTGCAGCAATTTATGTGATAACTTCTTTCGCAACTTATAATCGGCCTGCAGTTCTTCCGCTTGTAACATAATTTAAATGCGCAGACCTCCTGCCTTTCTATTCGCACTTTGCAAAGGATATATCGTGCCTCTTAAGTTCTCCGACACGCTCTTTAACCTTGAACTTTGAACAGAGGGAAACTAGAAACCCATATCCTTGTTTACAAAGTTGCTGTATATCTTGCGTACTTGTATACTGTTATCAGTGCTTACCAAACGACTGCCTCACCCGCTAATGCATATTCGCTTTGACGACTCTCTCCTCAAGCAACCATCAATAAGCTTTTCCAGATGGCGCTCATTTCAAAAAAAAAAAAAAAGATAAAGAAACCTTGTCGCACGAGCACGTTGTAGTATGTTTGACGAATACTGCTTTTCGAGCGTTTGATGTGTCGTGTAAACCAACCTTCTCCCTGTCTTTTTGTAGGAAATCTGTAAATGTAGGCAGTCCTTAAAAAAGAAAAAGAAAACGGCCACTGGCAGTGCGCACTTACAAACGAAAAGTTTTGTACGTTCATACCGGCCTTCCTTCGTGCTATAATGCGGGGCCCTTATTCTATAAAAAGATACTCCATTTTGTGGAGCCTCCCGAAGCAGAAGAGTACGTCAACTGAACAGTGGAAATGAATGCTATGATTTGCATGCTGGCAACGACGTAGAAGATGCAGCCGTCATCACGCTGGATCGTTTGTTCTTACAGTGGAGCTATCTAGGCTCTAGCCAAAAGCGCGTGCGTCGACGCAATCAAATCACTGTACGAGGGTCTTTGAGATGGAAAGCAGCAGAGAAGGAATTTGCCCAGTCCGCACCTGTTTTGTTTCATTTTGGACATTTTGACATCCGCTGTCCGCTGCGCGGTTCAGGGCGTACTGCTGTGCTTCCTCTATTATGAGCTAACGGGTTCTTAACATGCCGTACATCTTTGTGTTGTTGTATTCGTCTACGCAATTATAGAAGTTCTCTGAGAGACGATAAATGGGAGGTGCTCCACTCCAAGTGCACTTGTCTGAACGTTAAAGGGCGGGCGTACTTGAAATATTGAACGCCCATGGCTTGCCGAGCTTGCAGTCGGTTCATGCATTCTGCGGTCATGCAGAAACTGGGACTAAAAGATCTAAAGTCCGATTGGGAAGACTAAGCGCGGAGTTCACGAACCGGAGAGGTCGCGTCGCGAGACAACGCCAGTTCTAAATGCGGGCGGTATATACGGTCCGCGAATTCGTCTGTCGTCCACGCTTTAGTGTCATTAGTTGCCACTGAGACAGAACTGAGGCTGCCCGTGAAGCTCTAATTTAGGACAAGTGAACGTTATCTTTTTGTTTTTGTCATTGGATAAATGCCTCATTGATGGGTTGCTTTGCTTCTTTTATGCCAGTTTTTAGCGTTATCTACCGGTAATCGCGTTACCCGGGACCTGCGACTAGCTCAGAACAGTCTTTTAGTCCTTTGTTGGAACAACGATGGCTTTATGCAGTATGCTGAAGTATGCTGAGATCTTATCTCCTCATATTTATTACGTTCTCTCAAAACTACATTCCTTTTCCTTTCTTTCCTCTCATTCTTTTTTTGACGCGCTGAGAGAGACAAAATAAGCACAATGTTTATCCGAATGTTTCACTTAAGATGCTTCACACTGTCGTAAACGCATTGCGTTGGCGTAATGGACAGAATATTTAAGAAGTTATCTCAACCCTTTCCGCTTAACGCAACCATAGTTCCATGTGCACACATCATTAACCTGGAGTAGTGCTTATCTGCTCTCTTGAATTGCGGCTATTCGAAGTTGTTTGTGACAGTCGACCACCACTATATGCTCAGTTATGCACTCCTGTTTCAAATATGTCTTTCGCCTTGGTATTCACAACTGCATATAGAGCATCAATCTATCTTGGCTTTACAGTAATCTGGAGGAACACCTTCTAGAGTGCATTGACAATGTAGCGTGCAATGCTTAAGGAAGAAAACTGTCCCGTATCGGGCCGCTACGACTATACCACAGCTCTTAGAAAATTGTGATAACGTACGCAAGCAGGAACCACACCAGCGAAAGACAATAAATGTATAGGTGCAACTAAAGTTACAGTCAAAATTGTCCTCATACCGCTCATGACATTCGTCATACGAAAATTGAAGTCCCAAAGCAGGAAGCAAAATGGCTTTGCCTGTTTTCTTGTCATTAAAAAATAAATGATTTCAACGCGCGATACAGCTTCTGACGACGTCCTTAAACGGCGTTATCACGCATTTACATTCAGCTCTCTTATTGTCTCTTCTGTGTTGCCTAAAAAGCATGCGTCGTATGCTCACTGCAGCATTATCCTGACGTTGTCAACACGAGGACGCGTAGAAATTAAACTACTGTAACTTCCACGTAGCGAAGGAGGACGCGGTGGGCGTTTTCTAAACAAGTCATGCGATCTGTGTCGTTCTCTGTGCCTCTGTTTCATCTACGGTCCACGTGTCCCGTTTCCCACGTCTATACCAACTGCAAACATTGCTTCATTCTCTCTGCTTTGTTTTGCTCTCACGTAGTTGCTTTCCTGACGTCAACCTCGTCGGCAAGCTCTCTCCAGAGCCTTACATTTCACAGTTACGCGCAACCTAAAGTTGTAAGTGTATAGTTAAAAAGCAAACAAACGAGCAAACAAGCACGCGCATGCTAGCCAGGAAAAAAATGCGGGCGAGTAAGCACTTTGCAGGGAGGTTAAGCCGAGTGATTAAACCTGAGCTGCTTTCGCTTTTGGCCTCCGGCGAATGTGCGTTGCCGTGGAAGCCGACGCGCACCAGGCACGCCATCGCGAGGCTTCTGCCAGCATCTCTTTCCGTCGGGACGGCCTGGTTGCGAAAGGCCACGCCGTGTTTTCGTTAAAGTACCGGCACCTCTGGTGCAGGTTTCTCTCCTCTCCCTCTCTTTTCTGTGCCTAGGTCGTTTTCTGCTTCAAGGGCGAAGCGAGCGCTGGCCAGAAAGTGCTGTGTGCCGAACGAGCAATTTATACAGACGCGACACCAACGGCGCGGCTAAGCGCAGCATTTCTTTTCTCGATCCGCTTCGCGTACCGGCAAGCTCTTCTCCTCTGGTGAAAGAAGGCCGTCGAGGAAGGAGTTCAAGAAGCAAGTCCAGCGACGATGCGATGCGTAAGCAGGTTTTGCACCAACGTCGTGGGTACACTTTATGATACCGCACACCCACATCCGTACTCCGCAAAAGAACGATCTCATATCAATACTGGAGGAAAAGTGCTCTGTGGATACGACAACGGTTGAAGAGCGCCAGAAGGAAACCGATGAAGGACTGTTGCGGTATCGTCGGAGAGAAATCGAGAAACTTTAAGTTTAGCTTACGTTCATTGATGATCATTATGGTAAAAGCGAGTTCGTAAAACGGCTGTAAGCATCATTCGATCGCCTACCGCAAAAGAAGTCAATCGAAAGTGGTCAGACATACGTGAAACTTCGCGCATTTCCAACAGTACACACACGGCGCTACAACATGCAACAACAATGACGATGCTGAAGACGTAATAATTTTTAACGGCAAAAACAAAAAAAAAAGTACGGTGGTCGCATTCCAGCATACCGAAGATACGTCCAGCAGCGGTTGGAGATCAGGTTAAAAAAAAAAAAATGCGAAAGACATGCATGGCTTCCACAGCGGGACAAGCTGTCCATAATACGTGAGTGACAGGAGAGGACCATCCGGGAACTCACCTGCGCCGCCGCACCCGCCGCAGTCTCGACTAGTGAGCTTCTGCCGCTCGGGTGTCGGCCGGCGGCACGTGCGGGAAGCCCCCAACCGCCACGCGCACACACCTCCCCCGTGGCCCGCAGGAACAACTGCTGGCCAGGGCGCCCCCCGGCGGAGACCTCGACGGGACGCCTTGAACGGCGGCGGCGGCGGAAGCAAGGGAAGCGATAAGACGAAGACTGCGCGGCGAAGGCTGGCAAGGGCACCAGGTGAGGAGCCAGCGGTCTGCGGCCAACGGGACTTCACCGGCGGGTCAACGATCGTCGAGCTCACTGCCGTACTACGCACGTCGAAATCGAACGGGACATGATTTTGTGATCACGTTGCAATGGCACCTAAAGAGGTGGTGCAACGGAAGGCCCATGGCTTTTTATACCATTTTGAGCGATGGCCGCTTTAACGCTTCACTGACTGCATTTTGCCAGTACTGACGTACGGGTCAGAAGCGTGGAGAATTGCAAAGAAGCTCGATAGGAAGTTAAGAACCACGCAGCGGGCGATGGAACGAAAAATGATACACGTTACGTTAAGAGATAGGAAGACAGCCGAGTGGGTCAGGGAAAAGACGAGGGTTATCGACATAATAAACGATGTTAAGAAGAAAAAATGGACATGGGCAGGTCACGGGATATGAGAAGGCTAGATAACCGATGTACAGTTAGAATGATGGAATGGATACCAAGAGAGGGTAAGCGTAGCCGTGGACGACAGAGAGTGAGATGGGGCGAAGAAATTAAGAAATTCGCAGGCATCAAATGGAATAAGCTCGCGTAGTACAGACAGAATGGAGAGCATTGGGAGAGGCCTTCGTCCTGCAGTGGACATAAGAGATGATGATGATGATGATGATGATGATGATGATGATGATGATGACGACGACGATGATATGAACAACCCGATGTGACGACGAATTTGTCGCTTTAGTGTAAGTCTTGCGGCAAAACAATAACTAATCGTGCTTCGCGTGCAACAAAAAAAGAAGAAAAGAACAGTTATGATTATGAGGGCCCGTAGTGGGGGTCTCCACACTAAAATCGAGCACCTGGGGTTCTATAAAAGGAGCACTAAACAGCAAAACGATTTTTCTCGTATATTGTTCCACAACACCAGACACGCATCTCTTGACGTGAGAAAGTGCTCGGCAAGCGAGCAAAACACTCACAAAAACAAAATACAGGTGGCGCCGCTGCCTTCAAGTTCCCGCACCAACTCACTCTAACTTTGTAGATTTTCAAGGCGCCTGCTCAGGTCCACATAATTATAATCTGGTAAAAAATGGATTGCGTTGTGTTCTTAGGTGGGCAGAGAATTCTCGTGGCGACTTGCGTGAAACTCCTTTGAGCCTATGTGGTAAAAATACAAAAAAAAAATGAAATCTCTGACGTCAAGCTAGCGCTGAAGCGCTGAAGTTCCGGCCCGAAATTAAAAAAAAAAGATTTACCTTAGGCTTACCTGGTAATATTCAACCATGATGATGGCAAAATCAACGACATTTGGAGTTCTCATAGAACGACCTGCCCGTAGAAATTGATTTACTCTTTAACTTTTGTGTCCCTTAACTTGCACTTGAATGCAAGTACGCGGGTGTTCTTTGTATTTCGCCCCCGTCGAAATGCGGCCGTGGCCGGGAGCCAAGACCCTCGAGCTTCACGAGACAACACCTTCCCACTAGGTCACCGCGACGCGTCGTAAGTCTTGCTGCACCTCGCGCGTCAGTACATGGTAAGCCGTTCCAAAATTGTTAGGGTTTTACATCACGACAGATCCATCTTTCTTCAGGAGCTAACGTACCTTAATTGTGAATTTCGAGGAGAAAAATGACAACACGGCAAGCTGCGCGAGTTCGTACTGATTCATATTCTAATTGTCAAGCTGCGGTGTTTTCGGATCTGTTCTAAGTCGTTGCTCTCCAGTTATACTCCTTCGCAGTTTTAAACATGCCAAAAGAAAACAAGCAGGAAAGAGCTTTCGACAGAGATATATGCCTTTGTACGCGTGTGTGAAAAGTTGGTAAGGATTCAAAATGCATCCTTAACAGCACGCTCAGCTTTCTGTCCTTTTGAGCTGTAAAATTTGATGAGTGCAGAAAAGCAGATGTTTGTGCGCTTCCCGTGGAAGTGCTTTGTTCATGGTGGCGCACTGTAAGATGTGTAGGGGCGAAATTCTGAACACTAAACAAAATTGAACTAATTAACTTTTAAGCCTAAACAGCCAGACACTCAAACGTAATTGAAGAGTGGTAGTACAAAGAATCAATATTCGTCGTAATATTTGGAAAAGGAGTACTCTGCTAATTTCTAGAGATCGATGAAATCCGGCTAATTGCAGCCAGGAAACCGAAACTGAGTGGTCAAAGAGCGCAGTTGCCGCTACCTTGTGCGGAACCCTGTGTAACATTGTTCTTCCCCTTGCATTGATTGATTTATTGTGGGTTTTAACGTCCCAAAACCAGCTCTGATTATGAGAGACGCCGTGGTGGAGGTCTCCGGAAATTTCGACCACCTGAGGTTCTTTAACGTGCACTGACACCGCACGGCACACGGGCCTCAACATTTTGCCTCCAGCGTAATGCAGCCGCCGCGGCCGGGATTCGATCCCGCGACCCTCGGATCAGTAGCCGAGTACCATAGCCACTAGACCACCGTGGCGGGGCTTCCCCTTGCATTGCCGGGCAAATGCGAGCTGTCGATTGGCTTCTCCGGCAAGCGCGGTCACACGCAGCAACGAATCGATAGAAATCGCCGCTTGATAACGACGCAAGTTCGTAGTCGCTAAGCGATACAAGAGGAACATCTGTGTCACGAAGACCACTACAGAACGGAGCGGCAACTTCGTTAACTACTCAGCTTCGGTTTCCCGAGTGCAGTTAGCCGGGTTTCATCATGTAGAATTAGCAGACTCGCCATTTTGCTAATATTGCGACGGGTAAATTGATTCCTTGTATAAATAACTCCCATTATAAGGTGTGAGCATCTGTAGGTATTTCGGTTTAAAAGTTAATTTGTGCAATTTTTAACTAGTTCTCAAATTTTCGCCGCTGCACGTCTTACAGTGCGCGCCAACATTAGCAAAACGCTCCGAAGAAAGTGCACAAATATCAGCGTTTCTGTATTTATAAGATTTATGAGGTTTTCGGACACGCCATCTAAAACACCCGATATATAACAACAATCTAACCAATCAATTTTCAGCGTTTCTGTTTGCTTTTTCTCCGAACGCGCGCTAAGCTAAAGGCAACCGTAATAAAATGACATCGGGTTAAAAAATTTGTTTTTTCCATCGAAGGAATGCAATGTTGCGATCACGAGAAAAATAAACAGAAACAACGGCAAAGAAAGGCGAACGAAAGAACTGCGCAAGGTGTACGCGACGCGGGGTGAGAGTACAGTGTAGTGGCTCATATATGCTGGATTATACTTTCAATGAAAGCAGAAAGAATGCAGAGCAGTAGCTACCGTGCCAACTTTTGGATCCCGAAGTAGCGGCGGACTTGACGTAAAATCGGCTTTACTTAGCGAAAAGGGGTGCAAGCACCGGAGTACTTCCCCCTGCTGCATGGCCGAGGTCCTTGAACGTGCCACGAAGTCTCAATGAGGCGCAGCCGGCCTGCTGCGTGCATTGTTCTTTTACCTGCTACGAGTGATGCGCGATCGATCGATGGCAAGCTGTATAAGCCTTGACTTTCACTACGCAGAGATACACATAACTCTTATGCTAGAATTGTCCGTGAGGAACATTTTGAGACAGTCGTGACAGGGGCTACGAAAAGTTTTTGAGAGGAAGTGGGGAGGTGGTGCGAGTAATTTCGTCTTTGTATGTTGTGGTTATTGTTTATTTTCAGTATTTGTCGATTCTTATTTATTTACGTTACATTTAATATATTATTAATTAGTAGATTTAATCACACCGATTAATGACGCTTTAATTCGATTTAGCCGTATTAAATTTTACATATTTGTATCCTCGCTTATTCTACATTGGTATACACTTTAGAATGGTTTGAAATTTCGGAGGTACTGAAGATTTGCGCAGACAGTGACAAAACTGGTTCGGAAGCTGCTATGAATCACTTTTAATATGTTTTGTATTCGCTGCCGCAGTGAAGCAAATGTGATATGACGCAAGTGCGCAAACGTGGTATATGTGGACAATAAGTAGGCTGTATCGGTACAAATACATAATCACACATTGAAGACCTTCATGGCTGGCATGGCAACAGGGCGTTGGGCATGAAAGATTGTCAAAGGAGGCCGAAAGTTGCTCTTCGTTCTGCTGTTCTAGACACGAACTCTTTTATAACGGCATCCAAGTGTAGTTCCGCAGCTGTCTTCTTGTGCGCCTTTTGGAAGGAACTGGACCACGCAACCACCAGTTTGAAAATTGTTGTAAAAAACCTGATTTCAGCATAAACGATCTGAAAGTGGTCGGGGGAGGGGGGCTGCCCTCTCTTGAAAAATGTCGGGCAGATCGCGTGCCTGTGCTCAAGTAGGGCCGGGGTGGGGCGCCGAATTTTGGAAATTGTGTTTTAAGTATGTTTTCCTGTTGCCCTTGCTTGAGAACTCGCCATACGAATTTGTGGAATTCTGGGAGACGCTGTTAGAGGGCATGTAAGTTACGCGTCTCGGTTGCTTGTGGTCAACGACTTAAAAGAACAAAAGATCGCTGGTGCATCTGACTATTTGTCAGAGAGGAAATTATATGGAAAGAAAATCATGCAGTGTTATAACAGAAAACTGCGGCTCCCCAACATAGTGCTGTGTCACTATAGTGAAGGGAAATAGTTTAAAGTAGGTATTAGTGAAAATGGTACAATGCACAATAATAAATGCATTAGACCCGCGCGGCATTGCGCTCCATTCTCCGAAATCTTCAGGTTGATGACGCCTCTGACGCTTAAGGTCGGCCCTTAGCAGCAGTCGTCGCATACAAATTGGGTCAACTACACGAAGACCATGTCCAGCGACCGAAATCCACCATTTCGGCGTGTTCATAAAATGGCCCATGCATATCTAATATGTACTTACAGATAGCGTCCTCAGAGCTGTACTTCGAAGTTTTAAGTGACCACACTGAAGACTGCAAATGGCGGCTCATAGAGATGAATTGCTGTAGTAGCGTGTGAATAGAATAGGCGGCTGCATGATGATATATGTGGATTCCACACTCGCACTGTGCCACGCGGAAACTAGTAGAAAATCATTCAGGATAGAAGTTAAGTGGTTAAACCTACTTATCTCAAACAGGTTGTATGAAGATTCATCGCCACCCGTTTAAAGCGTAATATTCTGCAATGTTATCGTCATAGAGCCGTTCATCTCACCTGGTGATGCAAGGGAATAATAGCCGGTTAACGAAATGATGGTCTTTATTTGTCAGAACCACGGAAGTTCATTGTCTTCTTCTTTTATCTTCTTCTGCGCTCTTCTTTGCTGAACTTCTACCACTTGGGGAAATGTTCGATTTTCCTCCAAGCACCATGATGGGGAGATCCGCTGCGTGTGTATGAAAGAAGATAAAACTGCTTATTTTCATTCACGTGATATGCGATAGCTCGACGTACAGTGCTCAGCAAATGAAACTTGATAGTGGGCCCGCATGGCGGATGGCGCATATCTGCCCAGGAGTTCATTGCAATCTGAATTCAATACCATGACTTTTGCTTTCATTGTACGTCGCAGTGTGTCTGCTCAGTGTCCCCAGCGATGAAATAAAAAAATTAAAAGAAGAAAAAGAGATTTAAAAGCTCTGCCCTCAGGCGGGTTGACTTCTGCGATTCACTTTCTGGGCACCGCTGCATTTACGAGAGCGTTTACAACGAAGGCCTATATGGTTAGAAGGTGGGAAGATCTGGCGGTCTGTGAGTGCGCAGAAACTGTCATCATGATGAAAAAAGTGCGCACACGATGGTGGTTATGCGAAGCGTAACTTGCGTTGCCTGAAATAAGCCCAAGCCAAAAGAATATTTAACCTCGTTATGAAACCCAGAGATAAACACCGCGGCCACACATTTCAAAGTTCGCTGATCTACAATCTTGACGTAGTGCAAGGGACGAACAATTTACATGCTTTTATCTATTTTTTTTTATTCTAATGAAACGTCGTTTGTCACAGTGTCATCTTCGTATGTTGAACCGGAAATTGCACTTTCTGGTTGCACCAGATGTCCAAATTATGCCAACAACCTCCCCGCGCTTAATTTCGAAGGCGAACCGGTTCCCAGAGAGAAGGAGGTAATTGAGCGTTGTACCCAGAGCACGTTGAATTGGGCTGTTTGTATGGTGACGTACACCAAGTATTTCTTGAAATTTTTTTCTTCTATAAAATTGTCGGCAGTGATGGCGCCGTACGCTTGTCTATTGCTCGTGGCAGCAGTTTTCTATGTTGAGTTCTACGTAATTTTGTAACATAGCAATAAACATCTTTTTTCCTAGGTGAAGGCATGTATTAGATAACAGATGTTTCCACTTAACTTCCCTCACTGAAGGAAGCACGACATAGGGCAACATAGTAGTAGGTGTTAAGAATGGGCGTTGGGGTGATATAATTCTGGAGGGAAAAACCTGGCGTAAATGGACACAGGGACAGACAAGCAGACGGTACTGGTGCCAGTGCCGTCTAATTGTCTATACGTGCAGCCATTTGGGCCATGTTTTTCCCTTCAGAAGTCATGAGACAACTAACCCAACAACACTTTTTGTCGGGTGTTACTTTAAGCAAAGTAACACCCCACAAAACACTGACCCACTTCACATCGACCGACGTCTCCGCCTTGCATTTCTTTATCCCGTTTCGTTCCTACTGCAGTTCACATGTCGCCCAGTTCTCGAGAAAACTCGTCATCAAGGCGCCAAGCTACCGTGCGCAAAATTTCTCTTTGTTGTACCTAGTAAAATAACTGTTAGAGCGTTTCAACATGCAATATTGCTTTATTTTCAATGTTGTAATTTCAATTGGAGCGTTCAGCATTTCACGCATGCCGTCATGAGAATCTGGCTGCTATTCGAAAGAATATTCAGTTTCTCGCTCTCTTGGAAAATGCCGAATAAGCGAGCAACTTTCCGAAGCGTTCCTAAATTTTCTGTGCCAAGGTTCGCTATTTGTTTTCCCTTCTTGAGTCAACGAGGGCGGTCGTTACGGTTATTAAAAACAATCAGATGAAGTAAAATTGCTGGATTTTGCAACTTGACGCAATTTGTGTGTTTGGTATAGCTCCGTTCCTGCATGCAAAAACTCTACGAAGAGTCCAACGTGCGTGCTAAGTTATGTGAAGCTACACGGAGAACTACCACTGCGCGGTTACGCTTGCGATGTGTGTGATTAAACATGGCACGCACTGCAGAGTACGGGATGAACGTGTGATTATAGGAAAGGGCATTGATATAATAAAGGATGAAAACGAAAACTCCGAAAGACCAAGTAGGAATAATAATAATAATAATAATAATAATAATAATAATAATAATAATAAATAATAATAATAATCTCAGAACCGACAGCTCTTCCGCGACTTATGAATCCCACAAAATACGTGGGGCTGTTCAAAGCTTTCGAGACTATCTGAAAGCTGCTTGACATCGTATGCAATAATTTCATACTAACAATTGCGCATTCAAGGCAGTGCCCTCGACGGTGGTTCAGGTGCACACGACGGAGGCCCTCTTTCGCTATGTACGTGTTTGGCGCTCTTGCGAACTTGGCCGCGGCGCCTGCCCAACACGTCGACGACTTTTACAAGCACTTCAGAAGTCTGTCTACCATCAACTGACCCAACCCGTTGCGCCACCAGAGCGAGACAATGAGGGTGGAAAAACATGTTCCCGCCCCTTGAAAGGCTGTCCAACCCTTTAGCTTCGGAGAAACGAGCTTCTATACCTTTAACCAGACGGGTGAGGCGCAGGCGGCCTTGAACAAGATGTGACGACTCTGTCAGCGAAGGAACCCTCCCTGCATTTTATTGTACGCATTATTAATGTCTTAGCTGCGGTCAGAATGAAGGTGGACGCAGGGAGTGGTTCGCAGAAGTCAGCGCGAGCGAGGTGGGGTCACGGCTGGGGTCACTGTCATAAAGTCACGCCATAGTGTACAGGCGCCCGCCATAAAGTCATCCTGCTGCGTAGAACGCAAATACGCCAGCTAGCGCCCGACGAGCGCCGCCTCACATGTCTGAGCCGCTTGCTCCCTATACGTGCAGCAAGCGGCGTCGTGTTTCTTGCCCAAACTATCCGGTAGTTCGCAATCATCCCAGCACTCTGCGTCGCTTCTTTGCACGCTCTCCTAAGCTCATGCACGCGCACATCGACGCGCGCACACACACACACACACACACACACACACACACACACACACACACACACACACACACACACACACACACACACGCACACGCACACGCACACACACACACATGATCGTCTCCAAAGATTGAAATAAGAGATCCTGGCTGCATCTACACGGCAAAAGAAAAAATGGGGGGGGGGGGGAGGCATCATAGGCACATCGGCACACGCATATGCAATGTATGGCGACTGCCTGCATGACTTGAAATCGTGCTGTACAGGCGGTAGGCTTAATAGCCCCAGCTAAGCTCGTTGTATTCCGCACGGAACGCTCCCTGGGCCGGTACACTATTTCTGTCAATAGATTACGAGCCGCGGAACTCTCTCAAACCTTAGCTTCGGAGCACTGCGCAACCTGGGACACTTTGGTACGGCGTACTTTTGACGTGTTTAAGTGAAACTCAACCTCTTTACCCCGGTCTACGCACTCACACCGTGAGCAGAACATTGTTTTTGGTTGCGTTTCAAACACGATGGAGCCGATAGTATTTCACTAGGCGCAAGGAAGGGCGCATCCACGGAACCTGTATGCTCTCTGACTTGCCGCATGCTGCAAGTACTGGTCGCGTCGTGACTAATTCCACTTTCTAACCTTTAAATCATCGTTGGCGGAACCCAGTGTTTGTCGGAGAGTGCCTGAGGGTTTGACGTATGGCGATTTCAAACACGGACGACGCTTGCACAACGTTTTCGTGCTGGCTGTAAAAGTGAGAGTAGGCGCCTTGCGTCAAAAAGCACGACCGCGCGTCATTACGGCTCGAGGGCAAATTACTGGGAAAGAAGACAGCAACCGGGGGCACCGTTTTCCTGGTGTGACGAAGCGGGTGGTTGAAACAAAATTTCATTGTACGAAGGAAACGACACTGCCGACTGGCGAGGCAAACGTTGTTTCTTTCGTACAAGTATGCATGCTCAAAGCAAGATCACATATGGGTGGGTGAAACGAGGAAAGATGCCAGGTCTTGTTAGCCAGAGGTTCATGATTTCTGATCATCTGAGCAATATTTGGGTCAGTTCTGTAATTGCTGCGTAGATTTGTCCAAACATTCGTACAGCGTATTGTATGCACATGTATGCGTTCGTGGTTCTCTCACGACTCAGTCCCGTTGAACAGCGAGAACTCTATGACGGACTTCTTTCAACAGAGGAAACCGCTAAATAAGAACCGCTGGAGCCAGCGAATATAGCTTTACCATCTGTTTTTGTTTGCGTTTCCCAACCACGCGTGTAGCTCAACGGTCTTGCTAAAGACAATACCTGCGAACCTGTGGACTTCCTACTACGGGAGACGCATAAAGCGCGTGCACGCACGCACGCACGCACACGCGCACGCGCCGCACACACACACACACACACACACACACACACACACACACACACACACACACACACACACACACACACACACACACACACACACACACACACACACACACACACACACACACACACACACACACACACACACACACACACACACACACACACACACACACACACACACACACACACACACACACACACACACACAGAGGGAGAGAGAGAAAGAGAGAGAGAGAGAGGAAGAAGTGACAAGAAAGGTCTGACGCGTGTATTTATTTATTGCTTCTCACGGACTCAAAAGCATCACAGTTAGTGCCCCTTTTCCCCCTTTTAGTACGTCTCGCAGCATGACACAAGTGCATTGCGGCAAAGCAATACTGTGGTTCGAATAGGAATCGCAAAACTTCGTCGCAAACAAAACTACCTTTCCGTAAAAAGTAAGTCACCGCTGTTAAGATCGTAAGACGGACCCAAATTCGCACGTTTTACAGAAAATTCGAAGAGTTCGCCCAATTATCGTTCTGGTATTTTAAATAAATATACTATACGACGTTTGGTTCTGGTGCATCCCATAAAGTATCACGAAAAACGCGCTTTTTTTTAGCAGTATATACAAAGGAAGCCACAGCGAAATCGACATGTACGTTTTCGTACGACTCGTTTCCTTGCTGCTCGTATACAAGGAAAGAACCGCTTAGCGCATGCCAGCCAATTGGCGCGGTTACCGCCGGCGAGGAAGCATCGCGGAATTATGGCGAAGTTTTTTCCCTTCACTCGTGCAAGCGTCCGCTCACTGAGTGAGATTAGCCAGATATTTACGAACGTGACGTATATAGGGCGCGAATGACAAACTACTTGAGTAGAGAATACAAAGACGCGAGCGTTACAGAGCATTTGTCGACTCAAACCTAGTCTATTCGTTGCCATAAACACTTTTAATTCTGGGTCTATATATACAACCGTCTCTCATCTTGTGATACCATTTGTCGTACTTGGCACGATGCAGCGCTGTCATTGATAAGCTTGGGTTTAATAAATAAACTACCTGCCCCAATCTCAGTAAAATTCCTTTTAATTTCGACATTTACTGTCAGTACACAGGGCACTGTTTGCTTCATTCCGAACGTGAGAGCTTTTTTTTTTTTTGCAAATGTTACAAGGAATACGAACTTTCGCTGTTACATTAGCTTTGAGCACCTGGCTGTTCTGGTTTGTAATGTTAGTCCAATTTTATGAACTACTGTTCCAATTCTCGCTGCTACCTATAGTACAGTGCTTGCCACTGTGCACGAAGCAATCCCGCGAAGCGAGTGGTATAGAAAAAATAACGTTAAGAACCGGTCCCACGCCTGTGAAATTTTAGTAAACAGTGGACCTGGGGCAAGGGTGTCAAGGTGACTATAACTATCACGCAGCACTATCTATCTATCTATCTATCTATCTATCTATCTATCTATCTATCTATCTATCTATCTATCTATCTATCTATCTATCTATCTATCTATCTATCTATCTATCTATCTATCTATCTATCTATTTGATTCTACGCATAGTCGTTATCATGCAGCAGTGTGGCTAGCGGGTCAAGGACAAGAGCTTTTCCCCGCAGCGTGACAGCTCCGCTGTTATCTGTGAACGCTCCCTATGGATTTACCTCGACCTTAAGCAGCACCGCTGTTATTACTCTGTCTTTCCTTTTACCCCTCTTTTCGGCTTATTCATTTGTTTTGTATTCATTGCGCGACTGCGCTTTGTAACAAGTAAGCTTCACATTGATTTATGTCTCTAATGACACCAGTTTGGTGTTACGGAGTCGAGCTCAGTATAGTAAATGACGTTAAAAAAAATAACATGCGCATTCTTTCGATACGCTCCGCTCGCTTTTGTCAACTTGGTACTCTGCTGAATCATCGAAAAGGCGCCGCTCGACGCGGTGACTGTAAATATTTGAGTAGTATTACCTGTCGTGGGCGGGCAGATGAGACAAAACAATAAAATCTAGGAACGGTCTCAGAATTTTCATCTTGTACATTATTTTTTTTTTTGTTTTACTACACTGCTGTACTGCGTTATGCTACTTGCTACGCGAATTGTTATCTTTCATTGTGCTGCTCTCTGTCAAAGGCTATGGTCAGTGGACGCTTTCAAGCCCATTTTAGAGGCTTTTTGTCCACTGCCCACAACATCACTGTACGTTGCAACTTGATGTTGAAATAAACTGAAACTGAAGCTGAATTCCGTGATAGGTAATTTCCTCTTTCTGTTAAGCATATTTACTGTAATCAAGCTCGCGACGTAGAAATAGTTCAGGTAGTTGAAAAAGGAAGGACGCTTGAGGACAGGATAGGCGTTATCGTTCTTTTTTTGTTAGAATTGAAACAATGTCACTCACTACAGCTTCTTGTCAGTAAAGTTGCTTCCCACCTGCGTTTTATTTCTCTAGAGAGCAAGGCGTGTTCCTTGTATTTTCTCTCCTCTCTCGGGCTCGTTCTTTAATATACTCGCACATGTCGAAGTAAAAGAGGGGACTAGCTTGTCTAAGCACCGTATCATTAAGCGTTAAGCGTTTCATAAAGCATTTACTAGAAGTCGTTCGATGGCGCAGAAGGCTTTTCGCGCTGTTTTTTAGGAGAGCGGCTTCAATTAGACTATAGTTTTGCCGTGCGCCCTTCTGCATGCACGCAACGCCCACTTTCTCTTATTCTTCACCTTTACGAGTCTCCTCTACGTTATCCGAACATAGGCAAACCTGGCGCTTTTCTGATTAAGATTCCCTTCTTTCCCCACCTTGCTCACTCTGTCTTTCTTTCCTTTTAAGCTATGAATCGTGGATGGATTGGTGTGTTAAAGAAGGCTAGAGTGGCGCCAACCTGTGTTGCTTAGGTGTTCCTTGTGGCCATCAGCTGCTTACGACTCCACCCGTCGTCTGTGCAATCCAGTCCAGGTACTCGGTTACCCTGGTGTAGACGTCAGGGTAGTCGCGATGCGCGCAGCCCGAGCCAAAGGACACTAGACCGGCCAGCACCCAGCTTCCGTCGGCGCGTTTGCACTGGAACGGTCCGCCCGAGTCGCCCTGCGAGTGCACATAGTCGAGTCAATTCATTGTACGCAGAATAACCTGCCGCAATTACTTTGAGCCACTTGAGGCGCTGAGGAGGTGTAGTCTAAAGATAAGGCTCTTCTCTCTCTCTCTGTTCTTGCGGGCAGAGAGGTATGCATGTTTTTCGTGTAACCAGAATACCAAATTAGTTATAAGATGTTCTGCATACGCAATCCCATACCCGACTCCAAGATCCACGTCCCTAAAGTTGATGGTAGACGCTGTACACGTATCGTGATGAGCATTTCTGAAATATTTTTTGAAAGAACCTTGAAAGGCTCATCGACCTTGCCCAACCGTCTTTAGTATTACGCCGAACATCACAATTTTACGATTTCCGCCTTTAGGAATGCTTGCAGCGTGAGGCATCTTTTTGTTAGGGTTTCCTAGTCGGATCAGTTTTGGATTACATGGTGCACTTACCATTTGTGCACCATGAAATCATTATTAGGAGGAATTAAGGCTGCAACTACATTTTACATAAATATTTCCCTGCAATGTCCTTCAAATGGAAAATGCAATATGTCATTTACTCACATAGCAGGATCCTCGGCCTCCTTCCAAGGCACCGGCACACAGGTGCCAGTTACGGATGCTGATGCGGAACTTGCGTGCATAGGGCCCGTAGCACACATTGTTGTTGTACACCGGCACGCTTACTTCACGAAGCACTGTCGATGGAGCACCACCTTCGGGAGACCATACACCATCTTTGTTATAAACATTGTTCTTAAGATGTACTCTATCTTCAATGGTATTTATCTTATGGCTATGTGCTTAAAATTATTGTACGTCGTTTTCGCTGGATCATATATAAAAATATCATGTGATGCTTCTTGACTCTTGTTTAAGTCTCGTTAGTTGCTGCTGTCGAGCACTTCTAGCTTAGTTATAAGCTTAGGCATGGTCTCCACAGCTGGTTTTACATGCGAAGTGGACAAATACATTAGTATTTCATACCGGCTGTCGCTCGCTCACTCACTCACTCACTCACTCACTAAATAAATAAATAAATAAATAAATAAATAAATAAATAATAAATAAATAAATAAATAAATAAATAAGAATGTGTCCATGAGATACTCATTGGTCAGGTGGTGTGCGCTCACTTTAGTAGCTGCGACATATTCACGCTGCGACAACAATTCACACACCTATTCACTCTCATGCAGCCCATTACATGTTCACTAACTCTCTTCTTTTTGGAACCTGTATTACACTATCGCGATCGTAATCACACTTATTGATCTCTCATTGATTTCTTCCTCATTAGCTGTTCATCATTCGCATGTTGTCGCGCTCACCTCCTGATGTAGTAGCTCCCCATCCCGTGGAGACGCAGTTCTGTCCCTCGAAGACTTCGTCTCGGTGCGGCAGGCAGACGGGCCTCACGCGACGGCTGAGGCGTACCCTTTTGGCGAGCTTGATTAGCGCGATGTCGTTGTTGTAGCCCTGATAGCCGCGGTACTTGAAGATCTGGCGCGCGTTCACTTGGATCTCCTCGCCTTCGAGCACGCTCTGGTCGTGCTCACCCACGCGCACCTTGATGGTGCTCGCAGGCTGGATGACGCCGCCAAACTGCCTGCGTTTAATAAACGAAAGTAGGATACGTATTCAGGCGTTCAAGGCAACGTTGCATTTCGACACATTACACTAGCACCCTCGTGTAAGCACAATAGAATTTTGTTCCTTTTCTAGGAGGTCTTACGATTAACTAACATTCCGAACTTTTGCACTTACACTTGTGGGGTGAAACAATGTGACCACACTTTATTCCTGGTCGCATGGAGACTTTGGCATCGCAGTTTGTGTGGGCTATGTAACTTCAGAGAGGCTAAAAGACTGTGTTGCTTCCGGTAACTAGCTATGCTACTTGTGCCGTACGTAGCGCATACTGGGCGGTATTTTATCGCTAATGTGGCGGCAGTTAGCGACAGTCGTACTCACGTGACCACGCAGTGTGCCGCCTGTGGCTACCCACTGGTCGCTGATAAGCGCGCCGCCGCAGAAGTGACGCGTCCTTCCGTCACGGCCAGCTTTGCGAAGGGACACCTGCGGTAAGATCTTCTGTCAGGCGTGTTGATGTTCACGGTGGGTGAGCGATGTGCCCTAGTCCCGTTATGAACCCGTCGCCTAAAGCACCTTCAACGCGTCTGTGGCGAAAGTATCGGAAGCCAAAGATGTTTCTGTAGTCATGTGATGTATAGAATTGCTATTGATATCAACAGAAAGTACCCGTCCTACTCTTGTACCTCTATGCAAGAAAAAATTTCCGCCAGACAGTTATTACTTACATGTAATTGGCAGCGTGCACAAAAGTAAGCGTTTCGCGGAACATAGCACGCCGTTTTTCTGACTTTTTATACCAAGACGCTGCTTCATGCGGTTGTAAGCGGTAAAATACCGAAGTTGGAACAATCTAGAAGATTCACATCATACTTTGGCTAGTATCATTTTCACTTAGCAGTCAGTAAGCTCTTCGAGTTTCGACACCAAAACCATGCGGAGAAAGCTCTATTTTACCTTGCCACTCTAAAGCTATTGCTTCAGCAGTGATGCTCCGAACACCGGGGTAAAAACGCGAGTCGAAAATACACAATTGATTGAAATTCGTTAGTTTGTTAAAGAAGTGAAGTAAACGACGCGAACGAACATAAATAACTATATTTCTCGACATGTTTCTACGTGAAAGCGGATATTTCAGACGCTCATGTAGATGTATCTTGGTTCCTCGAAAGATAGCGGCAACTTTCACAAGTTTGCTGCAGCTATGACTAATTACTATACTGTTCTGAGGTAAGCTGTTATATGTATCTCGTAAAGAATGATTTCGAAGTGAGGCATATGCAATTTAGCCTTACATAATGCTTTCCGAGAATATTCACGAGTGTTATTATAGAGTACAAGCTTGAGGAGCGGTCACGAGAACAAATTAATAAGGTTGGTAACAGCATTAAAGATAACAATGACAAACACGGCGCACATTGAGCTTAACTGCGCACAGCGAAACAGCGCAACAGCGCACGTTGAGCTCCATGGAGGGTCGCCGTCCTACTCTTGTACCTATATGCAAGAAAGAATTTCCATCAGGCAGTGGTCACTTACATGAAATTTAGAGCCTACACAAAAATATGTAAGCGCTTCGCCAGTCCATAGCCACCTTCAATTGCAATGCGTTTACTTCAGCCACTGAGCACGTGTGTTGTATAAGGAAGTCAACTTTAAACATGCTCGCGTCATTTTGTTGGAGGGCTTCTTTGCAGAGCGACTACGTGATGTGGCGCAGCATGAGGAAAGCTAACCGATGGATTTCGCAGAAATTAACGATAATTCTCTCCGTTGTACATGTCGCCACGCTCATAAGCGATAACCAAGAAAAATGATCGAATAACAAGAACAACTCATTCTAAATGCGTCTGTCAAAGGTTTTACTTAGGGCGTACGCGGCTAGGCTGCGACCTGTAAATTGTGTAACCTAAGGCGGGTCTCACTTGATATTCCCTTTAGCCGTTTTGCATCATCTCACATATTTGTTCCTCACTGGGACCGCGTCATTGTAAAGGGGGGGCTGAAATGCGATAACTTAGGTGTGATGTGCTTCCGATGCACGTTAAGAAGTGACAGGCTATGGAAATTAGGCCTAAGCGTCTCATACAGCATGCACTTCTCACTGCGCCACTTTGGGACGACAACCAAAAAAAATTTTTTTAACCATAGTAGTGATTGGGGTTTTGTTTCTTAACCTACGTACGAGTCACGGACGCGACTTCATACTACCTTCACTATTCTCTGCAAAGTGCCAGTTAGCAGGTTTACACCAAACGTGTCTGTGATTTACTCGTTCTGACGAACCAGTCGGTGCAATACAGAGGTTTTCCCGGATCCGGCTCACTGTCAACACTGCCTTTCGCTAATTCGATTTCCACACGGGCCGTCATGCATCACTGGCGACAGCACTCGCACATTCTCCCTGCCGCGGATCTGACGGCTCCTCGGAGCAACGATCATGGGGACAAACGACAGAGGGCAGACGTAAGCCGGCAGCTTAGTGGCGCTGTACAAACACGCGGAGGATGCGGGGTGTGAGAGGACAGCGACTAATGAATGCAAATGTCCCCAGCTTTAGCAACATCGCTCGTCTCGGCGTAACTCCAATCGGAGGTCGTATTTAGGCGCCATCTGCGTTTAACGGGCAGCCGCTGCTCGTCTTGAAGCTTCGCATAAAACGCAAAAGTCTTTGAGTCCTTCTTACACCATACTGTTCTCCCCCGCTGCTCATTGCTTCTGGTTTCGACGGGGATGCGAACGTTTGCGGTACGAGTGACGGCTTCATTTTTAAGTGCATTTTAAGCACGCAGTTGTAGCCTCGTGGGCACGAATAGCTAGTTCTTCGTTCACACACGAGGCCTTTTTTATTGTTTTAGTTTTTTTTTTAAGTTTTGACTTTGACCTAAAGAGCGAGTCGCTTGGAAGGATAACAACTGCACATTACTGTGTCGCTGATGACGTTGCTTGCTCGAAAGTGTGAGAGGATGCTGGGAAAAAGATGGCATACGAAAATTTCACCCTAAATTTAGTCACTTCGCGAGCGCTTATGTTCGTGAGTGCGGCTATTTTAGCCCAAGACATTGTAAAAATTCACAATCTAATGGACAAGAAGGAACCAGAACACAAGGCGTGCGTGCCTATCCTGTGTTGAGAAAATGCATCTAGGCCGTTTATACTTTAGGAACGTACCACGGCGCGCTCGTAACGAACGTGTGATTGTTGTTGCTTCGTACGGCCAAATGAGTATGAAAAACTTGGACGCTCTAAATATCTATATGGGGCACTCACAGCACAGTAGAACTGCAGCAACTGTGACAACATTCTTAGCAAATGAGTCTGAACATGCCTGCATGAACATTTGCTCACCTGCCACGGCCACTCCCCGGCGTCAGCTGGTTGGCCTCCAACGATGCGTTCGATGTTCTTTTCGTTGAGCAAGCTTAGTCCGCAGCCTGCGTTCCAGGTCAAGTTCGACCAGGACATTCTGTATCACAACGACTACAACCACACGTTTCCTAATAATTTCAGCTATATGTGTCTGTCATCGATCACTGCCTTCGTCATAGAACAAACAAACAAAACTAAATTTTCTCGCTTAAAAACATTAACTAATTACAAACTTTGATGACATTAGTCCGCCTTATTGGAATCGCTGCATGCGTTAGTAGGGATCCAGTGGAACCTGTTTCTTGAAAGAATGTGTGGACGTGTGAAACAATGAATGCATTGGCACCGATGACAGCACAGATTAGTAGAATACGCAGGCCCAGCGGAAACAGGGTCCATTAAGATAGGGGAGATCCGCTACATCAACGGTAATTTGGGAAGAACAGAGCTTGGTGCAATTATTTAATTTTCTTCGCTGTTTATTCTCTCTATCAGCAAGTATTGAAACTAGAAGGAAAGGTTGGGCGGTCACGACTTTTGGACGCATATAATGTCAAGGTCACCGACGAGTCGCACGCGCGTGAACTGTCCAAAACCTTTCCAACTCGACTGAAACATTAGAACCAGAGGGGGGCGTTGGTACGAGCGAGCTGGTGGGACGTAGACTTGCATGGTGTCTCATTACATCATTACCGACGGTCGAAGCGCAGTGCTCGGCATGGACTCGTTACGCTGTTAAATTGCAGGCACGCGGTAAGTTTGTATGGAAAGCTGGTTTTGGCATCTTAGCGTAAACAATGTTAGTCAGAAAGTGATTGGCTAAAGTTTGTAAGGGACCAGTTTGTAGAGTCTCTAGGATTCGCATTACTTTTCGTGCTAAACTGTTAAGAACACCGAGCCCTGTAACTCGCGGGGACCTACTTTGATAAAAGCAGCACTATGTGAAATTACGGCAGGTTTGTTCCACCGAGCTCCTTTTCATGAACGTGATTAGACCTCTTATGCCCGTTATTTGAGGTAACTGGAACCACTAAGTACGATTATAGTGGAACGATTTATATGCAAAATGCGGACAGTATATTGCTCCCAGTGTTCTCTAGTTGCTCGGGCTATTATGTTAAATAGGGTCAGTCGCCAATTTAGTTTCCTTTTATTTTCCGGAATCAATAACATTTGCTTTAATATAAAGCGAACTAAAAGCTGTAGAGCGCCCTCAGAAGCACGCAGAGCGCTTACTTTAATAATTTTATCTGTGACGTGGTACTTTTCCTCCGGTAGTAAATAGGAAATGTGAGGATAGAAATGACGGGCGTGCGCTATTGTGCCTCCAGATAGCAGCAAGTAGCATTTTCAATTCGGTTTTTAGTGAACGAAGCCTAGGTGCCTGTAAATCCTGTATATGTTTTACATCCGCGTTAAGCGCCCTCCTGTACAATATGGCATCCACACCAGCACACGAACAAATAATTAGTCAATTTATAGCATGAGGAATGATCGAAGTAACTATAGACGACGACAAATAAAATGCGGTGGTATGACCCGTCTTTCATGCACCAGGATATACTTAAAATTTGGTTCTATCTACTTGATTCTTGGAGTGTAGACCGTATGCGCGATTCGTTCTTAGTATAGTTTGATTGCGTGAAGAATACCCAATTGCTGCAGATGAGCTGGACTTGATTAAAACACTGTTGCGATATTATTGCAATTACATGGTGCTTGTTCTGAGATGAACGTGCGCGTGTTATGACTAGCAAGGGGTATGCCGGTGAAACATCGTCATCGCTAGCGCGACAAGTTTCGTCCGCGAATTTGAATTAAACGTCAATGTCCTTCGTCTAGGTTTGCGATAGGATGTGCGAGGGCACATCCTATCTCCAACTCGGTTCAATAGGAATCAACGGCGTTCTTAAGCATATAAAGTCATGCGCCTTTTTGTCAACGTGACCTAATAACACAGAGTGATTGTATAGCGGGCTTCCCTGACCTCAGGCATAAACAGCGGGAAAAGGACAAATACAAAAGAAATCGCTGCTAAGGTTTACCGTCTCCTTGTCACTGCATGCGCCTCTTTCACGTTGGTGTTTCTCCGGCTATTCGTCTTTCCCCACGAGCAAACTTGTTATTCATTAGTGATAATTAATTAGTGATAATTCACTACTGATAGGCTGTTGGAAAGTTATGCTCCCTGATTTCTTGCACTAAGGACTTGCAGACGTAAAGTTGTTATTTAGATCGCTTTCTCCAAGTGATGACAAACGTTGTGATATCTTCGACGCGTTGTTTAGTCATAGCAGCTGTATGTAAAAAACAGTTGGTATGAAGGTATGTTGGATCTACATTATTGTGTTCAGGAAAGCAGTTACGTACGGAGATTTACAAGCAAATGAGATCCTACAGATTTGAAAGCACTAAATGCAGTGAATATTTGGACTGCGCAGTACGCGTGCCTTGAAATGGATGACCTGCAGCTTAGTAGATTGCTGGGAACTTCGTAGTTGATCAGCTGCTCATAAGATAACACTGTCTTTTTAAGATAAACACTGACTTCAAGAGCACGAATCACATTGCACGCTTTCTCGAGTCGTGGATGATTGCCGGCAAAGGGATTGTTAAAATAGGTCACCTTTTTACTTGAGCGGCTCTAATCGCGCTAATAATCTCAGCAGGCAGGTGGAACGAAAACAACTCTAGCGCGGACCTTTAGAAGTTACGTGCGTAAAAAGGCTAGGTGGGGGCTTATGTTACCTCTTTTCTGATCATACATATAGTTGGTTTCCTGCATATTGAGCCAGAAGTTACATTTGATAAGGATGAATTTTCTTCTTCATAAACGCAAGCACGGAGACGAACAAAACGGGTTATTTGCGATGCACCAAACGCGCCATATCTAACGGGCCTGCTGTGGACCTGACCACTTACGTCGATCAAGCATTCCAGAGGCATTTCCTTTTCACTCGTCTAAGAAGGCAAAAAAATTTCCGACGCGAGGGGTGAGATATAGCAGGGGATACTTTCCTTTGCACATATCCTTTAAAAGCGCAGATGTACAGCCTTCCCAGATATAGAGAAGCAAACAACCTCTACAGGATTCCTGGATGGAGTTGAACTGTGCACACTCATAGCTGGAAATGACATCGTCGGCCGACCGGCGAGATTAAACGCTTTCCTGCTCTAAAGCAAGCTCTTCAATATGCCTACAGCGTCGTGAGCCGTGTGTCGCGGCATTTTAACGTCGGTCCCTCATTCATTTTAGAACATCCGAGCTTCGTTCCGCACCGAATACTCCTAGGGGGGGACGTTGACGCGCTCACTTCCATGCCAAATCTGTAAGAACCGTTCATGCCGGATGCCATATCACTGGCAGAAATGATGCGGCATGCCTTAAGAGGAAAGAAAAATCAACATAAAGAAGTTGCGGCACTCCTGCAGAGAAGCATACGCCTGAGGCGCCGGACTGCATCGAGTTGCGTGGCGAGGTCGACCTCTGGCCCTCGGAACCAGGCATGCGCTCCGCGAAGGTGAAAAGCCCCGTCGCTTGCTCACTGTGCGTGGACTGTGCTTGGGACAGCAGGACAAGTCGCGCGGCCGTCACCAGCAGGAGCGTCAGCGGTGTCGCCATGTCGAAAGCCATGTCGGGAGGAGCGTGCAGGCTGGCGCGGGACTCCGATTTATAGCCCACAGTTCGTCGTCCTTTCGCGCGGCCCAGAACCGGTGCATCGAGTCACTCTCGCCCAGTCTGCCACGCATGGGTCATGTTTTTTTGCCCCAGGGTGTGTTGACCTGCGCGGGCATACGATAAGAGATGCCCCCCCTCAAACAGCATGCATGTGGTGGTGTGCTGGAAAGCGTAGTTTGTAGGGGGGGACGCGTTGTTGGAAAAGCGCTTCCGACGGAAAGCGCGCCCGGACGCGGTCACCACCAGGACAGCCTGTCGACACGAGCGTTTGACCGCTTCGTCTTTCTCTCACCCCCCACCGCGAGCAGAGCTCAGTATGAAAAGCGGCCTGTGCCTCAGGTAAGGGCGTTATCTAATCACTAAAGACGCCCAGTGATGCTCTCAAGGTCCCCTCGTGACCGAAGCGGTCCGGCTCTGTAGGAATGACCGAACGCCCGCGGTGTTTTGTTGTTGATTTCAGGAGTGGACTTTTAAACTGCTTTGCATTACGCCTCGGCTTGAAATGTACATTTCTCGTTTCGAAAGACGTCATTGTTACTGTTCTCGTTTTGAGTGCATTGATCGGTTCCAGGACGGAGACTTTTTTTTTTTTTTACAGGCGGTTCGCACCGTTCGACGTTTTTGTATGAGGGGCCAACCTCGGAGGCGTTGCCCTTGCAGCGAATGTCAGTCCCCACGGGCTCTAACCACGTTTGTTGGCTGTCAGCTCAAGACCGTGGCACTTTTGTCGTTGACAGCGTGCAAAGTTTTCCCTCTATTTCTCTTTGTGACTGAAGCGCGCTGTCAGTCTGCGTAGTTATCAAATAACCGGGCCTTGATAATTCAGTGAGCATCACTGTAGCGTGTCCACAACATCTGTAAGGCTTCGCCGGACCGGTCGTGTTTTCTAGACGAATGACAGACGCTGCGTAAAGCACCAAGCTACACACACACGACATCAACACACACACGAGACACACACACACACACACACACACACACACACACACACACACACACACACACACACACACACACACACACACACACACACACACACACACACACACACACACACACACACACACACACACACACACACACACAAAAGTAAGAAAATATGTAAACAGTGTAAACAGCAAGAACATTTTTGTGTAGTTTTTCGCACGTCTGATTCAGAGTACCATAGATATATCAGCAGAGGAACGTAAGCAAAAATGCGCATGTATTTACACAACTAGACGGGGAAGTTGAACGTTCACTTCGTAAGGAGATATGTTAAACGTTAAAACGGAAAAGTGACGCTTTTAGCTGCTTCGGGAAAGCCGGATGCTTGCTTATCTTCACTGTCCAGCGACGAGGCTTTGGGCTGAGTAGTAGGCCATTGAAGTGTTCTCGTCAAAAGCTGAAGTTGCTTCTTTAAAGTGAAGCGGAATGTTTCCGTTTGACGATGCAGTAACCCCTGATTTCTCGGTTTCGTTGTTATAGCTGAGTATTAGGAGACCACTTAGAAACATGACCTATGCTCGCCGCCTTATAGCGTCGGTAATAATAATAATAATAATAATAATAATAATAATAATAATAATAATAATAATAATAATAATAATAATAATAATAATCAAAGAATTTCTGGGAATTTACTTCCCGAAGCTACGATATAATTACGAGACGCCGTGGTGGAAGGCTTCGAAAATTTCGACAAGCTTGGGTTTTTTAACGTCCACTGACATCGCACAGTACACGGGCCTCTTGCATTTCGCCTACATCGAAGTGCCGCCGCCGCTGCCGGGGTTCTATCACGTGACCCTACCTTCGGCTAAGCGGTCAAGTGCCATATAGCCACAAGGCCACCGCGGCGAGTATCATGGCGAGTGGTCCTTTGAACACCTCATTGAAGGCTACTGTTATAGACGACCGAGAACGCTTACAGTGAAGGGCACGTGGAATAAATGCAATGAAGGAATGTTTCAAGGGAAGCACAAAAGGAGAAGATAGGCACGGCCCGGGGTGCATTGCGTCCTATTCCCATGTATGAAAATGCTTTCTCGTTGCAGCATGTTTACCAAGTATAGCACGAAGCAGCACCTTTGTACGTTTGGTTCTTTGTATGCCTCATATTGTTATGCACGCTAATGCCGCAGGTCAATCATTCGCTCTTTCGTGCCTCCGTTTATAGTCGAGATGAAGTCGACAAGCTAGCGGCTGCAGCTTCTTAATTTGTGCTCGCCACCGGGTTGTGAATGACCATGGTGTTTCTAAAGAAGCATAGTACCAGAATGCTAAGCAAGGTCTGAGATTGGGCTAGTTGGTGATCCACAGTATAATAAACAGCTCACAAGCAGACACCGGACAACAAAAGGAGACGGGTGGTGACAAGCTGTCTATGCTCGACGAGCGCTGTCTCTGCCACTCCTTTCTTTGTTCGTCGCCCGCGTTTACCATAGCATATGCGAGGTGTTTCGGTTAAGTTGCACCATGGTTTAAAAAATACACGTGCGCGTTACAAGGATGGAGTCATACTGGTAGTCTTTAGCGTCGTTTTGACCATACTTTAATATTTGTAAGAGAGATCAGGCAATTAAATAATATTAATCAACGAACATTTAAACTGTTGCTTTAAACGCGTAATATTTAAAGGGGAGGTTGTAGGGCTTGTTAATTAGTGTACAGATAATGTGTCTTCATAGTAATAGGTGCAGTGGTTTTAATTTCCCGGGGCTTCTGTGAAAGTGCGCGAAATTTGAAATAGAGCGACATCAATGCTCTCCAACATGCTACGAACGAACCACCCAGTAGCGCACCCAGGATCTCTGCCAGAGGGGGGGAGGTTCGATTTTTCACAAAGGGCCGGGCATGCGATTACACAGTTGTTCGTGTGTAAAAAAAGTAAATAAAATGCAAATGCCAAATAATAGTAACATCAATCATGATGATTATTTTATTATTTTTTTCGGCGTTTTGCATAGACATTAACCCCACATTCTTCTAGGACATAGGAGCAGTCACGGAATGGTAGGGGGGATAGGTCGGCCTCGGGGGGGGGGGGGGGGGTTACAACCCCCGAAACCCCCCCCCCCCCCCCTTCGGTGCGCCACTGGAACCACCTGTGATGCACGCAGACCGCACTCATAAACTGGTCGAGAGGACGAGTGCTGTGTGCTCTCGGCCTGTATCTCATCGCTTGCGGCGTGTCCTGTACTGCCTGCGCGCATCATGGATCGTTCTGTCAGTAACGTGTTTGCTAGCGCTGTGACGGCGCGCGAACGCCTGGTGACGTCGTAGTTTTTCAAACCTCTCGCACTTTCTTAGAATCTCTGGAAAAAAAAGAAACTTAAAATCGCTGCACTTATTGTTATGAGAATACATTATACGGACACAAATGATGCACTACAACTTCTTCATTGAACATTTTGCTTTTAAACCAACACCTGAAAATGGGTAATTGGGGTAATTAATATATAATCATTAATTACTTCAGCTCGATGAAAAAATAGTCCGTGGTAATGAGGCTCGGGATGTCACGAAAATTGCCGATAAGCTTTCAAGGAAGAGCAGAATTGACGTCCGTACATTTAATTTTCTTTGCGCCTCCCGACAGAAGGCCTCGCTTTTTTGATATTCGGGCGCCTCAAGTTTCACGCTATTTACTGTAATCCGACGCCATTACGCCACTGCGCACTGAGCATGACGCGGTTTCTCAAGGTTTCTCAAGGATATGAACCGGAGAATGCATATTTCGTTTTCTTTTCTTGCCCATAGATTCCGAACAACAACAACAACAACAACAACAACAACAACAACAACAACAACAACAACAACAACAACAACGACGACGACGACGACGACGACGACGACGACGACGACGACGACGACGACGACGACGACGACTACGACGACGACGACGACGACGACAAGGCAACTCAAATAACTCAACAACGACAGTAACAAGATCAACACCATGCAAGTGTGTTTGAGACCCGGCCTTGTTTACATCTATATACGCTGCCAAAGATCTGCGTAAGCAGTGGCCCAAGAACGTGTGCACCATTTTGTCTGAGCAGGCAACGTCTTTTATTCATCCCCTTCTCATAGGGCGCGTGTAAGCGGCGATGGTGTCCCGTATCCATCCCGTGAAGTGGTGGACACGCGTGTACACGTCCGGGTAATGTGCTCGGGCGCAGCCGGAACCGAACGATGCCACTCCCAGCACGTACCAGCGACCGTCCGATAGCTGGCACGACAGCGGGCCACCGGAGTCACCCTGCGTGCGTGTTGGGGAGCTCCACTTAAAAATTGTCCCAGCGAACGCATTATAAGGCACTGCATATTAACATCTCTATAGCTAGGTTTTGTGTCCAATACGGCTCGCAGACGTCTATAGCTAAGTCTGTGGTGTTCACGTAGACTCGAGGACAACGCCTGTCTACGCAGCGGCCATCCACGTTCTCTAACGGAATATGATGGTGCGTCATGCGCGCTTTCTGATTAAATAAAGAACCACGAACTTACCACAAACAAACAAAAGAACCACAAGCTAAATAAAGAACCAAAAAATAAGTAAGGAAAAACTAAACATGACAAAATAAAAATGAAAATAAATAACTAAAAACAAGTAATAAAAATTTAAATTACGACGTGGCAGTCAGTACTTAGAAAGGACTGAAAAAGCTCAATGTTGCACGCCTTCTTTAAAAGGTTAATGACCGAGTTGTGCCAATTTTTGCCAGGATGCAGACCATAACACCTTACAGACGGGTGGAACTTGTGTGCACTGTGATTACGTGTTGCACTTTGATGAGGGAGCTTAAGTGTTTGATTTGAGTTAATTAGCCGTGAATGTATTAAATTTCTTACGCCAACACACGCACATTGTTCGGTACATTATAGCAAGCTGCATCATTGCTACAAGTTGTTTATATATAACACCAGAAACAGCGCAATCTTGCTACACTTATGGTGACTTTATCTCACACAGGAAATTGTGCCCGCACGTTACTCCATGGTGTGTCAAATTCACGTCACATGTGCCAAATTAGTTATTGCGCGCCATTTGGAGGGCTGCTTAGCATATAAATATTGTGATATGTATCTTAACGTGTATTACCGTCTCATCTTCGATCACCTGCACGCAATGATCCGTTGGAGTATATTTTGAAAGCACATTTATTATACTTCAGGGAAAATTTCCGTAAGGGATGCATGGAATAATTCTTAATGTAAAGGGACGACAGCTGCTTATTGTCACTTGATAAACGCTTTATTTGCTTCCTCTGTGTTTAAGTACTTTGACGAGCATGCGAGTAGTTACAACCGCTATTATTATTCTTGTTAACGTGACAGGACACGTGCTATAATGTCGCAGCGAATAAGATCAGCTTTATGCTAAAGTACGCAACATAACGTTTTTCCTGCCGAGCATGTGCTCCACTATTACCTTTGTAAAACATTCCCTAAATTGCTCCAATGATAGTGCCGAACACCGGCTGCAGATCTTTTGTGCACAATCGACAAGTTAATGCAGGAAGATGTTATCGACCAACAGTGCTCAATTTCCTCACAAAGTAAGGGAACTACTTGGATTGTTCTTGATATATCCGTCACAAAATGTGAAGGCATAAGAGCAAGCACTCCTGTGACCACGACTTTCCATCGTATCCCTTTCGTGCGGCCGCCCGTTTCTGCATCGCGTACTGTAGCGCCATTCCGATTCTCAGCAGAGGTCGCATACATGCCTCCCTATTTGGACTACAAGGAAGAGTCGTTAGGCTTAGCTAAGCCTAGTGGCGTTGTAGCTGGAGACAGGTCGACCGCATGCACCCATAACGCGCCAGCGGCCGCATAACTGTAGCAATACGTAAGATACACTCACGTAGCACACTCCTCTTCCGGGCCTTCCGCCGCACAGATGCCACTTGCCAATGGGCACATCGTAGATGGAGAGGCATTCTTGAGAGGCCGAAGGGGCACACGCAGCTTGTTCAGGCTGTAAGCTGTGGTTCCCTGGGTGCGCTCGTTGCCCCAACCGGATACGGCGCAGCTCAGGTTGGACAGGGGCCTCAGGGACGCCGGTGCCAGACAAGCCGGCCGAACGTGGCTCGACTTGCGTAGACGCTTGGCCAGTCGTAGCAGTGCCAGGTCGCGCTGCAACCTTCCGTAGGCCGGGTGTGGGATCACGTGCGTCACTCGCACCTGCACCTCGCTGCCTTCAGGCCGCCTCTGGTCGTACTCGCCAACACGCACGAGAAACTCAGACGGCGATGCTGTGCGGCCCTGCGAACTGTTTGCAACGAGTAAGCTTTTTGAACGTAGGTGTTTCTGTGCGCTGTAACTTGGGGGGTGAAAGAAGAAAAGAGAAGGCAGGGAGGTTGGCCAGAATGGTTGGCTATGCTAACCTGGGGTGCCGGGAAAGTAGAGTAGAAAGGTGAGAGACGACGGAAAAAATTGAAAAGAAGGAAATTATCAGGGCAACACAAAGGTCACATGAGCGAGCATACGCGCATATCGTGAATCTGTGTGCAGATGCACGTGGCAGCTATAGCTATATAGATTCTATGGCAGCTATAGCATATTTGTTACTCGACGTCATGTGAAGAGAAAACGCGCAGGCTTACGTCCTACGGAATTGTTGAAAATAATCTAGTCACATGGGAGATTTAGCACTCTATCGCAGTTTACGCACGTAACTACTCTCTATGTAAACAGTATTCCACTCTTAACATAATTTCTGCTTGAATGTAGCAGGCCAGTGAAAGAAAAATAAAGGTATGGAACTATCTCAACCAAATAAGGCAAAAGCGCGAGAGGGGTGCAAAGTGTAGGTTACATACAAATTTGTAAGTCTGCGGATTCCTGGCGGTATCATTAACCACAATAATTTTCAGCAATCTGTTGGCCTTTTAATGAATCCTCTGATCTGCAACATCTAGGTTAATTATTTTTAAAGCTTAATTTCACCTGTGCCATCTTCAATCTATGATTTTAGGCCCTTAGACTCAATAAAACATTCTTTCTCACTGTCTGTTCTTTATGTGTTCGAGGAGTCTCTCAGAAACATGTATTCCAGCTCCATTATTTGTCCCTCTAGCATCCTGCCTCAAATAAAACAGCTTTAGGTAAGCTAAAAATAGCCGGCCTTCTTCTGAGTACATTTTATCTAGATGTGAGTTTATTCAGGTAGGCTACGGTTAGAGCAGGCTACACAAAATCACGAATTTCAGCAATGATGCTTGTTCACTGCGTTGCTGCTCCACAGCGAGAGTGCACTGTTGAACAACAACAACAACAACAACAACAACAACAACAACAACAACACAACAACAACAACAACAACAACAACAACAACAACAACAACAACAACAACAAACACTTCCTATTGACATACCAGCTTTCAAGATTGCCGCGACCTCTTACCGAGACAGAGAATGTCGATGTATCGACACTACTGCGTGGAAAACTACGAACCACCTCTTATAGAATCCCGTAAGCTGGTCCTGCCTTCCTGGGGCAATCACTTTTGAAGACGTATGTCCCATTGTATGCTACGGCGACTCCACGATGGAAGATCGAATTGACTTCCCAAATGGCCCGTGGAACTTATTGTACGGCCGGAACAGAGGGCCTCTCGTAGAGGGAGCAGGCCTTTGTGCTGGCACTCCTTCGTTATCGGTCCACGTCTTGTCTGATCGGCCGAAGCAGCGCTCCGACAGCGTTGCGTGTCGGCTTGTTTTCGTTCAGTCTCTGCTCATTGTATTGTTGTGATGCAAAGACATTAACATCTGATTCACACGAGAGATGTATCAACGCAGCGTAGAAACCAAACTCGAAATCCAAACCGACAATCTTTGTTTCCTTTCCGGAGAAAGAAGATATTGATTTTTCAGCATTGGGTTGCTCGGTTGCGGGAAAGAAACAGTTCTGTCAGAATTGTGTCCGAGTACTTTGTGCCACGCAAAAAACTGCTTCACTGTGGAGCTCACGTTGAAGAAGTTATGCAGTATTATGCGGGGAAACAACGATACCATAAGACACGCCGTAATGGAGGTCATCGGATTAATTATGACCAGAAAGACTTCCTTATTTGCATATGTGGACGATTTTGATTTCTAGATATATATGAGGTATGGGGGCGATATTATAGTTTGGTTGAACTTAAATACGGTAGCCATCGTTGAGAATAGAACCTGCGTGCTTACGCTTAGCAGGGCAAGGCCCACGAAAATAGGGAAACCTGTATCGTTGTGTTTACTGTTTACTGACAGATTTAAAAGGATGTTAAGTACAAACACTACATCAGTTCATTCTGCTAAGTTATTGTTACAATATGTTTATTAACTCCAAGAAAGATGCTCAGGTCGAAGTTCTGATACATAAATTTCGTGTCAGTATGTAAACGCCGTGCGACTTCTTTACGCAGTTAGACGCCAGAGCATGGCGTCACAAAATTTAAAAAAAATCCGCTGTGTTTAGGTAAAGTTTCGAAACTTGTCGAGTTCAGTCCCCGACTTTTACAACGCAATGTAGTCCATCTCTACTGATGAAAATTTACCTACGCGCAATCAGAGGCAAGTAAAGTTTGCGATACAATGGTGAGATTACGAGCGAAACTCAAGGCAGTACCGCTACTTGCCCTTCGCTCATGTGTGTCTTTTCTTGCAAGTGTTTCTCTAAGGCCCGTATTCATAAACCTACTTTATCTTATCGCTTCTTTTCCTTATCTTTCCTGTGCCTTTATCGCGCTCCGTTAGCAAATTAGTCCAGTATCGAAAAACAAGCCTCATGATAGTGTTTCACAGTGATTACCATTTTAGTCCGCTTAACGCGCCTTAATGTCACAAGGGCAATAAAGAATGCAAGCGATAAGGATAAGGTAGGCTTATGAACGCGGGCCTTAGTTTGCAAATGGGTGAATAATAAATATTAGAACAAACTCTACAAAGCTTTGTTGGCGTATCTAAGAAAAAAGTTCTATTGAAACCTACGAATGGAACTAAATTGGAGACCTAACTGGTTAAGCAATGCACAGACAAAGTCGTTTTTTCCAGCAGAAAGCCTTCTTGCCGTACAACCGGTACGAGTGTCTTAACACATTTCCCGCAATCTGGAGCACTATGCTAACTTTCAGCGTTATTACGCTGACAGTGCCAGGGATTCGGACGAAAGCGGAGCTCTCACCGCCGGCTTTAAAACAGCTGTCTCTACTAATGCTACATGAGACTACAGGAATCATCTTCAGCTTTACACTGATGGCTCAACAGCAGCAGGCAGATCTGCAGGAGCTGTGACCTTCCCTGCCAAAGCAGTAGATGTGCTGTTCAGGACGTCTCATGGCACAACATCGACAGCCGTGGAGCTTGAGGCACTACGCACCGCACTTTGCGTGATCGATGGAGAGCCACCACAGAGAATGGGCCATCTTTACAGATTCCAAGTCAGCCCTTCAGTGCCTTTTATCGGCCTTACGTAGCGGGCCGCAAGACCAATTAGTGCTTCAAACACGACAGCTCTATCACGAATTAACCGACAAAGGCCATGACATCACGTTTCAGTGGCTACCAGGCCACTCTGGAATAATCGGCAACGAGCACGCAGATAATGCTGCGAAACGTGCCCACGAAATTGGAGTGCTGCAAGCCATCCCACTGTCAAGAACGGATGCAGTAAGAAAACTTCGCTCGCTTGCGCGTGATATGACTATAGCGCTGTGGAACACTCCTGGTCTTCTGCATACCCGTCTGCACCGCCTCGACCCATCACTACAACTTCGAGTTCCGCGTGGGCTTACCCGCTGTGAAACTACCGTACTTTGCCGCCTGTGGCTAGGCACGGCATTCACAAGAAGTTTCAGCTGTCGCATTGGACTGGAAGACAGTGCTGCCTGTATTCACTGCGGCAGCGAGGAAACAATTGTGCACGTCCTCTGCGATTGCCCTGGGTACTGCTCCCAGCGACAGACTCTCGCCACAGAATTGTCACGCCTTGATGGTCGACCGCTGTCCGAGCAAACCATATTGGAATGCCGGACAGACAGTGTCTCGCAGCAGAAAGCCACGAAGGCTGTGCTCAAGTTTTTGCGCGCAACGGGCCTCGTGAACCGTCTGTGACACATGCCGTGCTTGTGTGTGTGCGCGATTTGACCTCTCTCTTTCTTTATTCTTTTTCCATCTCTTTCTGTCTCCCTTCACCCCTTCCCCAGTGCAGGGTAGCAAACTGGATATTTTCTCTTCCGGTTAACCTCCCTGCCTTCCGCCAATCATCTCTTTCTCTCTCTCTGATTTATTTTGTGTTTAACGCTTTGGTACGTAAAAAAGTTCTCCCTGTTCAGATTCTAGTTCTCTACTTTGATATTGTGCTTTACGACCTGACAATGCATTAATATTTCTAATTAGCTCAGTCAGAAGCGTTGAATAAGTCTGCTCAATGCTTAAAGTATAAATGTGTTTCAGAACGCATCGCGCAAAGCCACTGGTCTTGAATTCCAAAATAAATAATTATACATATCCATTCCTGATAAGTGATGGGCTCTGGCATAAAGCTAACCGAATTACTCGTTGCATGCTGCCGGTTTTCATGTTAATTGCCTATGCTTGTTTATCAGTGAAGGGCCAGCGTGGAAACAGCAAGCATGCAGAGAAAGAGGTGTAACTGTTCGTTATACTAGCTTTTAAGATAACCATTGAGCTCACTGTTTCTACTAACATGATCGTTGATTATTTGAGTTTATGTGGAGGTCAAGTTTGTTTCATCGCCTTCTCAACTTAGCATTTGTTATTATTGCCGTCGCCAATAAGAAAATTCATAAGTAAGTCGATAAGTTGCATCTCTCCACGGAAACACTGTGACTGAAGACAATCATTTCGTCCTTTCAAACGGCAGCAAGAAAATACGCGCACGAAGAAACGACAAGGACACAGACAAAGAGAGAGCGCGAGCGTAGTCTATTCGCGTGTCCCGACACGGTGAATGGCCGAGACACATTCAAACATGCGCGAGGGTAGCGAGGCTCCAGTACGCTTCTTGAAGGCGGCTGAGCTACGCGATCAATTCAGTCTATAGAGGGGCGAACATTCATCGGTGGGCGCGAGAACGGTGGCTCTCCTTTCTTATATTTCCTCCGCCTATTCTATTTCTTCCCACTCGGCCATTGTTATACCTTCCTGTCTTCGCAGATTTGTCTCTCTCCTGGCGGAAAGCGAAAGAAAGGTCGCACAGTTCGTATTGTTCTGCACTTTTTTTCTACTTCTGTTCAGTAACTGCTTATCATTCGTCCTTTGTGAGCTTTGTACTATTTTCATCTTCCTCCCTTAGAGGGCAATCAACCGGAGACAGACTTCGGTGAATCTTTCTTTCTTTCTTTCTTTCTTTCTTTCTTTCTTTCTTTCTTTCTTTCTTTCTTTCTTTCTTTCTTTCTTTCTTTCTTTCTTTCTTTCTTTCTTGTTGATTTGTTTGATTTGTTCTTGGTTTATTTCTTTCTTTCTGTATGGTTTCTTTCTCTGTACATCACTCGTGAGCCGCGTTCTAATGATAGAACTCCACGGCTGTGGTTTCTCTGACGACACGAGAGCTCGTAATTCCCCTACAGGAGAAAGGCTGGCTAAAGCGGACCTACACGGCCGACTCATCCACTCTGTCCCATGCTTCCTGGGCTGCTGCACCGCGCATGCGCAGAGCGTGGAGGCTTCTTGTCTTGTCGTTTTGTGTTCATTTGCAAGGTTCTGCAGCGGCAGAGCAACCGAATTCCTTATACTGTCTTTAGAATGTGTCGCGAATGTAAAAACATGCCTTAAGGAAACAAAGGATACAACTTGTAGCGCGAGACATTTGCACAGCGTCCTTTACTGCAGGAATAGCCCCGGAAAGCGAGACAAGGCGTGAAAGGAACGCACGGTGACGACGCCATCTTGAAGTTGCCACATTAGGGCCTACCCTCTTGTCCATCGGTAAAACATTTAACGCGTCTTCTCATACCATTCTACAAAAAGTGGAAAAGCAACAATGCAAACACCGAAAGCTTTTACTCAGCAGGAGTTACCCGAATATTTACAAAAAGATACCTTGATGTCTATGACGTCACAGTCAGATACCCGCACATTTTCTCTTCGGATAAACAGTCTGTTATCACAATAGTTGTTATAATGAAATTCGAAACGTATCAAAGACTCTCTCCCTTCAATCGATCTGTACAGTGTAGGAATAACGCTGTCGAAGGAGAGACAATGACCGGGAACTGACAGAGAAGCTGGCATTTCAGACATTTACTCGGCCAGAGTCATCTCGTTGTTTTTTTGTTTTTTTTTTTCAACAGGAGTGGACATGTCTGCTAACCACGTTTCGTCCGCCATAGGCGGGCGGACGAAACGTGGTTGAGCTTTGCGGAGTCGCAAAACTCAACAGAGTCAGCTAACCAGCGGCGTAAACGCGCTACTGAGAAAACACCAAGGAAAGTGCACTTAGCGACGGCGGAGCGGAGTCCGCGGCGAAGAGGTGTGAGTGGTTCGTACTCGCGATGAGAACTCACGAGAACGAAGACTACAAGCCAGACAGACCCCAACGCTCGCAAATATGGGCCTCATTACATCTGGCTCGCAGTCGACTAAGAGACCGTACTTATACGGGCTCATAATTGCAAATGTAGGCAGAAAAGCTCCATTTCCTGTTCTCTAAGCCATGGCGCCAAGACATTGAGAACGTACTCTGGCCACAATGGCTGAATAACATTATCTAAAGCACCCTATATTAAATCTCTCCGTTCCTCAGAACACGGTGTGTATCTTTCTTTTTACCGATAAATGCTTACCGATAAATGCTTATGCAGGCCTCAGCAGACGCCGTCAAATATCTGTAACGACACGCTTATTAGTGCGGGAGCGTCAGAGTCCCTTACAAAAATGCCATATATGGCGATATCAGGAATTGGGCATATCGGGTTATATATGGCTCGCGGCCATATATAACCAGATATAATTATACATGTGGCCAGTAAACAGACGTAAGTTCAATAAGCAATCGTCAAAATAATTGGAATCATGTCCAATTCTCGAGCAATATAGGAAGCACTTGATAGAAAACATGAAATATTGAAATTCCAGGCATTCCAACTTCACTATTTAACAATATTTTAGGCGACATTAATCCTCCACTTAGGTGTCTCTTAGCGGCATTCGCACCTTGGCGGCGTTGAACACTGTGTCCTTTTATGCTCACTACCAGCATTTCCAATACGGGTAGCTAGACGTGATTTCTTTCTTTATCTTCTTTCTTTCTTTCTTTCTTTCTTTCTTACGTATACATGGCTCACAGCTGCATATTCAGTGCAACTATGACTCACAGGCGATTGTAATTTTATTAATTATCTTCATTAGTTGTCCAGATGTCTAAATTCCCCCTTTTTATCTATGCTCCGACCTATGCTCTGATATTATGTACGTCATTCATAACTTTTACCGTCTCCTCCTCCCTTTTAATGCTTTTTAAGTCATACTCGTAGCGCTTTTTAGGTCGAACAGAGAACTTCAGTAATTGCCCTGATAGTTAGGTGCTTTCTTAGCGGAAGTGACCTACTCTCTGATTTTTTTTTTTCCATGTATCGGACACATCTCAAAACGTGTCCTCTTTCGCAGAGTTTATATTTGTTATGTTACAATGTCGGGATTGTCACGTGGTACTCGCGGCCCTAAAAACTAGAACTCGTTGTTCACAGCACAGTATAGGTGCCTGACAGGCTCTGTGCGCTGCAGGGTAAGCACCTTCCTACTGACAAGTACCCACTAAACGAAGAGCAAAATAATAATAATAATAAAAAGAACGTTCAAGTTCCAACCGCTAGTTCTCACAGTCCTTATCCATTACTTTCGATGAGCCAACTCGTGTCCAATCCATCTCTCTGCGGGTACGTGCCGTGACCACTCGGGGCAACAGCAGCTACAAAAATAATGCTCTCTGAGTTTGCTACCGGAAGCCGATGAGCATCGAAACCGCAGCGCCGGTGGGCCAGTGCACGTCCACGCAAAGCTCAGCCTTCGATAATTGGCGATGTGGGACTTGGGCTCTCAGGGGCATGATGACGTCAGAGTTGCGCTGCTGTGCCGTGACGGTTGGTAGATCGAAGAAGCGTTTCGACGATGTTGTTCCCTCGGGCGTAATTACTGGAGCTGCTGGAAGGATCAGTGCAACCTTTCCAAGCTCTGTGGCTAAGGACTAATTGGACAGCCGTAGTAATATATATATATATATATATATATATATATATATATATATATATATATATATATATATATATAACAGAATTGACGATGCGCCTCTTAGAGAACGACGGTTTATTGCATCAACGTTTCGGTCGGAGCCCGACCTTTTCAAGACATGTTAACCACAGGCCAGTATGGCCTTATATACTGGCCTGTGGTTAACATGTCTTGAAAAAGGTCGGGCTCCGACCGAAACGTTGATGCAATAAACCGTCGTTCTCTAAGAGGCGCATCGTCAATTCTGTTATAACTAGCGGCAACCCAAGCTATTTTTGCATATACAGTCTATATAATATATATATATATATATATATATATATATATATATATATATATATATATATATATATTCTCTTATTCCACGTTAATTCTCTTATATCCACGAAGAGTACTACATCTGCATGCTTCCTTTGTTTTCCTCATTTATAAGCATGTTTCAGCGACTTGTCTATTTTGGACTGGGGCGACCGTAGAGACCCGCCTGAGCAGGTTAGCGACTGCGGCTTTGCACTCTTAAGCACAAGGAGCGAGTTCGATCCCCATCGTGGCTACCGGATGTTAGACGGCAGCGAAACGCAGTAGCTCATGTGTACTTAGCTGTGCGTCAAAGAACTCCAGGTACTTTTTTTTTATTTACAGATACTGCAGGCCTTCCCCAGGCCCATGCAGGAGTGTGTACAAACAATACAAAAAACAGATAATAAGGTAAACACATCGAATGGCTTGGCATAAATGTAAGAAAAAATGAATCACAAGTACATAAATGGAAAGTATACGAAGGTGTTATACATATATTGTTAATACATTACACTCAAAACGATGTGTTTCTATGTCATCCATTTACATCAAAATTAACACAGACTTTCCTGCTGCGGGATGTCTCGTAAAGATGACACTATTTTCGCAAGTAATGTCTCCTATTTTATTTGTACTGTTAAGCGCTTTTTTGTCGCTCAGCTTGGGCTGTTTAGTTGCGAGATCTCTGTGTAAATCTTATTCCACCTGCTGTACCAGGTGTTTGTAATCGACAAACGGAATATCTTATTGTGTACTTGGTAGCTGCCGCCTTCGTTTTCAGTATCACTATATTCTTTATTGAGGCCGTTTACGTAACATTATGTACTCAATTGCATTATGTACCCATCCTGTCGGTGGGACTGCATTGCGCTGCAATATATTAGTAGTGTTCGATCTCGTTTTTAAACTCCGAGTACTTGTGGTCCTTTCGTCTACAACGGGTAATATTTGACGGCGTTGAATAGCTACGCTTTTCGAGCATCACCATACGCGTGCTCTCTATTCACCATATCTGACATTGCTACGATAGAAAGAATTGTTTTTACTACACGCGGCTGCCTCTGCTCAATATCTGCATCTCTTTCAACATTTTTCTGACCGTCTGACAGCCCCCTTTGGTCATCCTTCACAAAGAGAATACGGATGCTGAACCAGCATGTGTATCGTATTTGAGATACACACCGTTGTACTCGTTTTCGACGTGACGAAAGTTTAAGGTTAGGAAAAGGAACGTAAAACAAAACTGCAGGGGGGTTGAATGGGCTTCCTTGTTTACGGCCTCCTAAATAGTGTTCCAGCTCAGTTCAAGTATTCCTAAATTATACGACACAAATATTGGAAAAAGTCGTTTATTCCCTTAGAAAGATATGTACTGAAACAAAATTTCACGCATTTCTAAAGCCGGTGTTGTAACTCCTAGGAAATGACTTGCTCGTCTATTTGAAGGAAAATTGTTTCTCGGGGAGGAACGTTTTTCTAGGGCTAACCATATTCGGAAGCGAAGGTCCGGCGACGAAAACGACACTTATCCCTCTAAACAAGAAACGCTTTCGAAAGAATATATGTTAAAGTTCAGTGCTTAAGTATCACAACCAGTTGTCACCACGCGTCTGCAAAGAGCTGCCAAGTATAAGGCAGAGTCTATGTGCGAGAACTGCGGCTGCGACGAAACGATCTCTCATCTTCTGTGTGAGTGTCCCCGTTTCAGTGGCCCCAGGAGAGAACTTACCGCTGCTCTAGACAGACTTGACAGGCGCCCTTTGTCCGAGCAACGAGTCTTGGGACACTGGCCATGTCCATCGTCAGCACGGAAAGCGCTCAACGCGTTGTTGCGATTTTTACGGACGAGTGGCCTAAGGGACAGACTTTAAGCAGTGTCGCGTTTGTGTGCGTGTGTTTTTTTTTCTCTCTTTTTCCTTTTTCTTGTCGTGTCTCCTTTCTCCTATCTTTCAGTCCCCTTACCCTTCTTCCCCTGCACAGGGTAGCCAGCCGGTCTCAGCACTGGCTAACATCCCTGTCTTTCCTCCTTTCTCTTCCTCCTCCTCCTCCTAGAGAACGGCGGTAGCCGTTTCTGTAGCACAAGTTCAGATTTTCCGTCTGTAAATTTGCCAATGGTCTTAGGACACAAAAGTGTATAAAGCTCCTGGACGGACTGGACACGTCTTCGGAAGCGTGGAAATGCGTCTTTTATTTGCCGCGCTTGGAGATAGACATGAAAGGGGACCTCCTGTCGCGTCATTTTCGTTCGCGTCATTTTCGCGGCGTCCGTACCAGACGCATGCCAGCGCATCAATGTTACATATTCAAACTACCGTGAAGCTCTGTCTCTTCGCTGGGCTCACGGATCAGGTGCTGCCGCTTTGTCTGTCGCCATTCGAGTTTAACTCCTCTTCTGAGGTTCAACAGCTGCACGACGATTTCACATGCACCGATCGATTTGCGAAAGAAAGGCGGAATGCAATGATGTCAGGACGCAGATCTTTCCCTGTCGCCGCTGGCGAGCTTAAGGTTATGCATATTGACAAGCTTGGCTGTCAGCAGCGCTGGCAAGTCTTCCTTATCACGTTATAGTAAAGGGTGGTAACGCAGTGATCGCGATCGATTAGGAGCGTGCAAGTGTGAAAGTGCTTTGCAGCCGTGCGATCGCACTGGAACGTGCCGGAAAACCGGTTCCTGTTTTTCTTGTCGTTTTACTCCCACGATGAAGATGCGTTTCGCGCTCGCCCTGAATTTCGTTCGGTGATGACTCCAAGCGCAGTCAATAGAGGGCGACGCGTTCGCAGTGATGCTGCCAATATAGTTTCCACTGGGTGGGGAAGGCGATGACGGAAAGGCAAAAAATGAATGGCGCGACGTTGCGACGTGTCTCGTGACACTTGTCATACTTGCTCGGCGGAATATCTCGCGCATTCTTTGTTTTCTTAAAAAAAAAAAAAAACAGATGGATCAATATTATGTGCTACAAGACATTCTTTAAAAAATCACTTTCCCAGACTTGTTCGCTTGATGCATATGAATGGCCAGCAGCAGAGTGCCATGTCCCGACTATGCGAAAAAAAGGTGTCGTACGCATTTGTTTCCGATGCACTCTCCCCACTCCACAGACACTGTCGCACACTGGAACGTTGATTCGTCTTGACAACCTCTGGTATTCGGAAAGGACAACCCAGGTAAGCACGGCACACGTGGTCATCACACTAAAAGCCTGTCAAGAATCAGTTCAAGCTTCAGCGTTTGGGCGGCCGAGTGGAAACACTCGCCTACAGTTTCTCGCCTGCACCACCCGCTCATTTCTTCTTCCTCAGGGGGCCGCTGCGTTTGTTGTTCTCTGTATCCTACGCACGTCGCTTTCCCTCGAAGAGCGCGCGCGCGCACGCACGCACACGCACACACACACACACACACACACACACACACACACACACACACACACACACACACACACACACACACACACACACGCACGCACGCGCGCACACACACACACACACACACACACACACACACACACACACACACACACACACACACACACACACACACAATTTTATCACAGGTTAGGGTGCCAAACCGGTAGCCTCACTTCTGTATGCCCCCCCTTCTTTTTCTCTTTCTTTTCTTATTCACATCTGATGTCTACTTTCACACATCTTTTGTAGCGTGCGTACCAGAGAACGGTCAAGTGGCCGCAGTAGCGTACACCAGCGTTATGACAGCGCCTTGTGCGTCGTCCTTTTACCGTCCTCTCTCAAGCGCTGCTTTTTTTTTCTCTTCCTTCCTATTGTATAATGTACCAGGATGATCAGTTCGCGACACTCCTGCAATGCATCATCGTACATGCGTGCACCCATCGCTTCCCGTATCACCACTTACTCGACGACGCAGTGGGCAGCGGTGAGCACCCATCGGTCTGTAAGCAGCTGCTCCTCCACAGTGGTGCCTGGTGCCCCTGGTCGACAGTTTGCGCACCGAAACCTGCGCGATGCGAACACGGGGGTGAATGACAACACGCACAGGCTTTTACAGAGACGAAGTGGATCGGACAGTACGTGCAATACTTTGCGTATTTGATGGTAAGACCGCAGTAACACATTGCAGCAGCAATTTCTGCAGAACCCTGTGCTTTAACTTCCATTTAGCGCAGTTGCTTTGTAGTTTTCTTTGTCGGTAAATGGACTTAAAAGAACATTCAGTGCAGTAGCAAAGCGTCATTGTAATGTCGAATCCAAATCAAATGTTCATTTTCCCATTATTGCGCCCCCGTCAACCATCATGCTTTACTTCGACCGCTATGCTGAAGCTTAGCAACACCGCTTGTCTGCACCCCCCTCCCGTTCTTTTTTTTTTTTCCCGGTAGAATTGTGGCCCGATGACATGCGCTTACCATATGTGACAATAGAGCCTCCCGCAAGTGCTCGTGAGCACATTATTCCATCTAAAGTTCGATTTTATAAGAATAGCGGGAAAAATTGTCCCGGTTGATTTATGGTTTCCCACATTAGTTGTTTCACTATCTTCATTCGTACCAATGACAGTTGAAGAAGGAAAGTCAACTTTATTTGTGGGTCTGGATGCAAAAGCTACACTGTACATTAAATTATAATGGGAAGGGTCTATTTCACACAGCATCGCACACAGACTTGCGCGGCCAAAAGTCGTTTTAGCAGCATGCTTCTCTCTTTCCGGAGCAGCAGTGTAGCGGTGGTGTTCATATATACTGCATCGCTGAGTGTAATACACCTCTGCTTTGCAGGCAGTGTGATTGCTGCGGTAATATAAGGTACAACTATTTTTATTGATTATGACTCAACCACAGGCGGGCCCCTGGATAATGTTGACCACGTTTTCCATAATGACTTGGGAGGGCCACAGGGTAAAGCCCGTTTATGCTGATCACAACCCGTACTGTTAAGATTAGTAACTGCCTTTTCTTTCCACGCATAAGTATGCATAAGAAAGAAAGAAAGAAAGAAAGAAAGAAAGAAAGAAAGAAAGAAAGAAAGAAAGAAAGAAAGAAAGAAAGAAAGAAAGAAAGAAAGAAAGAGGCATACGGACAGACACAGATGAAAACGCAGGTAATGGTAGAGTTAAAAGCAACTATAATGACTCGTCTGGCTGCTTCGACCGCCACCGTTCGAGATAAGGCATGTCGTAGTTTTTTTAACCTATTTGACCGGCAAGAATTGACTACGAGCGCAATGTAGGCGAGTTAGGAGGATTCGCGCCCGCGACATAGCGGGTGCAGCGTGGATTGTCGAGCGGCCTGTATGCGAGCAGAGATATCACCTCTATTGTCCTGATTGACTTGTGAAGGTGAACTTTCATAATATACAGATGTTTCCTAAAGATTTTGGTTTAAAACCGAAACGAAGCAGAAGCGCCCAACTATAGGTAATTGTCAGATAGATCGGAAGCATTCTTTTGAGACTTCTAAATTACTCGGCAAGTGTCGATACCAGCCAACATTAGCCGGGGCTAGCCGACGCAAGACAGCTAGCGTAACTTATGCGGCACTAGCCAGTACGGTATGATTACTTGTTCCGGCGACTGTAACGAGCTACTCCTTCTGCGCCGTCATTTTGGCATGTGTATTTGATTTTGCAGCTACAGCTGAGACCTTATTTATTTGTACACCGACTCTATGATACGGTTACTTGCTGCGGTGCCTGTCCTATCCAGATTTTTTTCTGCAGTAATACAGCATTCTAATTTATGCATACATAAAATATCCTACGTATTCCTATTTATGGTAACTTGTCACCTTCTGGGTAAACGGTTTAGGGAGGCAAGCAACCATAGAAGGCACACGCGCAAAATTTGTGCGATAGGAACGCAAGAAATCAGGGGCAGAAGAGGAGGAGTTAAGGAGGGAATCCTGGGCTTTGATGTAGCTTATGTAGATACGCTTGCACATGACGAAGAGTGTTGCCAGAAAGTTTTACAGCGCACAGAATAGACGCGGCAACAGATTGTCGCAGTAACGGCGCCGTAAGCTGAAAGCAACGTCCGTGCTGTACAAAGTCGTACAGTAATCTGATACATCTTGTCACTGTTTCAAATATTTTTGGAGAAGTTGGAAAACAAAGTGCCAAAGCAAACCGCAGCGTGTCGCTTTGAATTTCAATCAGACGTCACAAGATAAGCCATTGACAACGACATGAGGCTGCAGAAACTGGTTCTGAACTCATGCACGCGCCTATCTATTCTCTTTCTTTCTTTCTTTCTTTCTTTCTTTCTTTCTTTCTTTCTTTCTTTCTTTCTTCTTTCTTTCTTTCTTTCTTTCTTTCTTTCTTTCTTTCTTTCTTTCTTTCTTTCTTTTCTTTTCTTTTCTTTCACCAGTGCGCCCGATAAAATGGCATGTGCTGGTGAAACCTGGTCTCTCTCGGTCAAAGCAAGAAAACGCAGCTTCCGAAAGCACACCACCAACGCGCGCTTCATGTATGTTGAAGATATTTGGGAACACACTTCGCCCGACCCTGGAGTACTAGAAGCCCGGTAGCGTATTTCATGCCGCAACAGCAAAAAGTAATACACGTCGAAGTTAGCGGATACTAGTTGACGTAACTGCATAAGACTATATAAGTCGGGCTCTTGCATGTACACGGGCTGACCATCTAAATGAGACCCGATCAATGAATCGCTACCGCCTTTGCGCTCCGTCTATACGCTTACAGAGGTTGTCAATGAAGTAACTTATCTTAGCAACGTATTTTCATTCCGCTTTTGTTATATTGTCTGTGCTATTAATGAACTTGTATTGGTAGTGGGAACTGCATCGATCATACTTTTTCATCGTTGTTCTTTTTATTTCGCAAAGCTGCAACCTAGGGATATCTATGGTTATTCGCCGTGTGTGTGTGTGCAGCAACAACATTCACCAAAAAAAAAAAACCCGAGGGAAAGCGGACTTGTTTGACATTCTGCAAGTCTTCTTGCCCCTCTTGGTTTGCTCGATATTAAGCTCAATAAGGAGACATACATTGCAGTCTTACTTTGATTTTCTGCATGTATGGTATTTCTTCAAAATCCTACACTCACACTCTCATCGTTGCCTTTAGGTGTGAAATCCAACTCCTCGGACCTCTTCAAGCGTGAAATCCGCGCTGTTACGTACGCTTGCACGGCTCTGACATCAGAGAATCCGGTAAAGTTTTTATACTTTTGGGTCCCTTTCCCGGGAGCGAAGCGGAAAAAAGAAAATACGAATGGAAGCCACGGCGGAGATCGAAGAGTCCGGCTGCCGGCGCACGGTCGACTGTAAACACCTGAGTCAAGCGTTCGTGCAGAGCGGCTTGATTCGTATCGATTTTCTCATCGCTCTGTTCAGGTTACCTTGGCCCAGCCACAAGTTTTTATGTCCGGGCGTCATGCTTTGACCGCTTTTCTTTGTCTCGGTCTGTCGAAGATATTTATAGCGTCCGCGCAGCGCTCTGAGAACTCGGCCCCAAGTCAGGCGTCGCCAAGCGTGTTTACATTTCTGCTTTATTTCGTTTCTCGGTCAGTATTGTTGCTTTAGCTTGGTTGAAGCGAGCGTGGCAAAACTCACCTGCCAGGGAAACTCGCCTGGAAGCGCCGGAGCTCCTCCGATGATGTTGAACGAGGCGTACTCCCGTTCCCTTATACCGCAGTCTGCACAGTGTGACAGAAAAGAGGCGATCTCATGAAAATAGAAAGGTAGCCGCAATGAAGATTGAGTTCTGATGGCATCTGTGGTACCCGGAACAATCAAGAAACAGGCCTATAGGATCTATGACGTGCAGTATGTGGTCAACCGCAAGTCTGCGTAGTAGATACTATGCCGAACTTCGGAAATTTCACTGGTACACGTTCACTTGCTGAACTGCAGTTGACTAAAACACGCCCTTGGGCTAGTTGGTGCACATTGTGTCGAAAAATTGGAGGCGCAGGAATAAGCAAGGACAAGAAGGGCACTCGTCCTCTCCTTTTTGTCCTTGTTTCATGTTGTGCCTCCATTATTTTCGAGACTGAACTGCAATGCTGTTCTGAACACGATTTCTGACAAACGACTACAACCAGAAAAAATGCCCTATGAGGTCAAAAGGCGGAAAGAAACGTTCGTACAACTCGCCTCCATGGGGCTTTTTTTTGACGGCACTTCAAGAGATGAACCGCGACAGGAAGCAAACTGTAACCACAGGTAATTACATCTATTGTGCTTGTGCCTTTCCACACGACGGAAAAGATGATATATGGGAGTGGCGGTGACATATACTGATCGATCGTTGCGTAGCCGTAACAGCTATGAAACATGGTTGTGCACTTGTTCCGCCATGTCACGTGGTGCTTGTTGCTGGTTGGTTAGCCGTTCCAGAGTTGCACGTGCCCCGGCTGGTTTTTGTTTCCTGCCCTTCCGCATGTGCTGAGAGATTCTTTCAATGAGAACAGATGAGGTAAGCGGCGAGAAAGTGCAGGAAGGAGGTGTGGGAGCAAAACGCACGTGTTTATTTTGGTTGAAAATAGATGCCATGCCGCATGTGGTACTCCGCTTGTTAAATGACGAGAGATGGACCGTTATCATTCAGGACCACGGTGCACGAATGAATGACATCCGCTGCAGGCGTGGTACAATTACCGAGTACATCCACACGTCATTGTTTTCTACCATAATGGTGCATAAATGACGTAAAATGAGAATCGCTTATTTTAACACCAACTGCAAGAGTGGGCTGTTGAACTTGCTGGTATGTCATGGTGAGCAACCTACAGCAAAGGTATGAGCGCTATCCGGGACACAGAACTCCTCTTTTTGATCCGAATATAGACGTTGTATGAGCGCGCCGTTTCAGCCAAGGCTCCAGAACGAAGCCGACGTTTTACGACGAACGTGTAAACATTGACCCTCTCAACCCGCGCACTTCGATGCTACCTTTTACGAGCGTTGGGTTTATCAGGTTTCCTTAAAGCAGAAATCAAGGCGAACCTAAAGCGCAGATCGCACTCAACTTAGGAAGGATCCGGAAATCCCCACAGGTTGGGAAAAGAACCTTTCATTATCTTAACGTTAGTAGTTAGAATGAATTAGCCGCCCCACTCACGACCTGACAGTAAATTTACCGCCTCCCGTCGAGCGTTCGAGAGCGCGGAGCTGCGTTTTGCTCCAGCAGGCCGCGCGTTGTTACCCTGAGAGCGCGTCTTGTGGCACGCTCACAACGCACGGCGCGTAACCGGTGCCGTGTCTTTTTCCCCGGTGTCCGATAAAGGGCGGCATGCAACGACCCGGCGAAATAAAAGAAAAGGAGAGCCGAGGTGGTTCCCTACCGTGCGCAGCTCTTGCGGCGAGGGGGCCACGGCCTACGAGCAGCAGCAGCAGCGTCGCAGTGGCGGCAGCCAGCATGGTTCTTCTCGGTGACGGTGGGCTGCTCGGACAGGTGCAGCACTGACTGTCGCCACGGCCGCCTCTCGATGGAGCTCCTCGCTACAGCCGCCACAGGTGAGCAACCGGCCGGGCTAGCAAGGGTCGTCGCCGCCCGCTCCGAAACGGGTTCCCCGCCCCTCCATGCACTTAAGCATGCCGCCGAAGGTGAGCCCGCGACGCGCCGAACCCGACGTCCAAGAGCCGGCCGAAGCCGGCCCCCTGAGCTGTGGGTTCCTATGCGCTCTCGGGTATACCCTTCCTGGCAACGCGTTTCTCTATCACAGGTGGTCTCTGTAGCTGCGCGAGAAAACATGTTAGCAGCAAAAATCAGAGGAAGAAGGGCGATAGAAGGTTCGATCTAATGTCCCGCGACCTTTCTTAAAGAGTAAAAGCTCGGGGAATACTGATACGCGAAGAGAAGCGAGAAGTGGTTACCATCAAGGACGGCGAACCTAAACGGAATTAAGAAAGGTGGTAGTCTTCGGTTTCCTTTTAAGAACACCACGGATATCTGTTTACTTTCCTTAGCCTTGAGACGTAGTTCACTGACCCGCTATCTACTCAGCTTTTGCACTTTCCTGGCTTCTGGAAAGTGCGACAGTGGGCGCGTTTGCTCGGAATACAGATATAATGGCCTTGCTCCGCGAGCGCTTTGCCCAACGCAGGAATGTCAAGGGCTGACCAGTCAACTATGAATGTTCACCCCTCGACAGGCACGCTTCGTACTTTCATGTAACTGTCAATTCGACGAAGTAGTGGTCGACTACCGGAGACGTTGACTGCACGATATTGAGTGGTAACCAAGGGTTATAAAGATGCAAGCTTTAAGTAGTTCGCACACTGCGATAGGTGACTGTCCGCCGATAACCCACACAACGTACCCTCCGAGGGCGTCGTACGCAGCCACTACCGTCCCAAGTGTGTCCAATGCGTTTGACGATGTGACGGAACGCTGCATACGCGTACTAAAGTTGTCTTAAAGAGGGATAATTAGGTCTTAATTAGGCGGAATCACAGCTCTCACTGTGACCACCCGGCGCTGGCTCACAGAAATGCGAGAATGAGCCACACGAGGTTTAGTGTTAACCTTTACAGAAATCAAGTCCGCCGCGGTTGCCTAGGGGTTAATGATGCTTCGCTTCTTACCTTAACGCCCGTATTCATAAACCTACCATATCCTTATCGCTTGTTTTCCTTATCTTCCCTGTGTCCTTATCATGCTTCGTGAACAAATTAGTCCAGTGCCTACAAAGAAGCCTCATGACAGTATTTCGCATTGATTACCATTTTAGTCCTCTTAACGCGCCTTAATGTCACAGGCGCGATAAGGAAAACAAGCGATACGGATGAAGTACGTTCATGAATACGGGTCAAAGGGCGCTGCGTTAGCATTTTTGATGGAGGCGATGGAAGCCATTTTCGATGGAGGCGCACTGTGCGTTATCAGAGCATGTCAAAGAACCGCAGGTGGTCAAAATTTCCGTAGCTTTCCACTATTGTGTGCCTCGTAATCTTATGATTGCTTGGAGCGTTAAACTCCAGCAATTATTACAAAACCATTGCATTTATGGTACGTTATGTTCACGAGATGCCGAAAGAACTTAGAGATAATGCCACGCCCGTCAAAGAATCTTTTGCGAAGTGGTTTTTTCGCTTGTGAGACGTATAAGGATGCGAGCAGGGCCTGCGAATTTTTCGTTCACCCAGTTTTGAAAGTGTGTTGAACATAGAATGAAGTCATTAATTTATTACTATCGTGGTAAAGTCATGGCCTTAGGAGGTAGCGCTTTCGTGGGATGTAAAGTGATTCACCTCCTATAAAGGTAAAGTGATGGCCGAAAGCACGGGTTACTACTTCAAGACTTGGAGCCGACTATAGAGACAGCAACAGCGGTCTCGCCGAATATCACGCGCACTAAAGATCTCAAAGAGGTCTACTTTCTAGCCGCGTCATTTTATGGTTTGCCGAGAAGTCATCGCGCGAAGCAGTGAGTTCACATCTTTGTGCCATGCACTGCACTTTGTTTCAATCATCCTATGTACATATGCGCGGTCAGTAGAAATTACTTGTCCTCAATATGATACTAAGGCGTCCTTGCAAGTCAGGTGGATACTGCTAAGGTAGCGAGACTTGAAAAACGGGGATGATCCCCTCTCTCATAGCAGAGGGGATGACAGAGGGGATGATCCCCTCTGTCATAGCAGTCAACATAGCACGAAAGTGCAATGTGTCCTCATAGAAGTAGTTAGGTGTTTCTTGCACCTAGCACAGGCACAGTCAGTACAGTATAGCACAGTCAGTAGAGCGCTCGGCACCTTCGTCGCGCTACTGGCGGTCGTGGGTTCAATTTGCAGTGCGCCAGCAAAAAAAAAAAAAATTCCGCTAGTTTTCCTTTCTCGTTTATGCCTCTATACTTTACTGCGTCATATCCGTTACAGGAAATGACGTATGAGGTTTTGGTGGACCCCGGAATAAAACACTTTCATGTTTAAAAAAGCCAGACCAGTGGCGTGCTCTTTTTTCTCACTTCATCGCGCAAGCTTTCTCTGTGGCTGCGCTCGACTCGACAACAGTTTGTATTCGCTTTGAATACGCTAGAAAAGAGCTGTGCGGAAAATGCTACAGCTGATCGGGAAAGTATCGCTATTAGAGTTTCAATTTGGAAAGTGTCGCCGCTGAAATGCTGTTCTCGTGCACGTTCTGCATACGTATCGAAGTAACCCTGCTAGGGCATGCGGACGTGGTGTACATTTGCGAGGAAAACAGGTCGGCTTATGTAATACGCACTTTCCATTCCTCACATATCCTTCCGTCACTACGATTCCAGCACTACTGCATTTTTTTTTTTCAGTACACGAAGCAGTAAATAAACCAGTGAAGAAACTCCTAGAGTCACGTCCGCGATCGCCAGCTAGTGAGCTTCTCATGTCCCTAGAGTAAACAGTGAGCAGGCTTCCAGGACGCGTTGAAGAAATGCCCAGGAAACGAGGGAGGCAAAGCGATATTCGCGGCGCTATTCTGATCGAATGAGAATAAAAGGGTGCGCATTGAAACGCGAACGCGGCTACGTGACTCGATCGCTGCGTCGTGACGCCGTTCGGTGCCGACGAAAAACGCGGTCCGTGCGAAGGACTAAAGCGGCAGGGGGTGGCTGATGCAAAGGCGGCCGTGAATCAGCTGCGTATACTCGGTGATCGCGAAAACACGACGTGACGGCCGTTCCAAGTTTCCCCTAGAGGTGGACCTGCTTGGGAGAAGAAGTAAACGGGTTGAGGAAAGTAAAGGGGAGGCAATTGTCTTCTCCCGCCATCATACCCGCTACGACTTTGTCGTGGTATGTTTTGTGGAGCTTCTCTGGCGCTTCTCTGGCACTTTGCACTTTGTCGACCACCAGCAGGTGCGCCGTTCTTCGCTTGATCAGTTTTTCTTTTCCCTACGCGGCTCCGCATGTGCATAATGTCAAACTCTGTGCAGAACTTGTTGGGATAAAGTTGGTGTAACATATATAGCGTTAGAATGAAGGGGTTAGATAAAGACATACAAGTAAGAAGTATAGACGGAACGAGCACTCGTTTTGTGTCCATCGTTGGTGTGCGCAGTGTAAGAGGAGCGCCACAATGCTATCGACGATGTTGCTTCTTGGCCGTTTCCCTTCTGAAAGGGTCCGTCCAATATACTGCTGGGCTTGTGGTGGGAGTAGGTATCTTGTGAGGTGCGCATGCGTCAGAAATAATATACTTTTCCGACCACCACTAGACCGCCACACGGCACCGAAAGGGCTTGAAGGGATCTGATAACACACACACACACACACACACACACACACACACACACACACACACACACACACACACACACACACACACACACACACACACACACACACACACACACACACACACACACACACACACACACACACACACACACACACACACACACACACCACACACACACACACACACACACACACACACACACACACACATTGCGCGTGTGCGTTGCGGGCAGGACGCATTATAAGGCATTACGCGCTTCGAGGCGTACATTTGTTCTAGCGAGATCATTTTCATAGCCTCTCTTTGTTTGTTATCGCTGCGGTATCACGCAAATAATCTGCTATCAGCACATGACATAAGAGATAAGCCAATTTGTTATATGAGTACCGTCCTCTGTGCGAGGGCCTCATTCAGCAAGACGACGATGAAGGCGATTAGGGCGATGGCAGTACGAGTAGCGACATTAACAGCGGCAGCCATTGCCGCTGTCACGACCAGCAATCTCGGGAGGGTTCGCGAAGAAAAACGTCGTTCTAGAAATGCCACGAGTACATCTTAAGCCTGTCCCGTCTGTGCTTGAATTTACGCCAAGGACAGAGGATGTTCTAAACTTGTTTCGAACATAATGGTGTCCTATTTCTCGACGATACAACAAAATTTAAACTTTGCAACAACAAATGACGCATAATAAATCGAAAGGGTAACGCGCTCTTAGGTGCCGGTCGTCGCATAAAACGTTGAAGCCACGTCGTTTTACGCAGCGAACTATATATTTTAAGCGGCACCGTTTCAATACTGCAAGGAGGGGAACAAAAAAGGGCTCAGAGCACGGTGCTGAGCGCTGGTTCTCGGTTACCATCGTGACACTCGTGCTATTGCTTCGAACTTGTCACGCGAGAAGATATTGGCATCGCCATTAAACTACGCGACACCGCGTCCTGACCTCAAATTCGTGGCGGCAGCGGCGTTTTCGCATCTCGCTACTGCAGCATCAACCGTGTAATGCCTTACTGCCATAAAATGCCTATCAGGGCTCAAGGGCCTATTTAGCATTCAGCGGAACGGCGAGTTCTTCGCTTCAGGTGTCGTCTTCGGTGCTATATATATTCCCTCCGCGCCGCGCTTCTATCTACGCCTAAACTCGAGAGGATCCATTCGACAGGAAGCACGACGAATTTCGTCTCCTTCGGCGTTCATCGTAATCCTCGGATGAGCTCTTTGCTGTATGCAGAATTCGTCGGGGGAAAAAAAAAAGAGAAGAAGAAAGAAACTCTTAATCGAAGAAACATCGAATTCAAAAGCATTTTATATAAAGAGGTGGTGGTTCAGTTTATGGTGCAGGTCGTGTGATAAGCTGTCAAGCAGAAAAGGGGGAGACCAGGCTTCTGAGTTCGGTGACCCAGATATCAAAGCGTGTAACAGGTGTTGAGAAAAGAAATTACGAAGGCAGTTCGACATTGCAGAATCACTGAAGGATGGCGAACGACGGTGAGAGTGAGTGAGTGAGTGAGTGAGTGAGTGAGTGAGTGAGTGAGTGAGTGAGTGAGTGAGTGAGTGAGTGAGTGAGTGAGTGAGTGAGTGAGTAGGCGGGCGGCGGGCGGGCGGGGGGGCGGGCGAGAGAGTGATCGTGAAAGCGTGTGACACTGAGCGGCACGCTTAGCCAGAAACTGGCCCATTTCAGGTTGTCCTTAAAACATCACGTCACGCAAGAAAAAGCGCCGTGAGGATAGAAGTGATAATAAGCGTGACAAATGAAGTTGTCACAGCGTCACGCTTAAGAGGGCCTAGAGTCACAGTTGTCCTCACGCCCAGAAGACTTGATGCGAAAACGCCATAATAAACTGTAATTAAACTAGTTCACACATTGGAGTGCTCAAATCTTTTAAGCGTGAAACAACGTGCGGCATTTAGTAGTTGTGACACATCTGATTAGGCTATTGAGGAATGCAAATAACAAGAGTAGTTCGCAAGCGCATATGCCTCCTGGCGAGGGGAACAATAGCAAGTGTGTCAAATCCAAGTGATGTCGCAATTTCTCGCTTAAGACTCGCAGCTGTTATGTCCATAAAACGCAACGAGAAAACGCAACGAAAGGTCGAAAATAAGTCGCACAACAACAGAATCACCTGCTCGGTAAGCGTGACATCCAATCTTTCAAGCGTGCTAGGACGTGGCCCATCTAGTAAGTGCGACGCGCTTGTGTAAGCTGTAGGAAAAAGCTTGAAAGCGAGTTTGTATTACTCAAGAAAAGCAATTTAAAGGGGATATCGGACATGACCGCTCGACGCAGTCTCCTATATTGATTGAAAAGCAATTTTGGGCGAAGAAAAAAAAATAAAGAAGCCGTAGGAAATATGAGCTGACCTGCCTCTTCGTTGCTGTCCGTGTTTTCGAACTCCTTCCTCTCCATCTCACGCATTCCGCCTTCTTTCTATAGCAGCCCCGATCGACCTACGTCTCTCCAAGGCGCACAAGAAAATTGCGGTTTCGCCTTTAGACACCCGTTACAGAATTCTACGCTTGATTGAGTGCAAGGAACGGTTCGAAGTTCTGATAAAGCTTTTGTATAACCAGGATCTATGGGAGGCTCGGTCTTGTGCTTCAATGTAAAGACGTAGCGTTAAGACGTTCTCATTTAAAAAAAAATGAAAAGCTAGATAAATATTAACGCTCACTTAGGTCGTGAAGACGTGAAGACATCAAGAAGACGCAAAGACGGGAAGAAGTCGCATGTAGTTGCGTTTGAGCACTGGAGCAAACTGTCTCAATTTTGAGATTTTTTGCTGATAACATTGCGTGCATGGCGTAATTTCAAGGAGGCAATATTTCTTTTCTTACTCCTCTAAAATATCTTGTCGCAAAGGTATTAATTACCACGGCATGATTGTGAAGTAAGACGTAGTGGAAGGCTGCAGAAATTTCGACCACCTGGTTTCTTTAACGCGCACTGACAGCCCAGAATACGCGGGCCTATTGTAGTTTATGCATTCGCTCCTGTCGAAAATGAGACCGCCGTGGCAGGGATCGTCCTTCGGGTATCATGAAGTAAAGCGTCACGACAGGTTCAGCTTCATCAGTGAGGGAGCGTATTCAGACGTGATCATTTATATGAAATAAAGTTTCTGGGCTTTCTGGGCATTAGTATTACTCGAAATAGCTAGCTGGTTGATGAGGACTAACTTTCTTTCAAAGTAAAACAAACTACAAAGTGACTCTGAAATACTGCGCAGGGGAGGACGCCTTGTTTCTTGGGATCAGATCAGCTTTTACGAAGCGTGCTCCAAGCTATAGTTAGGGAAGCATATATCTAGCCCGCCTCCATTGGTATTTGGCGGGTATGTCCGGTACTGGAGCCCACGCCGCCCCGTTCACTAAAGGAACGACATAGTTTCTGGGCCGCCGCGGCAGGTTACGGTAAATACTTTTTTTCATTTTTTTAACATAGCTAACACAAAGGAAGAGGGGAAGTGTAGATGGAGGAGGCTGTTGATGGTGGTGTCGTCGGTTCGTGGCGGGCTTCGTGTATAGTTCACGGAAACCTGTCCCGAACACGGGCCTGCTAACAAAGGCGAGCAGTCGTTTCCAACTTTCTCGCTGCACGTGTAAACAAGCATCTCACGCTAAGCTTACATGTTGTCGTTGCAGACTGCGGCGTAGCTGCGAGGCCCCCAGCGAACGAGAGCCGCATCGTGGGTGGAACACCGACCGACATCGACCAGTGGCCCTGGCAGGTGATACGTTACGCTTCGAACACCCGGCGTGTTGCCGAACACGGTGCCTGCATTCCATTAGCGCGCACTGTGCTGTGCAAGGGCTTTTTGGTATTCGTGGAATTACCGTATAGTTGATTACGGCGAGACACTCCTACGCTTGAGGTGCCTCTTCGTCCTCTGCGAAGAAGGCGCATGAAGCATCGAAGCTTGGGCGGGTTTACACGACGTTGTAATATCGTAGCACTTTGCCGAGAACGAGGACGATAGGTAGATAAGACAGCGCTCGTCCTGTTCATTCCTGTTTTTCGTTTATCGTTCTTTCGCACTGTACAGCTGTCTTTCATAAGGGGAGGCTACTAAAAACGGGCGTGGTGCATCCTATCCGTGTAAGGGGACCGCCATTATGATCTTATAGTGTTTAACGCATGCTGGATGTCTTCTTTTTCTTTCTTTGTGGTCGACGCTCATTACTGGTAAGGGACCATCCGTTATCGCTAATGGGCGCTCAAAGACCTTGAAAACACCAGTCCTAACGCTTTGTTTCAAGAAGATCATTCTTATTCATATTTAATTTTTACACATATCTGTACGTTTGGAACATTAAGCACATGTAAGCAACCTTCTGTCGTGCTCTTCCATAGTCTCCATGGAAAGTGCCTATGGGAAAGTTCAGTGGGCCTAGATGGTACATACAAGAGAAGAAACGGGCACTCTTATGATAAAGCAACATTATTAGACTGCCGAAACGTTAGTATGGTTGCTTTATCAGAAAGAAAGAAGCAAGAGATGACAGGAAGCGTGTTAGGAATGCTTGCAGTTCAATTATGCGCATGTTCAGTATGTTAACAAAGAAACCTTTTTTGTTCATAAGCGGCTTGACCTGATATATTTCATTGATTGATTTCTGAGGCTTTTCGTTCCAGAACCACGGCATGATTATGAGAGACTCCTGATGGAGGACTCCGGAAATTTCGACCATTTGGGGTTCTTTAGCAACATTTCACCTCATCATTCATCTCAACGGCCCTCAACATATCACTTCCGTCGAAGTGCAGCCTCCGCGGCGCGACCTTCGAATCAGCAGCCAAGTGCCATAGCCACTAGGCCACCCTGGCGGAGCTAAGCTGATATCTTTAGCATCTTCAGACGTTGTCGTTTCCATGGGAACAAGGATGCCATTGTTAGAAGCAAATGAGAACTGCGTGCTCCTAGATGGTCGAAATTTGCGGTGCCTTCCACTGTGGCGTCTCATGATAATATCGTGGTTTTGGGACGTAAAACCACAGAAATTATTTTCGATGACATCTGAGTGGCCTGATCTTGTTTTACTAGGAATGTGGCCCAACCTGATGCTGGACTAAAATGTTTCTCATTTCACGCACTGAGCGCATCGCTGAAGACTACGGTCGCCCCGCCTGTTGCCTAGTAAAATGTCGGCTGGAAAGCTACAGCTACATGGAATTAGTATCACATGGCTGGATATATAGCTGCAAACTCGGCTGGCAATGGCAATGGCAATATACAATGGCAGTTCCCTCGCTGGCCGCTTTTCCTCTCATTGCAAAGTGTGCTTGATGTCACACGTTACTTTTGTCTAATTGGTCCCCTGCTCATTATGTGACGCGTCTAACTGCCGCGTAATGAACAAAAGAGAGAGATAGAGAGAAGGAGAGAAATGCAGCCGGAACGCACGGCCACTGGCGCATCTGCTTCATCTTCTTTATTTCGTTCAGCTTTGTCTGCCACATCTCTTACAGCGCCAGGCGCAGCAATGCAATACTTGGCGCCAGGCGTTTGCTAACTGCTTGGCGCATTGCGGCAAAGCGTACGCTCTTCTTGGCTCCTCCTGGCCCTTCCAGGCTTCAACGTCGCAGTTAGAACTGTCTCTTCTCTTACTTGCCTGCAGTTTCGTACAGCGCGAGCGATTACATTGTGGCCAGGACCCGGCATTCAGAAAAACGACTTGCGCTTAGGCCGTTCGAAATAGAAAATTTTCGCATTTCTGATGCTAGACATAACATTAGCCAAGCCGGTACGCGCCTAGCAAGGATCACCAGCGACTGAAACGTGCTGTGAATGCGAACTGTGTTGCTTGCCCGCCTTAGGATGTTCTTGTACACACATTATGGTCATTCATGCATGCTGTCAAGCACTCCCTTCTTGGCGGGGTCATTTGTTGCCGATAGAATATGTGCATGCGAACGAACCATCATGACAAATAAATATTATTTTCCCTTCATTAATATCACAAGATCATACATCGCGTGAACCGTCCTGTAGATTCATTCGCAGACAAAGGGAACCCACTGAGAAACTTTGGAGTTTAAGGGCCACTGAAGTGAAAGAACACTCGCATTGGTAGATCACCTTCTCAGATTACCAACGGCGCTACACCCATGCAAACGAGACGCTTGCTAAGCTAACAAATGCGAGAGAACAAATTAAAATGGAGATTCCCGCACTAATATGCGTGACGTCATATCTGACGTCACCTACAATGATTGATTTGTAGGGTTTAATGTCCCAAAACCAGCTCAGATTATCAGAGACGCCGTAGTGGAGGTCTCCGGAAATTTAGACCACCTGGGGTTCTTTAACGTGCACTGACATCGCACAGCACACAGGGCTTAACATTTCGCTTCCATTGAAATGCAGCCGCCGCGGCCGGATTCGATCCCGCGACCTTCGGATCAGCAGCAGAGTGCCGTAATAAGTAGACCACCGTCGCGGGGCGACGGCATCTACAAAGAGCTATGCATAACCATTTGATAGTAAAAGAGATATACATTCCCTTCTAAGGAGCCCAAGACTCGACGTGTTTCAAGCAATCTGAGTGAGTCAGTGTGGCGAGAAAACGAAAAAAAAAAGTAATGCGGCTGGTGACGTCATCTGCTCAATGTTTCGGCGCGGAATCCAGAGATAAAACTTCGACATTGATTTTCTCTTCTAATACTGAACATACGATAATGAAATTAGCGACGATAGAGTTCTCAAACTATAGTTTTGAGCCTAAAGCACTTCGATGTCTCACTTTAGATTCGCACGTTAGGCGAACATGATATATGCTTCCATATCTGTGACGCATTAATGCCAAAACGTTATATGCCATACGAACTTACGAAGCGATAATTTCGGCGACTGACGAATGGCATTCTCACGCGATGGCAAGAAAACTCTCGTGACCGAGTGATGACGCTATGTGATAACGTCGCAGTGAAAGTTGTCACAAGTGAAAGTGTCGTAGATGACGTCACTCCAGAATTGTCACGTAATACGGAGGTGTGTGAATTCCGACATAACCGTCACCCCAAGACACGTCGTGCTTTCGCATTCCATGCAAGTAAGCGGACCTAGCTGCCTCTGAACTTTTTCAGTCGACCTATATATGGCTAGGGGGTTCCGTGTGTATTGCGTGGAAATGCCTTGCGTGGGAATACATTCACGCCATAACTTTAGCTGCATGTCCACGTGGCCACGTTGCCAAAACTGCAGCCTGAGCGACAGCCACAGCCAGCGTCAAAGCACCAGCGACTACAAGAGACTCAGCAGACTTTGCTTGAGTCGAAGAGAGCGCTATTTTCCGACGGATTGCCCGAGACAGAAGAGGAAATCACTGCGATGCTTCGGCATCTTTTGGATACAGTACGCACCCTCCTAAGTAGGCTGCAGAGTCCGGTAGCCGAAGCCTACCTGGCAGTGCTGGATAACCTTCATCCACTGCTTTCATTTGGACTGTGATTATCACGGCTCGCCGATGATCTTTCCGCACTGAAGCAAGGAAGACTGTGAATTCCTGGTGCAGTGCCCGAACACTGAAGCTCCCGAAGTCAGACTCCTTAGCACGTGTTCGCCTTCTCCCTTTTCTCCTCTTTCTATATCCCCATTCCCTTACCCCCAGTGTAGAATAGCAAACCGGACGCTCGTCTCGTTAACCTCCCTGTCTTCCTTTTCTTTGTCCTCTCTCTCTCCCGCGTGGCCACACGTGACAGAATATCAAGCTTTTCAGTCTTTATCAGCCCAGGAACAGTGAAACAGAGATGTGATAAACCCAACGACTGATGTACAATTTATGCAAGATGACGACTTTCGATTAGCGCTGAACGCCAGCAAAGGACGCAAGTTCCACGTCTCTAAACTGGAAAGCACTAGGGGAGCCTACACTAAGTTGAAAAGAAACCTCGGCGTTGTTCTTTCCATTTATCTTCGCTAGTCATCCACCTTAGAGAGGGAAACAGATGCCATATATTTGTCCTTCCTTGTTTAGCTCCGCAGTATGCACACAATACGTGGCGTTTACCTGCTGGCTTTCAGGAGTGTGCAGTTGTCCTTTAAGGTCCCGATTGGAGCAGTATGTAAGCGCAGTAAGCGGAGAAAAGTGCCGGTTTTGGGTAGAGTGTCCTTCGAAGGTTTGACGAATACGTGACCAAATCGCTGCTTCCGCAGGTGTCTCTGCACCACCGCCGCCCTTCTTCGGGCGCCCCCGGGCGTCGGCTATGCGCAGCCAGCCTCGTCTCTGCGTCGTGGCTCCTGACAGCCGCGCACTGCCTACTAGAGTGAGTGAGTGCACGTGCTTTGCCTATACCATTGCTCTCTTAGAGACATGAAAAACAACGCAGTTTCATTGACCACGGGCACGTGACCACGCATCTAATTCTGCATGAATGCGCTACAAATCTAGCCGCTTTCAGGAGTCAACCTATAATTATTCTGCTAGGTAGTAGTTTTTGTGCTGTAGGTCATATTAATCAGTGTGGCTATATTTACTTCTATATTTTGCTGCATTATATTTGCTTGTACGAGTTAAGGACAGTAACTGCATGCAAAGAAAAACTGCACCGAATTTGGTCGTAGCACGCGAAGAATATAGGCGGTGACACAGAGGCGTATTCGCACATATGTAATTTTGTATTACATTTATTAGATCAGATAACCACCATTACCCTACATTAGTCAACAATGATGATAGAAATCACTTATGTGCATTTGTAAGTGCCTTTTATTGTGGAGCCTGTCACTATTCCCAACATCCCAAAACGCTTCTGAAAGAAGTTTTCTTTTTTTTTTTTAGTATTAAGTAATCGAGAAATGTGCACTTCAATCTCATTACCGCTTTTCACAACCTGATCGTTTTCCATGTTATTTTGCTTAACTAGCAACATTTTTCACAATTGTAGCTGAGAAAATTATTCTGACTTAGGCCGAAAGGGGCTCTAAATTCACATTTACGGCTCCTCAAACGCCCCAACAAAAATATTCCGGCGTACACGATGTCACCTATAAATTTAACATAACAGATGTGGATACAGGAAGATGGTTCCAGTCATTTGACTTCTGTGGCATAAAAATAATCACTGGAATATTTGGTTGCACATTGTGCGATGCAAGCACCCTGTATGGACTCATTTATAGCCCAGATTAAAGAAGACTGACTATCGCATTCTGCTTCCCTGGAGGTATCAGTTAAGCAAGTTGACCTTTGGAAAAAATATAACGGCGCGGAAGCTGCGCCAAAGTATTTATGGATGTGCTACGAAGCAATATTTTTGATTTATTGGTCTGTAAGTACAGCTTCTTTAATACCTCTATCACGCGGAGGTTACTCAATATTGAAAAAGGCATGGAATACTTATGGCAGTGGCAATACAAATTTCATAAAAGGCGAGCTTGTTTTTCAACAGCATATTACGTTAAACGTTAAAGACTTTTCTAGTACATATGGCGCCTAAATCAGGTCGTCACCTTCTCTTCCTATCACTGCTGGAGATTGCAATTTTGCGTTCAATTGCATTATGCTATGTACCCAGTGAGAAGGGCGTTTAACGTTTATTTCAGAGAGAAAAGCAACCTGAAGCATCCTGTTAAAGAAAAATCTGCCGAGTTTTCACACACACACACACACACACACACACACACACACACACACACACACACACACACACACACACACACACACACACACACACAAACACGCGCGCGCGCGCGCGCACACGCACACACGCACGCACGCACGCACACACACACACACACACGCACACACACACATGATGCATACATACATACATACATACATACATACATACATACATACATACATACATACATACATACATACATACACACACAGTCACGCGCACACTCACAGACACTGAAAACAAGTCACTTAAATGGCTTATGCAGATGGCAGAGTGCTAAATGTTTGTTTTACCCCCAACAAAGACATCGTGCTCAGGGAACGTGAATTTTACCGCTAGGGACTTTTTTTCTTTTATTCTCAAAAGCGTTGTAAGCGTTGATGGACTGCCTTCAGAGGACAAAAAGCACCGAACCGGCAGCATTGCCATCGTTCGCAGCCCCGCTGCGGCCGAAGGGACAGGACGCTTGCTACCGGCCGGCCTGTGGCTGGCATGCCGGGCGGGCCAGTGCGTGCGGCTGCGCAAGCTAGCGGTGCACGCGGGGTTCCGGCGGCACAACTACACGCACGACGTGGCCCTCGCCGAGTTGGTGCAGCCTCTGCCTCCTCCCGCTAGACCCATCTGCCTGCCGACGTCGTCCTCCGGTGGGTCCGTGGGCCGACGCTGCGTCATTACCGGCTGGGGCGCACGGAGACCGCTGCTCAGTCGCGCCACTAAGTTGCAGCAGGCGTCGCTGCCGGTGCTGCCGTGGAACCTGTGCCGGCGGGCGTATCCGTGGGCCGCAGCCCTGCGCCGCTGGCTGCTATGCGCGGGCCTCTGGAAAGGCGGCCGAGGGCCCTGTCACGTGAGGACCAGACCACTAACCGGCCTGAATGCGCGATCAGTTTATTGGTGTACAATGTTTCTAATATGGCAAGACCTATATGTGCGGGCGAAAGCTAATCCTGCACCGGAACCTTGTTTGCCGTACGACTGGTCTGCTAGCGTACGCTATATTATTCATTGAAGTCAATTTGCTCATGTGCGTGCTTACGTGCATAGTGGACGCCGTATTATTCATGGAAGCCGATTTGCCCATGTGCGTGCTTACGCGCAATCACCGCTCACCGTGGTAGCTTAGTGGTTATAGCAGTACACTGCCCCGGTTGTGGCGCTATATACCTTGCATGTGGTTTTATTCCTTCCGTAGCCTTCCGGGTTAGGATGACGGCGACATGCGGCAACGCGAGTGCATTTCGATTCAGGTGCACGTCGAAGAAACCCAGAAGGTTGAAATGATGCTGATGTCCATACCAGCGCGGTGAGAGCCACGATTAGACAGTAGAATTGATAGGGGCACAGAATATAAGTTTAAACGCATGTTAACAATAGCGCGCACACACCGCGTTGCTCACGTGTTAGGTAAGGTTTGTCCAAAGCGTGCTTGTCCCCATAACACCTCTTATACAGGAGAAGCAGCACCTCGCGAGCGCTGTTTCAGATACGTTTGAAACATGAGGGCACGGATTTGCACACCCCTCCCCCCCTCTATCCCGCCCTCTCCCAAGATCGGATGTCACCATGCTTAACACCCCTCCCCCCCCCCCAATAAAAATATCGGAAGCTGTGGGTAAACCCTTGCATGAAGTGGTTTTTGGAGTGGTATGTATTAATCCCTGCCTACTGCGTAGGTGTTCTACGCAAAAGGACAGAGGAAAGGGTAAGGGAAATTGGTGTCCACTTTGTATGTATGTATGTATGTATGTATGTATGTATGTATGTATGTATGTATGTATGTATGTATGTATGTATGTATGTATGTATGTATGTATGTATGTATGTATGTATGTATGTATGTATGTATGTATTCTTATTTTAATGGCAGGTCTTTACCCTTTATCAAACGAATGATTATCAATTCGACAAAAACAACAAACTAAGATCAACATTTGCCTCCTTATTTAAATACATTTAAAGTGGATGCTTCTCTAGCTCGTACTGCGTTTATCGCTTACACTGTCGAACTTACTGTAACCATTTGTAAAATACGATTTAGAACAGGGAATGTCGCAGGAGCCAACGTTTCGACAAGCGGACTTGTCTTCGTCAGGGCGGCAGCTGCCTTCTCCAGCGTACGTTTATGTACGACTGCCTTCTCCAGCGTTTGTTTATGTACGCCAAGGCGTACATAAACGAACGCTGGAGAAGGCAGTTGCCGCCCTGACGAAGACAAGCCCGCTTGTCGAAACGTTGGCTCCTGCGACATTCCCTGTTCTAAATCGTATTTTGCGATTTGTTCATCGATTCAAGCATCCATCTTCCTCTGAGCTTCTCTTCTAGTTTGTAACCATTTCTGTATTTTTAGGCTACTATCGGAACTAAGATATCTCAAATTGCTCTCTGTTCCATTTTAAAAATAATCTTCAGCAGTGTCACTTTTCTAGGCAGCTTAGATGTCTGGTAGGGTCGTTTTTACTCAGATGGGGCGCGAGTTCGCTCTCAATACAGCATTCAGTATTCTACAGCCTGTGTTAAGCGACGGAGCACTGTATTGCTGAACACTGATAAGGCTATATGGGCGCAGCTTTCAAGTTATCTTTAACTTTGCAGAAATTCTACACTGCGTTCCGCCCAATCGTGGCGCAGTTTGTACTCTGTTCTCGCATGTTCTACAGCATGAGTGGTCGGATCGATGAATCCACTGGATGATTCACAACGAAGGCAACAATTTCCAGGGTGACTCAGGAGGGCCGCTTCAGTGCCAGCGTGGCGACGGCCGCTGGCAGCTATCCGGGCTTGTATCATGGGGCGCCGGCTGTGGCCGTCCCGGCCGGCCTGCCGTGTTTGTGCGCGTTGCTGCGTACCGACGTTGGATACGGGACGCGACGAAGCGCCTGCAGCACCGCAAACAAGCGACGCCAAGCGTCAAAGACCGTCGGCAGCAAGCTGCAACACGGGACAATGGGACCGCAAGCAACCTGCATTATTCGGCGCTGTCATTTCACACGTTCATGCTATAACGGCTGCTTCATGTTGATGGCTCCGCAAGTAATCAGTGCGGTTCACAAGCCAAGCCAAGTCAGTTCACTCCCCAATCGGTTCGACTGTGTGGAATTGTTTGATCGGTTTCGATGCTAACGGGTGTGGAATTCTATTCTTTGAACGCTTAAGATTGATTTGTTTCATTGAGGTCAGTATAAATGACACAAGCTGGACTTCACACCTTGTTGCTCTTGCACCTGTTGATGCGAAATAAACGGCAAACAGTGAATAACGCCGCTGATCTCCGCCTCCTTGCTCCTATATTTTACAGCGGAGCTGATAAGCGTTTCATGGTTTCGACAAACCACGTGACTTAGTCGAGCTTGTAGAAGCTGGAAGAAACTGGCTCGGCCACCTGCTTTCTTGTTAGACGAGCCTTGCACCACCTGTGCAAGCTGCCCACAATTTTTCGCATTTCATGCTCAGTGGTGCAATAATATTGTAACGTGGAGTGTTCCAAGATCTGATTGTTACTTAAAGTGGCAAGCGTTAATAAAGCGTGTATATATGCACAAACGCTTAACACTTAAAACTAAGAATCTTGCACGCTTCTGTTTATCATATAGAGCCCGCTCCCCCCCCTTTAATCTTTTTCTTGTCATACTTCCGCCGCGTTCTCCAGTTTCCCCTTCAGTTCAACTTATTGCTACTCAAGCCAAAGAAACGGGAAGCTATATAAAGTGTGTATATTTTACTCTGACCAAGCAAAGAGCCTCATGAAGTTCGCTGTCGTTGTTGTGCTCTTCCACTGCCCTGGTACATACCAACCCCGGCGGATTGGACAAGAAAAGCTGAGCATAAAAAGCTATAACTCATAAATACTGTTCAAACAGGTACATCATCGTGTAGCTTCATTTCTTTTCCCTCAGATCCTTTTAAGCGTACATCCCACTACAGGCAGGCGTTCAGCATCCTCAAGCGACTAGTAACAATATAAAAAGAAATTAAAGCCGGAAAACCTCTTTGCCCTTCAATAAACACCGACATCTTCAATGCACATGCACGCAGCGAGCGGGCGCGCGCGTGCGAGGACGATGAATCGGGAAGTAAACGCCGTGCGCACGCGTAAAGGAAACGAATTCCGGTGCCGTGCAAGTAGAATTATTTATGTGCGCGCTTGTGCTAGTATAGTCGGACGGATGCCACCTGAAAATATTCTGCACACATTTATTATGTATTTATTATGCGGCAGCGGAGGAAAACAACCTACACTTTAGCTGATTAAACCACGCCGCCAGTTCCGCAATAAATGCCTGAATACTGATTATACTTTCAGATAGGTTTCAGTGTTGCCTGCAGAGCCGAGATGTCCGTACGAACGCTATGCAGCGGGCAGTCATGCAGCGGAAACGCGCGTTTTCGTTTCTGTTCACTTGAGAATTGCAACGCCTGGAGGTTGACGTTGAAGTTCCTTTCTTTCTTTTACAGAAAAAGGAGTCAGAATTAAAGGCATATTGTCCGATTGCCCGACAAAGGCTCTTACTCCTATGTGTATTCGGCATGCATGTACTTCGATGCATGTAGCTTCAATATCGTAGCGAGAAGTGTTCTACCGGTGGATCGGCAACTAATCACATTGCCTACATTTTTTTCATTGTAATGATCACTGTTAAGCGTACATTTTCTTATGAAGCGATGGAATTGGTTCACGCTAACTCAAAATAATGCGTGCGATTTCTGCCTATGACTAATTTTTTTTTCTATTGCTTGGCGAAAGTAAATCACGGGACGAGAAAAAAAAAGTCACATTGTCGACAAATATACAAAAATGTGCAGCTTCGTATGACAGAGAGAACCGCTGAAGACGGCTGAATAAGCATGTTTCTTCAGTTCGTCTTGTACGAGCACTGCTTTTATCGCCTTAGGCATATCTATAATGGAAGCATGTACTCACTAGAGTGTTGACCGAGGGAAAGAGTAGAGAATGGGGGGGGGGGGGGGGGGGAGGAGGCCTGCGCAGTGAGAGAAACGATTGCGCGCTTACATTGTCAAACCCATCGTATTTCGTTTTCCTCGGCTCCTTCTAGGTGAATCGAGCGAATTTTCAGTTTCAGTGCCTCCAATTTCGGCATGAGATCTATGTGCTTTTTACTGAATGCGCTAGAAGAGGCAAGAGAGACTTGTGTGCTTTGCTCTGCTCATCTAGATCATTTACCTTATTGCGTTGTTCGCATTGGAAACTAAAGATGAGTCAGAAGCCCCGAATTATGCTAATGCTGCTTTTGCGCCGTATCCTGCAGGTGGAATCGTATGAGACGTAGTTATTGTTCTCATTGTGTCTCATGAAATGGGACAATCAACTAGACTAATTATCCGCATATATTATTATTATTATTATTATTATTATTATTATTATTAAAATAATTTTCATTCTATTCCCTTTATTCACATTCCAGAAAGAAGAGTATTGTTGCCTCGATCACAAAGACCCCAAAGGGAGAGAAAGTTTATTCGTAGAAAAGCAGAAATCTCAGTCTGAGCTATCGTTTGCTCAGCATTCGACGAGAATGGCTAGATCAGCCTGATAGTATTGTACATTCTGATTGGTTTTTGTTCAGGCGGCAACAAAGGCATACCGAAAAGGCGCATCTAGCGCACACAGAAGTTTTTGTAAAACGTGCTTTTCTCTTTGCGCGCCTGCATTTCTGTCTGTTTATCTCTTCTGACGAACTTCCAGGTAAAACTTGTTTCACACGTTCATTGGGCCTCAACGTCTCATGTAATTTTCTGAATTTCCGCTTGCTTGAACCTCCGGCTTGCTGGCCACTTGGCCGTAGTGGGTAGGGCGCTATCGTCGGAGCAACAAGCATTTGAGCGAGCAACGCGCGATACGTGCACAGTAATTTTTATTTGCCATAACAAGAGCCGTGGCACGTTGGCACTATATCATGGCTGCTCTGTCAAAGTGGCTGCTGTGTGTCGTCGCGCTTGGGCTGGACGCCCGGCTAATCAGGTAAGGTGCTGCTGTTTAGTGCCATCGCAATGAAACGCCTTCACTTGTGTGTTTGATACACTCGGTGCGACAGACAGTGGCTGACCCTAAAGGAAGGACTTGCGGTGATCCATGTTCACGGCCGCACTTTTAAACACACTGCTTAGAAGCTGACATCTCCGGTTTGCTGCATAGGCAAATGGGGCGAAGATGTGTGTTGAGTTTGGGTAGATAAGGATACTGGCCGTTATTTATAGCATATAATTAGGGTCTAGTAGTCATGAGGCAGATGGAAAGTTATTGAAAGTGGGCGATAAAACAACACACTGCTGTTCTGGTGCGTAGTATGAAGATTCTTTGATTGGTCCTCGCCGGTGGCCTGTTGGTTTCCGTCCATTTCAAATTATTTTCTCTTTGCTTCATAATTACTGCAATTTATGAAAAATTATAATTTACACGCCTTATATTTACCCTGTCGTCATTTTTTTATTTATGTGGTTTATTCTCGGTAAAGTATGCCAGTCAAAATTAGAAAAAGCACTTCACCACGGATACGAAATCTGCACATATGGAAACAATGAACCTTCTCTCCGATTTTTTTTTTACTAGGGTCAACACGTCGGACACGGTCTTATTTATATAAATATATCACACACCAGGAATGTTGCAGGTGTTATACCTCACAGGTGCAGCGTGAATAGACGTATGTTATTTTATTTTTGTTTTTTCGCACTCGCTTTGCGTAGGAAGATCTGTACGGATGGGCTGGCCCGTGAAGATAGCGCTTGATAGAGACGATAAAGATTTTAATAAAAGAATAAGCAAAAGAGTCGAACGTGGCGGCACGAACACGTTCACGTGCGTCAAGTGTAAAGAAGGCCAGGGTGATAACTTAGTTAATACTTTCTTTTTTTTTTTTGCTGCATGAAAACATAGAAACCTCCACTTCGGGTACATGTTTTCATATAACGCTCACAAACGATGGAAACAGTCTGAGAATCAAAGTCTGGGAGTATGTCCATCGCGTTTTTGGTATATTTGTTACGAATAGCAGTTTGTTTAATATTGCAGAACGTATGCGGGAATAATAGTTTCATTTTGAAAGAATTGTTCAAGCTGCCTTCTATAGCTTCGTCAAATATGGCAGGACGCTGACCGTACCATGTGCGCATATTTATCGCGCCTATAAAATGAAGTGATATGCATATCCGGCGTTCACGTGGAAGGGAACGCATGTACTAGCAAAGCGTTCGCTGAATGGTGTGAAAAGGATTGGTTGTTTATACGATTATCCTTTAGATTGTTTTCGCGATGTCTTATAAATATTCCAGCAAGTTTTTTTGTCTCTTTTTTTGTTCTTTTTCAATGCTTGTAACCTCCCTGTGACCTTTTCTGGTGTATTCGCATTACTAGCATAATACCTGCTTGAGCTCGAGTATACATCCGCCATTTATACTAGTCATCACTCATAACTCGTCGCTGCTCTGGAAGCAGTACAACACCGTGGTGTTAGATTTAGCTATTCATATGATCAATGTAATACTGTTGTATCATCCTTATAAGCAGAATCCGGCATACCGTGTCTCTACGTTCACCGTCACACTGCCACGCTTTATTTGTTCCACAAATGCTTTTCTTTTTCAGTTACCACGGTCGTTCATATTACTTAAGTCGCACCCCATGACCGCTTATGTCATCATGTCGGCCATGAACTTCAGGTGTCATGCCCACGTGCTGCACAATTGCAATTTCCTCTTCATTTTTTTTTTTTCGCTAGACCCATCAAAGTGGAAGGCCCTTTTCCACCACATTGCAGCAACCACTGATCCATCAACCTTTATCAATTATGTATCTGATTTGCTTCACGAGTGACGTCAGACGGCTATATTCCCCAACCCTACCTTTGAACGGATCACTATAAATGATTTAGAACAGGGAATGTCGCATGCTCCTGCGACATTCCCTGTTCTAAATCGTTTTTAGCGATCTGTTCATCGATTCAAGCCTCCATCTTCCCCTGAGCTTCTCTTCTAGTTTGGATTTCACATTGTGTCATACCTCCGTAGGGTAGTCTTAAGGAAATAAAGCGATGGGATGATTGTGTTTTGAGCCCTGAACGTATTACTACTCTCATTGACTTGTTTTTTTAATGGTTTATGGCTATCACTTGGGCATTTTCCATTATCTTTTGCTTTTCGCTGAAGTTACTTTTGCTCTGTCGTCAAGTACGGAGCACTTTCTAAACACTATAGAAATTATTTGCCTTTTACAACGTCTTCAAACATATGCACGTTTGCTGTAAAAGCAAACAAGTTGATTTACAGCCCAAGCGGGGCAAGGCGGTGGTTGAACTCAATGTCTACTCGCAGCTCTGTTACAGTCCACAGTGCGTTTCCGACAGCCTCGCCAGCTTCCTGGGGCAGCTGGAGTGCTTGGAGTGACTGTTCGCGTACTTGTTCTCTCGGTGTTCAAACACGAACGCGACACTGTCTTAATCCTTCAGGTAAGGAAACATATTCGGATCGCACTCGGTTTTCATGCATCCTGTGACCTTTGCGCTTAGTGAAGGGCTTTTTTTTTAATCAAATGTAACTTAACGATAGGTTGGTGTCCATGTGTGGCGCTGGCTACTTCTCTTCTCTTACAAGGTAGTTGTCGTCATGAAGTTATGAACAGCTCACCAAAGCGAACGAATAAGCACTGGGACATGGACACGGGCACATACTCAGAATCATTGTTTCACTATAACTGTCCATGAAACGGGAGAGTTATAGATGACAAACGTTCACACATCAACACCGTCGGCACAGTCAAATTCAACATGGTCACATAGCGCATATTGATCATCTTCCGATAGAGATGTGCTGGGGTTTCAAACGTATAACGCTTTCCTCAGATCACACTTGTGATTTTGTATCTGTTAGAAGAACACATCGTCACATTATTTTACTCTTTATCCCATCATTTTAAATGCGAAGCATTTCTTAGCGAACTTCGGCGACTTTGAGCGTATCTATCTATCTAGCCGTCTACGATTTTGTGCTCTCCTGGCCATTTGGCTAATGGGATGTTTACGAAAATTGGTATGCCACAACATGACTGCATGGTGAACATAAATGACAGGTTATAACATGAAAATCATGACATGTATGTCATGAGCGGCATGATTTACATGCCATGGTCTTGGTGCTCTCCTGGCCGTTTCGTTAATGGGATGTTTACGAAAACTGGTATGCCACAACATGACTGCATGACGAACATAAATGACAGGTTATAACATGAAAAGCATGACATGCATGCCTTGGGCGGCATGATTTACATGCCACGCGTTTAGTTAATGGGATGTATACGAAAATTGGTACGCCACAACATGACTGCATGACGAACGTAAATGACAGGTCATAACGTTAGAATCATGACATGCGTGTATGAGAGGCATGGTTTACATGCCACAGTCATGGTGCTCTTGCGGCCGTTTCGTTAACTTCATATGTACCAAACTCTGTATAGCGAGACAACAATGCAAATCCATTTTATGTTCCTGATGCGTGCTTCGCATTTCCTTGATTCCCACTGCACGTGGGATCTGCCAATTTTTCATTCTCGTTGACAACGCAATTGCTTCCCGAGTGTTTGAACTATCTAGATGAGAAAAATAAAGATTTTCCGGAGCAATATCCTCACTCATTCCGTGATTATCTCTCAAATAATATAGTTTGGTTCAAAGTTTAAAACTGCGCTGTCATAGTGCAGCACGTTCGTTTCTCCTGACGCGTTTTATTTACGCTGAAAATGAAAGTGGCGCGCACACCGGCAGTCGTTCACCAACTGCGACAAATTCCTGCTGTTCTTTCGGCTGCTTGATGAGTATACGGGTGTCTACAAATTAACGAAGTATTTCTGGCTTGCAATGTACGGTTCCGTTTTTAATGAGAGACGTATCGTACACCGCGTTTGATAAAAGAGGGACATTACGTATTACGTTGTGTGTTTTCGATTAATATAAATTTTAGTTTGCAGCCTTTGCGCCGCCTCTTCTACTTACCGAAGCATTTTCCAATCTCGGCATGATAAATGACCATCGTGCACGCTGCTCATTTTTAGCCCCTCCGTGAAGCCAAGAATTCTCCGGTGAATAGAAGTAATCGTTATGTGCGACGGACATATAATAAGGGCAATTTTTCTTGCGGTATCATTGTCAGACCGAAATGGGTCGCGTTACTGTAAGAATACGAATAAATGCGTTTAATGAGCCCAATCTCCTGACAGCCGGCTACAGCGAAGGAAACAACGTAGGAACGCGGTTCCGTGTGTCGCCTCAGGCTTCACTGGAGCGGAACCCGATACGATGCAACCCGCAGAAACGTTCCTCGTGGGGAGACCTCAGAGACCGAGGGAAACAAAGCCAGAGCTCGCGGAAACTCATTTGTCTTATGCCTTCCTTTCTTTTCGTTTTGCTATACACCGCGGCCGTTGGCAATCTAAGAAAGCAAAAAGGCGGAAAGGAAAGGGACACGATGTGTAATTCGAGCGTATAGCGGCCCGACGCTAGAACAGTAGAGACGGCAAATGGCGACCGCACGGTAACATGCTCTTGAGAGAATTGTTTCCGCCCCGCTTTAGCCAGCAGATGGGAGAGCAGGCGTTAGGTAATCAGCCTGTGGGCGATCTATTTCGCTGTTTTGTGGCAACTCTCTTTTGTGTGCTGTTAAAAGGAGGCGGGTCTTCTTTTAAGTTCGCGACGGGTTGCCGTTCGTTATGTTACTCTGGAACACATCCACACGCACGCGCACACACACACTATATATATATATATATATATATATATATATATATATATATATATATATATATATATATATATATATATATATATATATATATACACAACGTAAGGGGCTGTCTCCGGTTGCCTTAAAGATTACACTTGGAGAGTGTATGCAGTTCTGAACCTTTCGCTCCTGCCCGTCCCACAAACATACGCACGCGTACACACATACACAAACACACGCACGCATACACGCACACATGTACTTGACTTGCAGTCAGTATTTCAAATACCTTTATTAAGGCGCTGCTTGTTCCTTTCACGAGCTTACCGCCACTATGGCGTAGATAAATCTAGAACGTTTGCCAGTGAAAGAAAAAAGAAAGGCATAAAACAAGTATGGAACGTTTGCATCGGTGCCGTGCTTGCACTGCACTCGCATAATTTTCTGTTCTTTCTTTCGTTTCGTGCTCGTACGATAACCAAGAACCAACTGGGCGATCTATTCAAGCCGTAACAAAGACAACGTAACAGGAACTTCCTCGTTTAGCAGGTGTAATATAAGAATTGTTTATAATGTATCGTTTAGTAATGCAAGAACGGTGTACATAGGCATGCCACGTAAGCACCGTATCTGGTCCGCCTCAACAGGCGGGCACGCCGACCCTCGGCTGTGCGCTGGCGGCCAGGATCGAGAGCGGCGCGTGTGCGACTCCGGTCGCGCTTGTCCCGTGGACGGCGGCTGGGGCCCCTGGGGACCGTGGCGCTGCGCTCGGCGCTGCGGCCGTAGTCCGGGCAAAAGAACTCGACGTTGCGACAACCCGACGCCGCGGTGGGATGGCCGCCCCTGCCGAGGACCGCATTGGGATGCCGGATTGTGCCGGCTCGCCCCATGCGTCGACGACCTTGCCGGTGGTGAGCTGATTGTTCGCTGCGCGTGTCGTGTCCGTTCAATCAGTACGCAATCATCACGTCTGCACTCCGAGCAAAAAAAGAAAGAAAAATATATGGGCCGATGTTTCGCCGGCCGTCCAATCTGCGGAATGTGCGTGGAGATTGGAATACGTGACAATGGGATGTAGGCAGGGCATTGTTGCTGCCACGACTATACGCATGCACCGGTAATAGAAGGATGGTGTGTGAAAAACTGTAGGCACCCTTAATGTTCGCTTAAGTGACATTTTAGGCATCTGCCTGTGTCGATCTCGGGAGTCACCTGCGCCAGAAACGAGCCGGACGTGACGGGTTCGACTACCGCCAGCTTGTGGTTTCGATTTCTCGTAACTTCCCTATTCTAGATTCCGGATGGCGTTCTCGCAGCTTGGCTCACGGCGAAGCTATGTCCTTTTTTCTTTATCACTGTCTCAAAGGAACCCGAACAATATTTGGGAACATCGTGTGTTCCAATCGAACCGGTCATGAAATTAGGCAAGTAAACGTAAGGTGTACCTGAATTCGAGTCACCATGTTTCTAACTCTACAACGCATTTATCGCGCAAGGAACATCCCCTTGCACTTTGGGACGCTCGCAGGTCCAATACCAAGCGATTATGAAGTTACACGTCTAGATCTACTTGAATTCAGCGCCGGATCCTTCAATTTCAATTTACCGCTGAACTACGGCCATTCAACTGTGCACCCCCACACTATATTTAGGAAGGGTCGCGGGTTCGAGTGTGACCACTTATGTAATAAGACGTCTAAATGTAGCATCTACTTCATTTTCAAACGGCATATTTCCAGCACCACTTGCAGCGGAGTTAGCATCACACAAAGCGGGCCCCGCATATTTTGAATAACGTCGCGGATTCGAGGTGAATCGGTCATGAAATAAGGCGTCTAAACGAGGGCCCTACTTGAATCCAGGACGGCATCCTTCTATCTCGTCTTACAGTGGAGATCCGGGCACTCAGACATGAACCCTCACAGTATAGTTAGGGAAGATCGCGGGTCACAGCCTGACCACTTATGGAATTAGATGTCTTAACATAGGATCTATTTTAGTCCCAAATGACATAATTCTATCTCTATTTACAGCGATATTGCCACTAAAAGCCCATTCCCCTCCTGAAGGCCCCTCACAAGTATGGGAAGGTCGCTGGTTTTAGTCCAATTAACCAATTGTGAAATTAGGCGTGTAACCCAACGATGAACTCAGATCTCAAATGGTAGCGTTTTCCCGCTATTTACAAATGAGTTAGAGCCATCCTGAGGTAACCCTGTATACATTGTGAAAGTCGTATGCTCGAGATCAACTGGTCATGAGCATGCACGTTTAAACATAGGATCTACCCGAATCCTAGATGGCATCTTTCTAACTCTAATTACAGTGCGACTATACGGCCACTGAAAATTCGTACGAATGCATCGTTCATGCGTGCGTGATCTATGAATCTAAAGCTACTACAGACGGGGGCGAAAATGCGAGATGCACTCCGAGCAAAAATCCGCGAGCGGGGTCACAAGGTCATTTGGCGCGACAAATTCAGGATCCAAGCAAATATTATGACCGCGTCAGTCTGTGCGAAAACTGCATGATATGTTTTCGTGCTTTATCCATTCGAACGTAAAACCACGTCAGCCGGGCGGAAACGCATGATCAAAACGCCTTCAGGCTTGATCCATAGGAATCTCAAACCACGTCAGTCGGGGAGAAAAATGCGTGATTTTATGCCCTCGAGCCCGGTCCATACGATGCTAAGACCACGTCGGCCGGGACGAAATCTGTGTGGTCGTACGACCTCGTGCTTGATGCTTACGGAATCTAAAACCACGTTAACCGGGGCGAGAAGTTGGGGTGATACGGCCTCGACCAGGGTCGAAACGAATCTAAGACCACTTAAAAGGGTGTTGAGATGAGCTTGCTGGTATAGGTCCACTTGAACGAATAGCGCTAAGGAAACACAAACACAAAGGGCAATTAGGAGCATGAGAGCTGACCGAGCTCCTTGACCTTGAGAAGGTCGGAACGGGCCCACCAAGTGGGCTTCGAGTGGCGGAAGGGGAGCACGCTTGACAGGGCATGTCAACATGCGGGCGTTACAGGTGGCGTGTGCAACTAAGGTGGACACGACGGATGGTTACAGGAAAACACACAAACGAAACAGGAAACTGTAAACAGAAGGGTTTAAATGGACCGAGAACACGCTCTTAAGTCACATTGCCTCCTCAGCAAGCCCCCTTCCCTTCTGTGTTTTCCTAAAACCATTCGTCGTGTCCACCTCGCTCGTCCACGCCACCTGCAGTGCGCGATTATGCCTTCGTGTGTGGCCCACACGAATCTGCGAATCGCCGGTGCCGGGCAGAGAATTGGTGATTATACCCTCAAGCGTTGTCCAGACGAAACTGTAATCATGTCAGGCAGGGAAAAACACGAGTGTATCCAACGAGAATTTAGTATAAAAAGTGCATCCTTGTTCCTAGCTCATGATGGGCGTTGAAAGCAGAATGTTCCTGGGCGTACAGTTTGTTAACTTGCTAGAATATAACTAGATGTGGTGTAATGGTGAGACCAAACAAGTGTTTTCGCATTTACTACTTCTGGCTTGTGCTTTATTCAGGCCTCTTTTTTTTTCTTTTTCGGTTTTTGTGAAAAGAGTGCGCGCTATAAACAGCAATGTGAATTCTTTGGAACAGTCTTTCTTGCCGCCGCAATTCTATGTGCTCAATTCGTTACGTATGCGTGCATGTGTTGCCCCCGTCATCACGTTGTTAAAAAGCGCAAGTTTTATGAGTACATCCCTGACAGCTCACGTTTGTTCATTCTTACAGGTGTGTCCTCAAACTTCAAAGGTGGGTTTGAGCACTTAGCGCGTACGTTGCGTTCGTGCGTTGTTCACATAGCATGCTTGTTCTTAATGACAGTTGATTTGTTGTCTGCGCATGACTGAAGCGTACTGAAGCCTTACTCAAAGTGGCCTCCTAAATGAGTTCCTGTACGACATATCTGGCAAGCGTGCACGTTTCGTCCTCTTCGTTGTCCCGTAGCAAGGCGATGTGCCGCCCACTGCTCCTTGATGTTGATGAAATCCGATGGGCTGTCTAGAACCACGAACCTGTTTTCCATGTCAAATCGACATACAAAGTTCTTTGTTAGCTCAGGCGAGAGAGAGGTGCGGTTGAAGTGCGTAACGGAGCCCCGCCGCGGTGGTCTAGTGGCTAAGGTACTCGGCTGCTGATCCGAGGGTCGCGGGATCGAATCCCGGCCGCGGCGGCTGCATTTCGATGGAGGCAAAATGTTGAGGCCCGTGTGCTGTGCGATGTCAGTGCACGTTAAAGAACCCCAGGTGGTCGAAATTTCCGGAGCCCTCCACTACGGCGTCTCTCATAATCAGAGCTGGTTTTGGGACGTTAAACCTCACATAACAACAAGTGCGTAACGGACGCTATTCTCTGCAGCCCTAGAGGAAAAGAGAAGTGATAGTGACAGGAGTAGAAAAGGAGAAGTCAGGTTCGCGAGGCACTAGATTTCCTCCTCCGTGAATGCGCTCCTCTCGTGCCTCGCACCTGCCCCCTCCGTGACGCTTGCTCATCTTGCCGTTTCGTTGCACTGGGAAACCCTAGCCGGCTTGGTACATTATCTCCTCGACGGCGCCGACTTGAAAAAAACAACAACAACAACAACAACAACTACAACGACGACGACGACGACAGAGACGTAGTGGTACCCGCCGAAAAATCCCGTCATTATCGTACCACTGGCCAGGCGTTTTCTTTTAATGTTCAATGCTGGATGTACGGAACAACTGAAACGTAAGAGAAGATACAGAAAGGAGCATTAAAAGCATTGGCGGAAAAAGTGAAGGGGGGGGGGGGGGGCTAGCCCTCATGCCTCCCTGCGGAAGTTTTCACCACTCCAAATAGTGGTGAAAACTTCCGCACCGTGGTGACATTGTCCGAGGCGTCAAAAGCGTAGCACCTACGTATACTGCCGCGTCTGATCATTCACAGGCGCTGCGATCCCGTAGGCAGGCCGCGTGACGACGCGCCCTTGGACGCCCACACAAGACGTGATAGACACGCGAGTCACGCACTCGCCCCAAAACACAGGCACGTCACGTAGGGAGGGGAAAGGAAGGAATGCCTGGGGAGATAGGGAAGGGTAGCCGCGCTTTTACTGCCAACGCAGTTTCGGCCTCCTCTCTCATTTCTCTTTCTTTCATCATGCCAAGGATTCCTCCTGCACTGAGTAGCGCACTCTGATTGACTATGTGCGACCATGTGACCCGAATCGGAAGCGTACGTGCGACCACGTCTGACCTCGCTATGCTGTAAAATAAGCCACGCGTAATTAGGCCCGCGACACGGAGGAGGGGAGCAGGGGGGGGGGGGGGGTCGTGCTCATTAATCGAGCGTCGTATAAGTTTGTGTTAAACCGGAGGATTTCATCAATGTTTCTTTCCGTTTCGGGTCATCTCTGCTGTGACGCATGACGCTTTTTATGGGGCTGGTTGTAAACGCGGAAAAAAGCGCGTGAAGTCATTTATTTTTGCTGAAGATCGCTTTCTCCCTGGTACGACAGATAGAAAGAAAAAAACAAAGAAATATATGGTCACGCTGCATGTCTAGCGGGATATAAAAATGGAGACGCGATGAAGATGCGCTAGCTTCCGACATTTTATTGCTTTATCCGTCCTAACTGGTGGAAACATGCTTTAATGACCAGGAGCTTCGTCCTCATATAATGTATATAGTAACCTCGAACAGGCACAACGGGAGATTTGAGGACACGTGCTCGGTTGGGATGATGGTCATGTCTGAGCTGGCGCTATCAACTCTAGTGAAAGATTATTCTCGATGCGTGCAGTATAAATATAATAAAAATGTAATGTCCGCAGTTGTGTACGAGGAAAGTTTCGATACGTGTTGAGCAAGAAATGAAATGTGTTTAGGCCCGTTGAGCCCCTTTTCGAGCGAATAGGCACGACAACTTCCCGTATAGATTGAGTACTGCTTGGTCGTTCACATTTATTTGTGCCAGGAGGGTCAGCGAAACACAAATACCTTAAATCTCACGCATACCGACGGACCGCTGGAAAAGGTAATCCTTCGTATGAAACGCGCAGGCTTTCTACTTGGAGCACATATTCATCCTGTCCGTTCAAGTTTTCCAGGCTTTTAGAAATGGCCAACACGGGCTACGGTCGTAACGAATACACGGTCACACAAGGGGAGTTAACGTACGAACATTGTCCGTTGACCGCGTACTAATGTCACATTTATCCTATGCCTTCATTAAAATGTTATCCACGATTAGTATTGGCCCTACAGCTCATTAATCGTCCAATATTATAATAAAGCATATAGTAAAAATGCCCAGAGCTGGTATGGTATAAGCGGCTACTTATATCTCGGGTACGCGAGAAAACGTGTCTAGGGTATACATCAACATTCGATCTTGCGACTTCAGATACTCATCACGCTCATGTCCGATAGCCTCGTCATAGATTCGTATACGATGGCCCCGCCACCGTCGCCTGGTGGCTATGGCGCTGGGATGCTGTTGCGAAGGTCGCGGGGTTAAAGTGAGACCGCGATGGCTGCTGCATATTTAGATGAAGGCGAAATGTTGAGACACGTGTATTGTGCGTTGTCATTGCACGCTGAGGAACCCCGCTACGACGCCTCTCATAATCATGTCGCGAGTTTGGGACATAAAACACCAGAAATCATTATTAACCGTATACTATGACTCACAATATTTTCCCTGGTTGGGCTATTAAACCATTTGTTAATCATTCTTGTTCAGGTTCTGCGTTCGATGACAATTACAATTTCCCCACTACGCAACTGATGAGTTGCTTCAAGTTGACGCAAGTGCTTCTGCGACGAGTACATGTGCTGAACCCTTTAAGAGGAGCAAAAGCCTCGTTAGATTTGTATAATCTGCTTTTGTATAATCTGCTGCAAGCCTAGAATTACTCACAATGGTAATTAGAGGCAAATGTAGAACCATGGTCTGCGGAAGTTTCCTAATATAAGGGACGCTGTGTCGCGATAGGAGTGACGGTCTGTATGTCAGCGATGCTTGCGTTAGCAGGCTTTGAGTGGCCCTTTGACTGAAACATAGATACGGCTTCATAATTAAGGGTTCCATAAAGAAAACCAGTGTAAACGCACATCATTCACCCACTCTACCCACCTGCAGATCATAATCGAACGGCGAAACGAAGAAACACAGGCAGTTGCGGAGTGCACGCTGACGTTGTCATCTGTCCTGCTACATGAGTAGCTGGTTGCTGATTTTGAGACTTCATTAAACGGTCTGCACAAGCAGGAGTTCTCAAACCCACAGCCTCAGCGTTAGGTGCGCGCTCAGCTTTGCGCAGACCAAAGGGGAGTAACGCGACGCTGCACTGCGCCGACGCTGGCCGACTGCGCAGTCGATTTCCCGAGGCTGCGCTGCGCTGGGAACACGACGGTCATCCGCTGCTGCTGGACCACCGCCGGCAGCTTTTTACCGGAGGACGTCTAGGTGAGTCAGCGTGCGCTGCCTTTACTAAAGTCGCTAGATGTTTTTTTTTTTTCGTTTTTTATGTAGCGAAAAGCTTTGATGTGCCGCTCGCTCATCTGATTGATCGGCGTTGCTTTTGGAAGCCATGTTCTTCCTAAAGCTCTTACTTGAATGCTGCATCGAGAGAACGTCAAAGAAAGTTTCACGTTTCAGTAGGAGTTTCCTTATATATGGCACGTCCACTATCATATTTGATAGGAACGCGCATGTTGACGGCCGGACACTATGTGCGCGCGCGTGCTCCGCTCCACGTGTTAGGAATGACATGGCAGCCGACGCGGGCTTTGAGCGAGAAGGTGCCGGGAGAGGAGGTAGTTGACGCTACTTAAAAACGGAAAAAAAGATCTAAGGACTTTAGTCCTTACCAGCATGCATATGCATTCATGGTCCGCCGCGGTGGTGTAGTGGTTACGGTACTCGGCTGCCACCCAAAATACGCGGGTTCGATCCCGGCCGCGGCGGTCGCATTTTCGATGGAGGCGAAAATGCCACAGGCCCGTGTACTGTGCGATGTCAGTGCACGTTAAAGAACTCCAGGTGGTCTAAATTTCCGGAGCCCTCCACTACGGCCTTTTTCTCCTCTTTATCTCTTTCATCCCCTTTCCCCCTCCCCCACGGACGCTTAGCCGTGCTCCCTACATGGGCTGCAGAAATTAGCGTCCTTTCCTAACCGAACCACAATCATCATCGTCATCATCATCATGCATTTATGGGGATTCAAAAAGTAATGAAGTTTCAAGTAGAATGATTTATCTGTTGAACACCGCATGATTAAAACTTACTCGATTAAGTTCCAAACTATTCTGTGTCAAGGCTTCGATGCGATTACGAGGGATGATTACGAGGAGGAGGAGGAGGGTGCACTGTATTGGAATCTTGGAATAGGAGCCCAAACGCCTTTTCGTGCGGTGCTTTTTCGTGGCTTGCTGTACAATGTGTGAAAACGCGATCATGCTTTTCTTGTTTTTTGTGTTTGAGCAGAACTCACGGACCTCCACCCTGGCGACGCCGGACAGTACGCGTGCTGGATGGAGGCTGCTGGTCGACCACTGCCTCCTGTTGCCCTCGTCTCGCTTACCGGTTAGCCACGATCTCACGTGAATGACGAAGCAGAGTGTTAAGGCGGCTCCTTTTTATTCCGTTGGGTCAAGCATGCGAAGCCGATAGACAATGAATCAAAGGGAAAAAGCACGGGGGAAGGTGAATATGATATTTAGCTTAACTGTAGAAATGATGACGGCTGCTTTCTTCGTACTCAGTGAGATGCGTGACCCACTTTGCCGTGCCTGTACCGGTAAGGCGCTGCACGTGTAATACAGATGCGGGTCCGACTCTGCTGATTCAGTTTGATCGTCTCCGTCTTGTCTGAGCGAGTGCAAAGGTGATCATTTTGTTAGTGTTTCATCCGTTTTGGTAAAAAGTGTTTGGCAGTGTTCTAACGTTTCCCCTTTACCCATTGTGTTAGTGCCATTATTAGTGTTGTGTTTGCTTTCTTGTGCCTATAATTTCAGTGTAGCAAGCCCTTGCCGTTGCCAAACTTTTCTTTCTTTTCACATTTTAAATTATTATGAAATGCCTCACACTAAGGGCGAGCTGCTTTTTCATATGTTTCCATTTTCGTTTACATTGTCGTTACAGTATTTTAACTAAAATTAGCATGATTTTCTTCCCTTCATAATCTGTTGGCTTTAAGAGGCTCTAAGGAAACATGCCACCGATATCGTCCTTTAGATCATTTCTCTTCGAACTCTTCTAACAAACTCCTCAAAACAACTTTAGTCTGCTTCCGCGCACTGATTGCGAAAGCACGGTGTATGTGAACGTGTCGGCTACAGCGACACCCACACTATTTCGCCATCCGTGCCACCTCACGTAATTATACGACGTCATCGCATGACGTCACTGATGACGTCCTCATTTGGTCACGGCCGCCGTGGACGACGCCGGGTTTTTCATCCGAAACGGGACATGATGCTTTCGCACTACGAAAGATTATCGCTGGGAAACCACTTCGTCAGACGGTGCGAAAGCCCGGGTTGTTTGTATACGCAGCATCGTAATGCGCTTAATACAATCACTGTCTTTTATGGCGCAGTATCCGCACCGCCACTGACCGTGGCGCCGGGTTCCTGCCTGACGCTTCTCTGCCGCCCTCCGCCTCCGTCTGCGGCAAAGCAGCTCAGTGCGGGTCGCTTCGAGTGGCGCCTCAACGGAAGCGTGAGAGCGATTGCGCACCGGGCTGGAAGAGTGAGGGCCGCTATTTACTTAGCACCCTTTCTTTTTCTTTTTTTATCCCTGCCTGCGCTTATGCATGTCGGAATACATTTTTGTATTTAACTAGCAGCTTTGTTAGTCCCATAATAATACAAGATGAAGCTCAGAACAAAAATACCAGGAAAGAAACAAAAAATCGGCTAGAATGCGTCGGCAGCTGGGTCACAAACACGCTTAAAAATCGCACAGCTTAAGTGTACCAGCACTCGCGGTCAAAGAGAAAGCAAGGGAGACTCACCCGTGGGCATGTAGCATATGTGAGGGCAATTTCTGTGCTCAAAAGAAAGAAAAAAGGAATCGTTGAAGTTAATACAGGCAATTGAAAATTTTACCGCGTGTATTGTTAGTGGTTTGTTGTGACAAACTGAAAGAGACAAAAAATAGGAATTCACATTTATAGTGCAACAAAAAAAAATATTCTGCAAGACCGTAATTGGACAAGTTTGATACTGACACCCTGTGAAGGAAGTCAAGCTTGAAGTGCGTACGAGGCAGTGTAAGAGTGCTGGTGTTTTCTCTTTTTTTTTGTTTGTTTCCAGATTATCCATCGTTGTAGGAACAGTAATTGACATGTGGCGCTTTCAGTAGTTCGTCCCCCAACGGGAAGCTTTATACACATTCTCGTATATGGAGGCTACGGCCCGCTTCACTTTAGAATGTTGCTTGGCGATTGTATAATAACGAAACGTGTTCTCCAGAAGATATGACTAATGAAGAAAATTAGGTTCATAGATAATATTGTTATACAGTTGTATATTCAATGCTTGCGTAACTATATATATATTATTGTTAGTTTCTGGGTTTTATATTTTCTTCAACTTCAGGGGATAAAAATCGGTCAGTATTTTCGGAGGTGAGAGATCAGAATTTTCGTTCAACCATCGCGAAATTTGTTCTTTCTTTCTTGGTTATATTTACAGGCTTAACTGTACAAACGGCAGCCCTACAACGTCCACAGCTTGTTAAATGACCATTACGTGAATGGAGCTCGCTTAATTCGACAATATGTGACTTTGTTGTCCCGAGATGTGTGCACCTCAAACTCCATGCAGAAAACAACAATAACAAAGTGTGTGTGTGTGTTTCTTTTTTTTTGGGGGGGGGGGGAGGGGTCAGGTTTGATACCATTGTTCTGAAACGCTTTCGGGGTGTAATATTCTATTAAAGTCGAAATTTACCCGAAAACAAACAGTCCTAACCCTAATGCAGTCACAACATTCAGCTAACTCATCTCCTGCAGCTGAATAGAAGGGCTACTTCTTTGTGTTTCTCTCATAACCGACCGCTCTCACGAAAGCTGTTTTTTTTTTCTTTTTTTGTTTTGGAACAGCGGCATCACTTGGACTCCGAAATTGTTTGCCTATCTGGGTTACCTTTTTAAATACGTAACGTGCGATGCTGAATGCATTCCTCACTAAACGTTCTCTAGCCTGAAGAAAGAAAGAAAGAAAGAAAGAAAGAAAGAAAGAAAGAAAGAAAGAAAGAAAGAAAGAAAGAAAGAAAGAAAGAAAGAAAGAAAGAAAGAAAGAAAGAAAGAAAGAAAGATGCAAACGAAAAAACTGTGTTGAAAAGAATTTACTTCGTTCACTCGTTCATTTGCACCAAAGCTTCGCAATATCGCACTACGTGTGACAGTGGCCTCCCGAGTTTCCTCCTTAGTTAATTAGGGTGTTTTGCTGCATTACATTATTATGCAGTGAAGCACCCTAACTAGGTAACGAAGTAACTCGGGAGCCCACTGTCACTCGTAATGGGATTTTACTTATAGACCTAAGCCGAAACATTAGTGGCCTTAGCGACCCGTACAAACTCACTTAGCAACGTTTTCTAGAATACATTATAGAAAGTAATTCAATCGTTAGCGTTTTCTCACAATCTGGTTTTGTTGTTATTGGATAAGCCATCTACTTTAAAGCATGACCGGCATTCCGATTTCGCGAACTGCTGGCTGGGTAGTACGTCACGCCTCTTCAAAAGCGGCGTGCTTTCGGCTCCGTCCAAGCATCTCGCGTAACCTTATTGCCGGCGTCACGGAAGCCCAATGCGAAGGAATTAGCGCAATAACGTCGGGGCACTGTTTAGCGAGCCAATCTGCTTCCGTGACGCGCATCCCCGAGGGACCCAGTGCGCGGCTAGTACGCTGTCGACGCGGATCACGGCAGTCGAAGGCTCATTAAGCTTTCCCAAAACGCTCGGCGATCCTAATCAGGTCGTGCACGCACACGTTTATGGACAGGTGCGGCTGTGGAACGGAACAGCGATGCCGACTTATCTTCGCTTTGCACGAAGGTTAATGTAAAAATAAATGCAAGTTTCAATGCTCTAAAGAAGCGAAGCAGGTCAACAGACTTGCTCTGCCTGCTTCATAATCCTACGGCCATAGTTCCACCAAACACTGATTAATTGACCTACGACAAGCCTCTTTTTTGGTGCCCTGTAGCCCGCGTGCCTTTGCGTGGAATTTCTTGCTGCACTTGCGACAAACGCCAGCAGAATCGTAAACTGTTTCTATAAGTACCGAAGAACGATCATGAGCAACGAATTCATGTCGTCCGAATTTGGTAAAGTTTGTAACAGCTGTTAAGTGCTGAAAAACGGCTAGTTAAAAAGGAAGGCAGAACTGCAAGAACACGAGAGCGAGAGTGTTCGATAAGTGGTTCACACATAATCGAGGAACACACATTGAGTGCTCGCACAAATGCGTGCACAAATGCCTGCACAAATGCCACATATTTCGTTACGCCACGTTTGAAATAATTTGAAAGTAAACATCTTCATGAGGAGACAGCCACGCGATATAAGCGCTTGCGGCGACTCATTCAAAAATGAAAGTTTATGACTCGACAGAGAGAGGGACAAAGTGCTTGCATGACCAGGATTAATCCTTCTAACTTTGTGGTGCCAGTTATTATCTTTGTCAGTTCATCGTTACGTTTCGATTATTAAAAAGCTAGATCATTTACAGAAACATCTCGTAGCCACACAATCAATAGCTGCCGCGTAGATGTATTTTTCCTGGTGTTACTGCGGTGCTCTCCAAATCCATCGTTCAGGCAACAGGCAGTCTGGCCTATTGTTGATTCTTGTCACTGGAATTTACCTCCTGCATAGCAACAGTGACACAGAATGACAAATATATAATCCCGGCCGCGGCGGCTGCATTTCGATTGAAGCGAAATATTGAGAACCTTATATTGTGCCATGTCAGTACGCTTTAATAACCCCATGTGGTCGAAATTTTCGGAGCTCTTCACTGCGGCGTCTCTCATTATCATATCGCTGTTTTGGGACGTGGAACCCCAGAAATTATTCAGTCAGGATCACAAATATTCCTCGAAGCGAGAAAGAAAATTAAGACAAACAGGCCTCTTTTTCGATATTTCTTTAAGTCTCTACATAACATGAAAAAGCGCAGAAGCTTTCGTAGCCGCGGCCTTTCTAACCTCCGTCCTACTGCAAACAGCTCGAAAACGTGGCAGAGATATTGTGTACACATGACACGCGTGCCCTCATGGTGTTTGCTCTTAATCTATGTATCGTTTTCACACTGTTTGCCGTAGCACGTCCTCGTACCAAAAAATCCCGGTGAACCACTATCCTGAAGCTCTTCGTCGACATCGCGATACTAAATTACAAAAGGAAAACATTTGCACAAGTGCATCTTTCAACACGAGCGCACTTGTTGAGTTTTCAGCATCGCTCCTTGCTTCCTTAGATGAGCTTCGCCTCTCGGCTGCTGACATGAGTGAGCTTTTTCTTTCTTTCTTTCTTTTTTCTTTTTGCTTTCCCATACGATCAAACCTTCTTACTATACGTCATTCCCGCTGACCCAGCTCAGAATGCGCTGTGGCTATTGATCGATAGCCGCGGTGCTCTGAACGGTCTCGCCTCGTTGGTCGAAACGTGGGCAGCGGATGACTGAAGGTGAGTATGCAACAGTCGCTGCTTTTCTTACGCAGCGTATTTCTGCAGGCGCAGCGCTCGTTAATCGTTTTGGCTACCGTGCAGCGTTTCCAGCTGCGTTGAGGTAAACGCTGACCTACTCGTCGCTGCATAGGCAACGTCGATGTACCTGACGGCCAGGCTCTTTGATTTCGGTTACTTTGGCCTGCAACTAAGACGCTTTCTTGGAGTTTTTTTAGGAGTATTCGTAGTCTTCTGATCATGGCAAAGGAGATTTCTCAGCGTTAAAGAAGGAGCAATGGACTAAAGAGATAAGGCAGATATACTGCGGCATTCTTTTCAAAGAGTAACTCAAGCCTGTCTGAAACACCACTCATGACACGCACCGAGATCACTGACCCACAGTAGCGAAAGGCAGCCAATAACAGCCAACTCTAGCCAGTGCTAACGAACAGTAGAATGTTTTGGTCTTACGTGTTCACAGAGGTCATACATAATCAGGACGCTTAACTACCTCCCATTCGGCCTTTTCAAAACTGATAAGTATTCTTCTCAAATGTCGTCTAGAATAAAGTATTATGAGATAAATTTCATGTCTAGCATATTTCAGCTTCACGGGGGCCCCTTTTTTAATATATCCTGAACATGACAACCTTTGGATGAACTGGAAAGCTATTGTCCCATACAATACGTCACATTAAAATTGCACACCAACAACAACAACAAAAACAACAATAATAATAAAAATAATAATAATAATAATAATAATAATAATAATAATAATAATAATAATCGCGTTGTCACCACGGAGGAACACATGGCATAGCTGTTGCGTTGCAACGCTTGCACCGTATATATTGTTACGGTTGAAAGGTCGAGCGAAGGTTTATTTACCGTAGCAATATATATATATATATATATATATATATATATATATATATATATAGATAGCCCTTGACCCCCTTCCCTTTCGTTATATATATATATATATATATATATATATATATATATATATATATATATATATATATATATATATATATATATATATACGAGTGTTGCATTGTGGGCTTGTTGCGCGTCTTGGATAGGTTTTTTTCTCAGTGCGAGTAAAACACTGGAAAAAAGAAGACAGACAAGGACAAACTGCACTAACTTTCAATAATGACTTGCTGGCGAAAATCATGTGATGCTTGTAAGCACAGAGTTACGTGCCACGACCACGTGAACCTGCGAAACAATGAAAGCGAAAGCTTTATGCAGTCATAGGTGGTGACATGAGCAAAAATTCAATTCTTTGTCAAGTAATGACCAGGGACAGCTGTACTGATCGACGCTAGCTACTCCCTGCCAAGCTTGTATCAGTGAGGGGACATTGACTTTATTTGATAAAGAATTAAAATGTTTGTGCACGCCGCATGCAAAGGATTGAAGAACGTCGGAGAATTACATTTCGTCTTTCTTTCTTTCTTTTAGATGTGAAGCAGCTCTTTGACTAGCCTGTGTAACGCTGTAACTCCGTCCGTACGAACGCGCCGCAACGCGCTCCCCTCGCCGCAGGTACCTCCACTACGCGCTCCCCTCGCCGTAGCCCTCCACTACAGCGTCTCTCATAATTATACCGTGGTTTCGGTACCTTAAACCCCACAAAAGAACAACAACGATAACCTTTCTTTAGTATTTTTTCGACTAGGAACAGACAATTTGGCTGTAGTCGTCACTGCCAGGTTTTTAGTATGTAATAAGCACAATATACGGTATCGTATATATTCACTTTCGGGCGCTGGAGGGAACAGATGGATCAATAAGTCGTAAATATTTGTATTTATTTTTATGGTTGCAGATGCAAACATTGTCCTTGCCTGATGTAAGTGAAGCCGATAGTGGTACCTGGGAATGTAGTTACACCGGTCAAGATCAGTCCTGGACACTTGCAGAATTCGTTATTGAAGGTAAGCACCGGACAAAGACACAATGTTCGCGAGTTCACATTGATACATCTGTATTCAAGCGTGAATTTCTTCTTGTTCGCGTGCGCAGAGCAAGCACTGTTGTATATTATCTCTGTCTTACTATGTGTCATTTCTTTATATTATGGGTCTACTTAGTGCTTGCCTGCCAAAACGTTCATTGTAGATTTCGTCGATCAGGATGTGAACATCTCAACGTGTTCTTTAGGTAGTCGCATTCATGGAGGGCGGAATGCACGCTTTGAGTGCACGTTGGCTTAATATGATTCTTAACTATCTGTATTCGTAGACCTTGACTTTTTATGGAGCGTCTAAATCAATCAATCAATCTGTTTAGGATCTACGTACTTATCTGCGCGATTTCATAAGATACGCTGGAGTCACCCCAGCCTTTTAAATTACAGGTATGTCGCTTCGTAAGGTCGCTTCTTTCTCTCTCTCTCTGTCTTTTAATCCACGGCGAAAATCTTTCCTTATTCTTACACACTGGCAGGATTCGCAGCACCGAATGTTTGTGTGCCTCTTCTTACTACAATACCTGGCAGACAGATCGACCCCTATTTCTTATAGATTAGACAGAGCTAAGACGAAGACATCATCTCCAGAAGAACAAGGCTACCTGTAGTACTGTGTACGATGAATAAGTTACAGCTAACAGCTGTCTATCGGTCCGCACAGCATTCATCGTATTTCACTGGTCACAAAACCTTCATTGTGTAATTGTTCGGTGCTGAACTCACACGGTGTGCCTCGGTGTCTTTTGCAGTGAAAGCGGAGCCGTCCGGGTGGGATGCCGTTGCCATTGCAGCAGTGGTGTTTGTGCAGCTTGCCACATTCTTCGGCTGTGGCTGGGCTTGGCTTTGCAGGTAACGTACAGTACGCGAATAGAGAAGAAAAGAGCTTGGAAATAAGCCGCTGCCTTATTCCGATTTACCTACATTACGCAATGGGCGCGGCGGATCTCTTTATCCTGACATTGCTTGCACAACCACGTAACGTATTCGCCGTACCATATGGCTCTATTGCAACATCCTTTAGCCGCCATTTTCTTTACGACGCTCGACGCAACACAACCTCTTTCACTAAAACCTAAGGGTGCCTTGAACGATGCAGCTGGTCAACCAGAAAGAGTCTTGACGTAGCTTCGTGCAAGCACAAAGGATTTGTAAAAGGAAGGCGTGAAAACACGGACACAAGTGTAGAGGGCAGACAGCTCGAACGCCAAATACTCTTCTTCTCTTGTGTCCATGTTCGTGGCGTCTTTTCTTTGCATGATGAACCTTTACCAACTAGCCTAGTTTTCTGTCATTCTAAGGATTTGTAACTGGCATTAATCTTGTGACTATTCATCCTCGAATACGAAAAGTTGCAAATAAATACGACTGAAAAAAAGGACATTGAGCGCAAGTAAAGCGGCGAAATTCGCAACGTATTCTCGTTGTAAGCGTTCGTTGTCATTGGCAAGTCGGCACTGATAGTGCCCAGCATCGGGACTGGCTGAAATTCATTATTACGAAGAAGACGTTTTTGTGAATCATAACACGTTTTTGTGAATACGGGCCAAAGTGCTTTTGAAGCTACATTAATGTAAAATAAAAAAAAAGCCGGTGAAATCCAAACGTATTGTTTTCGGTGTTAAAGAATGTTATACACTCAGCGCTTTTCTCAATCCCCATGAAAGCCGTGGTGATCAACTGTACACTCGTTTTGTGTTCACGTAATACCAAGAGTCCAAAGCCGGCGTGCTTAGCAGCAATGTCCATATTTCCTAACGCTAATTGGGTCTCCATTCTTGGCAAAAATCTCGTGGCTAATGCCCATAGCGTTTTTGTGTCGCGTGATGTAACACAAGCCACGAGAGCCCACCCACTGCATACTGACTGTGCATGCGTGATTGGGCGTAACATAACAGAATAAAATACTTTCGTAGCGCGTTTTGCTTACCATTAGTACGTAGCCAAAATTTTGTCTGCACTGAATAGCCTGCCGTTCACGCAGTGTCACAAAACCGCAAAAAACGACGACATCAAAATGTCTGCACAGTAGACAGTGTACTAGTATGCCAAACAAGAGCTACACTTTGTATAACCAGACAGTGCCCTCATCCATGCGAAATATGGCATGGCCGCCTGCCGATAATGTGGGAACGGTTACACATAACCACAGGCAAAGAAAGAGGCCAGTTTTATTTGCTTGTAACTAACAGTTTTAAGTGGTATTATGACGCCATCGAGCCACAGTCTTCCATTCCGACATCGCTCCACGAACTCTTCTTTGATAAGAACACGTCTATTTTAGCCTTGCTGCAGGCTTGTGCGAACGACTGAAGTCGCCGAACGATGTGCAACGGGAAACGTGCCAATCGGACAGTCTCTTTAGTTCTGCGACCTCAGTCCAACTAAGCCTTCTCCGCTCCTGCGTGCTTATTAAGTCATATAACTATGGTAGGTAATAAATCGTTCGAAGGCAGTTAATATTATTGGTTTTCTTTTTTTAAAAGCGATTTTTGTTATGTAGACAGTGCATTGCATTGGGATTCTTCAAGAATTTGGTGGTCCCCTCCCGTGCTTGCCTGGAATGGTGACGCAAATATGGCCTTAGGGCATGGCGGAATGAATGAACGTCAAATTCGCCCCAGGTCTCGCACCTGGCCTGATTTGTTCCCGTCGTCAGGTTGCGGAAAAAGAGTTGTACATTCTCAAGCGCTCGCGTGGGCACTTGAAAATTAGTCCACTCGTTAACGAAAACATTCCTGCTCGCTTGATGTTCAAGGAAGCGCGAAGGCTCGCTTAGGGTTCACCGCTTCTCTCTTCAGCGCCTGGTTTTCTCATTCTTTTTTTTTTCTCGCTGTAACGGCATAAGACAAACGAGCTCCCGCTATCTCAGTATACGACATCTGTTTTGATGTAGAGCTTACACTTTGCCCTCCTTTCGTCGTCATCTTAAAACGTAAGGAGGAGGAGCGGAAACATATGCAAACGCGAAGGGCGAGGGGTTGCCTGAAACCGCTGGAGCCAACAACCGTTGTTTGCCTTCCAAACATGCGTCGTTTTCTCGAGAACAAAGGTGCGCTAGTCTCCTATTTGCATAAAATATTCGAGAACACGTCCTCGCGTCCTTTATTTCTGCGCCAGAAATGTTCATTTTTTACATTCTTTAGAAGCTGCACTAAAGGAGGACACAGTAAAACTATGACCGCTTTCTTTAAACCGCTGCCCAGCTTGTTCAGCTGGAAAAGAAAATTCGTGTTCGAAAATTCATTCGTTCATTTTTCTTTTCGAAAATTCGAAAAGAAAAATGAGCGCGAAAGTGAAAGACGTCGCATTATTCTGTAGCCGTGGACATAATTGCGGTGAAAAACTTCATTCTGCGGCGTAACAAATGTGCTACGATATAGTCTGCGACGAGGTAACCTCACGTTACCACATAAACGTACAATTACCACCACGTTTGTGCTTATTTAAACAACCGCGCACGCTCATTTTTATGCATTTGTGAGGGTTGATTGCTCTTCTATACCACGGCGTCACTAACATATAATTTAGAAAGTAACAGGTTTGTGTGATCCCAGGAGCGTTTTGTAGGTTAATCTGAAAAATGAAAAAGTGCAATGATTATAGTTTTCTTATTTTGAAGTATGTCTTACCCATCTCAATCCAGTCTATTTTGAGAGTGCCAAGAATTGTGCATTTTCTTGAATTGTGAGTTCAGTTCAGAGCACTGCATATAACTGTGAGAACTCACTGCGAGCCACTCGGTACAGCAGTTTAGTGTTGTGTTTTTTGTCGCTTAGGAGGTTAGAACTATATTTCCAAGCTTGCGAAATGCAGTAACTATCCTAGGGACTCCCGCTATTATCATAGCAACATCGCTTTCTTAGAAGCAAAGGCAGCCGAAATATTTAGCGGATGCCTCTGCTCGGAGGAAGGAGCGCACTCTACTTGCGGGAACCACAGAAATCCAGCTAACGTTGCTTGCTCGGAAAGTTGGTGGGCAGTGCCGGAGTCTAGCGAATTGATCACCATAACTGGCAGCAATCGATTCTGCACTGGTCCTGATATAAATGTTGTATGACTAATATGCAATTCAACGTGCCCGTTGCGTTTTTGCGTGGCCAGCGCAGATTCTGTTACCTTGTCGTTTGCCGGGGAATGCTCTGGACATCTCAACGGCTATATGTTCTGTCCTTGGCCCCGTGCTTTGCTACTTTCAACGTACTTGCTACTTTTTCCCGTTTGTCCCATTATGCCACCAGCTTATGTTGTGAAATAGAGCACTTATTTAACCAGTGCAATGCAAGGCTATGCGAGCGGGGCGGCCAGTGCCGCTACAGCGTTCCGCTCTTAACGCTGAAGTTTAAGCGTCCTCCAAACTTTTTTTTTTGTGTGTACATGTGCATCGTAGAGTGTGCAAGGGACGTCCGTACGCTTGCTGGTTTATCCTTATGTCGGATGCACGAGGTTCTTCCACTGATGAGCCCGACCAGAGTCTCGGCGCAGGTCCAGCCCATTGATGACAGTCTTGTCAGTCTACAGGAGATCCAGCCTCTTAACCACACTCTCAGTTATTCGCGTACTTGTGTGTGGGACATAGTACAAATAACATCTTGCGCGCGTTTGTTTATTGCAATCCATACTGCATGAAACAGTGCAATGTCTGACACACGCCGTCCTGCACCCTCCTTGATTAATACACCATAAAAAATGACATACGTCTGCAGATTGGCTCAACATGCGTTTGGCGTCTCATTGCGTGATCCAGTATGATTCGATGACGCTTACAAACTTATCTCGTGACCTCTTCTTCCCAATTACTGCGGTACGTTTGAAGGATAGGACATGCTATACGAGGAACGAGATACGCGGTTGTTTTATATTTAGTACTAACTTCTATGTGAGCCGGATGTGCTCTGGACAGCCCAAGCAGAGTTTCAGCAAAAAATCAGACCATTCGTGACAGCCCTCTCTGCAGACATCGTTAGACGAGTAGCCCGAGATGAAGGTCAGCCATGCCCTTTTTACCTCACCTCCCCCAGGCCCGAACACACAAAACAACAAAAGACGTAACCGATAGCGACAACAACAAATAAGAGAAACAATAGGACGCCCCTGGCACGCAAAAGGTATGCACGCTCACGCTCAGTCGATTTCACTCACTGCGTATTGATAGCGATACATCGAAAGCTGCAGTGTCTTTCTTTTTTCTTTCAGTTAATTAGGCATGCTATGCGACGGTTATTAAGCGATCAGGGTGCCTGCCGTCTCCTACTAATGCGACGGATTTGCTGCCTCGTCGGACGCAGGAGGACCCGAGCCAGCGCGCGACGAGAGATGCTCACGCTCAGCCGATGCGGAAGGATTAATCCCCCTTCGAGTCCCCTTCGACGAGGCCGTGTTTCCATCGAATGACGGCCGCTCGGTTGATGCTGGTGAGCGACAACATCTGCTACTGTTTGTTATTATTTATCATTTTTTCCTTTTTTTTCCGGCTGCCATCGGCTTGCCGATAGGAATCCGAGCATCCGCATTGACACTCACGCGTCAGTCACAAGTTCCCATTCGATGCAGGAGGAAAACAAAGACTATTCAAATTCGCTTGTCTGATTGGATCCAACGTGGGAAGGATTCTATGGGACCTGCGGATTTCGGTGGTTCTCTAATTTAGTGTTCACGGAAAGCGGGTGAGTGATGTTTGTGTCACTGCTGAGAGCTTTGTGACTGCCGAAAGTGAGCTTGTCACTGTTGATGGTCGAATCCGTTGCATTGCCATATTACCTGTCGCGCTCTGGCGATATCGCTATATATTCACAATTGTAATTTATGGAGTCGCCACATAAATGTCCAGTAAAAGCGAGCGTGAGACTGCAGTAGTCCTTTGACGTCGTCGCCTCAGTTGCTTGTTAATAGTTTTATCATATGCTTACTGAGTTTTCACAGCTTTGTTGACATTCCTACGCTCTTAGGAGCCCATTTGTGTTTAGTTATCTTCAGAACCCTTAGATCATTTTCTGCGAGAGTTTATTGTGTATATAATTGAGAGTAATACTTACCATGGTAGCCCAAAAGCTAAGATGTTGCCATGTTATGCTATAGGTTGCGGGTTTGATTCTGAGCCAGGAAGGCGGAATTTTGGTGGACGCGATAACACCCGTCTGCTTGGATCCTTGTGTATGGCGGAGAAACTCAGGTCGTCAGAATCAGCCAAAGCCAGCCACTACACCGCACTGCATAATTAAATTGTTGTTTTGGCACGTTATACCGCACAGCTATCTTTCTTTTCTTTCTAATAAAGTGCGGATGGCCAAGAAAAGATAGCGTGCAAAAAAGAATATTACACCATCTCCCGCTAAAGGGGACCATGAGGCAATGCGAAGCAGCACGGGGGGGTGCACACCGCGTTTGCATCGGTTTGACTAGGTGTCGCGTTTGAATTGATTCGACGCTAGCAAACACTGCCTGCGTCAGCGTTGTCTCTCGCGGGCGAGGGCGCGTTCTCGTTCCTTGCGAGCTGGTAAAGCATTCATCGCAGGAGGAGCGTTTCCATAGTCAACGCGCGCCGCTCGGAGAGGAGAGGAGGAATGCCGAGAGGAGAGGAGATGAGACAAGGAGAGGAGGGGTAGGAGGATGCGCATGCGCAGTGCGGGTGTGGACGCCGCATGGCGGATGGATGGAGGGAGGAAGGGAGTGACATAGCCCCGACAATAAGCTGCTTCGCATCTAAAGATTAATGCGACACGGGGTCGAGTAGCATAACTGTGCAGGAATACATGCTGTGAAATCACCACCTTTCCTAATAATTGCGCGTTATGAATTCAACACATTCACGATATAATATAGATTCAGTGTACAATCAGGGTAAACACATTCAGAGTAAACGCTACCGCATACTAAGTTGGGTATTTTTTGTTCATTGCTGCGATAGAAACGGGGATGAAAAACGGAACGTAAGCTAGGAAGCTTGCTGCTTCGAATAACTCTATCCTACATAAACAAACACTTGAAATCGGCATGAATTTTATTGCTATGTAAGAACAGTTGTCATTTTGTCTTACAAATAGAAGCCACAGCGCTGGAGTGATAAGGACAAGGAAGACAACCGGACATGCGATATTGCGTGTCCTGGCGTCTTCCTTATCGTTGGCCCCGCGACGGTTGTCTAGTGGTTATGGCACTCGGCTGCTGATCCGAAGGTCGCGGGATCGTATCCCGGCCGCGGCGGCTGCATTTCGATGGAGGCGAAACGTTGAGGCCCGTGTGCTGTGCGATGCCAGTGCACGTTAAAAAAACCCAGGTGATCGAAATTTCCGGAGACCTCCACTACGGCGTCTCTCATAATTAGAGCTGGTTTTGAGACGTTAAACCCCACAAATCAATCAATCCTTATCATTGTTAGTTCAGCGCTATGGCTTCTTATGAAGCGAACCAGCGAGCCCAAAAATCTGTACTCAAGTTGCCAACACGAAGTGTCAAGACTTTCCGCCAATTTCGGTTAATGGCGAAACTTCGTAAATGTTTGCGAGTCGCTGTGAGCAGTAGTTGTCTCTGTCTGTTGCGCAATGCGACAGCGGTTACGAATTGCTTTTAATCAGTTTTACTAGTTAACTCCTGACAAATGTTACTTAAGATCTAAATGTTTTGCGCAGTAGGGCTAGCTGTTGCAGTGTTTTAGGCCCAGGTGCGTTTGAAAAATGAAGGCCCGTGTTCGTAAACACTTCTGGCGGTTTAATTGTTCTTAAGTGAACATTTCACTTCGTGTAGCTGCTAGGCGATATTTTTACAGGATACTTCCGGACAATCGAAACAACCCCTGTAGTTTACGCAAGACAAGTTTGCGGATTCTGTCTCGGGATCCCCATCTACAAAAAAAAAAAAAAAAAAAAAAGGAACAGTAGCTCTGGAATGTTCTTGCGACAAAATTTCAGCCAGTGCTGCCCTTGGCTATAGTATCAGCTAAGACATTCTGCCTGTGCCAGAGCGCACTTGCAAATGAGAAGGATCGTGAATTCTAGCCCTGATTTGCATTAACGGTACAGCCCTTACGCCACAGTTGTCCTTAAAAACGCGGCTCCAAGTCAATGCTATGACGGTGAGGCTGCTTACATCTGAGAGTGTTGTTAAGTGAAATAGGGCAAGGATTTTTTTCCGGACGAATTTTTGTCGTCGTTTCAAGCATAATGATTTCATTTTTAGGCGATCTTTCGTCGCTTCGGGAATCAATTTCGCTCCAAATTTCGTAACGGTAACACACTTTTTACTACATCTGTTTACAAAACAAAACAAAAATGTCAACGTGGGTTGGTGCGTCTGTACGAATGCGACAAGTCACTGCAGTCGATTTGCGAGGAGAAAGGAAAAAACAGGAATAATCCAGGTCACGCACGAAATTGACGTGGCCAGAAATAGAAGCCCACCGTATTGCGTGCCTGACCAGCTTCGAAAAACGGAATGGGTCGCCCACACGCCACACAATAAAACCTGGCGCGATGTGCTTTTTCGCCGCTCCAAAATGAGTCGACGGTTTGCGACGACCGCCCCAGTTTTGTTTTGCAAATTTTTTTCTTACGAACTGCTCCATTGAGAATGTTCTTTTTGTCTCGGCTGCGATGTTACAACCTGATTTTTAGTACACAAACACGGTCACATCTCCGATTTTTTTTTCGCAGAAAATCCAGAGCAGGGGCAAATGCCCACATGGTCCACTTTTGTTTCGGAGTACTAGGCATCAAAAATTCAACAGCCAGCCGGGCACCATTTCCCGTGTGCCACAATATGTTGCAACGACGATGTGTAATATTGCGGCTTTGGTGTAGAACTAGGAGGGGGGGGGGGGGCAAAAATTACGCGCGTTGAACACGTAGGGACAGAATAACTGGCAAGAACGTGCGTTGTTTTTTTTTTCTGCTATGCGTTTGGCGCAATGTTTTCAGCCATGAATTCCAGGCTCTTCGTGTAAACCGCTGCTCTGCTTCAAAAAGCATGGAACTGTGTCTTGTTATGTTGTCAGCGGGCGGAATCCTTTCTTCATTAACCACATGAATAATTCTGGGCATCTCGGAACCTTGCAGAAATGTGGGGAACCGATCAGTCCACGAATTCAGCCCAACATAGGCGCGCGCGCCAAGTTCGGAAAACCGAACCCGTTTCATACCCGCCGAGACTTGAGCACCAACCATGGCGACGCTGATTGCCTCCGCACAGAACGTGGTTCATTGATTGCATTCACAGACGAAATTATAGGTGAGTTTGTAGGCTTACCTTTTTAATGAAACCACCTGCGAGCTGTTGCGTCCTAAACTACCATGAACAGAAGTTGTACCAAGGCTGTACAGTTCTCGGTTTGATCCACTGGGCATTTCCTAATGTGGACGATTATGCATATAAACAAATAACTAAATTCTGTCATCATGAAACCGCGGCCTCCTCGAGTGATAAACAAAGTGTGAGAATAGCTCACTTATAAGGGATGTCACAGAGCCCCTCATCACTTGTGCTAATATGTGCGACATTCAGAACAAGCTGGCACTCTACTTGTGAAAAGCTTAACATTTTTTCGCGAAAATGTTTCGCTGGCCATTGCAGTGGCATTGAGCACACTAAGTGTTCTTAGGTCCGCAAACATGGCTTGGAACGCACAAATCTTCTCTTTCGTAATAGTTCTTACCGTTAGCCACGAGGGATTCTAAAAACATGTCCAGGATCAGGATCGGCGGTAATATTTTGTTTGGAACATGCTGAGATGCTTTTATGAGAATGGGCCAGTGCGCGCGGCAACGGGCGGTCTGGTTGATCAAGCTTTTCTTTCGCAGTGAGCCTTCTCCGTTGCTAAACCACTACCGCCCAGCATCACGATTGGCCGAAGTTTTAAGGGAAAAGATCTATTCGTCTTATCCGAAGGTTAACCCGAAAAAAAAAAACGGGGTAAAAAAATGTGGTACTAGACAATAATAATTTCTGAGGTTTTACGTCCCAGGAAATGTGATACGAGAAGATGGTACAGAAAATATGGTACGAAAAGTTTAAAACCCCCCAAAAAACGTAAAATGTCCTAGAACACCGCTGCTATCATTGCAACCGTGGCTGAGAAATACAAGTCAGGGGTTGAATTGATGAAGAGATCGCAATATACGATTTAGAACAAGGAATGTCGCAGGAGCCAACGTTTCGACAAGTGGACTTGTCTTCGTCAGGGCGGCGACTGCGGCGACTGCCTTCTCCAGCGCTGGAGAAGGCAGTCGCCGCCCTGACGAAGACAAGTCCACTTGTCGAAACGTTGGCTCCTGCGACATTCCTTGTTCTAAATTGTATATTGCGATCTGTTCATCGATTCAAGCATCCATCTTCCCCTGAGCTTCTCTTCAAGTCAGGGGTTGGTGGCACAAACCACTCTTCACTTTCCTCTCTGTCTATTGGTTTACACCAAAATTGGCATCGAAAAGGACGAATAGATGACTGAAATGACATGACTTGCTTCTGAGTTATGTAACAATTAACAGTAATAAGGTCACGCGTGTCTAATACCCGCGGTGGATATACCGGTGTGAGAGCCACGCGTGACTGAATGCTAACCTTCAGAGTCTGAAAAATTACATTCATGTGATTCTGGGCTGCCAGAGGTTCCGGGTTCGACAACCAAATGTCTTCGCTTGCGCCTTTACGTCCATGAAGCGATAGCTAAGGACTGGTAGGAATTTTAGTCTTACGCACAATCCTATAAGCGCAAGTTCTGATAAACTGGGGCAGTGCAGGAAAGTAATCTAACGGACCCTGACGCGAACACAAGCACCCATGTAATCAGACTTGCCCAAATTGAGCACTTGAAGGTTTCCGTAAGTAAAAACAGGCCAAATAAACCCATACCATTTGAAAAAAGAAATTCGTTCCGAATCCTGTTGATACCTAAGCGTATTAAACTTAATAAGGAGCATTTATCACCCGTGAACTTGGAAGCCTTCCCTCAGTGCGAGTCGTCGATGAAGTCAGTGATATCACGTCCGTTCCTGTTAGCATTTGGTTACTATCCCGATAAACATATTACCAGGGCAAAATTCGCTAAAGTTCTTTGTCGTAAGCGCGTTCAGCCATTTTGCCAGACGGCCTCTCTGGTATGTTCAGCGACAAGGTTAACTGAAATGCCCTCTTATGAAGAACTGCAGGGTAAGTTCATTTTATGGATATGACTCACCTTATGCAATCATGTGCACCTCGCCCCACTGTAATGGTCTAGCTTTGATCTCTTCGGTGGCTTGAGGATCTGTCTTCGCAAGCATTGTTTTCCTTGATGTCAGTGCACGTTAAAGAACTTGAGGTTGTGGAAATTTCCAGAGCCCTCCACTACGGCGTCTCTCATAATCTTGTCATGATTTTGGGACGTAAAACCCCAGAAATCAATCGGTTGTTTCCCTTGGTCTCTTTTGAGTTTATTCTCCTCCTTCCCTTTTCTTTGATTATATATGTTTGTGCACGCTGACATCACCGTAGTACGCATTAGCACTGCGGTGAAGCTTACTTAAAGATATCCATCACCGTGTGCGGCATACAGGATGCTCGAGAAAACGAAAGCGCTGAACGAGTATTCAGCGTATTAACTAGGAAAAATAAATAGCAAGGAATAGCTATATTGACACACATCTGTAGGCATTCCGCTGAAGTATGAAACACCATGCCAGGTTAAGAACGCGCAAAAATACAGACTCCAGAAGCCTGCCACCTTCGATAAACAACGAAGTGTGCATTTAACACAGCAAAAGAGCAGGAGCTGCTGTTTCCAATTAGGCGGATGTCAGTTCCACTCCTGGTCGGCAAGCTTAAGTGGCAGCGCTCAACGTTCGTCAACCAGTCCGCTCTGGCGAGCAGAGTCTCATCATTCCCCGGCACGCGAGAACGGGCGTAGAAATACGTTTGGTTGCTGCTTCTATCTCGCAGCCCTCACTGAGAAGCAATTACTCCAGCGAGTGCATCACAATTTGTCATTTAGTTTTTTCATATTTTGTTAAACAAAGTGAAAGAGATTGCACAGAGCAGAGTCAGAACATGTTCGCGTGCAGAAAACGAATTTAAGCAGCTCGCTTTATTTTTGCTCCCGTCATACGGTTAGCGAGTGAAATGCCCGGCATGCATGCGGTAAAGGCCATCAAGGTTTCTCAGATTCTTATGACGGCGCCTAGTCGGTTGGCCTACGTTTAGGGCATTACACGCGTGCATAGAGTATGATTGCCTTTTTTCCTTTGGTGTTCGCATAACGATGTATCTGCCCAGCATCTCCCGCAGTAATCTTATGCCGCAGCTTCGCTCCGCTTTTTTGTCCTTTATTTCGCAGCAATACTTACAGTAACCGTCTTCTTGCTTTTACTTCCGCGAAGTCCGGAACTTCTGGCTTCCTTCCCATCCATCAAGCGTTGACTTCTTTCTTTGATACCTTTGTGGATTTCTTGTTTCTTTTTGTTCACTTCCACCCACTTTTTGCCAAGGACGCCGTAATGAGGAATGGCCGTTTTTACTTTCTGCATACATCGATCTCTGAGAAAGATGTGTATATAGCATAAAGAAGAAAAATTAAAGATCTTCTTTTTCGCAGTAATGCAGAGGGGATATTTCTTCCTTATGATATGGTTGCAATGAAATTGCTATTTCGACGTTACCTAGTTAGGAGTACGAAGGTTAAAGATTCATCATTAAAGAGAACAGCAGTAGTATATAAACAGCATACTTGTATAAGGTTTTACTCAGTTTAAGGAGTTCTGCGAGACCTTTCGGCGATATAGTTGTTTCCAGACGTCTCTTTTCGCTTATCCCTCGAACGTACGTGCTTACGTCCTGAGAAGCGGGTTAGCTAAAACATCTGTATGCCGACTATTCCTCTTCTTGATTCCTTTTCCAAGATAATGCGAACGTATGCAGAGAGGTGCGCAATTACACTGTCGAGGCAAGGAACATCGAACAATGCGGCGTAACCACTTCTAAATGTACCTAATCTAGGGAAGTCCAGTTGTGTACTGTCTAATATAACCAATATGCCCGAAGGCGCCGCAGGAACTAGAAGAAAAAGTAAGAAGGCAAAAGAAAGCAAGGAAACGCGGGAACGAAAAAGTTATAAAAGGTGTTTGAAAGGAGCAAACCAAAGAGCAAAAGCGTTTGCAATAAAACGAACAAGTTTTAGACCGAGTAATAGGGGAAGACAATGAATTAGGAGGCGGACGCGGGAACACAGAGAAAGTATTAATGAATGAAGGAAATAAATGAGTGTGCCACGAATGAACGCGAAATACATACACGCTAACTTGAAATAGAAAGAACAGGGGTGAAAGGAAGAAGGGAAAAGGACAGGCGACGGCCACGCCCCTCTTGGTGTCGGTGGCACTGCGGCAAAGGCTTTGCTGGTGTGTCGCCCGTACACCTTCGCGCCAACACGTCGAAAGGCGGCCCGGAGGACCCAGACTGCGCCGGGTAGCGGCAGCGGTGCTGCGGCACCATCAGCGACTGCGAGAGCGAGGGTTTGTGTAGAAGGAAGGAAGGGGGGCTAGCGCCAGGGAGCGCAGGCCCGCGCCGCCGGTGGTGGGCCAGCTGGGGCCCGGGTCTCGCAGCAGATGGCGCCAGCCGTGGGCTGCTGCGCGCCGTCGCAGCAGGCATCGTCTCCTGCTCGTTCGGACGGCCAGTGAGCAGCTGCTGCCGCGGAATGGCGGGCAGCAGGGCGCGTCGGTGACCCCCGTGGATGCCGCCCGGCGGGCCGGCGCCAAGGCCAGCGGCTCGGAGGTGAGCAGCAGCTGAGCACGTCATCGATTGCACGCCTCCCTGTCCCAGACAGCAGTCGCTGCTGACACGCCCCGCCTTGTCTGCGGTGGACCCCGCAGCGGCTAACACCGCGCCCCGAGTGCAGTGCTCACGTTGTGATGGCCCCAGCTATATGTAGGTCCTCCCGGACAGCAGCTGCGCCACGGGCTGGCCCTTCCTCGCGAAGGTCGCGGTGGACGCGAGCCAAAACTATGCGGGGAAACAAATGCGCTCTAGCCCGAGAGCCGCGCCGCCGTCGGCTGGCCGCATGACTTCGCGCGAGCGATTCCATTCAGCGCTGACCTCCGGAGTCCTGTACGCTGGCAAGTGCAGGCATTCTCGAATGGTAGGTTTACGCTTATTTCTATCGCTAGCCAAGGACCGGTGCGTATTCGCAGGCTAAACACGCGCGCAAAGCCAACCACGCGGATCACTGTATCACGGCGGCTTAAACGCGTCCTCGATGCAGTGCCGTCACGTCGCACTGTTACGCACTGTTCGGTGAGACACTGTTGCCTTTGCGAACTGCTGAAGGTGGAGAAGAGCTTCTCGAAATAACGCAGAGGATTCGCTTGGCATTGGCAGCTTCCTGTTCCAGCAGTAGAAGCAACAGCAGTGCTCGCTAGCGTGCGACCACTGACATTGTCCCGACGTAGAACCCGAGGCGTTTGCCAATACCCTGGCTCATTTGTTTTGTTGGTAGTGCGTGGTCGGCGCGGTCCGGGAACCCGTTAACTCGCCAGTCGAGGTGGCGCTGCTTGAAGTCCCGTTCTCCTCCGGGACTGCTGCCAGTGCGTTTAATGCGACTGAAAACGGGGACCTTTTGCAGGGCACGGAATGAAAGAGACCACGAGCTGCCATTCTCTACAGAGAGATCGCGCCTTAGCGAGCCGATCGCGTAATTGTTGCAGTCATCACGAGACCCCCCACAACTGCGAAAAGGGCGTCTGCTTGCATCGTGCGCGAGTTCTTCCTACCATGTAGCTGAGGCGTCCGCGCTCCACTTTTCTCGCACGTCCATGTTTGTCGGGCCGTGGTGTTATCGGTGCACGGTGTGAGCGAGTCACGCCAGCATTGCATGCTTTGTCCTTTGGTCGTACCGGTACGATTGAGCCGCTAAAGCGGTCTTTCCATGTACGACGGGGAGCGCGCGCGTTGGCGCACCAACAGCGCAAGGTGCGTCGCTGCGCGAATCGATGTCCGCCGAAATAGCGCCCCATCGACCGACGCCTGCGCAGGGCGCCTCGCGCGCCCACATGGCCTCCGCTATAGGAGCTACTTTACGAGCGCCACCCCCTTCAGCGGCACACAGGGGACCGCCGGGATATCCAAACGCTGATTGCAATTATCACGCCGTCGCACCGGTAGGAAATGAACACTCCAGGCAAAAGAAATACATAAAGATGCACCTGCAGAGATAAAAGAAACGCTAGTATGTTCCAGCATGACACAGAGGCAACGTTTGTGTTCAACCTTATCGTTGTTCGTATTCTTCACTTTGTTTCACCTCACACTCCTCTTGAAATGTCTTTCTGATAACTGACGTGCCGGCCTCGCCAACTCGTCAATGGCCCCCTACAGGCCGTAGAGCACATGCGTGTGGAGAGCGCCGATGCGCTGTTTTAGTGCACGAAGAAGGTACGCGTATTTCACGCGTGAGATAGCGTTCTTTCTTTCTCTTTATCTTTTCCTTCGTCCTCGTTTCGCGCAATAACAAACGCCGGAACAAGACACCGACCTTCGCACGAAAACGACGTGGACGCGTGATAGCGGCCTATTAATTGTTGGAAGTGCTCCGTATCAGTTTGCACAGGGCGCTGTACTTGTATTTTTTCGGTTTCTCTATCTCTCTCCTTTCTTATGTTTTTCTTTTTTGGCGCACGTAAACTATCATAACCAACACACCGCGGGATGGTTGTCGAGTTTTTGTTTAGCCTGTGAAACAGAAAGATGCTTTTACCGCACGCTTGTTTGTCTTACAGAAAAGCTAGATTTACAGGCGTAGGAGAATGCATATTTCAGGGAGTTAACAAGCCAAGGAAGGGAAGCAGTGGAGGGGAGGCGCGGAGAATATGATGATTATTGTGATTATTTTCAGTGATGGTATAATATCAAATTCACTTAGTGTGATTCAGGGACACATTCTCGTGGTTGGTAGTTAATGCTAGAATGTTTAAACTCGGTCGCATGTGCGTATCCTCTGACATGCCTTTTCATGTCCACCGTCATTTACTGATTTAATTTTTTTTATATACATGAAGTGACCTATCCGAAGTGACCTGCCTAAGTAGCTCAGTCATGTGGATTTTGGAGGACTGCAGATAAGCCTACGCTAATCAGAGACTTATCGCCGGCTACTGATGGCTAACAACTTACAGCCATAACTTTTAAGGGGTCACAAAAACACAGAAATGTAGTAATGCGAGTTTGTACATATAAATCCACCTTTCACTGGAACAAGAAAAGTGGAATAACTGTCACAATATGTTCTAGCATTTTCCTATTGCGCTCGTTTTTCCTTGTGCATGCTCTCCTTCAACAAAGTGGGAAGGTATGGTGGCGAAAAGAGTGTGTGGGGTGCCCCTTACCATTGGGGAGCCGGTTTTCTGAAAAATATGCACGTCATCACGATTCTTTACATTTTCTCGTGTTAACAATTCAGAGTAACATGTTTTTTTTAGGGGGGGGGGGGGGGAATACATGCCGTACTCTGTACAGCCATACGTCTGCGCTCTGAATGTTTTACCTTTCTAATGAGGAATAATCGAAAGTCACGTAACACCAAGCAGGTGGTCCAGGCAATTTTCTTGAGCGTAGAGTTGAGGTTATTGATAATGACGTCTTAATAAATGTGCCGCCGTTCACAATCGCAGAGTCAGTTCTAGCGTATGCGTCCCGTGCGCTCTACATAGTCCCCAGCCTGCACAGTTTGGTCATAAAGGACCATTTGAATTGCAAAACGCAACTCGTTGCAGATCGTTAGTATCAGCTCGCGTCAAAATATATTTCGAAGCATCGATACCAGAACACCGTTGCGCATGTAGTGATAAATATTTATAGAGGCATCGTCCTGGCTCACGAAGCAAAATTTCAAAAAATAAATATATATAGCTAGTGAAGGAGTGAACAATTAAAAAAATTTGCTCCCCGTGTACTTGTGACATCACAATGAATGAGCTAGCCGGGGCGGCCCTGCTTTTTTTATAGGCGCGCGTTTGTTCTCTCATAAGCGGGAGCACTAAAGAAGGAATCCTCGCTTCTATGCGCTGCCAAACTTTATAACTAAGTTAGCGCGAGGCTTTTAAGCGAAAGTGCGCCCATCCCAGGCAGTCGTGACAGCGAAGAATTTAATCATAATGGAGGAAGATGCATCGGCGATATTATGCTTAAATTTATTTCGGTGCCAAGCTCCTTGTCGCTGGTTCCTTAAGGTGTATTTGATGACTTTTGCTTTGTTTGGTGGCTCGCAATTTTTTTATTGCGCTCTAGGCTCTCAGACTTGTCGTGTAATATGTCAACGATGAATTTTTAGAAGCGTGGCAGCCATCCCCATTTTTAATTTTGTGGGGGTATTATGAAATTTCTTTGACGTTTACCTGCAAAATTATGTTAGAGGCCGTGCGGTGCCGACATGACAGGTTCATTCAGTAATGACTGCTCTTAGCGCCAAAGGTGTACTTTTTATTCCTTTGTAAATAATGACAACTAACTGATCAGCACGAGAGATACGTTGTTCAAAGGAAAGAACTCTGCATCGTGTACCGCGCTTGACAATATGCGATCGTGAAATTGATCAATATTGTGTTGTTGTTTTGTGAGATTTACCCAGCTTTATTTTTTCAGATGTGCAATTTTTGACGGATATAACTCCAAGCTAGGTCATGGAGAAATTGACTTTTACAATAATGTTAGACTTTCTGCACATTTATTTGTCTGGGCATATGCTTGTCTATACTGTAATGAGGAGGAATAATTGCATACCACTACGGCAAGGCTAGTACTTGGCTGAATAAAGCCAGTCGGAAGATCGGTGCTGCATTCCGAGAGACAACAACAACAGCCACGAAGACAGTTCTTGATTTCTTCAAGAATACTGAACGTGGTGGTAGACTTCAACAAACGTGCAGTGTCACGTGGCTATTCCGGATACATATCACCTCGTCCTGTCCCAGTCATCATCTTTCATCACTCTTTTTTTCCCCTTTCCCTTTTCCCCTGTGAAGAGTAGCAGGCCAGAGTGTTCTAACTCAGGCCGACCTCTAAGCCTTCTTAATAAATTTGGTGTCTCTTTTTAGCTACGTAATTAATATCACTATTCACTTGTGTCTATACTCCGCGCGTTCAGTCTTAGCAAATTTTATACTCATATGATTTCTTGGTCTTTCGATCTATAGATGCTATGTATCTATAGGTGCCTTTCCGCGTAGAGTAACCATGCCTAACACGAATGTATAAGATTAGGCGTATAAATACCTTGTTCCATTTACCGCCAACTGAGTATTTGCGTTGGTCTCCGCATTAAGTGCGAAATGTTAAAGTGTAGCTGTTGATGTTTGGTCACTCTTTCCCACTTCTACTGGACGAAGAGGACTTAGTATTAGTTAATCAGTCATTTCCTTTGTGCCTTTGTGCTCTTTCCCACTTCTACAGGACGAAGATGACTGTAGCATTAGTGAATCAATCACTTTCCGTGTGCTTTTGTGCCTTTGTGGTCTTCTTCTTTTTCTTTTTGCCCGTTACAATGGTCAGAAATATAATCAACACAAACATGGGAAATTTAGACAAAAGCGCCTTTTACAAAAGAAAAATAGAGCTTTCCTGTGTTAAAAGCAATAAAGCTGCTAAAGGTATATGACACTATACGGAATGTTTCCAAGCGCATCAGTCGCAGTGGTGTGCCAGCTTAACGGTACACATATCTTGCTCTACCAGAAAATGCAGAACAGTCAAGCCTCAGTGTAGCAAGCTTGGATTTTACGAAATTCTCTATTTGACGAATTATGTTAATTTTATTAGTTGGTCTGAAAGCCACTAATTCTGTTCCCTGTTTAGCGAATTAATTGCTTCACGTGGCCGCGATTTAACGACGCTTTCGGCTGCCTCAAGCATGTACACAGATTGAATTCAGTGAAAATATAAAGGAATGCGGCCGAGCAAGGGGTAACTTCTACACGTCCTCTTGCGTGAAAAGTTTGAGCAGCAAGAACGCGTTTGACGTGCCCAGTTTCCGGCTGAATTAATCTTGCATACTGCTGCATACTGCAGCTGCTGCAGCAGCATACCGCTGAAGAGATAAACTTCAAATGTTAATCACGAGCGGCAATAACGCGATTATGACTTATCGCCGACCGTCAACCGCAATAAGCAGCTTTAATCATATGCTAGGAAGTGCCTTTGATGTAGTGTAGTCCAAACGCGTGCTGCACGCTTTTAATTGGCGACAACCAAACGAATGCACATCTCTGTGTGTAACCGATTGAAAAGCGCATTCAAATATGCACTGCACCCGCGCCCAGTCCGGATTGATACGCTCACCGGGAAATCCTAATGCACGCACCAGGAAATCCTAATGCACGCACCGGGAAATCCTAATGCACCGGGAAATCCTAATGTGCAGTACACCAAGTGTCCCTGCACCGCACGAGTACAGCCGGTGATCTCCAGCGCACAGATAGCTACGTCGCCCTGTTGGGCTACTTCGCTTCAGTGCTCTTTCTGACTTGCCCGACTGTTTAGAAACCATTGCGTGCACTCCTGCTGCGAAAACACAGGATTTTCGACTTAACGAAATTCGCTATACAGCGAAGTTTCTCGTTGCGAGTACGACTTTTGTTATCTCGACGTTTGACGGTGACAGTATGGCGTAAAACTGCTTGCAATAAAGCAACGTTAGCGCAGTATAGACGTTCACTGCTGTGCACTTATTTGTGTAGCATGGTATAATGGTGCAGAGGGTTACGCATTATTTATGTGTTTACAGATAGACGCGTTAAAAATGGAGGTCTGTAACACTGACCTTGTATAGATCTTACTTTGAAAGCTCAACACTTATGCGCCCTAATTTCATGGCACTATATTTTATGCTTATTCTATATCTCATGTGAACACACGCGTGTTGCAAAAGGTATGACGTGGTCATACGGAATACATCAAGTTGTATGCCACGAGCAAGATGTTTTTTTTTTTTTAAATAGCTGCTATAAGCTTTTTTAAACAAGAAATTTGTCTTCATTGTTACAAAATCTTGCCCATAAAGTTTCATGCTAACGTACAGCATATTTTAAGAATATTATTGAAAACCACGTAACGATTTAAAGATGCGTTTATGAAGGTTATAACGACGTTCTATGTGAACGTCACGATCCCTGTTCTAGATAAGCACAACGCACAGGTCTGAAATCTTCCGGTATAAAACTCTTTTACATAAGCAGGATTACACTGGAGGCGTGCGGTGTGTCGTGGTCACATACATAGTTAATGCAGCTAATGAACACAATTTTGCTAGTTACGTTGATTATAGGTATTGTGATCACATCTACGAACTTTGGAAGCGGGGCCGAATACGCCTGACCTTGATAGTAGTCCCAAGGAATAGTTCCTTAAGAGACGTGACGACATATATTCTTGTTTCAGTTAACATTGATCAGTAGCTCAGTAGTTTGCACTAGATGAGCGTGAACTGGAATGTTATTTATTTCACAACTCATGTTAAACTCGTACTTGTTAGATCTCTAACCACATTTAACCTCATTTCATCGAAGTTGAACTTTGGTAATGTAGTCAAAACTTAGCCCGTTAGGATATGTATAATGTAACTTGCGCCTAAGATCTGCATCTTCGTGAAGGAAAGCTTTGTCTACTGAAATGCAATGAAGGGAAAATTGCTAGCAAACGTGTTGAGGAGCGATTCAATCGACTTATTCGGGGTGCTTCTAGGACAAACACTGCCGCAATTACCCCTTTATTTATTCGCCACGGTGGTCTAGTGGTTATGGCACTCGGCTATTGATCCAAAGGTCGCAGCATCGAATCCCGGCCGCGGCGGATGCATTTCTATGAAGGGGGAAATGTTGAGGTCAGTGTAGTGTGCGATGTCTGTGCACGTTAAGGAACCCCAGGTGGGTGAAAATTTCCGGAGCCCTCCACTACGGCGTCTTTTATGATCATATTGTCGTTTTTGGACGCAAAACCCCGGAAATCAATCAATCAATAGTCATGATAAACTTACATTCTCTCAATTCCGTAGCTGAATAATGCTCTAAAGCTGCTGAATACAAAAATATACGTAGTTTGCGTTGAGTTCAGCGGCGAATGCGTCGCGATAAACGTCAAGGGCCAATTCGCGCTGCTCGTCGTTTCTCACGCCAGTGATCTCAGCCAAATTCGAGTTGAACCATAACCACCTCCACACTTTCCAACTATGGCCAAACTCTACTTCTAGGAACTCACGGGTGAAACGCCCATCGGGTCCACTTGGATGCTTTCCAGCACCCGCAGGCGCGGCTCGGACACTCTTCGTTGATTAGTAAAGAAAAGGGTGCTTCTATAGCTCGAACATCTCCTGTTCTTTTTCTTCGCTTCTTCTTCGGAGCGTAGCGAGAGCTTTCCCAGGCACATATGGCGGGCGCGCGCGCTTGGCTCCGCTCAGCAAGTTGTCTACGACGCACGGCCTTACCACCAGCTTAAGCAGCTCTGCTGTCAAGCATTAAGGACGAGTGCATATTCGGGAGCAGTCAGATTCTGCGTACCCAATATTTGGTATTTTCGTAATAAACAAATATATAGTAAAATTATCCAACATCATCCAACACTAGCCAATAGCAGCCATTATTTTCCCGACATTAGGTCTACATTAGTCGAAATTAATTATTATTTAGCCAACATAAGACTGACGTTAGCTTATGTGGTTACATCCTGCGGTAATAGCACAGTGGGAGCTACGCCGTTCAAGAAAACACTTGTGCGCAGCGCTCTCTCCCCCCCCCCCCCCCCCCCCAAAAAAAAGAAAAAGAAAAAGAAAAAGAGAAGCACAGTCGCGCGGATTCGTATCAGATAAATTGCTGTTGAAAGTTCTGACTGTTCTTCAGCATGCCTTGGCAGTGCGCGAACATTGTCTGGGAAGCCATTAGGAGTTAAAGCACGGGCAATATCAAAAGCGTGCCTTTTGTGCTTTTAGTAGCAGGGGACCGTACTCTGCAATCCTCCTTTAATTTTTAACCCACTTTATAGTGCGGTTGCTTGTTGCAGCCACTGCACAATCCTGCTTCCTTTCCTGCCGTAATAGGCATTCTAATCCATATAGATATCATGTATATATTGGCCTATATAAGACCTCACGTATTCCTAGGACATCGTAGTAATACGGATGATGGTATGGACGGGTTTCGTAAGAATGTTTCCAAGAAATATTTGCGCATTTCTAGGTAGCTGTTATTTATGAAGAATCAGAAGCACGTTTACAGTCTGCCAAGTGTCTTTCTTATTATCACAAAGGAGGTTCTTTCAAGTTTGCTTTCATTCTTGATTATCTCAACAGAGAAGTGATTAGATATCGAACGTTTCTTTACGGTATAGCTAAAGTATATGTGATGGTATCGACAGTCTGCCGTCTTACAAGTGACCTTTTTGTCCATAGAAAAAGCCTGACTGTCACGTGCCAAAGATACTGCGGGACAATAGATGAGGAGAAATATCACTTTCATAAGGCATAACACTATGGTCTATCATCCAATAAGACGCGTCAACGTAGGCTTTATTTCTTGTTTTATTTCTTATTTGCTTCAATGAAGCTGTAGCTTCAGCCGTGCAAAATGTAGTTGTTGAATGTGCCGGCTCAACGACTGTATCATTTGCGCTACGTGTTCCACTACAAAGAACCGCGCTTCTTCGTTGCACTTCCATTTTGTCAATTAAAATAGGTTTTAAAAAATTAAAAGAAAAAGAAGGTTAAGCCGGATAATCGTCTTGTATTTTTGCGCAACAGTAAGCCCCCGGCTAAGCGCTCCTGCTGCTCTGTCGCCAACGCAAATATCCGAAGCCGTAAAATATAACTGTTGAAACAACAGCCAGGCAGAATTTTTTTCATAATTTGTGTTTATTATAATTTAGCAGGAATTATTCCGGTCTTCGAGTAGTGCTGCAGATATATACCTCCTCGTTTCATAAATATAGTAATCGAAAGTACTGCAGAAGCGGAAGGAAAAAAAAACCGAAGCCACTCAGTAACTTTTATAGATTGCTTCATACCACAAAGTCTAGAATTCAATTCCCAGTCATGGCAGTGCCATATTCATCGCAACCCTAATACCAGAGCACAGCAGAGAGCACTGTCACTGACTAGGTGGCATTGCTCTATGGGATGTCTACAACGTACACTTTTTCACAAACGTAACACGGAATACGTGGCCAACTTAAGTTAAAGAAAAAAAACAAAACAAAGAAAGCCGGTTATTCCACTCGCAATCGAAACTAAAGCTAGATGTTAGCTTTAGTTTCGATTGGTTTTCATGTGCCAGAACAAAGGTGATTATGCGGCACACCACAATTTGACCACCCGATATATTTTAGCGCTCTTCTGATCCTGAGTGTTTACGCTTTCTCAGCATTTTAATGTTTCCCGCTGGGATAGGAAATTGAAACCAGGCTCTTGTGCTGGCAACAAAATGTCACGACGGCCGGGTCACCCCGTAGCATTGTCCTGCAAATATCCAATGCAACTTCAGTGACCAGCGGAAACGTACAGTTATGTTGAATACCTTCGGCAATGTTGCATTAAGGGTATCGTAGAACTTGACTTACGCCGTCATACGCATAGATTATTTCTATCGGCTTGACCGAGGACAAGCATATTTCTTTGTAAAAAAAAAAAAAACACGTGTGGTAACATGAGTTTTATCCCAGGAAAAAAACGTGCGATCATAACATTTACTTTTCAGAAGCTTGTTTGCGCAATCGACTGCAAAAGTCAAGTAGATGACGACGATTGCACTGAGGACTAGTAGACAGTTCGGACGTGGACGTTAACTGAAGCATGTTAAACAGCCGTGTTCTTATATTCAGTTCGGCAATTCAAATCATTCTCCAGTCATGCTATACTGTTTTCTGTGCCTCACTGTTTAAGTTTATGTCTTTTTGTTTGAGTAAGAAACTCGCAAAATTTAATTCATGTTCCGTAATTACGAGACCTAAACTGTACCGGGCAAGAATAATGTAGCTTTCTGCAGAAACATGAGTTTATAAAGGGTAGAACGCGTCAGCCGATATTTAGATTTTATGGCGGCGCTGAAGCGTCCTCGTAAAAGGAAAGTTAATTGATTGGCCACATGGCATACGTGTCGAGAAAGAAATTTAAAGAAAAAAAATGGGAAAAAACACCGGGCAGCAGTAAACGCAGCGGAGCGCAGCGAAGCGGAAAAGCGTATCAAGGCTGAAACTAAAGGTCATTTAAGCGTAGCGGTGTCCGTACTACTGCTGCGCTCTGTCGGTTCTACTTGTTTCACGCCACCGTGATGAGGTATGTCCATGCTCGTAAATGTTAAATCACGCTGCGCTGTCTCTACCCAGCCATTTATTTATTTATATTTCGCTCCGCTTTTGTTTGAACATAGTCCGTCTTCGTAATGTGCTCCTATATGGGTCATGGCAAGAACGATGCCTGTCTTAGCCTGCGGCTCGGTATAAATTAATGAGCAGGGTAGTACCGCGTTTTCCCCATTTAGTCATCACCCAAAAGAGACTATGTAACCAGTAATTAGGGCAGGGCTAATTCAGTTGGCGTAAGGACGTCGCGTCCTGTCGGTACAGCGTGTAAACCTTAATAGTACGCCCAAATGCTCCCTGGAGCCTGGAGCGCGATGTTTCCAACAGCGAAATTTCGGTTGAAACCAAATACTTAGTTGGCCTGCGTTGTCAAACCTACGTCACAACTAGTAATATTCTGGTGTGAACTATGCAAAATAATATCTATCTATCTATCTATCTATCTATCTATCTATCTATCTATCTATCTATCTATCTATCTATCTATCTATCTATCTATCTATCTATCTATCTATCTATCTATCTAAGCAGGATGCATCGTCAAGCTTTCCTTTTAGGCTGACTTCTGACGGATTGAATGACTGCTAGTTCAACCGTAATATATTTTTTGACGCCATCGTCCTACTGTCTCAGCTTTCAGGAAAAATAATGCAACAGCAAAGCTCGCGGATGCATCGCGTTAGGCAAAAGTGCCTGCAAGTACATGCCAGAATGCGTAAGGCGGGAGTACGGCACGTCACTCATCTGAAATGTTGCTTCTTTCCAATTAATACGCGGTGGAAATTGTAGTCACTGGAGCAACACATCCTATTTTAGCCTCGATTTGCGGACGGAGATGAGCTGCTAAAATTTCTGAACTTGCCTGAAAGGTTCTGTCACCTTCACGAGTGGTCTGTTTTCCAAAGGACCATGATTAATTCCGCTGATATTTTTTATCCTTTTCTCACAGAATATTCTTTTCTAGATGACCAGATCTATCTTCCACAGAGGCAGCATTACCATGACCGACGTGGCCAAATTTAGCTGGTTTTACAAAGCCTTAGGCGCCACTAAAATAAGCGTAATCCATACCATTACTTAGCTGGTGTCACACAGCCTTAGGCAGCACTAAGATATTTTAAAGGATGATTGATACGTACTATTGTTTTCAGCGTTATGTTGCAACACTAATGTGTTATAACACTGTATGCTTAGATTACGTCAGGCTACCACGTCATATGATTTAACCGAAAACGGTTCTTTGTGTGACACACTACACGGCTTATACTCAGGAAAATGTGGTACCCGGAAGCCCCGGGTCTGGCACATCACGGGTAATTACTTTTCCTGTCAATTCGCTCTGTAAATTGAGAACATCCCGCTTTCTCCTTTGTTAGTCGATTATGCTGCTTCCGTGAAACTTACACTGAACTTTCTGCAAAAACTGCAAATCGAGCCTTTTTCATTCGTGCGAGTTGTGGTTGGGGTGGCTGTATTCTGTGATGACGTGATCCTAATTATCTTCGGGCGCTCTTTCGTTTTGCGTATCAGCGTACCATGGAACGCGCATCGCAGAAGCATGCGCGGGGCACTCTGCAGAGTTTTTGATTTATCATGGCATACTTCTGCGCTATCGCCCTCCACATGCCCAATTCCGCTGACAGTGTAAACGCAGAGAATCGCTTATCCAACGGATAAAGCGCAAAACAAGTATCCCTGGGACGGTCTCGTTATACTATCTAAGGCCATGAGACTAATGAGCCGCGACTTATCAGCTGTTGTTGCGACTATCAAACTATAGCGAAGCAGAAAGTATTGACGACTAAAGAAGTTACCTTACTATGGCGCTCCCGCTTATAATGCACAAATAAAACGCGCGTCGTGCTTAGATAGGCTTGTTCCAAACTATAGGGAAGCGCGGGGTTCGGCGCCATAGCATTCGGCGACCTCAAACTGCCCAGAAGGGGAGTAGTAAATCGTAAGAGGCAGGAAGGCCTATGGCAGACTCAATGAGGTGCTTTGGGAAATAGGGTAGCGATCAGTCGTCGGAATACGGAGGACTAGCCCACCGGGTGCCGAAAGCGTTTCGACTGCGCCGCTAAAAGCTTCCGGGCTTCGTCGATCGAGCATTCGACGGAAATGAGACTGGCCACGTTCGGAACGATTGGCAGTGGCGCGCTTGGTTCGTCGTTTCGCTTCCTCGACCTCGGTGCTGCCGCAGCTCGATCGAACTAGACTGGTCTCGCGAAGGTACGTGTTCGACTGACGTGGCCGGCGTCCTTGTGGTCGCTAACATGCGACACTACACGCGACGCGCAGCGAGGCACGCGGAAGTACACACTGCGGCTTCCGCAACCACTCGTGTGTGACGCTCACGTGACCCAACGATATTAAGCCATTAAGCCGTCAGATAATAAAGCCAAATGAAGAACGCAAAAACGCTATTTCTAGCTTTTAATGCCTTCCATGACTTTGTCGATTGCTGGCTATGATATAGCGATGTCCTACTAAAAACAAAACGGGAAAAGAGTACCGCTCTATGAACTTTTGTTATTTCGTTCCGTTCACGGGGCCAGTTTGTCACGTAGTATTATTTCATAGATGCCTCTCTACATGTAAACTAGTTACGTCCTCTTTCCGTTTCGTCACCACGGAAACGGCGCATCTTATTTCAATATAGGAGGTAAATAATGTGGCACCTTACATTGGTATTCTGTTGTTCATTGACAGACAAGAGAGTGATTCCTGTGCGACGAGAATACTAGTAGTCATGTTAGTCACGATCGACGTGGGTAAGGCAAAAGCTGTGTTGCTTTATACAAGGTTTCTGACAACTATTGGGCGGAAACTGACGTTTTTAATGGCGTGGACTGAAGGCCTTTACAAAGCATTTTATAAATGCTGCTTTCTTTCACTCACTCACTCACTCACTCACCCACTCACTCACTCACCCACTCACTCACTCACTCACTCACTCACTCACTCACTCACTCACTCACTCACCCACTCACTCACTCACTCACTCACTCACTCACTCACTCACTCACTCACTCACTCACTCACTCACTCACTCACTCACTCACTCACTCACTCACTCACTCACCGCAAATTGAAATCGCACAGTCGTCGTCCGCACCGTGGAGGTCGCCTTCAAAGCAGCTTCTCTCGGAAAGTTTGTCTCGAGATGCCTCCAGGGCCTTCCCTTCAGGGACGTAAGCCGCTCACGCTTGGTCCTGTAAGCGGCGTTGGCAAGGCAACTCACTCGGGAACTCCTTCCGTTCGTCGACTGACGGTATAGGACTGCCGTGGCGGAGGCAATTGAGGTGCGACCCTGTTGACACTCTGCCAGTGTCAACAAAGCGTCGGCGGGAAGTGCAGTATTACCGAGCCGCTCAGCGAACTCGAATTGAGCCGCTCTGCCGGGAGCTTAGGATGCTCGCGCGTTTGTTGATCCATTTTCTGGTATCGACTGTCGTCTCTGTCCGCGCCTCCCACCTGCTTTCCCGAGTATAGGACAGGTAGCGAACTTCACGGTGGTTCTCTTCTCCTTTCTGTTTGTTATCTGTGTGTTCTCAATCGTATCGGGTGCGTTTGTGGCCTCGCCTTCGCAGTAGCTGTCAATATAGAGGCGGCGAGCACAGAGCGGTAGTTCCAGAATGCTTTCCAGCGTGGTGTCTTCGCTGTTCGAAAGTATCTCGCATAAACGCTTATGCCCACATCGACGTAACCGAGTTTACTCAGTGTACAGATTGCAAGTTAAGTTCACATGAGAACAAATAAAAGCCGTGCTTTCGGTCAGTGATAGTATGTGTTGGATCATGCTGCAATACGTCCAGCTGCAACGCAGCATGCTTTAGCAGGAACTATTCTGCAAATGATGAATCACGCTCCTAAATGCATGTAAGTTGTACTAATATACATGTCAGTTGAAATGACACCAGTTCATCGCTTTTGCTATAACAAAACACGAAGTCTCGTCATTGTGATTTCTACGTGGCAAGCAGTGATGATTTCGCCCCCATCGAAATGCAATCGACCTTTGTACCAGCAGGCGAGTGCCATAGCCACAGGAGCACCGTGGCGGGGCGGTGTTTGGCCATTTAGTGTCGCAAACTGAGCGCTTTCATTGAGATCGAATCGCCATAAAGTACCATGACAAAGCCTTACCAACCTAAACAATGCTGGCTTTCAGGCGTTGTCGTTTTACTGCTATTTTCGTAGTCGAAATTTGGTATGCAGCGGTAGCTATCTCACGCTATTGTGACTCTCACTTTCTGTTGAACTCTACGTGCTATCATTCCTTTGTTCTCGCGTTGTGTAGTGCGCTCCAAGTATACACATCGCACTCGATTTCCCCGGGCAATTCGTCGACCTCGCTAGGCGAGCCCGACTGATCTAATTACACGGGATAATTTGTTTGCCCGGCACCGTACAACGCAGGAGGGAGAAGATCCAAGCAAATAACGGTACAACCGTCACTCTGATCTCGACGACGAACCGTCGAAGCGATCAGCGGCAAAACTGACGCTTCTCTCCCGGATACAATTGCGAAAGACCGAGCTCGTGTTTTTGTTGGCGAAGCGACAGCACTGGGGTTCTAGCGGGATATCGGAACACCACCGCTTTCTCACTTTCTCTTTTCGGCAACAGCGTGTTCGTGACAAAATGGATTCCTTCTCAGCCCTTCGTCCAGAGCTCGAATTGTACTGATTGAAAGATGTGACTCAGAGAATCCAAGCGTCTATACTTTCCAAAAGTAGATGCGTGACATCCACTAACGCAACGACATTACTAAAGGAAACGCTGTTGCCGTTATCGTAAAGCGGCGATAGTAATGATGGTTAGTAGATTCATTCTGTCCAGTCTTCGCTTGTCGCTTACCTTTGTTCTGAAGACGTTATGCGTTGCGGTTTTTCGTTTTGAATTGTCGAGAATTCTTATCTTTCTGAACGCACCAACGCAATTCGCTTGCACCCCTGCGGCATTCATCTTGAATGGTTTCATTTGGACAGGATGCTCTGCTGAAAACGACGAACTTGCATTTCCGCAAAGGTGTTATCTGAGGGCAATGTATAGGCAAATGCATGTGTTGCTTACCGTTTCTGTGTTGTCTGGGCTTCCACACTCGCGTCAATTGTATACGCTTGCGCCGGAGTTCTCTTCACAAGTTCTCCCGGGAAACTGATGAGATTTGTAAGGCTGGTAGTTGAGCTGATTATTCTTGCGCTGTCGGACAACTTAGAAAAAAGACACTTTAGTAGTTTAGCAGGTATGGTGTCGCGTCGCTAACTTCGATTGCATGAACGTTATTCCCACTGAATGAAATGCTGTTCTATTTCATCACCAATGAAGTGAAGTGTAAAGAACACCTGTGTATTTAGATTAAGGTGTACACTATCGTATCTCAGGGGGTGAAATTAATCCTGAGCCCCCACTACAGCATGCCTCATAATTATATCACTGTTTTGGTACCTGATACCGTCTCATCGCAGTTACATTACAACCTCGAAATAAAGCTGTTGCACAGACAGCAACGCAAAGAGGAGGAAAACGACCACAACCTAAACTATCTGTACCACAAGACACCTCCCACTCATGTACTACTCGCATGACACCCGGTCATACGAATATGTGACTACATATTAAGTACGGCATAAAATCCGCACATGTACAAGCTCTAATTTCGTTAAACTGCTCGGAAAATCACAGGATTGCGGACTACTTGCTGGTCCACGTAGAATCATGTACGTTATTAAATATATGATTTTTTTTTCCTTTGCAGGCACTTCGCGCTAGGTTCCTGTATAACTGTTGGACACTACGCGTGTTCGTTAGCATACACTTCTCACATTGCATAAGAGTTGACATGTCCGATTTATGACGAAAAATAACGTTACAGCTGTAATATAAGCCTCTTTACATGCATTAAATGGGAAAGCAGAGCGTGTTTGTGTTTGATGACTGCATCGGTGTACACGCCATTTCGGACGTCCACTTCATGAGTCACTTGCGGCGTGAGGTGCTCACGAACGTCATGGTATAAAGTCACGTGATGACGTATCGTGACAACATCGCTTTCTACCACACGATTACATCATGTGGTGTAAGAAGACATCGTCACGACGTCATCGAAGACGTCATGATAGCGTCATCTGGTCGCGTGAGCTTTGTACTGTCGGGTGTAACACCGACGCTCGGCGAATAGACCAACCACCTCAGAAGCAGTCATGGGCACGTTACCAGTAAAAAGTAACAGTGTTACAGTTACAGTTACCTAAGCCCGAAAAGTAACTATGTTACAGTTACAGTTACTGAGTTTCCAAAAGTAACTTGTTACAGTTCTAGTTACTGCTAAAAAGTAACGTCGTTACTTTTCCGTTACTGTATGAGACTAAGTAATACATCGCAAACCATATTATTCAGTTTTTTAATAGAAAGGTATTAAGGCATAAGGTCAGTCAAAATTGGTCGTGGTAGAAGGCCAGATAAGAGGAACGGAGTGGGTCTCACTCAAAAAGCCCGACGCCAGCAGTAGTTGTGTACGACCCATTTTGCTGTAACAACTGTTTATTGATTGGTGTAACTTATTGATTGACCGGAATTTATTTACGAAATCTATTGGGACAGCCTGCTGCCACTAAGGAGTGCTGCACGCTCGTAAATAGGAGCTCATCCTGAGACGTGACACAGAGGATTGGCACCTTCGAGCCACATTGCCACCGCCATTTTGGGAAGTGCTTTTTGAAAGTACCGCCGCTTTGAGAACTGCAGGTGTGCGAGGCATTGAAAAGCGTTTCTTTGTATGTGGTTTCCGCGCGGGTTACTATGAACAAGTGGCTGGCCACACGAATAAAATTAACGATGCTGCACCGGCCTCTGAACAAGAGCGGCTTTCCTCACTCAGGCCGACCATACTGCCGTGTCGCACAGCTTTCTCTGCACGAGGGCAGTGAGAACCCTTCGCCACCGTTTTGTGTCGCGGACCGGCGGTAATTTGCTTGGCTTCGTAGACAAAACTCATTTTCCCCCTACAAACAAGTCAGCCCATTTCCGAAAAAAAAAAGCGAAGAGATGTCCGTGTCCTGCACAGCATCGTGATACATGCGAAAGATCGTAAAACTATTCCACTAGTCAGATACTAATACATTTTGCAAATGTGTCCTGATACAGAAATACAGATAGTCAAAAGTATTTAAGAGCAACATTGCGATATTCTTGTATGGCGATACTGTGCAGCCGAGCTTTTAAGGGGCGTTAATGTAGGATATTTTTTGGAAAAGGAAGTAACTGTAACTCTATTTCCAGTTACAGTTACTGTGTAAAAGGTAACAGTGTTACAGTTACAAGTTCCTCTAAATTAAAAGTAACTAGTTAGAGTTATAAGTTACTGAAAATAGCAACTAGTTACCGGCAACGCGTTATTAGTAACTGCCTAAGTCTGCTCAGAAGGAATGCATATATGTTCGAATTATTAGGGGCTAACGATATGTAAGCCACTTCAGTCTATACAGGATATCTAGACACGTCCGCGACATCAGGTGCCGTGCTTTCCTGCGTTTTACCAAAACTGTTCAGCGCTTGCTAATAATGGCTAAATCATGGCAATTGTTGGGGAATGTTGGTTATTGTTGTCTAATATTGGCTAAATGAAAGGTAGAATTGGTTGAAGTTGGAAATGTGTGTTATGCACCGTGTCAGGAGTGGATTCCAATAATGACTGAGTTCTCTACATAGCTGTCGTTCAGGTTTCTCCATAGAAGCCTTATCTACAAAGAGTTTTACCAAATATCGTCGTTATAAAGTAGCATAAGCGGTCTTCTTCAACGTTTGCCGTAACTAGAATTAACAGAAGTAGGTTTGAGAAATTTTTGGACTTCTTTGTCTAGCCTCGAGGTTACATAGCTCCCGCTTAGTTTTAATGTTTGAAATATACCGAATATTCTTGCCAAACTGACTGAATAAAGAAGCTTCAATGTCTTTACTCCTTAAACCTACAAAACTAAGGCTATTTTTTGACACGGCGAGTTGATGCCTCACAACACTGGAGTAAAATTTGTTTTGCCTTGTTAGGAAAACTGGTTATCGGGAAAGATAAGTTCTACAGCGAGCAATCTCCTACGTTTATGACATATAGCTCCTTCGTTGCAGAAGTGTACTCTCCGCGGCCACAAATATTTAAGAACAAGTTGCCTTGAGTCGTGGATTGATGTGGCAAAACAACAACAACAAAAAAGTTTTCGCTTTCTGCGTTTAACCAAAACGGTAGGGCAAATAGCTCTCGTGTAACGAGCTATCTCACCAAGCCAGTTAAAGGTCTCAAGAAAACGTGCATTTCTTACGATGCCCTGAAAACTGCGAGAGGATACGCGAGGAAAGTGCGTGGCGTGCGCTGGAACTGTTGCAAATCGGAAACTGTCGCATGCGAACGAGCTTGCGTTTCGAGCATGCGCAGTCAGCCATTCGCGTCTCTCCCGAGCAGATGAGCCGGTGGCGTGTGCGCCCACTATTCCGGTGTAGCGGTGATGTCCTAAGCCGGTAAGGAATAGCTTCGTATTCGTCTTACCCTAGAGATGCATTGCGAAAGGAGTTCCTGCAGATATGCCATCGACTTCGTATAAAGAGGGAACTCTTCCACCTCCCCTGTTTCTCACACACGCTTATGGTCACTACACCGCACGGTAAGAAGTAAATATGCGGGATTACGTCACAGAACGGCTGCCACATTTGGTTGTGCAAGTGGGTAATATGGACGCGTTAACGATAAAAAGAGCATAGGGCCGGCGATCGGGCGATGTGTCAACACTGACCACTATGGAAGCTCAGTCAGTCGTGCCGCTCGAAAGGGCAGCTGCCTCGTGTGGACGATTTATCGAACAATGATCCGCAAGGAATAGATTGAGTTCATTTCTCTCTCTTTTTTTTTTCTTTTCTTGCCCCTTAAGGGTCAGGCAACTGAACCGTTTGGAGGAGCTGTGAAAATTGGAACTCGGTTCATTTTGCTGGAGTTGTTCGTGCCATTTATGCATTTATAAATTTATATTGTCGCATAACTGGCGATGCGTTTCACGTGCTGTTGGGATTGTTATGAAGAGCCTCTTAACTAAGTGAGGGCACATATCCGCTGAACCTGACGCTGGTGATCCTGACAATGCACGTAGTTCATTGTTGGAGTAGAGGTCAACTGTCCTCATAACACAGGTGTGACGGGTTTTTTTTCGCTGTCTAAGATTGTAGCATTACATTCGGCCGCTTCGCGAATACGGCATAAGTGCTACCACTATGTTACCATCACTTAATTCGTTTTCTTCGCGTTCATCGGCACTGTCTTCTACTACTGTCTTCAGCTTTTGACAAACGGCCTAAAAGCCAAACTTGGTCTATTTACAGCATGTAGCAATTACTATTAAGAAACTATTAGGAATTGTGCTTGCCTTATCACGTTGGCTGCACGCAGTGGGGAGGGTTTCCAGCCAACTACATTGACGAGGACATAGAAAGGCTAACAGCGTACCGCTAGTAGCCAGTCCAGCGGCGTGTGGTTAGTCTTTCTGGGTCCTCGTCGATATAATTGGCTGGAAACTCTCCTCGCTATCAACAGTTATGTTGATTTCCTTGTTCCTTGTTCATTGATGAAACAGTGATACAGCCCAGATCACGTTCTGCATTGGTATAGTAGCGCGCGGTTTTTAGTGGTAAGAGCGCCATAACGATCGACAGACGTTCTCCCAGGTGCAGCATACCCCAAAATGGCTCCCATTCCTGCTATAGACAACCGTACGATAAGGCCCAATTTAAACGCGAATTCTAGAAAGAAAACTGCACGGCCCAGTTTGTTTCCACCTCCGCGTTCTATGACAACTGAGTGATTTATTCAGAGTGAATTAGCTTTGGTTTAATCGATCATTTAGCGCACAAGTTTGCCAGCAGTACACATATCTGATATGCTGAGGCGCGCAGTATGTCTCTCTCATTTCTTCATAATCGCGTTTCATTTTCGTTCAATACATGCGCGCATTTGTGAGAAAGGCTTTTCCTCTTTACCTGGGGAACAGCTTCTTTACTGTGTTGCTTTCAGCGAAGCGCATTGTGGTCTTTCGCGACTACGATGCTGCTAGTTAGATACACCGTGGAGTAAGCATCACTCGTGAGGAGCAATTTAGGATGGTTCGTCCCTCAATGTGTATCGCGTCCAATTTCACGCTCGGGCAGTAAAACATACCACCCGTAGTAGCCGCGAGTGTAGTGCTGATTGCATCTCGAATGTGTAGATGGAGGCATCTTCCCGAAAAAGATGCACGCCTCCCCACACCTCTTCCGATTCAGGCGAGATCTTTAACTAAGACATGTACGCGTGGTCCATAAAGTGCAGTCTATAGCGTGTCTTGCATACATCATAGATCACTACGCATATTTACCGACTTGGTGCACGGAGATGCATTTTAGGCTGCTAGCGGAGGACATCCGTGCCCCAGGCTATGTTGCCAGTAGCTAAGCTCGCCCTGGAACTTCGAACGCACTGTAAGCATCAAGTAAGAGACAGGAGGCACATGGTATTGTACATTTTGGTTAACGAAAACTGGAACGTAGCGCGAAGCTTTTTCGGTGACACGAGGAGGCCCTGGAGCGTGCCGATGCATCGTGAAGTCGACTTTGAGAAGCGGAAGCGCAGGAGATGTTAAAGTGAACGACGCGCCCTGCATGTCCTTCACTTTACAACCAGGATGTGCTCTCAGACGCCAATTCACGATGACTGGTTCAACGTTGCGTGCGTGTCTTCGATCATGGCTGCGTTCGGTCGTGCGCTCCGTGATCGTAGAGGGGATGACACCGTGTTTTGAGAGCGCGTTCTAAAACACATGCTTAGCACTCGTGAACCCAGGGTAGTCAGATATCAACAAACCAAAGTGAACAGGTCCGTGAGAACTATCTCGTGTTTTGCTTCCTCGTAATCTGCAAATGAAAGGCTCAGTTTTGACAGCCCTGTCTTTGTTTTCATACGTATAGCATCCCTCCGGCGTCCTCGCGCCGTTTGGACCGACCGACCGACCAAGCATTTAGGGCCGTACACACCAAGACTTCGTTAAAGCCACGACTGACGTTATACGTAAATAAGTGAGCGCGCATGTTTGTGATGTTAACACAGCGCGCATTTGCACCGGATAAACATACACACAAAGTCCTTCACTCGCTTGGCGTGCTGTTCATTCTTTGAGAACAATAATTCTTCGAGTTTGATTGTTCATTTCGACGCCACGCCACGGTGGTCTGGTTGCTATGGCACTCGACTGCTGATCCGAAGGTCGCGGGATCGAATCCCGGCCGCCGCAGCTGCATTTCCACGGAGGCAAAACGTTGAGGCCGGTGCACTGTGCGACGTCAACTCAAGGTGGTCGAAATTTCAGCAGCTCTCCACTACGGCGCCTGTCATAATCATATCGTGGATATGGCACGCTAAACTCCAGAAGTCATTCGATCCATCATTTTCATTCCGACCCAGTTGTTTTCGTATACTTCTAATTATGTGACGGCGGCGCTTTCTTATTCCAAAATAAAAGCACATCTTACTTATTCGCATTTGCTGTACGTTTTTCTTTCTTCAAGCTTTAGGCTGTTTCAAAGTGTTCTGCACCAACGAGTCACCAGGGCCACTGTGGCCGAGGATCAAGCTCGCGTCCTCAAACGTAGCAGTGCGAGACTATATTGATATGTAAGAGTTCGTAAAAATGTGTTGAAAATAGAGGCATGCGAATATCAATATCTTCGAACCGCACGCGGATATCCACGTTCGGATGTCAAATCGGATATGAAATATCAGAACACAAATTCGCTTTCATTAATGTTACTGCTTTAAACTCGCAATTATGTTAAGAAAATACATTAATGAAGTATCATCCCCAGATATATTACTGCCAGGAACACAATGCTTAGAGTACCTTAAAGCGGAGACTACCTCATCCCGACGGCAGAGGCTGCCTTTCGATGGAGGCGAAAGAACGTTGAGGCCCGTGTGCTGTCCGATGTCAGTGCACGTTAAAGAAGCCTAGGTGGTCAGTATTTCCGCAGCCCTCCACCACGGTATCTCACATAATCATAGCTGGTTTTGGGACGCAGAACCCAAGAAATAAATACCTTAAATCGCTTAGCTGGTACTCGCCCTTGTCACATAATCCGTCAAACGCTGCAGGTGCAGCGCTTGACGGATTCTGAAAGAAGTGGTGAACTGACAGGTAGAACGTCGGCTTTTGTCGTTCTCCTCATTCCTTTCTTGTCCCGTCAAGCACCCGAAATGCGTCACAAGTTTGACTGCCTTGCCATATCGCAACCATATCGATAAGATATCACTGTTAAGCAAGCCATAGCTAACGTTAAAGTCTGTCATGTCATAAGAAATGTTAGTTGTTTCACATGGTACGCCACTGCGATGAATGCCGAAGAGAGCCTTCACAAGGGTGATGCTGCCAATGAGGGCAAGCACGTTTATGGTCGCCTTTTAAAAGCGTGCAGTATACCAGGGTACTCACATGGGTGCCAACAACATCGCCGAGCGTATAGTTTTGGAGGATTATCGTAATAATGGATGCTAGCAGCGAAACGTCATGCATACAGGTGCGCTAGTGGCTTTCTGCAATTGTGTCTCCGAGCACCATAGTGCCCGGAGCCACATATACGGATGTTTACAATATAGGGATGTTTACTGTGTCCGTATACTGATTACATTAAATGGATGTTTACCAGCGTAGGCATCGCAGATTTCGGCGCCGTGCGCAGGACCGGGAGATCAATCATTTTCGGAAACCTTACTCAGTCGCACATTCAGTATTTCCGATTATTCGAATCACCTTAAATGTTCAAAAATTTCGAATACCTCATTTCCGAATGGAATATGAACATTATAAATGGAATATTCGATGAATATTTGAAAAACTCTAATATTCGCACACACGTCATTGACGACTATAGGGCTCTTCGGGTGGCTTGCAATGACGAAAGCGCCAAGTTCGATTATATGACGATTCCCATGTAGTATCACGTGGGGTCACGACCGAACTAAATGATTACTAATGGCCAGTTTAGAGCACTGTCACCTCTCAGCAAATGAAAACTTGCCACTTGTTCCGATATTAAAAGATATCGTCTTTATTAAAGCGTACGATTTCTCGTAATCCTGGATGACTGCCACAAATTTCTTGAATAAAGCTTATTTTCTTCCTTTCTCTCATTGAATAGGCCTCTAAAAGCAAAATTAGGTAAAATATTGCAACCCGGTATGCTATCACTAGGGCTCTTCCGACCAGCACTGCTACGGACGTCGCCGACTTCTTGTTGCGTGACGTTATACTACACCACGGTGCCCCTCGCCAACTGCTCACAGATCGTGGCCGCGCATTTTTGTCGCGAGTAATCGACGATCTCTTGCGATCCTCCTCCACGCAGCACAAGTTGACCACTTCCTACCATCCCCAGACAAATGGTCTCACCGAGCGCCTCAATCGTACCCTCACGGACATGCTTTCCATGTACGTTTCGTCTGACCACCGCGACTGGGACCTGGCCCTACCGTACGTCACTTTCGCCTATAATTCCTCACGCCATGACACCGCCGGTTATTCTCCATTTTATATGCTTTTCGGCCGCGAACCGACCTTACCACTGGACACCCTACTTCCGGATGTTACCGCGCCGCCTAGCGAATATGGTCGTGATGCCATCGCTCGTGCCGACCACGCGCGTCAAGTCGCCCGCTCGCGGCTGTGCGCCTTTATGACAGCCGCCATCGCGACGTTGCCTTTTCACCCGGTTCTTTAGTACTACTATGGTGTCCTTATCGCCGTGTTGGCTTGTCCGAAAAGCTGCTATCAAGATACACGGGTCCTTACCGCATCGTCCGCCAAGTAACGGACGTTACCTATGAGATTGTTCCCGTCTCCCCGACTCCGTCTACTGCAGCTCGTCCCACCGACATAGTTCACGTGACCAGACTGAAGCCTTACTACCTCCCGTCTGACGACCGAGTTTAAAGTGCGCCGAGACGGCGCTTCTACCACCGGGGGTAATGCTACGAAGCGACCATAGTATCTGGGTATGGCTCATACCATCGATGAAGAAGAAGACGAAGACGGGACTGGCTGATGCGCGGACTGTCCACCATCTTGGTTGTTGCCTGGTTAAAGCCTCCCTGTAAATACATTGTAAATAGCCGTCCTCTGTGTCTTTCTCGTAACAATATGTCTGATGTGTATATTTGAAAGGAACAAGCTCCTGCGGTATTCTAAATCTACTCCTTTGTCCGCATGTCCTCCTTTCAGATTAACTTCCTTAATAGTATTTACAAAAAGGGAGACCTTAAGTAATGTATACACCTTTCCAGTTTGATTTATTCAGTTTATATTCGATTTCGCACGGGAGAAGCAGAGGTTTCACAAGATGAACATTAACCTTCGCTGTGGGTGCGCTTGGGGCTCAGTCGCTCTAAACGTCTATTGGCCACCTGTCGGCTTTTAGAACATCATTATTCTAACAGAGTTCCTAGTTCTACCACTACTCTGACAGGTTTGCAGAAAACTGGTTTCTTTCATCTTTTCAGTATAATCAAATGCGTCTTTGATTCCGTAATGGTAGGGACAATTGCGCCCTGGAGTTACTGGGCGGCAGCGTTGAGCTGGCCAACATTTAAAGAAAAGTAGGCACCTCTCGCAGGGCTTCGCTCATTAGATTTATTCGTGGAGTTAACAAAGAGCAAGCTCCAAGCAGGTGCGATGCGAGACCTGGACAAGCTCTATAGCAGTCACCTGACAACTGGCCAGGCTCCAGCCTTTATTCTTGTCTACACCGCGCCCTGGTGACCAAATCTCAGTGATTGCTTCGACGCCGTAAATAGTGGCTTACGAAAGTGCAATTAGCTGATTCACTGAATACCAAGCTGCGCCGATATAGCCCGAATTCGAAGAAGGTGTAATGCTGGCATTCCTGTCTCCGATATTGTAGAATGGTATTGTCGCGAGAGCAATAGGTGCCACATCCTCCTGCCCTTGGACGGGTGAGCAGTATTTTGCGTTCGTATGCTCCCTAGTTCGAACAGCAATTTTATCGCTGTCTAAGCGGCCCATGATCCAAGTAAAGCGCTTAGAACAGTAGGACTCAGAGAATGGGAGGCCTCTAGTCAAGTAGACGTTTTCCTCGTGAAGTTGTTCAGCTTCCGATAATCGGCGCAGAAAGGTAGTGCGCTGTCAAGACGAAACTAGGCGGATTTAAAGGAGTACTGACACGAATTTTTTACATTCTCGTATTATTGCTGTAAATGAAAGCACTGGCGTGGAGAACCCCCAAAAAAAGAGTATCATGGTGCCTCGCAAGGCAATGAATATATTTTTGATACGGCTTCTTTAAAAGCCCACTTTCGGTTTCGATTTCGAGGGGGCGGGTTCCTAGTGACGTGTCAACATGGTCGGACGTACGTCTGAGTCACGTAGGGACAGCAGTTCGTGATAGCGTCGCTGCAACTGTGTCGTCTGTGGTCAATTACACGTGGGGCACGCAAACAACGACAATTTCACGGTAGTCCAGTGACTCTGACAGCGATTTCTGCGATTTTTAATAGACTGTGCCCATACGTCATCGTAGTGTCTATTGCGCTGGGGCTGGCTTGCAGTGCTGGCCGACGAAAACTTTAAAACCAACCTAAAATATTTTGTACGTGTTTCCTGGCCTGTGTGTGCAGGGGGCATTAACAATACATGGCTAGAAAACGAAAAATTTGCATTTTGAGCCACCGCAAAATCGTGTCAGTACTCCTTTAAAAGTCCGCATAATTTTGTCGGCCAGCACATGGCGCGCAACCCCTTGTGTCTCTTACGCTTTACTTGCAGTGCATCACTCACTCACTCACTCACTCACTCACTCACTCACTCACTCACTCACTCACTCACTCACTCACTCACTCACTCACTCACTCACTCACTCACTCACTCACTCTCACGGAGACAAACAAGACGAAGAGAAATTCCCGCAATCTTTCCGACAAAAGCAGCACTGTCACACGCTTGTCTGTTCTCTATTGCGAACATGCTGGTCCCCACATGTGTGTTGAATAGACATTGTATGATTCTAATTATTATCATTATCTTTCTTGTTCCATGTGCCACACATTTGTTAAATATGCAACACTGCATGTTAAATATGCATGCATGAGTGCCATAAACACGTTCTATACACCTGCAGTGATTTTCGCAAAAGCGCACTTCATTCTTCACCTTATAAACAAAGACGATCTTTCCTTTCTGACGCAGTAATTACGAAATGAAGTATAATTGTGATTATTTCGAAAAATTGTGCGTGAACCAAGTCTCGTTACTTTCTACCAAAATCCACGTGTTGTCACGAACAGTTAGATGAAAGGGATTGGCAGGACGTTGTCGCATCCACAACTGCCAGAGTGAGAGGCCGCCGAGTTCTCGGCCGACTTTTCCGCATGGCCTGCGTCGCCTCGCGCTTTTGACACCTACAGCGGAGACCGTCTAGTCACCGTGAAGCTCGTCGCAGAGAACGATGCGACGTGTTCCTTTCTGGGGGTGCTCGCGGGACATCGGTTCCGAATGCCGCCCTTGTCACAGTCCCCTGCGTAGCAATAAAAGCAACAGTAATGAAAGTGAGTGTTGTTCTGGACGCAGGCCAGCTCGGCCGGCATGCTGTGACGGCTGCACGCGACCCCCTCCTCGGCGGCAGCGTCATGCGGCTGCTACCGCTGCTGCTGCTGCCCGCGCTGCTGCTGCTGCTGCTGCCGCCGGTGGCGCCCGTGGCAGCCTCGGCTGACTCGCACCTCATCAGGTACGCTCACTCGGGGAATGCCCCCGGCGTTACCGCTTCACTTTTTTTTTCTTGTTGGTTCACGCCACTCCAATGAGACGTGATACGAATACTTCAACGTACCTTTATCAGTGGAGCTGTTTAAGGGCCCGACGTCTCCTCCGTTCCGGGTGTCCCTGATGTCCGCTGTCACTCAAACAGGAAAAGTGGACCAGCTCTCGTCCGTGAACCATTACCTACAACCTTGCCATCAGCAAACTGTTACATGACAGCGAGAGAGAAAGAAAGAAAGAAAGAAAGAAAGAAAGAAAGAAGAAAGAAAGAAAGAAAGAAAGAAGCCTCGCGTTGCTAAGGGAAAAAACTTACCCGCGGTAGCCCGACAGTCTGTACCCACTCTTGCCCGCTGTCCGCTGGTACGGGGTAATGATAGTGAACTTGACACTCTTATCCCAGCTCCGGCGTTTACTCATATTGTACAGGCGCAGAACTGGGGTTAGATGCCTTCTTTCTTTTGTGTGTGTGTTCCTGACAAAAGTAGAAACACGTAATTTAAACTTGTGAATTCGGCGTAGTGGTCCATAACAGGTCCCGCATAGTCGCTGAAGTAGCCGAACCCAGCGAAGAATGTTATACCCCTATCACACGAGGAAACTAAAGTGCACTTTGAGCAAGTGCACTTCGCCGCTAGTGTCATTCGCACGCTGACACACGGGAACGTTTAGCGACACTCGCTGCAAAGTGCACTTGCAGGCAAGTGCGTTAGCCGAACTCACTTCGCGCCGACGAAGTGTGTAGCCTCGGTACCAGTGGCTTGTAAACAAATACCCTAATGCACAACGCTGCGCCCGTAGTATTTTTAAAACATTGTTTTCATTATTATAAATACTGCTATGCCTTAAAACAAATCATATTTTAACAAAAAACCTCGCTGTCCTCGCCCTCGGGCAATTTGCGGCCACGTCCGCTAGGGGAATGCACCTTTCCAAAGCACACTTCTCTTTCTCGTGTAGCAGCGCGTGAACGTAAGTGCACTCTGTGAGCGTAAGTGCACACGCTCAAAGTGCACTTTAGTTGCCTCGTGTGACAGGGGTATTATACGGATGTGTTTGAAATGCCATTGCCTTGGGATGTTAACGTTGCTGTTTTGTATCAGCGAGAACTAAGTGAAGTAATTGATCTAGGTGATCTCATCAATTTGACGACGCAAAATGCAACAGGATGACGGAACTAATGGATCGAAGACAAAGCTGTCCATACCAGTGCGGAACACCGGCAGTAACTGCCGCCTGAGCGTGGCTGCAGTAAAGAGGACGAGAAATAAACTTTTGTGTCCAATTGCTTAGTCAGTCGGCATCATTACTGCTGTTCCTATCAGGGAAAATATGTGTTATGGATCGTGTTGTGTTCAACTGCGCATAACAGTGGGAAGTCTGCGAATTTGGTAGTGTGGTACGGTACACATTCAACCGCGCCATTCGTAACGCAGACGAGCAAAGAGAAGAAAGGTGGCGTGGTGACAGAGCGCGCAAGTGTATACATTAATTAATCTGCATCACACTGTACCCGGCACTAACCTGCCCGTCGTACATAAAATTGGTTGAATCATCTCAATCTGTTGCTCTGTTAAGTCGATTAGATGCGGTAAAATTCTACGATGTTTGCATGATGACTTGCCTTGAATCGCGCAAGGCATTGTGATTAGTAGAGTGTCGAAAATTAAAAATGCGAGGTTTTAATTTTCATTATGTAAAGACGGAATTATCAAACTGCACTATCTATCTATCTATCTATCTATCTATCTATCTATCTATCTATCTATCTATCTATCTATCTATCTATCTATCTATCTATCTATCTATCTATCTATCTATCTCGATATATACGTATATGTATTAGATCGCGTCTTACGAATTTTACCGATAGTCTGTGCGACATCTGTACGTATTTATTTATAAGCTCTGTGGTAATTATTATTTACGGCACTTACACAGACTTTATCTGCCTGATTTTTGCAAAATAACACCATCGTCGCTTCTCGTATTGTTCGGGAGCCAGCTTGTCTCTAGGAATAGAGTGTCGGCTCTACCTTTGCTTTCCCATTTTATTCGTGTCCAGGAAATTTAATGTATAAGCTATTAAGTGCGGCCTCGATGAGACGTTCTTTAGGCAGCTGTGAATACCTAAAAAAAAAAAACACGTCAAACCTAACAAAAAAGCATGCGCTTGCATTCTGACAGCATCGTTCGCTGTCTGGCCAAGTCTTGGTGACGTTACACGGCGTCGGTAGAGCGAAATCGATACGCAAACGACGATAGGTCATTGTCCGCCGACACGGCCGAAGAAACTGGCTATGTCGATGGTAAAAGCACTGAAGAACAGTTTCCTCTGCTTGAGTAGGGAGCGGTTGCGTCGCAAGAACAACAATACTGAAGAAAAACCACCCACTGGTCCGAGGCTACCGTCCCTGAAAAAGAACGGAGACGCTGGCAGACGTGGAACGTGGTTAAGCTAGCGACGAAGGAAAATCGCGAACGAAAGCGAAAGAGAAAAGCAGCCTGTTCTTACCGCAACCAAAGTATAACTCACTTGCTAAGTGTATTTTCGTGAGGAGTGCGTTTCCTGCGTAACGCCCGTAACCCACGTCTCAAGGGCGAAATAATTGAGTAAACGCTGTCCAAGAAGTGTCGTCTATGGCTCACAAGCTCGCACCCGACCCAGTCTTTGTGTACAAAGGATAGACAAACGGCACGGAACGGGTAGTGAGCGACCGGCTTTAGGAGCGTTGACCTGTCGCGACGAATGAAGCGTACACGAACGAGGCGTATACGTGTGTATTCGAGGCTCTTTGCTTGCGTACAGCATGAAAAGCTGTGCTGGGTCTTGCTTAATGATTGTTCAAGGGGCGTCGGCTTCTTTCCTGATCGTCGACAAATGGATTACATTTGAGACGGACAGAGATGCATACAATAGGGTCAGAACACGGGCCATAGAGGAGGCCAGGACATGGGGTTCGAACGGAATATTATTAATGTCAATACTGTAACGATCTCTAGTTGATCGATTTCTGGGGATTGACGTCCCGAAAATCCCGAGATATATTATAAGAGACGCCATAGCGGAGAGATCCGGAAATTTCAACCACCTGGAGTTCTTTAACGGGCACTGACAAAGCACAGCACACGGGCCTCAGTATTTCGCTTCAATCGAAATGCAGCCCCCGAGGCGGGAGTCGAATCCTGCGACTCTCGCACCAGCAGCCGAGTGCCATCAGCCAACAACCTACTGGTTGTTTTCTCGAGTTACTCAAATATGAAATCAGTTTCTGAGTCGTGAAAAAAAAAAAAAAAAGACGTGCTCTGCAGCCGAGTTTGGTTTTTAGATTTAACGAAAACTGAGACCCGAAACTGAAAGCATAACTTGGCTGGAAAGCACTTTTTCTCTTTGTTACCTTATGGCACCTAGCGAGACAGAGGTCTGTCAACGACGTTTACCTTTAAAAATTTCTGCGTGCCTTTGTACTATATGGAACCATACATAAACTTTGATAAGTAGTTCATTTGTTAAATACGAATCTTCTTCGTCCGTTTTCTCTTCAGTTACGGTGCGACGCGGGCATCAGATGACAGCACAGGCAGATATTTCCGATTACCAGTCATTTTATGTAGCACTAAAGCAGCGCTTACGCGGCTGAGAAGTTGCTGGCCATTATATTTTCATTGTTCGAAATGAAATGTTTATTAAGTTTTCCCGTGCCAGCGAGGCTTTGAATGCCTATCTTAGTTCTAGTTGAGTTATTGCATTAATAAGAACATCTGAAGGGACGAGGAGCAGTAAAAATTGCCGTAATTATGACATTAACATGTCATAATTAACATGTCCAGCATCGTCCTGTGCGCCTTCTTCTTCTGTGTCCGTGTGTTTTCAGCTGGTTTTCTTCAGAAATCATGCACCAACTGGCCCAACTGTCGACGCTCTTGCTACATTAACATAGTTGCCAGGTTTCATTTTCCGGGCATAGTGTAGTTGTCCAGGATGGATTTTACACACCGACTTCCAGTCAAGTACTGCAGCAGTAAAGAACGTTACAAACACTGTCCAATCCAGTGTGCCCAAATATAAGCGTAATCTATCCGTGTATGGTGTACTTTGTGTTAGGAATTGAGCACTTTTCAGTTTGCCAGAAATGTTCCTGTTGTTGCCTGGTAACAGAACAAAGAGGCCGTGCTCGCCTTTGTGCACAAAATAGCACTGACAGCTAAGGAAAAAGGACAACGAAGCATGATGCGCACTTTAGAAGATCCATACGTTGGCAACCAAACACCTCCGCTGCTGGAATTATCGCTGCGTAGTGACAGACCGGGCCTGTCACTATGCAGCTATAGTGACAGCAGCGGGATGTATGGGATAGAGAAGAACAGTGCTTCTACTCCATTTACCAACGTGTTCTCTCTCTTTTTTTTTCCTTTTTTTTTGCGTAGGGTGATGTTAGTTGTATTTGATTAGAAAATGATTCTCCGCAGTATGCACATACATTGCATTCGCAGAGGCGCCCAGAGATTGCCAGTAAGCTTACAGCAACGAAACATTCCCTAGCAATAGCTGTCCACTCCACCGACTTACCTCTAGGTCGTCAAAACGTGCCACTAAAGCTAGGGATCGCCAAATTCCGCCAGGAAAGTATCACCGAAAAGGGACGGGACCACGCTGTCTTAGATGCTCGTCCGCTCCTTGCGTATTACGCGTAGAGTCCAAGGAATACGATTACCAGAAATACCCGGACTTGAACTGCCGTCCTTCACTTTTTTTCTCTATTTTCCTATGCACTAAGCCTACGCGCCAAAGCAGCGAAGCGGTCTGCCACTCTAGATAACGCGCAAGGCCGAGGTCTTTTTTTTTTTTTCCGGTGTAGACGTAAACCACTTTGCGAATTGATGCGCTGCCCACTCCGTCCGGGCGGCTCTTATAGAAAATACATGGACGCTGAAACCATTTGCTTGTTCCGGCTTTCTCCGCGAAAAACTCCTTACGGAACCAGTGGGCCTGGGCTAGAAAAACTTTTCCTATGGATTCCGCAATGCCGTAGTACTTGCGAGTCTTTGAATCCTTGAGACAGGGTTCAGTTATTTCCCCCTTTTTGCCACTTCCTCCTTTTCGGATTCATGTTTTCCGGTCGCGCGCGGTTGTTATTAGATTTCGTGGGCGCACGCAATCTTCGTATACATGTTGTTCACGCTTTCTTCATGGATATACGACTTAATGTCTCCACAGCACCCCCAGTTCCCTTTTTCCTGTTATCAATCTCAACGTAGTGGTTGTGGATGGAGGAAGTTATACAAATGAACGTTTAAGAATTGCGTGGTACGTTTCACCTCCAAAGCACTTCATTTTTTTTTTCAAGTCTATGCGTTTGGCTTGTTTCGTAGGCTGTCCTGCTCGAACGATATGCGACGAATAAATTTCCCCTCGCTGAAGTGCATGACCGCGCGTTCGCAGCTTCTGGTAGTAGCTGTAGTCTGAAGACGCGTTGACGTCAGCATTTTATTAAAGCAGCGTCCCGACGCAGATGGCGGTGACACAAAGGATGACAAACTGTAACCATCAACCGAGTCTGTAAACATCTGCGGAGTAACTTAGTTTGGCCGAGACACATTACGCTGTTCTCAAGACTCACTGCTTCTTATTGATTTCCCAACGAGATGATACAAACGACTGTTTTCTTTTAGTTGGCTACAAAGTACCCATGCCCTTCGTGCACTAATTATTAAATTATCTGCCGTGCGTTTCGTTTGCTGACATTGCAGTAACCATGAAGCACCGGCCTTTTGAGATGTGGGGGACCCTGCTCCTAAACAATGAAACACCGTATGATTCAGAATTAATCACCGATATATCTCTAATTTTGGAGCTCCTTCACTCAGCCGCTACAATAATGAAATATTTTTGGATTTGGTTCAACGTGCTCGCAATGCATACTTCAGGTCATCGTTCCTCGCCCACACCTGCTTATATTTTTAACTCCTCCTAAGCAGCAAGAGCATTCATTATTTTTTCTTTTAAAATGAGTGTCTTACTTTAGGTCAGTTTAATTACTTACTACGAGCACTGATGTCAAGCGACTGCTCGTGTTTAAAAGGAGGATGCAAAAAAAGAGAAAAAGAAGAGAGAGCAGCATTTGACGTCTCATTGAAATATTTACTGGTCTTCGGCGCCAGCATAGCAGACTAGTACAAGTTTACCGAGCATGTTATACCACGTGGCAATATCTACCTCATTAACCTCTAAATACTCCTCTTTTTAGCTGCTTTAGGAACAAGGCTTCGGAGCACCTAATTAGGGTTTGTGCACGAACCACTGTGATACTAAGCAGACATCAGGTAACTGCCATGATGGGTAGATCATTAGTGAGGGCGGCGTGCCGCTGGCAAACATTTTCTGTGCGAGACAACATGGCAATTTCACCACAAACGCTTCTTTTTTTTTTTTTTCGTATGCAGTGCAGGAATTTCTCTCGGGCTAGTCTCCATGGGCGCTTGGTCAAGCACCCAACAGGTGTCGCGTGCGTGCAGTGCAATTCTGCTTCAACGCTGCCTATGTTACTGGGCCGTGCGGCCCAGTAACGTAGGCAGCGTTGAAGCAAAATGGCACTGCGCGAATCAGTGGACAACGAAAGCCGGTCGTCGCAGTGCGCGGGCTTCCCGAAGCCTCGAGGTCTAGCTGCGTTTCGGCGGACCTTGAGTGCCCAGCCTCGCCCGACTCGCCGTTCTAGGTCGTTCCATCACGGGCTTCGCTTCTCCTTCGAGGCAGCTCGACATTAGAAACGACTTGAAGCGAGAGCTCTATGTATTCTTTCCCTCGCGGCGTTTGCATTCGTAGCACAACCACCACTCGCGTCTAGAGACGGGCAATCGCGGAACAGCGCGTCATCGCTACATGCACAATTTGCCGGGGTTTTCCCGCGTGTGTTTTGTAGGTCCCGAAAAGCACACGCACGGCGTAGGCTCTCCCGGGCGCTGGGCCAGGAGGGTGCAACTCTGTGGCTTCACATGCCGGCATAACGCTCGGCTTTCAGTGCAGCGAACGCAAAAGAAACAAAAGAGCATAGTGAAAATGTCCAGCTGCCCGAAAGACCGCGCGCTAAACAAATGATGTTCCCTGCAGTGTCTCTGTTGTGAACTTGTGGTTGGTTTTCTTTTGTGTGTGTGTATCGTCCTTCGTGAAGGGGCAGTGACGTGGATGTTGCGCGAACACTTGCTGCTTAAAAACAAGAAACAGGGATGTATGTTATAAGTGGTTGCCATCGAATAGCACCCGACTTCTTTTTCTTTTCCAAAACATGGCTGTTCAAGTGCCTCCTTTCTAACACGCCATACTCTTCTGTCTTAGCCTTGACTGTCCGCACTCGACTGATGCAAGATGCAGGGGCTACGAGACACCGAGAGAACAGAGCACACGAAATCAACAGTGTGCTTGCATAATGCTAAGCGTTTGTTCGGCCCGAACGGTCTCTGTGGACTTCCACAGAAGCGATGTCTTGCTGTGTTCTCTATACTGTATATGTTGCGTTTATTTCAAGTTTTAAACCAGTACACTGTCCTGCGTTGTCCTTTTTGTTAGTTTTGCGTTTATGCAATTGCGTCATCATCATGGACAACAAACTAGCCCACCGGTGTCCTGACAATATTGATTTGCAGGTTCCACAACTACACGGACAAACAGATCCTCGACTACCTTCTAGACCCGGTGCGCTACGATCACCGGATACGACCACAAGGTGTGTGCAGTCGTGTTGCGTGCGCTTTTGGGCTGAAAGCATTGTAACAAACGCTTTGTTTGTAGCAGCGAAGGCTTCACCTCCATCGCTGATGGGCTGTTTTCATTATAGGTTCGGGTTCTCGTGGGTTCTGCATTCCTCTTGAAACATTTAAACCAATTCGCCGCGTTGTTAATGGGACATGACGAAATTCTCACCCTGCCTTTCCCGAAATGTTCGAACCTTGCGAGTGTATATTTGCATGAAACTACATATTGAATGTATCACTATAAATTTTTCTTGTGCTACGTGGACATCATAGATTACTCGGCTTGAACAGATACGGCAGTGTCTGTGTAATGTAGATGATAATACTGCATTTTTTAGTGCCTTTAAGAACGTTGAAAAGTTCACTTGCAGTATGACCTTGCGTTAGCTGGTTTTCTCTCGCTTGTTTCTGGCTAGTAAGGGAACATAATGGCAACGGGAAAGGTTTGTTTTTACACTTAGCTGAATTGTATTTGTCGACCAGTACAAGAAACTGTTGCCTACGTCTGTAAATCGTGATGTAAGCCTTCGCCGAAACAACCTCACCAGGTACCTAAGATGGAGAAAAATTAATTCGTGAATAAGAGAGCCTAACGACACGTAAATTAAAGACGACGCAAGGAGAACATGAGTGCTGGCTTTATCCTTTCCTTACAGTTCATCCATACGTGGTAAAAGTGGTACAGCGTCAATATTTGCGTAAGTTGCTCCAAAGCTAATTTAGGACGACCATAACATTTAGATTGCACAATTTTTCGTGGTGACTACCAATCTGAAAATTGAAACATGCGTGCTTAACATATATCGGTCTTGTTTTGTATCACATTAAAAGCAGCGAAGCGTAGTGCGCATTATCGCACGTTTTCCCCGTTGTTATTATAAATCCGGCAGATCCCCCGTACTGTGATAATCGGTGCCATGCGAAGCAGTCTTACGTGATCTAACAGAAGTTCGATCTTAACAGAGAGTAGTGTATGGTTAAGTTGTTTAGTTTACTAAAATTCTTCAGACACGCTACCATCCGTCCACTTAAATGCCGCCGCAACACTTTTTGAATACAACTAGAAGACGATGCCAGTCAGTCGTGAAGGTTCCTCTGAACATGTCAGCCAGATATGAATGCGCTGCGCGCGCCAAGGAACTTGATTTTGGTTTCAAGTACACTTGAAGATTGTCTGCTCTTCTTTCAGCAAATGACGTCACAAAGTCACAATGCGCCTCGAGTACTTACCTTGAGGCAGAGCTATAATGGGCTATCTCGATCACGAAAACATACTCAGTAGTGCTTTATTTATTCGTTTTGAGTTCTACGCATTAAAAAAAAATATATGCATTTCTTTAAGAACACCGGAGAACGTCAAGCGACGTTTTCAGTGCGCCTTACGACATAGTTTGTTGAAAGAAGAGCGGTAGGTTTCCACCTGAATTTGAAACCGAAGCACAAATTTCCTAGTCTGTGCAGCCCAGTACTATATTCAGATCACATTTTCGCAAGGGCCTGTACGACTGGCAGGCCGCGATATCTCACCATGTTAAACAAGTGTTGCAGGGTTCCTTTAACGTTTCTTTTATGAGAGAGAGAGAGAGAGAGAGAAACTTTATTGAATATTGGTCCTGAAGCTCGACCTTCCTAGGCCGAGGTGGGCCGCGTCCACGTTGGCACCACCAGACCAAGCTGGGTGGCGTCGTCGTGGACCTTTTATGAGAGGACCCCTTAATATTTTTATGCTTATAAATTGTTCATCGTTAAAATATCGTTCCTGCAAAATGCTGCCATCAGTAAACACACGTTGCAAAGACAACTTAAAAACTGAGTCTATGCTTTATTTGATGGCATTCATGCACGCCAAGATTATCTGCACCCAAGATTCACTGTAACATAACGACTGTTATTGTACTTTTCATTGTATCCCGCTTACTGGGTTGAAATCATATGAGGTAGTAATAATATGAGTTTTCACCTGCTAACAGTGCTACACCTCTTTCCACGGGTCTGCTCATGCAGTTACAGCAACGGGACAGCATTTCATTCGCGGCATGCCATACTTGCGTATCTCAGGAACAGATATACTCGCACCTAACGCTCTAAAACAATTTGTAGCATTTACCTAATGACATCGAATTTCTAAAAAAAAGTATCACGCCCTGGTGTCCCGCTAAGAAAACGCGTGTATGCGTATGTATAGAGGCACCGCGCGAGCTTCAAATGCGAGCTCTTCGTGCTCTGGAATTCGTTGCTGGTCTTGCGGGAAGTGTCACGTTCCTTTCAGTCGTCATCATCTGGAGGATGCGAGAAGCTTGCGCGTTCCTTTGAACTGATGAGGTGCCTCCGGGCGCACTAATGCGGGTTCCTCTTTTCGCAGCCTGTACCACATGTTCTTTTTTTTTTCCCTCTTCCTTCTTCAGCGCATGCTTGTCAACAGCTAAGAGGATTACGGAGGAAACCGAATATTAGTGGTCCTTCCGCACGTATCTCTCCTCTTCAGACGCAACCGGTCCCGGCATCGGCATGTTCATTAGTAGGAAGTGTCGCACAGACGTCCTCAAATGTCATTAAGAAGGAAGGTTGCAAAAAAACAATTACGGCGACGAATGTAAAAGCGGTTTTCTAGCTCTAGTCACTGCGTGCTTTTCTTTTCCCGCCTCGGACGCACTTCCTTCTGAAAAAGTAAAGAATTAAAAACAATGAATAAAGGAATCTTTGGGGAAATCGCTGAGTGCTGCTGTCTCCTAATGAGCGATCGCCACTGAACTCTCTAGCATTGTTCCGATGCTGTCTTTTTTCGTTTTATTTTCGCTCAGCGGTGTTGAAGTGAAGTGAACTTTAAAACTGTGCACTTTTCGAGCCCGTACTGTTGAAAAACTCCAAGAATATATAAGACTGAGTTTTTTTTTTTTTTTTTTTTTTGCTTTGTACCTCGACGTCGTAGCTTTCGCGCACTCACACACACTAAAAAAAAAAAAAACATTTGTATATTCGCAAATGGGCTTCGTCTTTCGATGAGTAAAACGAAGTTTAGGGAATGCACAGCCTGCAGAAAACTAATCTGAAGGTGCTCTTGGTTGTGTTCTTCTCGAACTGGTCCCATTAAAATGTCTGAAAGAAAACGTGGAATCGATTAACTAACGAGGCGGGTTTGCGGCAGTTTTTAGAGGCAAATGGTGGCACGGTTATCTCGTCCAGACGCCTAAGTGCTTTTTGTAGGCGATATAAAAGTACAAACATTCTTTTTACCGTTGTTATTCACCATGAATCAACCATCATGTCAATATCGACTTCTGATTTGGTGTTTAAGGTATGCGAAACGCCGCAGTATTTTGAGAAGTTCACGAAAAGTAAACAGAAGATATCAATACTAGCGCATGCCGAAGCCACTAAGTAAAACTATGTAATATTCTTCAGAAAAAAAAAGACATCTCAGCATAAGAAGCATTCGAGCGTCAGTATAGGACATATTCGATGATAACAGCGTTTCCTTTTTTCTTCTTCTTCTTCTTCGACATGCGAAACTTTCTGGCGGATGAAACCAGCTTCACCTGCCTTTTATCTTTGAAGAGGTCACAACTATCCTCACTCATTCCTTTAACTACAAACTAATCCCCATTTTTTTAAGTTATACGGTTTGCCTTCCTCTCCCATGCAGGGACGAGCCCTCGGTATAGCTGTGCTTGTGGACGCATTTGTAATGAAAAAAGAACAAAAAGCAAAACAGGCACAATAAAGAGCCACCCTTTAAAAATGCATTCAACGTTTAATTTATTTTCTTTCGTACCATTTATGCAGTACCAGTCGTGCGACGAGCTCGAACAGAGAAGACAGCTCGATCGATCGATGCGTACGCGTGGTATTGACATCTGTCGACGAGTCTGTTTAGCAAACAGTGAGGCAGGCAGGTAACGCTTTTGAAACGGTGGGTCTTATTTTTCTTTGTCAGAGCGGACCCAAGTCAACGTTAGTGTCCTGCTACTGACCCTTTCTTCGCCGGACGAGTCAAGCCTGGTGAGTGGAAGGACATTCCTTGCGCTGCACATGTCACGTGTTTGTTCTTCAGCGCAGTTTCTGTTTACTATATCTTTGAGGTTTGAGGGGATGGCTTTATATGGACGTTTGTTTGAACAATCTCTGTTTCTCGGTTCAAGGAAATTGAAATTACAAAACGTGAAGGGGTTTATTTACCCCTGCACACATAGAAGACATCTGTAAAGAGCCCATAAAAGTGATACTTCAAGCTTAGCGTGATAGATGTAGAGTCAGAGTTAATTCAATATCAGAAAGACAAATAATAAATTTATGGAATTGATGAAGCACACTGATCAGTTCTTCATAATCAATTGATAATTAGCTTACCTCAAGTTATTTCTTTGCATAGTATAGGATTAGGTAATTTTTTCCAGGTCTTCTTAATGAAAACGAATGAAGAATGAAGAGTAATTAGTCGGAATGCGTCCTGTGCACCCTAGTCACCCTGAATGTTACAATCCCTTGAATCTCTACAATAACCAGTGTTAAACACAAAATTTTGTCAGTGCTTCAAAAGTTACTGAAATTCATATATGTGCTCCACGACAGCACGTGCATAAAGAACACTGTGTGGTACAGTGGGTGCTACTGGGCGGAAGGTTAGATACACTTACAAAGGTGTCGGTTTGTTCAAACGTTATTTGACAAAGGAATTTTGGTAATGAATTTAGCGATACTTTATCAATGCACCTGTTTTTACTTAGAGATCTCGGAATAAGGGTTCGAATTGGATACATTAGGGATTGAAATGCCTATATGTGTCGTGAATTCAAATATTACCTAATTATCTTTATTGGACTATTTGTGATGTGAGCGCTGCCAAAACAATGGTAATTATGCTTAGTAAATGACGTTTAGACTACAGCGGTGCTAATTCAAATACGTTCCTAAATATACGCGGATAGATGGAATGCAAGCTACCGCGCATCACACGCGCTAAACCCATCTTATGCTTGCGAAAACTCCTCCTTTTTCAACGTGAGCGTCGATGGTTATTAAAATTTCTCATGATTTGGAAGTGAGCCAGCGATTTTTATCTAAAATTGCGCTGTTTGCGCATTCTAACTCAACTAAGTAATAATAAACAAAGCGTACGATGCAAAGAGTGATTCGTTTGCTTGTGTCAATGTAGTTTGAGTAGATTCAGCGAAATGTTCAGTGCCAGTGCCAGTTACTTCCACACTGTTAGCACCGTTCAGATTTCTTTTTTTTCGTATAGAACGGATACGATAGTCGAAGAATGCGAAGAGCACGTCGTTCTTCAATTTGGCAAAGCCAAAACGGGGCAGGATACTTCTTGCTTATGTTTGCAGAAATTCATTGTCACGCATGGATCGCTCTAATTTCACTGATCTGGCGAATGAAGTTACGTTTCTATAGGCTAATGCGACTTCGCACTGCGCACAGACTGCGAAGCCGTTAAAATGTGCCGTATTGCGTGGAATCGCGAGAGATACGGGGTATTGTTTCCCGGTGCTTGGTACTGATAAGTGGCTGTTTTACTAACCGTCCTGTGTTAAAGCTGGAAACGGAATAATATAACTTGACCATTTGTTATTTAAAAGAACCCAAATAACAACTCGTGTTCTCAGCAATACCGTACAATAAGATTCCAGTATGCCGTTATGAGTTCTTTGTGCAACAAGAATTCAAGGTAAGCATGCAGCTATCACTCGAGCTTGACGTCTGTATTCGCTGGAAGACTATGAAAAAGCTTAACCCAAACGTTGCGGGTGTGTAAACAGCACGCTCACGCAGGTTGTCTAACGCACGTGCTGTCATTCTGCACAATTCGTGACCAGTCTTTAAAGTTGTATGCTAAGTTATCGTTGACTGTACCAACTGAACGTAAATAAAGGTGTTATTGTCACTGAAGTTGCGTGTCCGTGCCTGTTGGAGGCTGCTCTTGAAACGTTGTTCGTGTATATGATAGAGAACAGCCACTGCGGTGAAATAAAGTGCATTGGACGCTGATGTATCCCGCAAAGTGTCCACACGACTCCACTAGTAGTGCACAGTGCTAACGGACGCGTCGTTTTTTGGCTCACGCGGGATGCGTTGCGCAGAAATACGAGATCGAATTCCTGCTGCACCAGCGCTGGGAGGACAGGCGGTTGCAGTGGTTCGCCACCGAGGAGGGCGGAAGCCACCTGAACGGCCTGCTTCACGAGGACCGCCTCTGGAAGCCCGACATCTACTTCCTCAAACACGGAGAATTCAAGTCCCCTCTGGCGCCCATACATATGAACCTGCGCCTCTACCCGAACGGAACCGTGCTGTACACACTCCGACGTCACATGACCCTCGTCTGCCAGGGAAATCTCAAGATATTCCCCTTCGACAACCCAAAGTGCCCCTTTGCCGTGGAGAGCAGTGAGTGGTTTCTTTCCTCCTCCTTAAGTAAAGGGAATTAAGTCGCCACTGTTTCTTGAATGCGCAGTGCGAGAATGGTTAACGCACCTAATCTGGGCCCGTATACACAAAAACGTCTGACGCTAGGAATGTTCGTGAGAGGTCATTGTTCAGCCCTTCGTAATTCTGGGCATGTGGTTGGGGAAACAAGCTGAACAACAGCTGAGTTCACATAAAGATTGAAACCGGGATGCTAAGCTCGCTAACGACGGTTCCCAATTCCATTAGCTGACTTTGAACAGTGTAATGTATAAGAGTAGACTATTTCGGAATGCGGACATTATACGTCATCGCATTCGAAGGAAAGGAAGACACTAAAGCAGATGTCTAAAGGCAGCAAGCCCGGAGAAGCGGCTGTAGCCTGCGTTTGTGGCGTTTTCTGTAATAGATACGTGTGACTGCGCAGGGTCAGTTACTGACAGTGGTGTTGTGCTTGCACTCTCTGTTTTTCCCTCTCTACACACCCTTGTCCTTCAACCTTGTTATCCCCCATGGCCCAGTATAAAATAACGTGTGTAATGATTTGTTCTGGTTGACCTCCGTGCCTTTCCTCTCTCCTATGTTTCGGTCTTGTGGCTTATATATCCAACAGAAGAAAAAGTTTAGGTATCGGATCTTCGAATTCACCAGAGAGAGCCACGACTTGAGCTAAGAGAGGTACTTCATCCATGGACTAACACTATCCATGCATTTTTCTCAACAAAAGCAGCCGTAAGATTTCTTATATGCGCTAGCCTCATAAAGATGCTTTAGTTTTCTGAGCGTCTGGAGTGTTTTGTGTATATTTCGTATGTCATGCTCTGTATGCGTCACTGTCACTTAATTCTTCATCATATGTTAACAATTTGTCCACACTGGCTGGTTGGCACATAATTAGAAAAATATAGGTGTACAGGCACACTTGACGAGTAAGTAAACGCCGTGTCCTGCGCTCCTTACTCGTGATGCGTAGGGCTAGTCCTAAAATTTTCATCCTACGTACTTGTCTGTAGCGGCACGCTAAGATTTTCTTTTTCTTTTCTAGCTATGCGATCCTACCCTATGTAGACAAAATAAATTGACGCCTGATAACGGCGACACTATGCTGAACTATCTCCCACATTTCCCCTTTCTTCCGTACATAACAGAGGAGCTAGGGTGCGCTATATTTATTTTCTTTCTTTCTTTCTTTTTTTCATTTAGCCCTCTCCTGATGCGACGGCATCTCGTACTTTTCTAAGAAGGCTACACTATTGATAGGACAACGCGACACTTCACAGAATAAGTCGTGTCGCCGTATCGCTTCTTATTCTAAAATCGATAGTTGAAGCCTGATTGGGAACTGCATTTTCTTATTTCTCTGTAGCAAGATCCTCGAATCTTCTGTTTTATTATTTGACGCATCCTGGCAGCATAAAAAGAAAAAAAGAACCTCGACCAATGGAACGCGGAGCTATTACGAACCCGGCGCTGACTTTAGATTAGACTCATTAAAGATCCAACGTCGGAGGTTACATCGGCGTGGCGTGGCGAAACATTTATGAAAACATTAGGGTGTCGCCCACGCTTTTCCTCTGGTAACGGCTTTTCGGTGCGCTGCCACGTTACTAACGGTGTCGCTCTAGGTCTGTCAAGGCGGTCAAACGCTGTCAGTGACGGCAGCAGTCTAGGTCTTCGTCTGGGATAACAATGAGGCACTGCTGTCCACACACTGAGCAGAACTATCTTCTGAGTTCGTGTGACGGCCGCAGCGGAGATAACAAGTGACGTCGACACCTGATCTTATATGTATGGCTTTCAATTCCAGTACGAAAGCCTTGGTTCTACTAGTGAATTCTTGCAGATGTCAAGGCGACGTTTTATGTTCCAATTAAATGCAAATAGTTAGCATTTAGGTGGTACAGAGTGTGCCAGTCATAGGTTCCTCTTCAAAAATGGGAGAAGTCATTTAAAACTGCTTAAAAGGCGAGAAAAAAAATAGGAGAAATACACCGAAGACCACGAGCACTCGTGGTGTTCTGCGTGTTTCTTCCGCTTGTCTTCGTCTTTTGCGCAGTTTTAAGCGCCTGGAAGCCACGAACTGACATGCACGACAGAATTTCTTACTAAAAAGGGACAACACATTATTTTCAAGACACCAGTGTTTTACTCTAGAGCCTCCTTAAAAATAATTTGGAGGACCCCTCAAGCTTCGCATTTAAAAGCGAACGCTATAGTGTCATCGCGCCCTGTCCGCATCGCCTCCCCGCAGCAGAATTACGTTTTCTTGTGCATTCAAATTACAGCCCGAGCTATCATGCGTATATGCGTTAAGTCATAGTTTGCAATTTTTCTGAAGAATTTATCTGTAGAGAAATTGAATTTTGTTCACTAACGCACCTGGGCCACGTCGGAGGGCTTGCGTGGTCGGGTGCGTCGGGAAGCACGGCGCTAGTGGTAGGTCGAGGTGACTATATCCGCCTCGGACGCCGACGCCACCACCGACACCGAACTTTCTATGACACGAGCTCGTTAAGGCTGTCGCGTTAATATCAAATTACAGCCAACTATACTGACGAACGGCATGCAATATGTCTCTGGCAAACACCCCCTACAAAAGAACACTTCGTGAATCTTCGTTTTGCCCCGCCACGATGGTTTAGTGGCTATGGCACTCGGCTGCGGATATGAAGGTCGCGAGGTCGAATCCCGGCCGCGGCGGCCGGGATTCGATGGAGGAGAAATGTTGAAACCGTGTACTGTGCGATGTCAGTGCGCGTAAAGGAGCCCCAAGTGGTGGTCAAAATGTCTCAAGCTACGAATAGTTGCTCAGTTTCATTGTTCTCTTCATGCGTTACCGTTAGAATTTTATGATGTATTACTTCCTTTTGTAAATATTTTTATGTTTTTAAATGCGAAGGATTTCTTAGCGAACTTCGGCGACTTTGAGCGTATCTATCTATCTATCTGCCTACGACTTTGTGCTCTGCTGGCCGTTTCGTTAATGGGATGTACAGCCGCCCAAATCTTTAGCTATCCTGCGCGAGCGCCGACTTTTTTGTGCGTCAGCGCCGTACGACGGAGCCAAGTTGCAAACAGGGCGAGAGTAAGCGCATGCCCATGAAGCGCGCTCAGCTGGGCCCATCGTCTGCTTGGCTGTTCCTTCGTGAGAACGTCGCCCCGCATTAACTCACTTCAGACGGACAGACAGCCCATCTTGCCCGTATCTTATGTTCCGAAGATCAGCAAGCAACCGAGAAAATGAAATCCGCGGATATGTCACACGCCCCATGCGCGGGGGCGTGTGACGTATCCGCGGATTTCATTTTCTCGGTTGCTTGCTGATCTTCGGAACATAAGATACGGGCAAGATGGGCTGTCTGTCCGTCTGAAGTGAGTTAATGCGGGGCGACGTTCTCACGAAGGAACAGCCAAGCAGACGATGGGCCCAGCTGAGCGCGCTTCATGGGCATGCGCTTACTCTCGCCCTGTTTGCAACTTGGCTCCGTCGTACGGCGCTGACGCACAAAAAAGTCGGCGCTCGCGCAGGATAGCTAAAGATTTTGGCGGCTGTACACGAAAATTTGTATGCCACAACAAGACTGTATGACGAACATGAATGACAGGTCATAACATGAAAATCATGAGATGCATGTCATGAGCGGCATGATTTACATGTCACAGTCTTGGGGCTCTCCTGGCCGTTTCGTTTATGGGATGTACACAAAAATCGGTATGGCACAACATGACTGCATGACGAACATAACGTGCAAATCATGACATGCATGTCATGAGCGGCATGATTTACGTGCTACGGTCTTGATGCTCTCCTGGCCGTTTCGTTAATGCGATGCATACGAAAATTGGTATGGCACAACATGACTGCATGAAGAACATAAACAACGGGTCATAACATGAAAATCATGACATGCATGTCATGAGCAGCATGATTTACATGCCATGGTCTTGGTGCTCTTGCGGCCCGTTTCGTTAACTTGATATATGCCAAAATTGGTATGGTGAGACAACAATGTCTGACGACCTAGGGCGATTTACATGTCTCGCGTTTGGGTAGTGGGATGTATACAAAAATTGCTATGGCACAGCACGACTGCATAACAAACGTACATGAAAGCTCGCAACATTAGAATCATGACATGCGTGTCATGAGCGGCATTGTTTACATGCCACAGTCTTGGTGCTCTTGCGGCCGTTCCGTCGACTTCATATGTGCCACAACTGGTATAGCGAGACAACAATGCAGATTCATTTGACGTTCCTGGTGCGTGCTTCGCACTTCCTTGATTCCCACCGCACCTGAGATCTGCCTTTATTTTTTTTTTATTTTCCTACTACTACTAATGTTGAATTCCAATGGCAGATCCAGGTCAAGTTTTTCTGCTCTGTACGGAGCAGTTGCATTCCAATGGCAGATTGGGAGCATGAATTTTGTATTCCAATGGTAGATCGGGAGCAGCCGCGGATTCCGGATCGCTCCGTGGAGCAACAATTCTTGCTCCGTCTAAATCGGCGGATTTGGCCGGAAGTTCGCGTGACGTCATTTGTGCGCCCGCTTCTGCTCGGCTCTCTTCCCGTCACGGCCGGCTGGCCGGCTGTTTTAACAGTCGTGGGCCGCCATGGACGACAAGAAAGCACTTCCCGCCGTGCGCTCATGCTGTTTTTCCTAGAGAGTTTGGAGTCGGAATCCGGGTCCCTTCTGCGCTAGCGCCCTCTCGTTAGATTTCCGCGTACTAAGTGCTCCCGCGGGAGCGAATGCACTCCAATGGCAGATTTGACGAGAGCGATCTTGCTCGGAGCGGCGCGCTCCGTTCGCAATCCGGCTGAGCGCTCGCGATCTGCCATTGGAATTCAACATAAGCTTTAGCAGTGTATAACAAAGCTCTGATCGCTCCTCGGAAAAAGGAAAAAAAATTGTGCTCTCCCCTTCAGACAATCTTCCCTCGCGGTACCCGTGAGGTATCTGAATTAATCAGTTAACGATTTTGTCATCTTGCAGAAAATGATTGGCCTTTCCCGTTTATGCTAGGTGCCAAGAATGGCGACGACTACACGAGTAAGCATTGACAATGCACAGAAGCGTGATGGCGGCCAACAGCGAGCGCGCTATAGTGCGTTCGACTCAGAGCCAACGACATACACTACCCAATTAGCATCTGCTGGCGCTCACGTAGCCATGCTGATATACTGCACTCTTTTAGCAGGCAACCAAAACCTGTTTACTTGCAACTCGCAGCAGCCTTGCTGCACAAGACCTTTTCGGCATGCATCGCATCGGCCTGGACTACGTGGAATAACCAATATTCCTGTGTGATAGCTTTCGGTATTTGTTATCACTTGCTTTATGATGTTCTATCTTATCAATACAGTCGCGATCTGATAGGCTAGTCCAGACAGTGTGTTCGTGATGGTAATATATTTTGCATTGATGATTTATCACTGTATTTTCTTAAGAGATTTATGCATGAAACAAAGAGCGTCTTTGTTTTGATATCCGATATTAATATTCGATATTCGAAGCTATATATTCGTATTCGATCCGTATTCCCAGATTGTGATAGTCGCACACTCGTACTATTTAAATGTAGGTCATGCTCTGTGATAACACCACAATCGCCTACATTCAATATGTCGCTGTGGCGGACGACTTCTCTGCCGTTCCTCAAAAAAGTAGCATTTATTGGCGTCCGCTTTTTACATATCGCAGTGTCATACGAAGAGAGCCAGCTCAAGATTGACTGGTCCCCGACCGAGCCGTCCCTCGACACGGCCACTTCGCTGAGGGCGCACAACGCTTACCTGGCCAAGAACGAGACTGGATATTGTGACACGAGACACACATGGAGAGGTACGCCTGGTCATGCAGAAACAAAAGAACCATGTTTCACAACCATCTGAAAAATCTGCTCCCCCCCTCTTACCTCTCTTTGAGTCCAAGCGACTCGTTTTACTTTTATCCACACGAGAAATTTGAATCTATACAGGGACGTAGAGAATGAGCGTCAACTGGAAGGAAAGTGAAGCTCTTTGTTCAAGCTGAGCGGCCTCGTTTAGTCTGGATAGGCGTAATCCCCAGCCGTGTCAAGAGACCTATGCAACCGGTTCTCCTGGGTCTTTCAGTCCTTGGCACGGTGTAGGCAGATTTCTGGCAGTTTTCAGTTTCAACCAGCGCGAAAATGTACAAATACCTAAACATCAAGGTAAGGTAAAGTTAATGGCTTGCTGCACATAGGTAGTTCACAGAAGACTAAGGCATACGTACTGAGTACGACTGCAGGCTGTATAGTTGCGATACGACATCCGTGACCCGCTATTTCAACTAACGATTAACAAGAACCGCATGCACATAATCCAAGTCAGAAAATTGAAGTCCACTTTACTTGCAACACAGATGGTAGGGGACCACTGGGGAAAAAGCTGTCGCAGGACAGCTTGAAAAGGGCTAGGGGCCAACCGAGTCTGTCGTATAAAGTGTGTGTAGTGGCACACCGACAGGGAGGGCGGGTTCAGGGTTTGTAACCTCTTTCCCTCACCGCAGCCCCCGTCACATCCCCACTCTATTTGCACAGAGAGTCCTATATGTACCTTCAAGAGTTCCGTTGACGTTGCCATTGCAGTTCAGGAGGTGGCTTTCAGATTTATCGGTTGGCGAGACTCACAGAAAACATAAAATGTTCCGCTCTGATAATTTATAACGTGCTAAGGTACAGAGTTTTATACTAACGGCTTCGTACGACCGCAAACTGACCGGCATGTGAGCACCTTCATCACTACGCGAGGCAAAGCTTAAATAAAGAAGTGCCGAAGAACTTCATGTACTTTTTTTCAGAACGGGTTCTTGGCTTGGTCAGACCCTGTCAAGAGCTTTCGATAAAATGTCCGAGAAATCACCATGATGAACATCCTATAGCTATTAATATTATTATTATTATTTCGATTTTTGTTCGCTGTGGGAATCGTCCAGTTGAAGCAAGGAAAGTGCATATTGCAATATGTGCCTGTTTTTCCTCCTCCACCCTGCCCCACCTCAACACCCTCCCCCCCCCTCCAGCCCCACCCACCAGTCTTTTCAAAGCCCCTCCTGGGAGAAATCTTGGGTGAGCCACTGGGTGTGCATATTGCAGATTTTCAAGTAACATTTTTATTTTCGCAGCACCTAATTCGGAATTTCAAAGGAAGTGAAGGCATCACTTTCGTTGCTCTCTTGTATTAAATGTCGACCTACAATTTTTTTCACAATATTTTTACCTTACAGAGCACCAGCCGCGTCGCAGCAGCAACACTGCGGTGTGGAGTAACGGATTTCAATCATACAATGGCTTTTAACTGTTTTAAAGAAAACTGCGCAACGCACGCAAGCACGATATGAAACACTTAACTTCGGGCATTGCCTTGGGAGTTATCGTATAAATATAAATTTTGTAAGTGCGCGACACCGATGTAGTAGTTCTTATCCGGAACGTCTTGTGGGCAGCCATGTCGCCGTTCGCAAGTTGGCTGGAAAGCTAGTAGTTCTTTGACAAAAAAAAAAGCATATATCGATTTCGAAAATTAACACGCTTTCCAATGCTTACACGAAAGAATTGGAATTCCGTAGTTTCACCAGCCAAAACCACGTTATAGTAATGATCCACGTTGATATGAAATTTGTCAGCATAATTGTGACCACGTGTGGTTCTCTAGAGCGACACTTGAGTGAGGCACTTAAGTGGTTTGATTTATAGGTTATTCTTCTGGAACTCTCCTGCCATTATATCTTCAAGCTGACGTTTAAAAAATATTAGAAGAGAAAGTGAAGGTCAACTCGGTGAGGGTTGCGATGTAGACTTATTGGTTTGTCATTTTCACTTCGTAATAGTGCAGCACTGAACGAAGACACACAGAGAGCCCAAATGACGACACGTAGCGTTAATTTCCTACGAAATGGTTATTTCCGTTTTCCAGCAGTACTTACAGCCTCTCAAAACAATTGGGGTTCTTTAACGTGCACTGCCATCGCACATTACACGGGCCTCGACATTTCGCCTCCATCGAAATGCAGCTGCCGCGGCCGAGATTCGATCCCGCGACCCTCGGATCAGCAGCCGAGTACCATAGCCACTAGACCACCGCGGCGGGGCACTCTCAAATCAAAGGACACGGGAGCATTTCATACAAATAAAGGAGGTTCATCCCCACGTCATAAGAATCGGCATAACACGACAGTGAAACCTGACTTCGCGAAGCTGTAGAATGCATAAGCGGCAATCTGATGAATCGATGGGCGGGAGGTGGGTTGGGTACTCTGAACATGTGAACACCTTACATGTAGACATCAGCGGCACCTCGACACGACACAGTGATCCTCGACAGTTGTACCGAATGTTCTCAAAGACTCACATTGCTCCGGGGATGCTGAATTTCACGCGCCAGAGCCCTGAGCAAACCTGCCATAAACCAGGAGCGTCCGCAAACGGTGACACTTTGCAAGCGAAGCCGAACGGGTTATCATTGGATCGTTTTGTGAACACCCAGCCCACTGCAGCGAAAGGCGCATCATTTGTTTCTCGATGCCGCCTTTGCGTTCCTAGGGCAATGTGTGTCGCAACTCAACACACACCTGACCGCACAAGACAAATTTTGAAGCGGCCGTGGTTGTACCTTGCCCCAGGAACGCGCCCTCACGACACCGCCCCGCCCCTCACTACCGCGGTGATCGAGGCGCGAAGACTACCGAAGTGCGTGCTGCCGGGACCCATTAGCACGACAGTCTCCGTCGCTCTGTCTTCCTAGATGACGGCACCACTATAGCGAACCTAAGCGAACCAAGAGTACAGTGGAATGGGGGTGATGGTAATTTAAGAGTAATTTTGCCTGCTAAACTTCTTTACTTTAACCGGGCATAAGTTGGATGCAGCTCGTAAAGCGCTTTAGTGAAGGTATAAGGCCCGTCTGCTCCTTATATGACCAATGTTGCGGTGATGTATCGGTATCGCTTCCAGCTGTATCGTCGCATCCCGGGTAAATGTGGGTTCGAGTCCGAGCGGTAGTGGTACTTTATCATCGTAAATGTGTTACTTTCTTTCAGGCATCCACTTCCGTTACGGAAGAACGTCCCTGATTTCTTGGTGAACCCCTACATAAAGGACCTTCGTGTTAAAACACACAGAAAAACACAAAAACGTGAACCCCAAAATAATATTTACTATTGGGGACCAATCTACTGAGCAAAAAAATCATAAAAAACGCGGCTAATTATTTAAAAAGAGGTCGGATCCTTGTATCTACGGCAGCCAAGAACGTGGCTGTTTAGACTGGATACCAATCGGCTTTGTGAAGTGTTTACAGTGCAGCGCCAGAAGAGATGTCTTCAGACATGTTTGTGAAATTCATACATTAAATTCTGCAACACATGCTCCGTATCAGTGGTCGTTCCGCGGCAACTATTAATGCACATGTTCTTCTGAACTTCGCAGGGGCTGCCCACTTGTAAGGAAGCACTCAAGTGTCAATATTTCATTGCATGCATTTAGATCTTGGCAATGCTGTTGTAGTCACGAAGCTTAGCCGTATTTACCTCCACCAAAATTTTTTTAAATGCCAGTGGGGAACTAAAGGAACAGAATATGCATATTCGCCAAATAACGCATGCATACGTCTCAACAAGCAATGGGGTCGTAAGCCACGGTGGTGTGGTGGCTGTGACGCTCGGCTGCTCATCAGAAAGTAGTGGGATGAAATCCCTACCTCGGTGGCTCCATTTCGATGGAGGCGAAATGTTGAGGCCCGCCTTTTGTGCGATGTCAGTGCCCGTTAAAGAACCCCAGGCTGTCGAAATTTCCGGAGCACTCAACTACGGCGCCTCTCATATAATCATACCGTGGTTTTGAGATGTAAAACCCTAGAAATCAATCAAGTCAAATCAACAAACAGTTTGGTAGACGCGCACTTAGGACGCTTCTGTTCCTTTTACTGAAACGAAGATTTCTTCGTCAATTCTCCGCATTTTATTTACGGAAGTGTTGCTGGCTGTTGCGTTCTGACACAAGTGACTTCTGAGTGCCCCCTAGAAGTATGGCCCGATTTGGCTCCACTACCGGCTTACCCTTTCGAACTCCAAAACCACTTCCGGTTTCGGCTTTACTTCCTATGCGTGGCCTCCGATACGAGTCACGATAGGAGAACGGTTAGTTGTTTACTGTGGATATCGTACCACGTACGAGTAGCAAAAAGGGGTTCGTAGAGGTCCAGGAACACTTGTTACGTAGCATTGGGTGAAAGACGAAGGCGCGAATTAAATGCCAAAGAGATTCCATCAGCGAGAGTTTGATCAGATGCGACTGTTTTTCTCGCAGTTCCACACATTTTGTTCGGAGAGCGGAACTATCCACCCATCAACTGTGTCCTATGAGCGTACATATCAGGTCGGATATGGAACGTAGAGTACAAGTACTTGAAAACGCTAACCAAACGAGCAGGTTATAGCCTGAACGGGCATCCAAAATGACACCTAACTACCGTATGGTAACAACCAGTGGTATCTGAGCTGCAAGTGCATAAGACAGACAGACAGACAGACAGACAGACAGACAGACAGACAGACAGACAGACAGACAGACAGACAGACAGACAGACAACGAACTTTAATTAATCCTGAGGAGCTACGTAAGGACTCCCTGGCGGGAGGCCGTTGTAACCGCTGGCCGCACCCACGTGGAGGAAAGAACGCCATGACGCTCCGCCCTTTCGTGGGCCCTCTGGATAGCCTGGGCTTGTTTTTGGAGCACCGTGCTTGTGATGGCCTCCTCCCATTCAGCTTCGCTGGAGAGAATGTCGTTAGGCAACGCAGGACATCGCCAGAGCATGTGAGCCATGGAAAAAAAGTTTCACTGCAGTCGGGACAGCCAGGGTCCACGTCCGAGTATAGCTTACTGAGGAAGCCCTGGGACGGGAAAGAACCCGTCTGCAACATTCGAAGAGTAAGTGATTGACCTCTGCTGAGCTTCGGATGAGGAAGAGGGTAGACCCTCCGGCCAAGTTGGTAATGTTTAGTAATTTCATTGAATGTGAGAAGTGGGTCGTTCTGCTGAGCCTCTTCCTGCCCCTCCGGAGCCGCCAGACCGCCGCGGCGCGTGAGTTCTCGCGCACGGTCGTGAGCCAGTGCATAAGAACTTGAAAAAAAAAAAAAAACTCTCAGGCCTGCGCTCTGTCCTCCACGTGCGTGCGGCCAGCGGTTACAATGGCCTCCCGCTGGGGAGTCCTTACAGTAGCTCCTCAGGATTCAGTAAAGTTCATTGTCTGTCTGTCTGTCTGTCTGTCTGTCTGTCTGTCTGTCTGTCTGTCTGTCTGTCTGTCTGTCTGTCTGTCTGTCTGTCCTGCGGTGCGGAGGCAGCACAGTGGAAGCGCAAACTAATTTCGCTGCATGCTTTCCCATTCCTCTCTTTCAGTCTTCTTCCATACTTACTTGTTACGCCCCCCCCCCCTCTTCTTCCTCTCCCATTGTCTGCTTTTTCTGATCCCCTTCTTTTTCCTCGTCATCCGCTTCCTCTTTATCTTCATAGTCTTCTTATTTTTTCTTCCTCTCCAGTGTAACCGTCGTCATCTTTTCCCTCATTCTCGTTGATGAAACCACAACCGGTGGCTGGCAACGTATAATGCCTTGAAAAACCACTCCTACAAATCATTGTCGTGGCTGAAAGTGCAAGGTGTCCGACGAAGGAGTGAGAGTCAGTAAGGGTAGCAGTGACTCCACTGCTATGGAGGTGGGCTCCAATCCGCACAGGCATGACACTTTTTTTTTTACGCAATGAACCTGATAGAGGCTATGGACACCGATGGTGGTGGTGGTGGACACCATCCCGACCAAATCAGTTTCGATCACCGTAACACGCCCATAGTATCTTACGCTGTGAAAAAGAGACTGCGAAGCTAATAAACGTAGAAAACTCCCTTAATGTGAACCTCTGGGAGTACATTTTCGCGTGTGGCATAGGTTGAATTGAATTGAAAAGAGTTTATTCTGCAATAAAGTTGCGAGAATGGCCAGGCGAAAAAGCTGCATTGGGAAGCTTGAAGGGAACTTGGCCATCTCATACACAGGGCAGCTTCACAGAAGTCAAACAGAAGCACGCGGTATACATATTGCATAATGCATAACTAACTAAAAAAGCGAACAACCACGATCGCAATTAAAGCAGACAACTTTTGTTGACATTTATACTCTAAGCTAACTTGGCAACAGCTGGAGTCACTAAGCAACGCTAGTCTACAGCTAGCCAAGATGAGCCACCTCTAGACGGAATTCGCATGCGCAAACCAATACCTGCCGAGAGCAAACGAACGTTAGCCAACAGTTGGTTACCGCTATAGGATACTATTAGGCGATAACCAGCACTTTGAACACCAGCCGTCATCTAACCAGCAATAACTAGTAGTAAACAGAACTAGCGAATGTAAGCAACTACTAGCAAGCACTAGATGTCAGTTATCCAGCGTCACGTAATGTTGGCTGAGAACCACGAATGGTCTACCACTAATTAGAATAAGCAGATACTAATTAACATATCTAACAGTGAGTCGTCACTAGAAAAACTTAACCACTGACTAACAGTAGTTGGCACTTAAGCAGCATTGTCTAGTGCTCGCAAACACTGCAAAAGCACCACGCTCCATCACGCAACACAAGACGAAATTTGACGAACCAACATTGGTGTTGTACAAGTAAATAATATGGTACATGTTATGGCATCAGCGCCATATCATTTGCGTTATGCGCTGCACACTAATAAAGTGGCTGTTATGGCGTGTCATATTTATTCACATCGTGACATACATGATACGTGTGCCCTTCTACTCACGTCACGACATCCTATTTATTACATTTTTGTCATTTACGCAAACACTGTTTGTCATGTTAATAAAACGACCATTACGGCTTCACAACATATGCATCGTCATTTGTGCCATTTGTGTCATGATATATGTTGTAAGCCTGCCGCCAGCAAGGCGCGTTTTCTTTTCTTTAAAATTTCACTCGGCGACGGGCGACGTCGGTCAATGGGGCGCGTTTCGCGGCATTGGCTTTTCGTTTGTCGTTCCCCGGCCGTATCTGTTATTCATTTTCTTTGCTTTCTTCATATGTGTCTTCCGCGTCTTCTGGGGACACGGGCACCCCGCTGCGGGGCTGTGAGGGGGGATGCTTGGACAGTGGTCGCGGCGGTGACGCAGGCGGGCCCTTTTGTGCGTGAGCACGCCGCGATAGCGGCACTTCGGTCGTTCTGCTAACCGCACCTCGGGCGTCATTACGACGACCTGGGGCGGCTACGCTGAATGTGGCGTCGGCATGCAACATGCCGGTGGTGACAGCCACGGAGACGCGCGAGCCGTTTGTTGTTCGCTGTCGGAAATGCCTGTTTTTGGTCACTGGGCTGTGGCCCGCGCGTGCCGCGGGATGGTTTTGGTTCAGGCGTTCCTTCCTCGCACGCCGTGGGGTAGCATGCGTCTAAGCACAGCGGGGTGCCGATTAAACGGGTCTGAGTAAGAGCCAGTACGGCCCGGCTTGTATGAGATAACCAGAAGCAGGCGCGTGGACGGTCCAACTTCCCCATGGGAAGGTTTTCTTCAAATAATAACTCTTTCGGGCGAATCTTTTGGGCGCCTGCTCGTTTCCGGTAACAGCGCCCGAGCAGACGCGACACGTGCGCAAGTAACGCGTTTCACGTGCGCCATATCTTTACCATCGTCCTTCGACCTTGGGTGGCATGGTCTGCTTTTATGTGTGTGTCTTGTTTAGTGCAGATGAATGTGCTTTTTTTATTATTGTACAAACATACCCCTCTCACCGTCAACAGACTGGGTGGTGATTTCACCAATTGGACCGCCCCAATTGAGGAGGCGGGACAAAAGGTGGAATCGCTGCCCAATGCCAGAGTGAAGTGAAGATGATTCGCCGGCTGAGACGTTAAGGCGGAGCGGTTGTGGTAATAAAGATGGCTCCGCCATGGGACGTGGCAGGCTGAACGGGTGGAAAAAGTGCTACGCACTGCCGGCTACGCCGGAGTAGGGTCGCCCTACGTGTAGTTCAGCTTCAACTTTATTTTTTATGTACCAGTCAACTCCCTGTATTCCCTTTTTGTATACTATACTGTAAATACAAGTTTTCATTCCCTTTTTAAACTGAAGTCTCTGAGCCTCCTCTTCAACTGCTACACGTTTGCCCGCGAGCCTATCGCCGCCATACCAGCGGCAGCCAGCTCCTTCCCAACTCGCCCATACCGTCTCGGACGGTGCGTTTAGGACGCCGAGCGGGGAGCTGGAATCCCGGAGAAGAACCTTCAGACCAACGGTCACAACTTTACTTATGTGGCATAAATGTACATGATATTACAGCGCATGACTTAGTACAGTAGTTTTACTTTATCAGTCTTAATGCTTCAGAACTCTTTGGTTAAGCCTTCAGGTCAGGGAAAATGCATTCGCGGTGCTGGTAGGGTGAGTGTGTGGTGCGTGTGTGGTGCGTGTGTGCCTGTGTGCACGGGTTTGTGACATCGCACTGTCAGTTTGATCGATCATCTATCGAAAATACGTGCTCCTAGCAAAACGAATTTTATTTACCTTTCACATTTCTGTTCTTATTACAATCTGCAGCGCTTAGCGTCCGATGATTATTCATGTTACGTCCTTATTTTTTGCGCAGGAAACTACAGTTGCCTGCGCGTGCTCCTCGTGTTCACGCGGGACAAGTCTTTCTACATCAGCACCGTCTTCGTGCCGGGAGTCGTGCTGGTTACCAGCTCTTTCATCAGCTTCTGGCTCGACATCAACGCCGTACCAGCCCGCGTCATGATCGGCGTCACCACCATGCTCAACTTTTGCACTACCACCAACAGGTGTGCTGATACCTAATGACACTACAATTGACAATGGTTTTCAAATTTCCCACCACTTTAGACAATTGGCACTCAGCGGTTTATTGCAAACAGTAACCACTAAAACAGCTTCCCTGATAGATCAGTGACACCGCAGAAGAGTGTCACCCTAGCGAGTATACATTTGATTCGTAAACTTGCATGTTGTATCGTGTGATACGTCAGCTAGAATCAGTTCTTTATTCCATACGCGCGACGCCTCAACAAAGACACGGCAACGAGGGCGTTTGTTCCGGCATGAGTGACCACATAATGCCAGGAGAGTAAGAGTATTGTACTTATTTACAGATGGGAAAAAAGCACGAACATTTTGTTCAATCAAGGGTAAGGCGTGTACGGACAAAAAAAAAAAGAAATTCATTGCACACAGGGACATAAAAGCAAATGTTAGAATGAAACTCGGAACATCACATAGAGTCAAAGAAAAGTAAGTTCGTTATAATTAAGGATACGGCCTACATCTCATACCAATAAATCAGTTAGTGAGGATGAAACGGCTTCTTCCTATGTAACAGCGGTCGAGGGAGTTCTTTAGTCACCACAAGCCCCTACGGCGAAATCTTAAGAGGGTAGTCTGGATGCAATGCTCTCGATTTCGCAGAATGCCTAATTGAGAAAATTAAGAGAGACACTTTTTTTGTTTCTCGTGCTCCACGCGGCGTCCTATCGCGACAACAACACTATTGGTCCACCAGTGCAAACACGCCGTGACATGCGTTTTCCTAGTGTTTGGTTTTGCCGCGTCTATTCCGGACGCTTTTTCAAGATGTGTTGTCGAACTCACATGTACGTGGAAGGATAATTACATTCGAGCATAAGCCAGGCAAGTATCGGCAATTATCGGCAAGTATATATATAAAGGGGCAAGGTCTTGACTTTCCCAGTACAGCTCTTACAACGTGGAACTGTTCCGCACTACTAGACTCGAGGATATTGGTTCGGTTTTAAGCCACGGCGGTCGCATAGCAATGAATGCGAAACGGGAAAAATGCCCGTGTACTTAGATGTGGGCACACGCCAGGGAACCAGAGGAGGTCAGCATTATCATGAGCACGCCACTACATCTTGCCTCGTAACCATGATTAGAATATAGAAACTGAATTATGCTGTGAAGTTGCTATCTTTCACAAGAGGGTGGCGCCATGGTCCAAACAAACGCTAGACACGGCAGTTTCAATTAGGTCCTCGTGAATGTTCAGGTTGTTGTAGTTGATAGTTTTTTGCAACACTATATTATATGTATAACGCGGGAATCTCTGCCACACTTCTCCAGGAACTTTTCTTACAAAATCGATAAATTCGCACAGCGTTTCTTTAGCTACCTCCAAGAGATCTGGACTGACAAACTGATTCACCAGGTATGTAGCCGCGAGAGATTTCACTAGAGCTTACGTACACTACACGACGCCACCCGATTTGTATAGTCGTCACCAGTCCACGACAACACACAAACATGCGCGCGAGTGAAGTCATCGCAGACCACACGGGCACAGAAGCGTCTATAACTGCGTTTGAAGGCTGTTCCGACAATGCAATTTTAACTACCGTCCACTGGGGCCGAATATCGATGATCTGACAATACACCAGAGAAGTGAAGCATCGCTAATTGCCTAGTTCATCCCTATTGGTCAGACACTGGTGCACCTCAAGGAAGCACAGAAGTGCTTTTGCAGCTTGACACTTGGCACGAGTAATGTAGTTACGTTAGAGCTGTCAGAAAATCCAGTGTATGAGCTTCCTATGATAGGCAGTCAAACAGACGTTCGAGTTCTCTCAGGGCTTAGTGTGGTGCCAGGACAGGATTTGTCATTCTAATGGGAAGTAGGTGGGAATGCGTAAAGGAAGGTGCCACATGTGACCGAAGTGACAGTGATTCTCCCCGTTTAGTAAAGCGGGGAAGAAGATTATTGTCGACGTCTTCAAGGCGAATAATATGCCCTGGTTAGTGAAATTGCTGCACTCTTTCCTCGGGGGAATAGTATGGGCATTCCCACGGCAAGGTCATAATCTCCAATGCACAAAAATCGCAAGATTACTGGCTACTAACAGTTCCGTTAAGCTACAATTTATTTTTGGCGTGCCCGGCAGCTGTGTGCGCGATGTTTCCCATTCCGCCAGCAGGGACAGCAGGGGCATACAAGTGCTGCCAAGCGGCCATTGTGACAATGACAAACGGCATATTTATTGACATAGCGTTGTAAACATCATATGTCGGATGAAGCTACAAGATCAGCATTGACTTGCTATTTTTCGCTGCAGCGAAATGCACTCGCTGCTAGCCTACGTTGCAGCTGTGCTTATATCATGGGCGCGGGTGGCGTGCAGTTTGAAGACTCTATCCCTTTTTATGGCAAGCAGCCTTTTCGTCCACTCTATTTCATTTCCATTTATGTCGTGATCATAGATTGATTGAGTGATTGATTTCTGGGGTTTAACGGTTCCAAAACCACGAAATGATTACGACAGACGCCGTAGGGGAGAGCTCCGGAAAACTCGACCATCTGGGCTTTTTTTAACGCGCACTGACATCGCACAGTATGTCACAATTACAGCACCACAGTTTAAAAAAAAAGAAAAGGAAGATACAGTTAATGTCCCCTGTGACTTAATTGGTTTCATTGTCTCTTGCTCTCAATTACGTTGAGTCTCACAAAGAAAGGTGTCCTTGACCTATGCCCTGATAATAGAAGTTGTGTTGCGTAGATACGTTGAATAAGCCTGACACAATATAAATGCTTAAATTCTCCGTTCTCAGTTCTTACACCAGCAATTAATGTATTCATAATATTGCGGCCCAGAATTTTACCATCGCGTCAACACATAGCCTACACGAAAGTCGCACGCCTCATCGTCATAATGCCGAAACAGCATTTCAAATCCACTTATTATACTCGAAAAGAGTACGTTTACTGCAAAGCAAACATGAGGACGCTTGACGCCCGTTCACTATGTAGTGCTTCACATCTCCGCGGCTTTCGCTGTTTCGGTTTCACAATGGACGGCGTGGATGCCACTCACGTGCGGAGTGCCTGCACGAACGCTAACCAGTTCTGACTGCACAAACGATAAGAGAAATGAAACTGTGCCTCGAAGACTCTCTCAATCAGCTCTCTCAATGGTACACAGGCTATCGTTCTCTCCCACCGCTCGCGCGAGAGTTTTACACAGGCTTACTCTAAGAAGTCTAGCGTTCCTGCTGAGCTGTTGCGTGTAGGCTTTAGTCTGGGCACAGCCTAGAGTAACCGAAAATCCAAAATTTCATCGAGTGCCGACCAGCACCGATGCATTCCCGCCACTTTCGTCGAAGGCACATTTAGCGTGCTGTCCTTGCAATGCTACTGTGATGGCTTCGATAACGCTTACGTTGCAAGGTTCCCGGTAACTTCAAGATTTTCCTGTTGCCTCGTGCCAACGTGTGACGTGCCAACGTGTACCGATAAAACACCGCCACAGAAGGTTCAGCGAAGAACTAAATAAGGTTATCATCGCAAGTCCTTCTCTCGAGTGATACTGCCGATTTCATTCTAATGAAACAAACCATTGATATATATATACAGCGCAATATATCTACAGAAGGGACTTGCTCCAAAGCTGGCGAACTGCATAGAGAGCTCATATGACGTCAACGTTGACGTCACTCACGACACTTCCAGTAACTTCATTTTTCATTCACCCTGACCTTCTACTCTTCACTCCAGGTTCTGTAAAGGTGGATATGGATATGAATTTGATCAACGTTTGCTACTGTATGATGCACACAGTCGAGAAAGAAAATTCGTGCGAGCCCTTAGCTATTTGTTAGGACTCGTAAAGGCGAAAGTCTAGATCTTTGTTAGCCGAACCGGGGTGTGGGTGGTTCGAATCCAGAGCCTTTGGCAGTGGAACATCGCGGGAATGTAAATTGGCATAAACTGTGCAGGTTAACATTCATTCATGTGTGCCTAATACAGCACCCGCATATCTCTAGCTCGCACCCCCATATCAAATGCTAGAATGAGCCACACGTTAAGTTGTCGTCGTTAAAATGGACGTAAATGACGAGCAGGCCATGTTACTGAGGTCATGACCCAGCACTCATGTTAGTAATGCATTCGTACCACTATGTGGCTAATTTTGCTATATACTAAGGGAGCGAGATAAGTGTTTTGGTATTTTTGTACCATATTATTTTAGCCATTACTATATCATTCAACCACTATTGTTTCTTCAAGGTCACCTTCACATGGAGCCTATAAGGCCTTTGCCTTAATAATAGAGGGAATTTCCGGAACTATAAACTTTCCAGAGGCAACAAATCTGTGACGTCAGAAAATAGCGTTTGCCTGAGCGCGTGAGTTCGTTGCACGTAATTAAAGTTATTTCTAGGAGCAGATACGACCAATGGAGAAGGTAACCAGCATGTTGTCCTTCCTCCTGCCACTTAGCATCGGTTCCACTGAAAACTATTTTTTTAAGGGCCAGAAACTCATAATGTCTCGTAGGGATGGAAAAATTTATTATGTGTCGTCACGACGTCTCGTTCTGAAATAGTTTTCGTCTTCATGTAATCTTCTAATCTTCTCTTAAGTAGGGAGTAACATCTCTCGGTGATAATAAACTTAGCTGTGTACGCAATATCGGTAAAAGTCGCGAACTTATGAGAAGTACTCAATACAATACTTGGTGAGCTCGTATTCTATAGTTAGGCCGAAATGCTCAGGGAACATGGGAAAGAGGTGACAACACATGGCGAAAAAGCAAACTAACGACTCCGGGATTTACAAAGATAAACGGGAAATAGGAAGCACAACACCACTGCGAGGAAACGCGAAAGCCCGCAGCCAAATAATTTCTTACTGATGTAGCAGCACCGAATGTATCGCATAGCAGGCATTCCTGGGTTCGTGGATACAGTACACCTGGTCATTCCCAGCGTTTGCACACATAATTATTAGTATTCACTCGTGTTGTGTGTTCTCGCGTCTGTACCTTGGTCCGAGCTTCAACATGATAACCTATGAACCTGTTGCAGGAACAGCGACATATAGAAATTCATAGAGCAGCGTGTATAGAGCAAGTGCTGAACATGATACCTAGGGTGAACTCTTCTCAAAGCGTGAACTTGCTGGGTTCCCGTGTCGGTTCACATCTTTGTTCGCGCCAAGTGCATCACGCGACTGGACGCCCTCAATTGTGCCGGACTGCGCCACTCATGCGCTGGAGGCCGGGACGAAAATAGCCGGAAGGCTTCCCGCCCCTCTCATCGCTGCGGCGGTGCGCTCAAGTGTGAGAGTAAATAAAGCGTCCGTGCCTCGGAACAAAGCCATTGTTTTCTTATCGGGTCGAAAGGTACGAGTGCGGCTCTTGTTTGTCGGCACCTCGCGCTCTGTGTTGTCGCTTCGCGCACGTCATATTATACGGACACCCGGAAGAACACCGAGGGCCTGCCCCAGATTCAAAATTAAATTTATTTCTTATTGCTGCTGTTTCTTTATACGCAGGAGTGATATAAATTGATAAGAGTGCTGCCCACTTAATGGCCACGATATGAAATTTGTGGGAAGCCTAGTGCCAATTCGTGTTTGAAAAGGGCGATGAAGAGGGGCGGTAGTTGGCGGTTACTCAATATTTCTTTGATCGCAGTGCTTGCGACAAGGAAATGGGAAAGTACTGACAAGCGACTTTCGTACTATACTGTGGTTTGTGCTACTTATTCCTTGGTGGCGGTAGAGGGCGCGTCTAAGAAGACAAACGCCGTTCACGCTCGTCAAGTGAGTTCAGTTCTGACCTGGTAGCACTCGCTCTGTGTGCGCGACATGGTAGAGCGAAACATACACTTTTAGTCAACAAAATCGTTGCCTTGAACGTCGAAGCCAATGGAAGGTAAAGTATGGCTGGAACTTGACTGATGTGTGTACTCATCCAGCTCCGGTTTCAACTAGTGATCATATTGCCTACATCTAGCGTAGTTTTTTAAATCGTCACTGCTCCTTGTAAAGGGTGCACCACCGCAGACATAGTTGATGTGCAAGAAAGCCAGAAGAGCATGTGTAGGAGTGACGATATTGTCTTTCACTCTCGAGAAAAGGCGCGGAAGCTGTGAAATAAACGCAAGCAAGATTAATTAGCCCATTTATACTGTTTCACTAACTTCAATATGCACTGATATTTTCCTTGAGTTAATTATTATTTAATTAATAATTAAAGTCAGCCATGCAGATTGGGGTTGGTCAGACATCATGTCCAACTCACACAGGATGGCAAAAATAACAAGAACCATCGCGGAACTATTGGTCTTGAAACATTCCTTACCTCCCTACAAGCATAGTTATTCTGTATGTTCGCCTTACTACCTTGAATAACCGTCGATGCGAACGCTTCTGCAGCTTCCGGTCGAACCTGCCCGTGGTGTCCAACCTGACCGCCATGAACCTGTGGGACGGCGTGTGCATGTTCTTCATCTACGCATCAATGCTCGAGTTTATCATTGTCAACTACTTGTACCGGAACCTGGGGCTCAGGAAACGGGCGGCCGCTGCACGGCGGCCCAGTCGCCCGGCCTCAGCCGACCCGCTACGAGTGCCCCCGCCGAGGCACGAGCATCTCGAGATGAAGGTGCGCCCTCACTGACACTGGCTCGACAGTTTTTGACTGCGAGACCACTTGCCAGCTTCCTCCTCCAAGCGATTTTTTCTTGCCTATATATACTAGCCTAATGAGTGTACTCTGTGCAAACTACATTTTGGTGCATTGGAATTGCCCAACACCAATGATGCTAATTCTTGGCATACGTACCCATAATTGCACTTGGTGCAAACCGCTTTCTGTTGCATCAGAAGTCTCCAAGAGAGATAATGCTAACCTAGCGTACTTCCCTAATAAGGGTACGTTGTGCGAGCTGTGCTCTGTTGTAGTGTCGAACATCAGTGATGCTAACCTGACCATACTTACCTTGTAATTGAACTTAGTCCAAACCGCTTTCTGTTGCATCGCGAGTGTCCAACTGCAATCATGCTAACCTAAGCATACTTACTTAGTAATTGAACTTGATCGAAGCTGCCTTTTGTTGCTTTGGAAGCGTCCAACTGCAATTATGCTAACCTATAGTTGCCTAATAAGGACACTTGGTCCACACTGCTTTCTTTTGCATTGGAAGAGTCCAACTGCAACGATGCTAATGTAAGCGTACATACCTAGTAATTGCACTTGGTCCAAGCTGTTTTCTGTCGCATCGGAAGTGCCTGATGGCAATTATGCTAGTCTAAGCATAGTTACGCCCCGCCACGGTGGTCTAGTGGCTAAGGTACTCGGCTGCTGATCCGAGGGTCGCGGGATCGAATCGCGGCCGCGGCGGCTGCATTTAGATGGAGGCGAAATGTTGAGGCCCGTGTGCTGTGCGATGTCAGTGCACGTTAAAGAACCCCAGGTGGTCGAAATTTCCGAAGACCTCCACTACGGCATCTCTCATAATCAGAGCTGGTTTTGGGACGTAAAACCCCACAAAACAACAACATAAGCATAGTTACCTAATAAGGGCACTTTGTACCAGCTGTGGCCTGTTGCGTTGGAAGTGTCTGACAGCAACGATGCTAATATATGCATATTTATCTTGTAAGATCATTTTGTGCAAGCTCCGTTCTGTCTCATTCTAAGTGTGTGACGGCAACGACGGTTGTTCAGGCATACTTGCCTAATAAGGGCACTTGCTTCAAGCCGCTTTTCATCGGACTGGAAGTATCAAACAGCAACAACGCTCAGGCAGACCATATTATCCTACAGAAGTGCTGTAAGGCAAAATGTACGGCACGTGGAGTCAGTGCGTTAAAAATTATATGTGATGGGTAGTGGGCCAGTTGGTACCTTTGCACGGTATCTAGTTCGCAGAAAGTCTGCTAGGTGAAGAAAGCTCTACATGATCCGATCTTTTTTATCTTTTTTAGGGCGAAGCTCCGTAAGGTTTCGGGTCTGTCCGTGGTCACCGCCGCTCCGGCCGCTCCGGCCGCGCAAGCAGCTTGCGTTTACTCCTTGTTATCTGCGGTGTTGGGCACCGCGGGCGAGTGACGAAATCCGGGAGGGCGTTGACATCGACGTCACAGACGCTTTTTTCCCGTCCAGTTTCGCTTTCAAGGAGCCTGCCACGGGGAACTAATTGTTCGCGTAGCTCCGACATGCACTCCGCTATTCAAAATTTGATCGTTGGGATAGGTAGTGTCGAGGACGGGCTCCAAAGTACTCATTTGCTGTAGCCACCAATTACTGATAATTGAAAAGTTAATTAGCGTAATTTCGCTAATTATGCATACAAAGGCGGAAATTGTTCTGTACCTAGAGGCCGCCAATCCGTATACTCGAATTGTACACACGACATTCCCACAATTTATGTTTTTCTAATTTAAAAATGCGTTGCAACTAAAAAAAGACACCCTGTATACACACGAGGGTTATTCATAATGTAAAGGCCGTTTGCTCGAGAACAGAAATATTTTTATTATCAAATATTTTTTGTGGCAGATTTAGTTTCACACAACCCCTTTTCACACTCCTGTAAAATTACGTGAATTTCCGAGCACCCACGGTAACGCTGCGCGGACATCTACGATCCATCTGTGCAGGAGATCGTTGCCTGCGAATCACCAGTTCACAACGCCAATTCAAGCGAAGGTCTTGACGGTGAAGGGCTTCGGGGCAAAATAATGATGTCTAACGCACTGACCGTTGTTTTGTTTTAGCCTGAGAGTCTGGTGTCCATATCCCGACGCCAGCAACAAGATAGTGACAGCAGCACATGTCTCTTCTGTCGATAAGCGGCTCGCAAAGGCTCGTTCTCTTGACATTGTCATTGGCCGGTCAGCATTGCCGGCACCCACTTTCTCACAATTAGCGGCGTCGCAACATCTCCTTTATAATCGCGTGGCTAGAGGAGTGCCGAAAAAGAGTGAATTTATCTGTCCGGATACTAATCCCCTACTTTCGATGAACTCGAAGTTCTTGGTTCGCCTCAACAATTTTATCGCCCCGAATAACGGGCCTACAGCACCCTGCTGTTCACAAGATGCACTTGCGCCGTCATTTTCGGGGTCCTTACGTCATAGTCTAGCCTATCCTTTACACGAAACTGCGAGAATGTAATCCAGACAATGTTCTCCGTGAATTCTGGCACCTCATGATCTTTGTGCCCACAAAAACCAAATCGTATTATGCAGTTCACGAGGTGCGGGAGGGACGATATTTTAGGACGTTAGCAGAACACGTTGCGGGGCTAATTGGTCTTGCATTCCTCAAATTACAAACATAAGCAGCACAAACCAAAAGGACACAGACGCAGGGAGACAGGACAGTACGGGCGCTGCACTCCAACTAAGTTTATTGAAAGCAGCAGACGTTGAACCCGACAGGACTGAGAAAAATGTGAGCGCACGCGCATTCGTTTGTGCAGATAACAGAGTACCTAATATTTCCTGCTTAGCAATCTAATTTCACCGGCACGCAAGGAGAGCGAAGTGGTGCTGATGCGCATGTCGCCTCTCTGATAGATAAAGAACGCTTCAGAAAGCTCACGCGCTAATCTATCCCTACTCCTCGTTAGAATTTCGAGTCTACCAAGTAATGGATCACATCTGCAGGAACGGCAATGGGCGGGCCGATTCAGGAATAACGAATAATCATTTTCCAGTGATCTTTCATGTTCACAGGCACGTGTGTTCACGTAGCGCTTCGTCTGGCCTACGTAAACTTTACCACATGAAAGCGAGAATTTCATAGACGACCCCCGTGGCACACCGCACGTACGGATTTATGTGGCTCATACTACAGCCGGAAATCACAGAGCCGCTACTCATTTCGCTAGAGCACCCCTTGCCCATTTTTCCAGGGGCAGAAAACACCATCGGGACGCTGTACTTATTGCCAACCCTTTTGATGTTATGGGTCACCCTATCAATGTACGGGATCATCACTGGTCTGGCATTGCTACGACCTTGAGTCCCCGGTGTGTTTTTTCCGCCCTTAAATTTCTGTAGCAGTGTCTCTGTCACGGCTGTCAACAGGTGTTCCGGGAGTCCTGTTTTGCGCAGTCTGTTTACTTCGCCCTCAAAGCTCGCCTGCATCATGTGAAGGCATGACTCGAGGAGTACAGATTCTAGGGAGAGGGTTGCGATGGCCCTCTTCACAGTATTTGACACCGCCGAATCAAAGGGGCAAAAAATCTTTTTTTTCCTAGGCCGATAGCACCAGCAAACACTTCTTTCTACAAACTGGATGTTCCTGTTTCATGTCTAATTTCACGAAAGAGCAGTTTTGTGAGTTTGGCCCCTGTTCTTCTGCAGAGCCAGGTAGCAGTAGCTGGGCGAGTAAATTTTCCTGCTCATTTAGTATTACGCAGTGCTGCTCTAAGGGCGGCGCTTCTCAGGACCTAATTAAAAGTTTTGTCTGTCTGTTTAGTATTACGTCATGAAAGAAATAAAAACCCCGTGACTCTCCGTATACTAACTCGGGGGCATCGTCCCAGCGCAGGAGCAGCATCCAAGCACAAACCACAGGGCGAGCCCGGGAGGCCTTTCGGTGGAGCAGGAGAACAGTCTGCTGCGACCTGCTGCGCCGGGCCTGGCCGGGTTAGACACCAGCGTCAGCACGACCGACGATCTCGGAGGGGGCGAACGGCCGGCGTCCTCCTGCGGCGCCGGCCCAGTGGGCAGCGGCCAGCGGCTGCGCGCCGTCGCCTCGGTGCTCGCGTGGCTGCGGCGGCCGCAGCTGCTGCCCAGGCAGCTGCCACCAAAGCCGCGCATCGCCAAGGCCATCGATTATTTTTCGCGTACCGTATTCCCCGTCCTGTTCGGCGTCTTCACCTTCGGATTCTTCCTGGCGTACGCCGTCATCGGCCCGTCGGCCGAGGAGAACTGGAAACTCATCGAATACTAGACAGCTCTGCGTGCACGCGTCATCGCTGCCGTGTCACACCATCGAGGCGCCGCGGGGAGCCACCAGCGACACCTGATGAAGCTGTTCTTCGAAGAATATGTGTGAGACTTTCTTTAGCTGCAGTGTCCTCGTCGGGCAAACGCGATGCGGCAGGACCAAACACTGACTCCCGTTCTCTGCTATGCCTCTGCCAGTACCCGTATGCACATTTGCAAGTTAACACTGGGAACGCACTCTTCTTTTTTCCTTGAGAAAGCTTACACACTTACCACTATGCCCCCTAATCCAATTTCTCACTGCATTGCGCATGCGTCAAAGGTTTCGGCGGAGGGCTAACCTCATCGCAACTCGTGTATAGACTGCCTTCATTTCAGAATGGTGCAAGTGAACATCTCCTAACGAATGACCATCATCACAAGACGTCGGCCACCGACGCTGGGGCTCCCCGCCGCGTTTCCGCAAGGTGGTTAACACGGCAGCGGTAATACGCGTACGTAAGTTTAAACACAAAAAAAGAAAGAAATCTGTTACTAACCAGAGGCTCGCCCTTCCTACTGCCACCCCGCCGAAACCGCCACCGACCACCGCCACGCTCCCTAATGGCGCCCACTCCTTCATACCTCTTCGCAACAGCAGCAAGCAACACCTTTTGCGTTCGCGCTTGGTCTGTGATGTCCTGCTCCGACACCAACTCACACTCTCTCTTGTCCCCGCTGCTTCTTGCACCGTGCCTTGTTTGTTTGCTGAGTCATAAAAAAAATGGTTGTGCTTGGACGCTTCGACAATCTCCCCCGCGTGCCTCTGCGCTTTCCCCACACACACCCCGGGAGACCGCTTGTTGACGGGCTGCTGCTGCCGCCTAACGTCGTGCTGAAGGTGGTGCATCTTTTTCTATATTGACTTTTTACCGACACTGTTACGTTTATCGACTCATCGGTCACAAACTGTGTTGTTGTGGCACCGACGGATCAACGATGACCCGCAGGTGGTTCTGGACGAATGCGCGCGCGTGTTTCTGCGAGAGATGGCGAGGGTTTTTTGAGTGCCGCTTTTTTGGGGGAAAGTTAAACACGGTTAATAAAGAGGAGTAAATAGAATATCGCGGATGAGTAAACCCGGGCCAAGCCAAGTTTATAAGCGCCAAGAAGACGGAGGGGAAGAAGAAGAAGAGGAGGAGGCTCAGAATTTAAAGAAAAAATGACGTTTACTCCGACGAGGCGGGAACATTGTCGCCGTCGTCGAAGGAGACTCTGCACAGACGAGGGGCCATTCGCTCTTCTTCCTCATTCCTCGCTGGCCCACCACCAACTTTCCCGTATTTCTTCTACAGAGATTTTCAAACTATAGAGCGGCGTCTTTTTCTCCTGTAGGCAGAACACCTTCCACTCTTGTATGCAACTCCGTTCTCGCATAAACACATGAAATAAAACCAATTTTTCGAATTAACGGGCTGTCTCTATTGTCGAATTTGGACTTTAGAAAACTCTGCCTGCTACTACTGACACGAAGGACGCAGACAAACCGCTAACGTTTGCGCTGCACGCGTACACAAACCATTCATGATGGCTTCCATGGCTAGAAGGGAATACGACAAACACAAAATTTTCAGCAGTCTTTCTTAGGAATAGTCAACAGAGTACTAAAAAACGGTTTCTTTATGTGGATCAACATCAGAGCCAATAACCCTGCCACGTGCGTGTCATATTCGCAACTTTTTGGCTGAATCTTACAGCGAAAGACAAAATTATTCTTTCGATTAACTGTTGTCAGTGGAAGCCCAACTTGTTGAGACAAAGCCTCGAGAAGTATCTTTACATGTAACAGCAATTAACTACTTAAAAATGAAGGGTTCTGTCAAATTTGTCATAAGAATGACAGAAAACGACACCACGTCCAGCCGTGATAAAATAGTCGACTTCGGGATGTGACATAGTAAACTTCTGAACGAGCCAGCATGCGCAGGACAATCATCATTGATAATCCTAGGGGGAATGCATGTGCCGCAATTTAGATTTCTGTAATGATGTTTCTTTCGGACAAGCTGTAAGTATGACTGAATCCTGTTAAAAAGACGCAAACGCCGCAAACGGCAAACGAGAAACTGGTGGCAATAGCGACCTGCAATAGTGTTGCAGGTCGTTTTATATCAACAAGCATCAAAACCGACATCTTGATTACATGTAAACGTAGCAGCCACATTGACATCGTTGACACAAAGCCCCATGGCTGGCGGCTCTGAGGAACAGGAGAGAGAACAGCGTTGGCGTGCCCTGAGCGACCAGCTGCTGTCGGAGCCAGAGCTAGCGTTCCAAGAGCAGCGCGCCCACGACCTAATCTGCACGGAGCTTGCGCGCGAAGGATTCGCTGTTCAGCGCAACTACGTCTTCAGCACAGGTTTCCGCGCAGAGTACAGGTTGCCGCCTGAACCAGGTGAGTGTTACGAACTTCTGGCCGTGTCCGTTCTTTTCACAACATGAAAAAGTCAAAATTCGCACCTGGTAATGCGTTCCGTTTCGTTCATGTATAAGTAACGTTGAAAGAGCATCTTGCAAATCACGTTCCAGTACACTCACGTGCCAGACCTTGTGATCGGAGTTCGTGTTTTATGGTTCCTTCCTCTTGTGTTCATTCTTGCACGCCTTGTTTATTTTTTCATAATGAATCGTACTAACTAACCTAACTTTCTGTCCTAATTTTGGCCATCCTGTTCACAAGAAATCTCTTCAAATGATAGTTTTAATGGCTGAAAATTTCAGCCAATAATGATGCTGGACGTATAAATAGCGAAAGCGGAGTGCGATGTCTTTTCAGCTTAAAGAATCCCAGGTGGATGAAATTTTAGAATCCCTCACTACTGCGCGCCTCATGATCATATCCTGAGTTTAGCGCGTAAACGTCCAGTAATTCTTATAGGTATCAATTGCGAAGACGCATCACAAGTACCGAACCGAAGTTACGAGCGAAAACATTTTCTGAATTATGCTCCAGTTCATTGGTATCCGCACGTAATGCATCAGCCAATCTGTCAGCCAGCCTTTTTCCCTCTTTAAGTGCTCCTGTTATGTTCCATTTGGTTTCTTCTTTTTTTTACCATGCATTTTTCCTTTATTTTTCACATATAACATATTTGTAATGACCGTTGAATTGAGTAAGTCGCCTCTAGCGACCTTCTCGAGGTCTACTGAATAAGAACCCGCGAACAGCTCCTCATCAGGCCGAAGAGAACTCCACAATTACAAGTTAATGTGAATGCCGCAAACAGTGGTGCTAATTCCCGTGTGTGAGTAGTAAAATGTACGCGGCCCCACGATCAAGCCTGCTATTGTCAAATTCAACTTCTTTCTCCTGTAATACTAGTTACTCCGTCGAAATCTTCGTCATTGAAGATAATAGGCGTTGGTGGATAGTAAACGGAGGCTTGAAGAGGTAAGCTCATCATTGATCTACATACGCAAAAACGTAAAGGCATTGGAAGATGCACCTAATAACAGGTAAGAACAAAAAATAGAAGGGACGAAATATACATATAGTAGATCTGACCCTTACTTAACTGGTGTTGCTGGAAAACAATGAGGGCTTCCGGGGGATGCGATATGCAAAGACGGGGGACAAGTGTGTTTTTCAGTTGTGCTTTTTTTTTCCTTTTCAATGGTGCGAAACAGTTGATCTTCAGCGACGAACGGCCATCGAACAGAAAAGAAAAATTCTTCGGCCTAAAGCGCATAATTTTACGCGGATTTTGAAGTTACGTTTACCTTTCGTGTTCGTCGTCGGCAAAAAAAAATAATAGTAAAGAAAAAGACACATTTCAGTAGCAAGTACAACCGTCGGAAATGGACAAGGTGACTTGCGGGGAAAGTCAAACCTGCGCCAGGCATAACGAAAGTCCTACCCGATCTGGCACAGCCGCCAGCTCTCGGTTAATAGTCTTCACAGAGAGGGCGCCACGGTCCCGTTAATGGGACCACCAAAGCTGTGACGGTGCAGCCCATGGCAGGCCCTCGACGCGAAAGTTCCCGTATTAATGCACAAAGAAAAACAGATAACAAACGTGCAAACTGCGTCGTCCTCGGTGTTCCGAGAAACACTTGTTTCTATAGAATAAAGCGATCGCAACTCTTTTTTTCTTAAGTAGGCCGACACTAATTCTGTGTCAATGATTGTCTTCTCACCTATAAAGACTCTGTCCACTAATTTCAGCATTAAAATAACTGCTAATATTATTGTAAATCTCAAACGCAATAGTATCCTTTAATAGACCTTAGGTGCGCTTAACCGCGACGAAAATTCAGGGGGACGACCCTGCAGCGTCTCGTAGGTATCATTTGGCAAAACGCCCGAGGAAAGTGTATCTCCACGGGCCGAGCACCACGGGTAGAGGAGCCATCAGCGAAGTTGTAATACTACCGGTGCAGAAATATAGCGTGGGTCTACGTGGTGACTCTGTAATAACGACATTTTGCTGCTGACAAGCAGTCTATTTTTTTAAATAACTTGGCTGCTAGAGCACCCGCGACTGCTTCATCTTATCCTGGCTTACTTTTTCCCTGTCCAATAAGCACATTCATATTGATGGCAAGACAACGCAGTATCTTCGCGCGATCCTTCGCTTAACTGAAGCCGTACTTTGCATTTACTTGTAGTACATTGGAATCCCGAAAAGCATACGCAGACAAATGAACTTCTTTGCAGCGCCGGTAGACGGCATCGCTGTAGCACTTGTGTGTGAGTACGATGCTCTGCCTGGACTGGGCCATGCTTGCGGCCACAACCTGGTCGCTGCCGGCACGCTGGCCACCGCATCGGCGATTCGCCGGCGCATGGAGGTGAGAATTGGTAAATAAAGTTGTGGTTCAAAGCTGGGGCTCTACCGTAACACTCTCATCCCCTTAGGTGCGCAGCTGAAACATACCGAGGCCGATTGGCAGCTGACTAGCAGGCAGCAGAAGTTGGAGTAGTATACTTAAGTAGTCACCTTATCAAGAATGAGCCGAAGTCCGTGCTCAATGTTTCGGTGAATGAGCTTGATGAGAGATAGAATACAACCATTGATTCTACGAAAAGCTTCGGGGAGGCACCCTTCTTCCAAGACGCGTTGAACTCAGATCGCATCCTGTCATTCCGCCACCCAGCGAAATTCTGGGTCTAGGATTTGTCCGAGGCTCCCCCCCCCCAAAGTTCGTGGGGCTGTTGAGGTTGTACGGATGCAATAAGCATTAATTGAAGATTCCTATTATATGTCGAGGAGGTTCCTCTTCCCCACAAAGCCGCATTAGAATTTCGCGTGAGGCAGCCATTTGCTGTTTGCTATGATCAGATGGCATTGTACAGTGAAGATGAGATCCAAGAGCGCCCTGCACACCGTTATGGACTCGTAAATACACTTCCACTTCGTCACAGCCGTCTCTACACAATCCTCCTTTAGGTCACGGGTGTTTCATATATAAATTTTTAAAAGTCTTGCACGGCTAGTACTTATTACATTTGCAAGATACTGCAAGGATACCTGGACCCAGGCGGGGCTAACAGCAAAACAGAAGGAAAAAAAAATGTTACACATTAACTCGTAAAAGAAACAAGCAAACACGCATTTTAATCCTTTAGGTATGTATCTGCAACACAGTCGTCTTAAGTAAGCAGTCACGCTTAAAATGGATATGTTTGTCTGTTTCATTTATACAAATATTGCGCTTCGCAGAAGGAACAGGTAAACGGTCGTCTCGTGGTGCTCGGCGTACCGGGTTCCGAGGCTGCGCGGCCGTGCTCCAAGTCGCAGCTCTTGGACCAGGGCGCCCTGACGGGTCTGACCGCGCTCTTAGCCTTGCACCCTACCTCACCTCGCGATCCCGGCTTCTGCCCCGCCATCGACCAAGAAAGCAAGGCCGGACAGTGGCTAGACGTGCGGTTTCACGGTGCGCCTTCGGTGGACGCTGCCGTGCTCCTTTACTGGACCCTCGCGAGCCGCTGCCACGGAGTCGTCAGTCAGGGTGGACACAATCCGTGCGAACCGACAACGCTGTCTGAATCACAGTACGTGCTCCTCGCTCCGGACGACGCGACACTGCGCGAGCGCAGACAGATGGCCGAAGACGCTGTTCTCGGAGTGGCCAAGATGACCGGCTGCTTCTTCGAATGCCGCTTCGGCAGGCCTAGACCACGGCCCGTTTTCAACCGCACTCTCGAACAACTCTACTCTGAGCAGGTGCAAAAAACAGGTGAGAACAGCGCGCCTGACATCTAGAAATTTAAATACACAGCTGAAAGGCGCAGAAAAATAGTTTCTGCTGGAATTTGTCAACGCCACCTTTCTGTATCTACTCAGTCCTCGCGATGACGTCGGTGGTGAGACGGACGACGAGTTAGTGCTTTAAAGGGAATATGAAAGAGCAGGCAGGTGAGGGCAAAGCTCTGGATGGTTGTCTCGCAGGGTTCATATTCGGGCGTCGACTTGTTTTCGAGGAGATTGCAAACCTGCGTCCATAATAACGCACGCATAGCCGCAAGGGATCGTTAGTATAAAAGTCTTTGCTTAAAGGGGGAGCATGCATACATGGTCCCCTTGGCTGGAGATTACATATACGCCTCTGGCTCGTTCAGCTTGTGCCACGCGCCATTAACACTCCGCATAAGGACCAACCCTCTTGAATACCGTAGCGACAAAGATTTCAGATAAATTACGAGCTACAATTTGAACATTCCACGTCAACGTTAGCCTCAACACTTACATTTTGAAAATACAATAAGAAGCGTCGCAGTTTCGCAAGAACAGTGAATCATATAACTGTTTTGGCACATAAAACCCTGGGAATTAATTTCCCGAGAACGATTGTTCATTCAAGTGACTGTCTTTCTTGCATTACGAAGTGAGCGGTTGCTCTGATTGAGACACCGCCGGTACGGTGAGGGTGGTTCCTGTCAATATAAGAATGGATTGCAGGTTTTCCACTTACTCCTACATTTAATTTAATCCTTCCGCTGTTTTGTACCTCAGGCAGCCCGTCGTAGCGTATAGGCAGAACGACAAAAACGCATTGCCTAAACTACACGTGGCGCTTTGTGTCTAATGTGCCTTTCTAAGTTCCCATTCTGTCGGCGCTACAACAAGGCAGGAAATGCCGGCACAACAACCTCAAGCAGCTGCCCTAAGGGCCCGCTCTCTTCCGCAGAGACTGCGCCAGATAGATTTGGCAAACACACGTGCCAAGACTGGCACTATTTGCACGAACCCGTGGCACAAATTTTCTGCCGAGAGTTATAGGCTCAGCCTCGCACCATCCCTTCGTCCCTGTCTTTCGCAGGCCTTCCCCCATCGTGGTTTTCCTGCTCCAGCGGCCAATGGTACGGCGCCTGGTCTGACTGGGGCAGAGTGTCACGCGCGTTGCCGTGCCTGCGTGCCACGTACATCGTGCCGGGAGCCCTGGGTCCACCGCACTCGCGTGCCTTCGCGGAAGCCGTCGCTTCACCGCCAGCACTGGCCGCTACCTTCGAAGCCGCGGAGACGCTCACAGCCACGGCCATCAAACTGCTCGCTCAGCGAGATGATTCCTTGGTAGCGCAACACCAGCAGCAGCTTGCAGGGGCTCATGTGAAGCCAACACGCGCGCAGTGAAGGAAAAAGAAGTTGGCACCTTTATGCGAGAACTTGATGGAGAGGAAACTTGATATAGTATAACTTAGCGTCTGATAAATGTTTAGCGGAATACCCAATTAGGATTTTACATCATGCCTCCTCGATTATAAAATGTCAGCATTTTTTTTTCTTCTACATGCCTACTGTCATGTTTCATATTAATGGATTGTCTTCTTTGCTTACGGCGGTGATAAAGATTGGTGACGTGTTACGAACCAAAACCTCGCTATAACTGTGAGGTGTGCACCGTAGGGAAGAGGGAAGGAAGGATAGGAGGGGCTCCGCAGTAACTTTGACCTCCTGGGGCTCCTGAATGTGCAGTACATGTAGGTACAGGACGTTACTTTCCTTCTCGAGGTGCCGGGAACGAATGGCGAGATACGATACTGGTACCTCGAGCCTATAGCAAGTCAACACCCTAGCTGCTGGGGCTCAACGGCGGGTCACCTGCGCCATTCACAGAAGGCTGGCGTGCCACGTGCGCCTCGATTTCGCAAGCAGGAGAGCGCGGGAAGAGGACGTCATACTTGCTCACTGCAAGTACCTTATGACATTCAAGATAATAGCAGTTGAAAAGTGATGTTTAGGATATAGCTAAGCCGTTCATTTCCTCGTTATGCTCTCTAATAGCATCGCCTCAAATCTTTTAAAGGGTTCTTCATTTAATAGAACAGGGGTGCCTGAGCTTGATAACGGATAAGAGTTGTCGTAACACTGATATAACGCGAAGAAAAAGATTGTTCTAACTTACGTTTAATCTGAGAGTATTTGACTCTATGACTAGTAAGAACCATGTATGAAGCACGGACAGAAAATGTCGCGACAAACGGTTGCATGTGGTCGATCCTCCTGTTTCTTTCTTTTTTTCTTTCTTTTTCCACGCTCGCCTCTTAGCATTTGCTAGATTACCTACCTGCGTAGTCAGTACACAAGCAATGAACGCGGAAGTGACTTGAGCCTTCATTCTTGAGAAGCCACATCTCTGCCGATGCATTTATTTTTCAGAAAAAAAAAAAAGAAATTATAAGAATACAAAGTCTTTTAAATTCCGTACACGTGGCGTTTCGTCCATGTTGTCGACGCTCGCCCAAAATAGATCTGCCGCAGCCTCACAAGTAGCGCTGGCTTCTCAAAATGTCTTGTATCTCTCTCTAGTTGGAATATGCATTTTTTTTACGTTAACCGACTTGTAAAAGCCGAATATTCTGCGCTTTTCATGCCTGAGTTCTCAGCTAAAAAGAAAGAAAGTACTAAGCACGCCCAGTCAGCTGCACATATATTGCGCCGTCATCCGCTGCACGACACTTCAAAGTCGCATCGGAGCTTTTGCGGTGTTTGGACTGCTACGAAGCCCTTCCGTTGGGGACGCATAGGCGGTCACCGCTGAAGCGAACACGCCTTCTTCAATCCAAACTGCAATCCATGTGTAGCATCCCTCGAGAACGCTCGGCTCAGAAGGGGGGAGCGGGGCGGGAGAGAGACTTATTGGAAAAGGATTAAAGCTACGGCTTCTCAAGACGCTGCGCATTATTACGTGCGACAACACTTTGTTCATGCGTTTGCTGCAATTCGAGTGCCTCCTTCCGAAGATCTGAAGGGTCTATATGTGCAGAGTAAACAACGCTCGCCAACCGCTGTTTGCTCTTTCCAGGCGCATCGTTGGGTTTACACCATCGCCCCTTACTCCACACGCTAAGGATGAAATCGACGGAGCTAGCTTACTCGCCTACGCGAAGACATTGAGAGCTTCAGCGATCGGTTTGTGTTTGCCGCCCCTTCGTAAACATAGATGTGAGCTTCCCATCTAGAATTCGGGAGCCGAGGCAAGCAAACTTCGGCCTTTGGAGACTTTCAGAGCGCGCTCCGCTTTGATGGGTATTAAATCTCTCAACTGCGCGGTGCGTTTTGGATGACAGCGATGTCGCGAAGTGCTCGAAAGCAGCGTGCGCGGCACTTCATTTCTGCGAACATGCTAGCGGTGAAATGGTTTTACTGCGCACCGTGTATGCGTTAGCTGGAAGCCGAAGTGGCGGCACTCTTCAGTGAAACGTTCTGTGACCTTGTTTCTTTATTTTTTCTTGCTTTATTTATAAATTATTAATGTTTTCTTCGTTGCATTGCGCACGTAGGTGTGTTTTTGAATTCGCTTTTTTTATTTGTAAATTACTTTTTTCTTAAGCCTTATAGCATTTATTTTATAGCGTAAGCTGTTATGAGATCACAACAAGGGCCGTTTTTGACGCCGTAGTTGTCCGCCGCCGCCGGTGTCCTTAACCGCTATCGCGCTAATTTTAGAAAGAAAAAAAGAGGATCCGCACCCACGTTCCTCTGCGTGGCAGTCGAGCATTCTACCACTGAGCTACGCCTGTGCTTCAAAAATCATCGCAAAAAGAACTACTATAAAGCCTGCCGAGGAATCGCATTAACAATTGTTATGCTACGTTGCAGAATACTAACACGCCACTGCGCGTCGCGGAAAGTGGAATGCATAACGAGTGCGAGAAATCGTTTGAAAACAACACAGGGGTGCATGCTTTGTAGCTCTGCACCCATTACAGAAGCATCATCAATATCATCATTACGAAACGATCTTCAACTTTTCCGTCATCATTATTACGAAGCACCGGCTCGTGAAGCAGCTTTGTCGTATCGTGCCATGCGTCCCGCTAAAGGCGACGTGCGCAGCCCCGACAGCGACCTGACTCGGCTTTTCGATATACCTGATGGCCCGATCACTTGGCCAGGTCTCCAAGCACTTGCAATGGCCTCTAGGAAGGTCGCTCCTCTAGTTTACGCTGTCACTGTCCTGCGATTCCACGCAGGCCTGGTTTTTTTTTTTTTTTTTTAGATCCACCGAATTCCCGGCCAGTCCCCCACACTGGGTATGAACCATGTTTCTTCAAGTGAACGAGAACAAGAACTTTTCGAATGCTCTCTTCTGATTCGCTGAACATCAAGTACCTAGACCAGGAGGGCAACGACAAAAGAGAATCATATATACAAAAGATAAAAGTGGTAAAGCGTGAAAAAAAAAATGGGGATATGACAAGTATACAACACAAGTGTTTTTGAAAAAACAAGGCTGTGGCAAATGGCAGCAACTATACATGCCATACAACACACCAAACTGCAGCGCCGCATAAACCTATTGGGGCACGCAAAATGAACTCATATGATTCCTTAGTGCCGTGACAACCAGATATGATAGTTAGGAACGAGGCACAATTTATTTGGTTGCATTGCCCCAAATTGCTCGAATCAACCCGAAGTGAACGCTCTCCGAATTGCACGTCATGGGACTCCTCTCAAGTCTAAGGAAAAGATGCTCCCGACTAAAGATTTATCAACACTCCCGCTTACCTTGAAGAGTCTGTTCATAATAACCGTGCGTTTATCTCTCTCTCTCTCTCTTCATAACGACAACAAGGTACAGCCTGATGGTCCTCGCTCACAGACACAGAAAGAAACTAGAATTCGGCACAGCACTCATACTGAGTCACTAATGTTCGGTCAAGCAAGGTCACCGAAGAAGATAGGGCCAAGGTCGTGCGTCTCTTCTTTATTATTGTTATTAAGATTGCTCCGCTCAAAAACAAAACACCCGTGAAGAGTGCACGTCGTATGTACTGCATGCATAGTTTGTGCTGTTTGACGAAACGGAGGTGCGGTTTTGGTTGGCAGCGTAGATCCGTTGATGTGGCTGGATGCGCGGCGTAGGCGAAGCCCCATTTGCTGTGAGCCGTGGAACCCTGGTGAGCTCAGTCCGGGGATTATTCCACTAGAGGCGCAGTACATTCCCGTGGGCGACTGGACGATGGCTGAAGGGGAGGATCACACCCCTTTAATTTCCGATATACAGGCGTCTCGAGTGCACTCAATAAACGTGAGACAAATAAAATCAATACACTTTTTGATTTGCTGAAAAAGCACTTCATCAAGTGAATGCGTCAGTGTAATGAAGAAAGTGCGCTTACTTCTTTAATTTATGTCGACATAATGGCGAGAGAAACCGAAATTTATGAAAGCTGGTGATGTCACTTTCCTCTACGCAATGCACATAAATATCGCGGAAGGGAAACAACGTCGCAGTACAGATATACATACCCGCATCTGCTATACTTAGAGACTAGGCCTCTGGCTACGTATTCATCTAAAAGTTGAACCATTCGCAATGAGAGATAGAAAAATAACAACTCGAACTGAATAAGACGACGATGGACCTGGCATCTTGTTTCTGAATGGTTGGATGGAGTAAACATTATTAGTATTCTGAATGAGGCCAGGAAATAAGAGATTCCCACCTGCGATTGAAATTTTATTTCAGAAAGGAAAGCGCCGCGGCTTATCAAACTTTTCAAAGCAGGCAAGAAGTTTTCTCGAAACTCCTTACTTGTTTCGGATTATAGGAAACGTGACACGCCTTCATATATTTCACTTGATCTCGTGTGACGCCCATTTATATTTATCCTGATACAAAGAGTTTTTGTTGGCGAAATCTAACCTAAAGGGAGGGAGAGAGGTAAGGATAAAGCTAAAGCAAGGACACAGAGACCAAAGGAGATGTTCGGTTGTGCCTGCTGTACTTGGGAAGAGCAACGGATGTGAAAGAACGCACGAATGATAAAGAAGAGGAATCTACGGAGGTCCGACGGTCACAGTGACAATTTCAATGTTTGGCTAACGCCTTACAACACTATAAAGTGCGCACTCGCAATGTGTTGTTCAATACGATGTCTTCCAGTAAACGCAGACGCTGTTATAGCTACTCGCACTGAGGGCGGTGGGGAGGGTGTCTGAGAACTGAGGCACAGTGCTTAACGTCATGTCGGGCTACGTCGAAAGGGATTACGCGCATTTCTTCTCGGGACAATGGCGAAGTGCATGTGTCCGGTGGCCATTTCTGCAATGCAAGCCCTTGAGCTTTTCGGGATACTAAGGTCAGAACTTCCTCGCGAACGCACAGGGAATTTATCTAGTATAACCCTGTCAAATTCGCAGTTGAATGTCGTAGGAAGGTTGACGTTTAAGCAGAAAATGTACCTTGAACTTCGAGCTTCAGCTACGCCAAAAAAAAAAAAAAAACTTAACGAAGGTTCTCTAGGAAAAGATAGGGGGTTTCAGAGCACCACGTGCGCATTCAGGGTAGCCGTAACGCAAAAACTTCGCGATATGTTTTCGTTCTAATTTTTCCGTTATCAGTAATCCGCGGTAAGTAGAAAAATTTAGCGCCACACCCTTGTTGCCTGTCTGTCAGGTCGCGTCACGAAAAGCGCGAAAGCTTTTTTCTCTCTAAAAAAAAACATGCAAAAGCTTTAGCACAAGAAAAGTCAGGTGGGAATAGAATAAAAATAGCTTAGTTGTGTGCCTTTGTCACCATCAAATTTCTGCTATTGGTAGAAGGTTTTCAGACCACGCCCACATTGCCCGCCTCTTACGCTCCGGAGCTACCGAAAGCAAATTATAGGAATGGGGACCATTATAGCGGACGCCACTACTTTTCGAAAAACTTGGGAGTAGAAGATCAGAACATACAAACTTAGGCTGACCTCAGCTATCTGCCTTCTACCAATAAACTATCTGCCTCGACGCCTCCCATACTTAATGCTGACGCCACTTAAAAGACGCCGTCTAAACCCTCACTTCTTGGCAATGGGACTACCAGCCACGACGCCGGCAAAAAAATTAGAGGCATTAGGAGCCAATAATCTGGAAAGAACTGGTCGTGGCTCACAAGACCAGTCAACTTGAACCGGTAATGTAGCCTGTGTTACCAACAAGCAGTGCAAAGAAATACCAGATGCGTCTGTAGTCGCTCGGGACATTGAGGTAGCACAAGAGGTCGCACTAGCGATGCCCATCTGCACAGAGGACGCATCTCTCATCATCGTCACAGACTCACAAGAAGCATGTCGCCATTTCAGGGCAGGAAAGATCACCGCGTCCGCACTCAGTAATCAGTAATCATGACATCACTCACATTGATATTGTCCGCGCTCCGCGAGATGAATCATTGAAACAAGCGCCTCACGCTGCCGCCCGAGAACACGTATACAGGGGAGCTCCACCAGCACGTCTCCCACCTTCAGAACTACATGAAACAGTACAAAATAAGCACAGTGAAATTCTAGAACATTATAAGAACAGGCCTAAATACCCAGCACCGCGCAGCAAGGACAACGAAGATGCTGTCACACTGCGCTCGCTCCACGTGAGCAACTACTCCCATGGCACTTTACTACATGCAGTGTATCCTGGAATATACACAAGAGACTGCAAATTCTGCAAGATACGAAACACACTCTGCCATATGGCCTGGTGATGCAACAAGAATCCAAGAACACATTTACGGTCACTGACCGAGGACCAGTGGGAGTCACAGTTGACAAGTCCAAGTCATGAGAACCAGCTGATGTTCGTGAACAAGACTAGGCAGACAGCCCAAGGCCACGGCTACCTGGAATGAAGAGGCCGCCCACCTAAGGAGGCATTAACAGCCTGGTCAAGAAATAAAATTCATTCTTCTTCGGCATTCTTTTACAGAAGGCCTCCACACCAGCTTTCGCTGTTACCGTACGACGTGCTCGGCACGGACTTGGAGTTCTTTTCTACTGCCCGGGCTCGTATGATCAGTGCTTGATTTAACTTATGAGATTACTAAATGGCGCTAAGACAACTTGCTTCTGGGACAATCCTCTGTAGCGCGTGCGAGGCATTGCTGGGCAATTAGAGCAAGAACCTCTTTCTTTCTTTCTTTCTTTCTTTCTTTCTTTCTTTCTTTCTTTCTTTCTTTCTTTCTTTCTTTCTTTCTTTCTTTCTTTCTTTCTTTCTTTCTTTCTTTCTTTCTTTCTTTCTTTCTTTCTTTCTTTCTTTCTTTCTTTCTTTCTTTCTTTGCTTTATAAGTTTGTTAAGAACAATCACTGAAATTATGCAAGGAGACACGGCTAAAGGCAAACATTGCCTGACTGGGCCGTGCCACCCATACAGCAGCCGCAGCAGAAAGACATTTACGAACACAAAAGCCTACATGAAAATCAAGCACTACACTTTTTTACATAGATAAGATGTACAATTCATCAAAATAAATACAATAAACGAAAAGAGACAAAAAGATCAATGTTATACAGTTTGACTGGTATATAGCACTAAGAAAAAGTACAACCAATAGAACACAAGTATAACAAAAAATGCGCGTATAACTATCGAGCAGGAAAAAAAGAATGAAAGGCAACCAAGAACAGCCTGATAGGGCTTACGTGTCACCTGCGACAAAAAAAAAAGGAAATAAGCAAACGTTTTCCAGTTAAGACTAAATGTTATCTCTCAGTTCCATGCTGGTTTTGCCAATAACCAAGTGGGAATGATCCATTCTTGCTGGGGCAAGAATTCATTGCAAGTTTTTCAGTGAGTTCGTATTTATAGCTACTAGCGTAGAGGGCCTCGAGGCTAGTGGCATACTCCCACACATTGCGATTTTCCATAAGGCAGGTATGTTTAATATAAGGTCTCTAAATTAGCGCATGTAAAGTCTCAGGTAATAAAAAGGACATGTAATATAAATGCAAGAAATTTTAAATGTGGGAAGATAAAAGATGGAAGGAGGAAGTTACATAATTAGGTTTGCGAAAACGAATAAAGTGACACATTCATATAAAATTTGCTAACAGAAAAAGAAACAGTAACATGTGATTCTACAGAATAAGGACTTTTGGTGTAATCTTTAAGAGTACTCGGTTTTGGTCAATCTCTTGCATTGGGCATGTACCGTTCTATGGTCTATAGCGGAAAAGAGTTTTGATCCCAGAAGAAACGCCTGAATACCAGGTACCAATCAACCAAAAAAAAAAAAGTCTCCAACCTTTCTGCCACTCTCTCGTGCGTAGAATTATTGTCATCATTATCATCAAGTCAGCGCAATACGCACGCATCATGCATCTAATCCCCTCAAGTGGGTAGATGCCAAATGTGAAGGAGCACCACCACCACTATCATCATCATCATCCTCATCATGCATCTCGCGAGGCTCTAGGACAAGCCAGGAGACACCAGAGAAACCACTGCGCTTGCAAGCAAACCGATTCGACATGGCGCTGCCAGACAACGTGCGCGAAGAATTGCGCTTACTAAGCGAAGACATATGGGCTTGTCCCGAGCCCTCGGGAGACGAGCAGTTCGCCCAGCAGCGGTTGTGCGATATGCTGCGCAGCAGAGACTTCTTTGTCATGCCGGGCTACCTACTGCCGACCGCCTTCTGTGCAGAGTTGGTGTTCAGCGAAGGTACGTGTGTTTCGGAGAGCGCCTCCTTTCCGCCGGTGTAAAATTTCCGGAGCGAACCAGATTGTAAAACGTATTAAAACGTGAGAGACAATGACAAGGGAACGACGGGACCAGCTGGCATTTACAACTCAATATATTGACAACTTGAAACGCCAATACATACCCGCCGGCAACCACCTGACGCCTGCACAAGCAGCTACCGCTCAACCACTGATTCTTATCTAGCTACAATGACTTTTAGGAGTGCCGGGAGAGGCACAACGATGTGTCACAGACACAGACGCACCTATGACTCGTTCTTTGGAATGCCTCCAAAATTTCTCGTTTATTTCTTGTCTTTCCCTCGGTCTTAAATACCTTTACTGGAAAACAGGTGTGTACCCGCTCTGCTTGCAATGATGTGGCAAATGCGCACCATTGTTAATGGGAAGAGAAGCCTTGTGTTCCCTTATGCGAACATTCATGCTCAATAGAACTTGTTGTTGGGATAGTCAGTTCATGGTAACATAGACCATAATGCTATTAGGCGCAACAAATGAAGGAGGGACGGGGGAGCGCCCAACTTACGGCTGTTTATTCTTTGTTCTTACAGCAAATATAGTATATAGGTACAGACATGTTCAGCACAGGAATAGAAATGCACCAGCCAGTTTGGCAGAGGTAGGCCTTGCCACATGGTAACGAGCATGGTACACTACTTTTGTAGCCGCAAGACACAAATTTAACGACATATTACTTATTCGGCACGATGTTCCGTTCCGCTTACCATTTGATTCGGCTGTATAGGCTAAGCTACGTTGACAACCGCATGCGCAGAATCCGGCCCTACGGTATGCCTAGTGTGCGAGTACGACGCAGTGAAAGGCCTTGGCCATGCCTGGGGCAACAACCTCTCCAGCTGTGCCTCCATGGCGGCCGCGCTGGCTATCCACATGGAAGCCGCCCAACAAGTGGGTATTTCATTGGTAGTCGTACCATAATCTTCGGCTTCAGAAATTTCCCCTAAGCTCGTCGAGAGACGTAAATGCATCTTCAATGAAGTTGCTCTCTGTATTGCCCGCAGTCTCTGCTTTTTATGCGGTTCATATAATGTGAACAATGCCAAATTCTCTAGCAATGTGTAACGTTTGGCGGCCAAAGAAACATCCCGCTAGTGTTATGTCGTAGTTCCCAGTTTGGCAGTGGCATTTAATTAGTGCTTGCACCCCACAAACGCGACGATTATGATGGGACGATAGTGTGTATTAAATGTCCTCCAGCGACTAAATGGACTCGTATAGTTCTGTACTAATTGTTTGTAAACAGTAATGACAATTAAGGAACAATGGACTTGTATTTCAAGACCAATAGTATAATGATGGCTTCAACGCAGACTTCTAGTGGCACCCCTTGCCGCGGTCGACTGCGAGTGCTGGGAACGCCGTCCGAACTGTACGGTGAGGGCAAAGCACTGCTGCTGAACAAGAACGCGTTCGCGAATGTTGACGCCGTGCTCGCCACACGACCCGCTTTTGGTCCGGGAATGCTGTACTACGGAACACCCTGCGCTACTTTCGTGAGTATTGCTGTCGATATCTCTGAAGCCTAAGGCTGCCGAAACAGAGACAGATATACAAACAAAAATATGTTCCGAGGAGAGCGTAGAGCTCAAGAGCTTAACAATAAACGAAGAATACAGAGCTTGGCTCAAGCTGCAACCGACGCTTCCACATGTGGTTCTTCTTGGTGGTGAGCAAAAGACAATTGTTAAAAACTGCCATCTTTGAGAAAGCCTTGGCTGCAGGCTGTTCCATATTGACACGTGATCGTCACGATGAAGGGCGTAACAAACAAGACTGTTAAAGGTCAAACTGTTATTGGGGCGATCTTGTGCCCAGAAAAGAAAGCAACTCTCGCTGCAGAGCGATAGCGGCGAGCAAAATGTTTGGTCGTCGATATAACTGGCCAGCGGCTAGATAGGTAGGCTTTTATACATGCCTCACAGTACATTCTACTATTATCACTGATGCTTGCGCACAATCTGGGAGGTGCTCAAGCATACGCATCGCGCATGCAAGGTTTGTGGAAGAGGCAGCACCATTCCCGAAGCGGTATGCAAATTAATCGAGGCCTGCTTCGAGGGATAGCAGGCCACGTCAAAAGAAAGTGATAAAGGCGGTTCTCATGAAACACCAAGAAAGCATGCGCGCATGTTAATATCTTTCTCAACCAAAGGGTGGTACCGAAAACATAGTTGCCACGAAACAGTACCGTCTTCGTGACAGCTTCCAGCTTATGTCGCTCTCAAAAAATAATTTGTGAAATTTATTTATTTTGCTGCTTTTGCTCGGAAGGATATGAAATTCGTCAAGGTGACCACTTACCCTATGGCTGTTATGCAGGATGTATGAATTACAGAACTGTGAAAGGCTCCATAACAGTGGCCTAATATTCTTGTGAGCACGTATTAGGTCACCTCAAAGCGCCGTGGACACACGCAAAATGCGACGAAAATAAGCACGCAGTCACGCCTTGTTATTGCCCATTTGCAGACACGCGTAACGTACCACGGCCGCGAGAGCTCCTCGGTGCTGTGTCCATGGCAGGGCATCAACGCCCAGGACGCTGCAGTCGCTGCCTACCGCAACGTGACTCTCCTGCGTAGAGACCTGCCGCCGCAGTGGCACGTCTCGGGTGAGTATACAGTCTTCGTCTTCACTTACGGGCTCTGCAAGCCGCCGTTTCCTTCGAGTTTAAAGCAGCCACTCAACCAGAGCCGTCACGTAGGGTCGGTATCGACCGCCGGCTTGGGTAAACACAGTATACTGCGCTGTTTGTAGGTTTCGTGCTGCGATTTGGAAAGGCTTTCCTTCAAATAAGTGCCGGGCTTTCTCCGTAAGCTCATCCCGCATTGCCACAGAATTAAGTAACGACACATAAGGAAGCGCGCGAAACACTGCGCGCATGCAAACCTACCCAGAGCATCATTTTGCAATAACATCGCAGCATATCCACACGCATCCTCCCATTTCTCATTGGGCACGGACACCAAAATTTCGCTGAGCTAGCCTACGTCATCAATTTTCGTGGACGTGCACATATCATCTACCAAACCTCGACAACGAACATAGCCCGGAAGGTTATATTTAAATTGATAGTGAAGCCCCTGTGTGCAGTCGAACGCTGCACGTCAGCACCTCGCGACATCGACACTACGAAACATGACTCAGGGGGACCGTCAACTTCTGCGGCATCACCATGGCTACCGAACTCCGAGCAGGGCAGCTGGCATTTATGACGTCATAGCCACCATTGCCATTTTGCCGCACTTGCGTTAGTAGACTCCCGGCGTATACCACAGGCCTCAATAAAAGCATGGGCACCCGACGACGACGGCCGCGACCAAGGAGGTTTAAATTTTTTTTTTTTTAATTTTAAACCTCCTTGGCAGCCACGGTGGCGACAACGCGCAGGACGTGGGACAGGCGAAAGAATGCGAGCACGCTTTGCAGGCCGTGCCAAGTGCGTCACAGTTCTTTATGCTCACGTGGTCGAATGTGTTTATCCACTGGCAAACGCTAGGTGGCGCCGGTGGAACCGGCGACTTGTCGTTTTCGGAATTCTCTCAAAGCAAAGCTGAAACTAGTCGGAAATAAACATGCGATAAACTGTTGTGTGTCGCTTGCAGGAGCAATTGATGGGCCGTGTTATGACTACCAGGCCCCCCAGATACATATTGCAGAAAAGAAAAGAAAGATCAGGGGCCGAATTCACAGAACTTCTCTTTCGTAAGTGCGTTTTGCCATTGGTCAGACGGCTTCTCTAATGATATGTCCTGCATCAGGATTGGCTGAAATATTCTCTTACGAACATTTTTGTCGTAAGTTGCTTTTGTGAATACGGGCCCTGATGAATTTTTCTACCAGCGTCCCTTTAACTTACACTACGAAAGTTACGACGTCCTCAATCAAAATGGAGTAGGGAATGGGACAAGGTAGCGTGCGTGCACAGGGCGACAGCGCAAAAGACGCAAAAGCGAAATGCTTGAATATAGCACAATCGCTCGCTCAAGACAGAGTTTGAGAGCGAGGGTTATACATCAACAAAACGCACGAAGCAAAGCGAAAGACAACACACGTACGTGGATCGCATACAGTTACATTTGAAAAACGCTCATTTTTGCCGAATGGAGTAGCGCGGCCATGGCATTATGTATACCCCCCAACCAAGTACCTGACTGCGTGTGTAATGAAATAAATGGGAATAAATCGAACGTTTCCATGTCTGGATTGTATGCCCAGATCCGTGACAAAGACAATGGGTTTAATTTCTTCCTTAACCGTGTCTGCCCTTAATAATTAAATATATGTTCGCTACAAAGGTGTGTCGAATGCCCAAGTGAAACGTCACGATGAAAAGCGTTATTGGATTTGTCATGCCCGCATTGTACGACGTACAGCGGGATCAGGGTAACGTTAGTGGAGAGGAAATGTTGAGACCCGTGTACTGTATAAGGTCAGTGCACGTTGAAGAACGCCATGTGGTCAAAATTTCCAGAACGCTCCACGATGGCATCTCTCGCAATCATATCGTGGTTTCTGGACGAAAATCCCCATAAATCAATCAATCAGGGTACCATCAGTATAAAAACATTTCTCACTCGAAGTTTAGAGCTGCGCCATAGATATATAGATTTTTTTGTCAACTCATCGTAATCTATACCCGACATTGGAATGCTTGCAGGCGGTTTTTGTGTGTCTGTGTGCCTTTCTCATCTGTTTTAATGTCAGCATTTAGCTCACGTGCATACGCACGATATTTAACGCGACATGGTTAAATAACCCCTCTATAGTTTGTAGAGCATCGGACGCGACATCCGAAGGTCGTGGGTTCGGTTCCCACCGAAGGCAGGTTTGTCTTTTCGTCCACTTTAATTCCTTTCTACTTTCTCCACAATTACAACACCACAAGTAACTTCCCCTATGCTTTCCTAGGCTTCGTTGTTTGTTTGCTCATTGTTATTTCTAACAAATAAAGAACGAGTCCTTGACCCCTTCCCTTTCGTTATCCCTCTATGGGTAGTGCGTTCAGATGCGTATTTAGCACTTCGTTGTAAAAACAGGAGTTTCAGCCAAGCCAAACCTGAGTGTGTACGCAACTCACTTCGAATGAACCCACGTAGATATTTAGCACTGCATGGCGGTGTTACAAATATCTAGCAATGTATCGCATACGATTCCACGTCCGACGTAAACGTAAAACTTCAAGAGAATAGTTCGCAACAGCATAGTGTAAGATAGTGTGTGAGGGATATGAAAGCTGAATGCAGGTTCCTGAAGGTGTGCACGTTAAACCGCTATTATACGGCTAGGAATGTGTGACCTCGAACGTACTTTGACTAAACGTGTTGTTGACTAGTTAGCTTTTTATGATCGCCAAAAGAGCGGAGGTAAGATAAGAGGGCAGACAACGGACATCAAACTTATGTCTCTTGTCTACTTTCTCTCTGTGTGGGCCCATTCTGCGCTCCACTCTTTCGGTGAACAAATGATTAAGGCTTTCCCGAGGACGTATTGTGGGCTCAGGGCCGTGGCTTCTGAGCCTGTGGCCAGCTGATGTTCCCAGAGATGGGCACAAGAGCCATTTTCAACAACGCCTACTGCTACTGCCCGGATCCCGCTCCACGCGCTCAGCCCCAAGCCGGCGGTGCGTGCCACGAGGTGATGATGATGACAGACGGCGGAGGCACGCAGCCGAACTCCTATAGTTTACAAGCCTAACCACGAAACCTACCAAGAAACCTAACAACGACTAGTTTCTTGCCACCCACACCGAGATAGCGACACCCGTGTACACTATGGTGCAGACCATAAGTGCTTCGTAGTCTGCCTCCCAGGAATGTACACCGAAAATCAGAAAAAAAAAATGTAAAAACCTCTCTAAAAGGAATAAAGTTTTCCATCATGAATAAAGTTTTCCATCCATCCATCCATCTCTGAAAGATCGAAATGGTTCCAGTTTATGATTGTATATGGTTAGGACCACGAGCGTTAGCCAAGGAAGTTTAGCCTCCCCTGTGGATTAGGAATTCATTAAGGGGCCGCTCACACGCTTGACGAAAACTCCAGAAATGTGGTTTTGGCTCAGTTATCAGCCAAAAATAGGAAGTTGACGTCTGTTATATGGGTAGGAGTCAAGTGTTGAGCCAAGGAGAAATTTGCATGGCACCTGTAAGACTAGATTACCATTAATAAAAATGTCAACTACTCCCTAGAACGACACAAAACCTACTGCAGCTCCTGCAGCTGTAAATACTGCAGCTGTAAATAGTTCTACAGGAAGATACCGTTTCGTGCGCAGGTATACCTAAGCTGTGTACACTTGGATTAATAATTACTTGGACTTGAACCCTCGACTGTTCCAAAACGTAAGGGTGGTCCCTGCAAATTAAGTTGCAAGCTTGTATAGCTTCGCTTTAAAGGATCTGAGAGAGCGTGGTTGGAAACGCATATGTACCGACACTGACGTAGTCTGACGTATATGTACGGACCCTTACATATGTGGAGCTCTCGTCGCGCACACCGCTTCATTCGAATGCCTCGCTCGCGTAATTTGCGCCGCACGTGCTGCTCTCGTGGCGTTTATAGCGTAGCGCTCTGACGCTAGAGTCCACGTCGGCTACGTAGCTGCTCCCTTCTCCTCCGTATCCGCGCCCTCAGATGCGTCACAGCTTCCGTCGTGGTCTTACATGCGCGCGTGCTCTCCGCTCATTCATGCGCCTTTCATTTGCCGAGGTTCGCTAAGTCGCCTACCTAAAGTCTCATAGGCTAGTGCATCAACGTTACTTAAGGGAACAATAAAAAGAAGTGGAGATTGCGAAGTACATATGGATGGCAGCACCAGGCTGTCTCTAGACAAACTCTTCGTTAGCTCGCTGCTATCTCGTAGTTCCCTACGCGCGAAATCGCTGACCAAGTTGTAGTCGCTTACCAATCGCTTACCAATCGCTTACCAATCGCTTACCAAGTGAGCCAGGCCACGTTTCAGACTAAGCTGCGTTTCTCGATGCGTGAGGGCGTCTGTTCAGCCCTCCTTTGTTGTCCATATTGTGCTTTAACTTCGAACTATGGCCGAGAAAATTAAGTTAGGAGAATGTATGATGTCTCGCCCTCAGGACTCGCTCGGGGAAAACCGCTCGGAGGCCTTTCCGTACATCCATACATTTACCAAATGCAAACATCGAACGATACATAGCTAGAATGTTTTACTTCGTGGGCGCAGCCGTCTTTCGCTTTAACGCCAGTGGTTGGTTAGTAGCAACTTTGATGGTAGCCCAGCAGGGCGTTCGCAGAGCGTTCCTTAGGTCCCGCACGTGGGACGTAGAGGTCTTGCCTCTTTGCAGCCTCGATGGCCTGCTGAGTGGTTTCTCAGCTTTTGTGCCATCACGTCAAATGAACAATGTCATGCAACGACAAGTGCCGTGCGGCCATGTTTATGCGTGAGCGGTTGGCGTAGAAACGCTCACTTACTTGCTACATATGCAAAGCTGTAACGCTATCAGCCCAAGATTGTGGCGCATAAACGCATCCGTAAAGACATGCCAGGGAGATTTGAGGTTGACTTAAATAACACTGGCAACAAGAACTTGTAGGCTTTCTGTTCACCGCATTTGAGGCTTTTCGTTATCGGCCAGTATGCATGCATGAAAATATTTCTGCGTCCAACGGCAACACAACTTGCGTATTTTCGGGGTCAGGCACGCGCTGCAAAATTTTAAAGTGAAGTGCACAAGCAGACGAGCCGAAGACAGTCTTACGAGATAGCTATTGAAACGACCCCTTGCTTCCTTCACCGATTCTTCTCTAACATTCTTTATTAGTAGGCTTAAGGACCTGTCGCGCTAGCTTACCTTTTTCAACATGTTTCAGGCATGCTTGATATACACGATGACGCTGCACCTGTGGCTCCACTTGCGTTTCAGACGCGGGTATAGCACCTGAGAAAACGGTACTGGTAGTACTCGGCTTGTAAATAACAGTGGTCATCATAAAGGCTTGAAGTGTGTTGCTGCGGCCACGAGTAAGAGATTACAAAGGACAGTTGCTTGTGCTACTCTTGTCTGTCGGCTAAAATTCGCTGGAGTTGTTCCACACAAACTGAACAGCCTGAAGGCTGCTTCAGGCACATGACTCTTTGTGCCGCAGC